>OY757022.1:65242913-65842913 GCA_963580285.1 Lucinisca nassula
GTAAGAGTGAGTGTTTGAGTTTTACGTCTCACCAACAGCTAAGGTCATACGGAGACGGGACCTCGGTTTAAAGACTCATCCGAAAGTCTGGAGAAGCCCGGGATCGAACCTGCGACCCCTGGTTTACAAGGCGAGTAGCATAACCACTACACCACGGAGGCTTCTACATAGACTTTTGTATGGGAAAAAGTCAAATTAGTGTATTTTTTTCGGAAACTATTGCAGACTGTGAACTGAAAATTAGAAAATGCATGTAGCTAAATGTTTGGATGAAACTACATTGGTATTCAAAGTCAAAGTCATTATTTGACCATGGACCAAAGTCATCCAGATATGAAAATTAAAACTTGTTTTCCTCAAAAAGCACTTAGCCATTTGTAACCAAATTAGGAGAAATGTCTCTTGGAACAAGGAAATGAAAATTAATTAAAATGAGTTTGGTCTACTCCACATCATGGACTAATTATACACCAAGGTTCAGCTTGATGCAATGTTAAATGTAGGAGCTAGCTAAAATCAAAATGTTTACAGACATTTCAAAGGGACATAACTCTGCTAATATCTGGCGGACTGTAACCGTGAATCAATATGCGCTGCTCCACATCATGGTCTAAGTATGAATCAAGTACCAGCTTGATCGAATGGTAATTGTAGGAGGAATTAGCCAGAAACGAAATGTTTACAACAATTTTCAAAGGGACATAATTCTAATAATATTTTGTGGACCGTCTAACCTCGCACTAATATGCGCTGCTCCACATCATGTCTAACTACACATCAAGTTTCAGCTTGATCGAATGTGAAATGCAGGGAGTTAGCCGGAAACGAAATATTTACAGAAATTTTCAAAGGGACATACCTTTGTTAATATTTGGTGGACCTTAAGCTCCAAATAATACGCGCTGGAACCCATCATGGTCTAACTGTATACCAAGTTTCAGCTTGATCGGATGTTAAATGTACGAGGAGTTATCCGGAAACGAAATGTTCACAGAATTTTTAAAGGGGTATAACGCTGTTAATATTTTGTGGATCGTAACCTCGAAACAATATGCGCTGCTCCACAAGATGGTGTAACTATATATAAAGCTTCAGCTTGATCGGATATAAAGTGTAGGAGTTGTCCGAAAATGAAAAGTTAACAGACGGACGGACTGACAGATGGATAGACGGACACCGAAGGGCAAAACATTATACAACCGTTTTTCAAAAGGGCGTATAAAAAGTTTTTTTTTCTTTTTTTCGGAAACTTTTGCCGCCTGTGCTCTGAAAATTGGTAGATGCAGTTAGCTAAATGAGTGGATGAAGCTACATTAGTATTCAATGTCAAGGTCATTCTTCGACCTTTGCCCAAGGTCATTCAGATATGAAAATTAAAACTTATTTTTGTCAGAAACCACTGAGCCTTTTGTAAACAAATTTCGTATGGAAAGCTTTTGGGAACAAGAAAATGAAAATTAATTAATATGTGTTTGGTCACATGACCAGTATGGCCGCCATGCCCATCCAATATGGCCATGCCCATATAAGCAAAAAACCCTTCAAAAATCTTCTTCTCCGGAACCAATGGACCGATTATCATGAAACTGGGTATGTAGGATTAGGGACTCAAGCTTGTCATAGTTTGTTCAAATGATGAACCTTGGATGACCTTGACCTATTTTATGCCAGGGTCAATTCTGGTCACATAGGCTTTTGTATAAGGAAAAGACAAAATTGTGTATTTTTCACAAACTATTGCAGCCTGTGATCTGGAAATAGGCAGATACAATTAGCTAAAGGAGTAAATTAAACTACATCAGTACTCAATGTCAAGGTCGTTCTTTGATCTTGGCCAAAGATCGTTTTAGATAAATTAAAACTTATTTTCCACAGGAAAAACTAGGCAATTTATAACCATATTTCAAGTCATCTGAAAGCCTTTAGGAACAAGGAAATGAAAAAAAAATAAGTTTGGTCACATGACCAATATATCCGCCATGCCCATATAAAGTAAAAGAAAACCGTCAGAAATATTTTTCTCCAGAACCAGTTGGTTGATTTTCAAATGATGATCCCTGGATGACGATGACCTATTTCAGGCCAAGGTCAAATTTCGTCGCATAGGCTTTTGTATTGGAACAAGTCAAAACTATGTATCGTTTGCAAAATTTGTAGATGAAGGAATGAAACTACATGACTATTCAAGGTCAGGGTCACCTAGGTATGAAAATAAAAAAAGAAGTTTTTGTCAGAAAGCACTCTTCAATTTGTAATCAAATTTCATATGAAAGCTTTAACGGGACCAGGAAATGGAAATCAACCAATACATGTATGAGTTGTCACATGGCAAATCTGGCGGTCATGCCATTATTATTATTATTATTATTATGAAAAACAGCTGGGCATATCTAGGCCTTTGCATATGAAGCCTTTCTGGGATGGAGTAACAAAAGTTTGTTCAAATGGTTAAGGTCACATGACCAAGATGGCTGCAATGGTAAAGTCTCTTCAAAAATCTTCTCAGAAACCAAAATGGCTCAATAAATGTTCATCACTTAGGTGAGCGGTTCAGGATCATTGGTCCTCTGGTTTCAAAACAGGCATATATAGTCAGAGGCAATAAAAAGTATACAGTTTTTGATTTGGAATATCGGATCTTGTATTGCTGTCTGTAATTAAATATGCCGATGTCCATTTTTCCCAAACGTCTAAGTTTGTAAAACTTCAACTCATTTCATGTTGCAGGATCCATGATGGAGTTATTGCCCTTAATTGAAAATCAACATTTCCAATAAAATCTCGTATTGTATATGACATTCAAATCTAGGCACACCGCAAAACTCATGCATGAATGTTGCTCGATAAGACAACATCATTACTTTGCCATTTAACCCAAACAAACAGCTTCAAACTCAATTTGAATATCTGCCTGTTTCGGATTATCTCCCTTTCAATTAAAATCATAGTGAATTAAATGAGTCTTATTCTCAAATCTTTTAAGAGATATTCATTTGAAACTTTTGCATAATTTTGTCTTGCTCGGCATCTTTATGCTTACTCCATAATAAACCCTCTAAAATTTCTCAATGAAAAGTTGATCACCAATACATATCCCATAAATATAAAGCATTTAATCAAAGGAAGAACGTCAAAGGTGAAAATCCCATTTTGTTGGACAAAAGATGTTGCACTTTAGCTTGTTTTTAATTTCAATATGCGACCTATTCTTACCAATCAGTTGCCTTTCTTTGAATCTGTTGCATGCAAAATCATTTATTAAATAACACTTATTCGAAACACATGTTTAAAGGAAAGCTACCCAAGACAAAATATTAGATCAGACCCCCTGTCCCCTTCAAGTGACGCGATTTCATTATCGTTTAATCAAATTAAACGGATAATGCTGTAAATTATGCGGAAGTGGCTGTTCTTGTTTATCATGCCTCATATGTATGTAGAAAGGGAGTCATTCGGACGCAAATCGGCATTCAATAACCTGTACTTACTTTTGCCTCTCAGTAATCATATTCTGACGGACATCTGCAATATTGTTCTTACTTATACTCCATATGTTGTGGGTGCTAATTAGAACCGCCTCATTGAGGCGGTTCTAATGGGTACCCACAACCTCTTCCTTGAAGCAGAAATAAGGAAGGAAGATAATGTTTAACCCTATAAATCCCAGTTTTCTCTTTATAAATGAAGGACCGGGGGCGGGTGTGGTGTTTATTACATGGACTTGTTAACATGATGAATAGTTTACCCACAACAAGAACATGGCCAGCCATGTGCATATCTCACTAGTCGATTTTTAATCAAATGATAGCCTTGCCATACAACGGTTGTTTATAGCCGCCTTGTTCTTGTCACCGAGACGTCAGAAGGCTTTGTATTTCATGGACTGGGATCATAAATGTATGCTGGGACACTGGCAACCAGTGTAGGCCCAGATCAGACGCCACTGCGATTATGCTTGAAATACGGGAAATTTAGGGTCAAAAGAAACAGTCTAAGTTCCAATTCAGTCCTACACTCCGCCAGGGTTATCAGTGCCTTTTTTTATTTCTGCTTGACATCATGTTATTAAGTCTGTGATATGAACACCCCTCTAAACCCCACTTTATGTAAAGAATGCTATTCACTGGGTATACATTATTTTTGTTATTTCTGCTCCTGGACACAGGTTGTGGGTACCCGCTAGAACCACATCGATGAGGCGATTCTAACGAGCAATTACAACCTAGAAAAAAAGAAAAAGAAACAAATTTTCATACGAAACATACGTCACCATTTTGGAGATATGTAAGAATGCATTATGTCGCACGGATGTCATCATCCATCTATAAAGTATTAATCCATATTAAAGCCCTGGCTAAGTGAATCACTATCCCCCTACTTGTTTTTTCTTCCAATACTACTATGTCCCAATTCTCGTTTTTAGAGATGTAGGTTTCTATTTACGTGTCAAGCCTGAAAAGTCCGTGCAGAAATGTTACGCTTCGGTGCAGTTTAACAATTGTTGAATGCGTTTACAAACCCGAATTAGCCACTCCCATTTTGCTCAGTACTTCTGTTTCTTTTTCACTGACGCTATAGTAAACCTATAGATGATTCTGTAGACATGGAAGGAAATTTGAAATAGTGCCACAAAAAAAGAGAAAATACATGTTCTCCCCCGTAAAGACACACTGCCTAATTTTGTCTAAATATGCTTGGTCCTCATAACTGCTAACTACTAAAACTTAATGCACCTTCGCTATCATGTAGTAATGTATATTTCCCTGATATGTCATGTTATATGTCTTGAGAGAATAAAAGTTTTGTCTGTCTGTCTGTCTGTCTGTTATCGTAATGATAAAACTTAAATTGATTGAGCTCGTTCTTACAATCATACTTGTTACCCTCAATTGTGTTTAAAGGTGCATTATTGAGCTACCGGGTCTCAATTTTTTTTTCTGGTTTTTATCTTCAATGCATACTCCTTTGTCATGTGTACACTTTTGGAGCCAAATACAGCTTCAGAACTTTGTAAAAAATGGTCGTTTTCATTCGTATTTACCCTTCACTCTGTACATGTGTTCGGAATTTCTGTTCTCAAAATAAATCTGTTACTTTACACATACATAGCGACAGTATCGTCTCTGAGTGTCGTTACTTATGGCATGGTATTCAGCGTCATATTTTTTTTCCCGATTCAGGCATGGTCTAAGCAAACAAGGCCAAAAATGAACGTCGCATAACATCATATATGGGGATTCTATTTTTGTCACGAACTTAAAATAGATCTAACTAGTGTTCGAAACCTAGTTAGGGAATCCCTCTCAAACTCGTTTACCTGTCATCATAATTGTTCGCATTTTTGCATAAAATTCATTCATTTGTATTGTTTTAAAGAAAAATACCGGCTATATGTATTTTATTTTTGGAAGCATTTTTTCCAGATAGCTCAATAATGCACCTTAAAGGCTGACACGATTAATCGTATAATCGATTAATCGGTCGATTAATTCCACAAAAATGATTATCATTGCTGATTTGCTTTTAATCAATTACTTGATAGGAACAATTTACTACCCAAAGTTATGCCTAAAATAGCTGGATGAGTGGCAAACAGTGCAGACCCTGATGAGACGCCGCATTCTGCGGCGTCTCATCTGGGTCTACACTGTTTGCTCAGGCCTGTCTGTTCAGATATACATATGGTAAAGTGCAACATATGGTAAAGTGTAACATATGGTAAGAGTCATGCTAAGAAGAAAGCCAGACAGGTAAAATTATGACAAACACCTTAGCGATTACTAATCGATTATCGATCGCAATGACATGACTGATAATCGATTATCTTTTCTACTCCGATTAGCCAGCCTTAGCTGTGTTCATTACATCTACTTGACCTGAGTCAAAGGTGTGGTTTATGCAAGAAATATAGCTTTCATGGATAATGCCAACTTAGAGATTGAAGGCGATCTCTGTAGTCTGTATTGTATAAGTAATGTTTGGGTGGCATCTTTGTCAACAGACCCAAAATTACTACTTTGGCATAAAATTTCTTCATTGCTAAAGTCCATGTGACTATCACTGACTTGTCGGAATAACGGTTATTTATAGAAAAGAAGAGTGTTGCATAAGATGTTTAACTGTAGAATCTGGACTGGAATCATGGGTTGGGCTTGGCAAACAGTGTAGACCTAGATCAGATACCGCGTACTTGCCGCAGACCGCAGCATCTTAGGCCTAAAAATAGTTGTGTTTTCGCGAACATACCGAAAACGGGTCGCAAAAACTTTTTATTTTTTGTCAAAATTTTTTTTGATTAAAAAAAAATAGTAAAACGGCTAAATTTTAACTGTATTAGTTGAAAACATTCCAGTAACTCAGTTAAAACTATCAAGGAAGCAAAAGAATATGGTTTCAAATATTAGTTTAGCTATTTTGACAGTTTTTTTATCAAAAGTGCCAGAAAATATGAAGGTCGGTAGGAAAGAAAATCTTTTCATTTTTTTTTCTGGATGGCAAAAAAAAAATTGCAGGGTCAACACAAAAATCAGGGTCGGTCGGGTTAGCGGAAACACAGCTATTTTAGGCCTTATCAGGGTCTACACTGTTTGTTTGAAAGTTAGAATTTAAGGGTTAAAAGAAACAGTTTAAATCTCAGTTCAGGACTATTTCCCGGAGACAACTGACCCACCAGTGCTGTCAGTGCTTAGATTAAATACACTTGTTAGTATTGCTTTGTATCAGAGACCAAACAAACAATTCCAAAAATTTTAACCCCTACCCTGCTGTTCACAACAACACTTTATCTTTGCAAACAGTGTAGATCCAGATCAGATGTTGATGGCTTCTGAAGAAGTCATCTGTTCAGGATCTACACTGTTTGATATTCAGTTTGTGAATTTGCATGAATAAATTACATCAAGTAATCTGATTGGTTAAAAGTCAGTAATGGGTGTGGCTAAATTAATTAAGGTTAATTTAAGGTTAATTTTCCACTAGCTCTTATTCACAACATATGGCCTTCGCATATTAACCCGTATGTGCTTTCATGAATCTGGACAATACAGCTTTTGATGTATGGTCATATGCACAGATGTGTGCAAAAACTAAACCTCATTCTGCTGATTAAATTAATTTTGAAACACCTATTTCTGACAATCAACCAATCAAATTACTTGATATATTGTATTCCTTCAAATTTGCAAACAAACTGATGGACAGTGTAGATCCTAGGCTATCTTATCTGAAGCCACTGTTTGCAAAGGAAGGGGGTGTCATGTTCTGCAGGATAAGGGTTTATGCCCTTCCATTGTGCCACAAAAGTCGGGGGCATAAAAAGGTCCAGCATTTTAGAGAAATTACAAAGAGAATTTTACATGAATGTTCATTTCATATAATAAATATCTTTTATGAGCTCTTCAGCGCAAAATATAGAGTATATAGTAAATAAAAATCCTATCCAAAGTTTGCAAACATAATGTTCATTTTATTATGGGAAAACCTAATTTTGTCAAAGATACCGATTCACCTGTGCATCCATGCAGTCTGACCAGCCTCTTTATGTTCAGATGTGACTAGGACATTTCCCTAACCCAGACCCATCGGTAGCTTGGGATGCACGGCGCTTCTGTGCAGAGCTGAAAGCAACTGAACATTTTGTTACTTTTAAACCATTTAGAAGGTTTAAGCCTGCCCAGGCAAAGTGGTGTCTCCTACCGTCCCTGGTGGTTTCATTTGGACACATTGGCTCCAGATGTTATATCATCTCATCTCAATGCCTGCTAAAAATCCAACACAACTCGAAGCAACATCTCCAAAATGACCTAAAAGTATTGAAGGGTGCATACAACTTCAACACAAACAAACAAAACAAAGTACATTTCCCATTTAGAAACAGCAATGGTCGAGACCAGTCTGTGCATTTGTGCAGTCTGATCAAACTTTTACGTTTATTGCTTGGATAGTTTCTACAGTCGAACTTCAATGGCTCGAACACCTTTGGGACCTCGAAAATCTGTTCGAGACAGGGGTAGTTCGAGCCACTGAGGCTTACTGCCAGGAGGCATAACGAGGTACTTTTTGACACAGTTTCGGTGTTCTGTAATAAAAATGTATGCTGTGTGTACTCATTAGAATCGCCTCATCGAGGCGATTCTAATGAGTACCCACAGCATACATTTGCAAGATAAAAGACGAAAATCTCCTAAATTCTCTCGCACCATTTCTTATGTAGAGGACTTCCCTAGGGGCTCAAGAGCGGGTTCGACTCGGCAAGCCATCGGTGTTCGAGCCATCGAAGTTCTACTATATATCTAAAATTTCAATATTCTTGCTAGTTTGTGTTACTGGGTAGGTCAGTTATTATCTTACCTGGTTGTAAACCCAAAAGGCAAAGGCAGGTTTTCTTCTGACAGGGTCATGTCTTGTGTTTGGTTCAGTTAATACCAATTTATTTTAGTTTAGATTGAGGAAGCAAACTTACAATGGTTTTCTATTTTTAGCTCTGGCGGTCATTTGGTTCATCGGAGTGGGACCGTTTTAGCTATGCTGGTAGAGGGTCATCTAAGCAACATTCCTACGAAGTTTGAATGAACTTGGCCCAATGGTACAGGAGGAGTTGTCATTTGAAGATTGTATTTCTATTTTAGCCCTGGCAGCCAACTTGTTCATCAGAACAGAACAATTCTAGCTATTTTGGTAGGGAGTCTGACCAAGGCAACATTCCTGTGAAGTTTGAATCCAATAGGCCCAAGCGTTTAGGAGAAGTTCGCATTTAAAGCAAATTAACAATGTTTTTCTATCTATAGCTCTGGTGGCCATTTTGTTCATCAGAGCAGGATCGTTTGTGCTATTTTGGTAGAGGGTCATCTAAGCAACATTCCTAAAAAGTTTCAATGAAATTGGCCCAATGGTACAGGAGTTGTCGTTGTTTGAAGACTCTTTTTTTCTATCTGTAGCTCTGGCAGCCATCTTGTTTGTCAGAGCGGAACGATTTTAGCTGTTTTGGTAGGGAGTCACCTATGTAACATTCTTGTGAAGTTTGAATCCAATTGGCCCAAGGGTTATTAGGAGGAGTTCGCGTTTGAAGCAAAATTTATGATGTTTTTCTATTTTTAGCTCTGGTGGCCATTTTGCTCATCAGAGCAAAACCGTTTTAGCTATTTGGTAGAGGGTCACCTAAGCAATCTATCATTTGAAGTTTGAATGAAATTGGCCCAAGGGTACAGGAGTTGTTGTTTATTTTTTTCCTATTTTTAGCTCTGGTGGCCATCTTGTTTGTCGGAGCGGAAACGATTTTAGCGGATTTGGTAGGGAGTCACCTATGCAACACTCCTGTGAAGTTTGTATCAAATTGACCCAAGGGTTTAGGAGGAGTTCGCATTTGAAGCAAATTTAGGATGTTTTTCTATTTTTAGCTCTGGTGGTTATTTTGCTCATTGCAGCGGAACCAGTTTAGCTATGTCAGTAGAGGGTCACCAATGCAACATTTCTGCAAAGTTTGAATGAAATTGGCCCAAGAGTACAGAAGTTGGCATTTAAAGATTTTTTCTATTTTTAGCTCTGGTGGCTATCTTGTTCATTGGAGCGGAATGATTTCAGCGGTTTTGATAGGGAGCCACCCAGGAAGTTTTAATCAAATTTGCAAATGGTTTAAGAGGAGTTTGCATTTAAAGCAAATTGTTGGCTACCAAATTCGCACAAAGCACACCGCACGACGGATATTCACTGAACACAATAGATCACAATAAGCACTTCATGCTCAGGTGAGCTGAAAATGGATCACAAAAATATGTAGATTACACAGGTATATGAAGTATTATAAACTATACATTTTGGTTTGATTGTTTAAGGTTTAACATCCCCTTTAACACTGTATAGGTCATTTTGGAGACGCGGCTTCCAATTTTGTGGGACTTTTACCCGACATCGAGATGAAATGACATCTCAAGCCCTTTCGTCCATGAAACCAATAGGATTTATAAGCATAGTCGGTCCGACTCGCACCGCTTTACCTGGGCAGGCTTAGATCCTCTAAGTGGTTTACCAGTACTCGTGTGTGGTTGGTTTCAGCTCTGCGTGGAAGCATCATGCAGCTCATCCATTTCTTCAAGCCACGATGGGCGGGGGTGGTCATTTTGGTTTAGAAATAGTATACCTGTTTAACAAAGTGAACATGACCCTGATAATAATGCTATAATATGACTGTGTATTTTGTAGGGAAACTACTTCGAAATTCCATCATTACCGATAAAACCAGCTGAAATTAAGACAAATTCTGCTCTTAAAAGTATATTTACGAGGACTGTTCAAATATGAATGCAAGTAGAACGTTTTCTCATGCACTAATGCGAAAATCACCTGGAAATAAATATCACAGCGTAGAAAAACATTTTATCTATACATTGATACCAAACCTGTTAAAATCCGTGCATTTTAGCCATGTATATCGTTCGATAAACACTGTCTACTCTTGTATACTAATACAAAAACATGGTTGGAAGAACGTCAGAGTACGCCGTTGAAATACGCTCCTATATTAAGAATCGCTGTATTCTTGGTATACGGTGCAAAGACATTTTTGATGAAATATGTTCGGTTTATGGGCATAATGAAATGTCTTTTCCGACAGTTTTTCGTTGGTGTAAGAAATTCAGCTGTGGGCTAGGCTCAACAGAAGATGCACCATATGATAGTCGGCCGAAAAGAGCAACAACTGTCAAGATGGTTGCTAGAGTGAAAGAAATAGTTGCTACCGATGCACGATACACCACTAGGCAAATAGCTAGTATGGTTGGCATCTCATTAGGAGCAGCTCATACAACTCTGAAACGGGATTTGAAAATGAGAAAGATCTGTGCTAGATGGATTCCCCATCTGTTGACAGATGAGCAGAAAAAGACACGCGTTCAGTGCGCCAAGAAGTTGCTTAAAAAGTTCCCAAATTACAATACACGGTCTTTCGCTGATGTCGTCACAGGTGACGAGACATGAGTTCACTTTTTTGAGCCAAAACGAAAGATTCAGAACAAAATATGGGCAACAAAGTATTGCACAAGACCATGCATTGCAAAGCGGACCATGAGCGTCAAGAAGGTAATGTATGCCATATTCTTTTCAAATCAGGGCCCTGCTATTCAGGTTGCTGTGCCTAAAGGCAAATCTGTAAATCCGAAGTTTTACAAGAATAAAGTTCTTCGAAAATTGAAGAAGTATTTCAAAGAACGAATACCCGCAACTGGTTTGCCCATTGTCAGATTGCTATATGACAATGCGTCATCGCACAAGGCGTTCATTGTGCAAGACTATCTGAAGCAGGAAAAGGTTGCTGAACTCCCTCACCCCCCGTATTCCACTGACCTTGCCCCGTGTGACTTTTTTTTTGTTCCCGCTGCTGAAAAAATACCTTTCTGGTCGAAAATTTGTACAGCGCAAACACCTCGGTTCTGCAATATTCCAGTGCCTTCATAGTATACCTCGAAAAGACTACCAAAATGCATTCAATGATTGGATCAGAAGACTGAAAGTTTGTATATCTGTTAAAGGGGAAATACTTTGAGGGGACAAAATAAATTTTTCATCGAAATCTATCACGGAATCATTTTTATGTGTTTAGTTGCATTCATATTTGAACAGTCCTCGTAGCAGGATAGGTTATTCTTTTTTGTGTTTTCTACATCCATTGTCCTGTAGTAAGAGACAACCTTTGGAACTGTTCAAAAGTGGTCTTAAAGACCAGTTTTGAACAGTTCCAAAGATGGTCTTAATATAGGAATCTACTAGTATTCCATCGAAGAATAAGTATATACATAACGTCACGTGTTTGTTAACGTACCTGACATTACTATTGCTATGCAACAGTCCTGATAAGTAGAAAGAAACACAAAGACAATTTTATGCATCGTTATATTTAAATAAATCAAAACATGTAAGTCAAATTAGAATAAACAGAAAAGCAAATAAATTTCCTTAAGAAGAGAAATGAAATACATGTACTAAGCAAAATATTATGCTTAGCTGAAAAGACATTTAAACTTAAACAGAAAATATATGTACTACAAGCGGGAGTCAATAAAAAAACAGTCTAACTTATTTCTGGGTGAGATTGATCTCTACTTTTTCGATGTAATTGCCCTCTAGAATGATACACTTGGACCAATTCTGTTCCAGTGCCATCAGCCCAGACCTGAAGAAGCCAGGGTCCTTGTCTCCGACCCATTCCTCAACTGCCGACTTCTTCTTTGGACCGGTGTCCCAGTTAATCTTGACCCCTGCGTAGCTTTACCCCTTGGGGTAAAGCTACTCAGGGGTAGCTTTACCCCCGGGGGTAAGGATATCCCGGGATATCTTTACCCCCACCCTGGATATCTTGACCCCCGGGGTTAAAGACATCCCGGCTGGGATATCTTTACCCCCGGGGGTAAAGCTAAACTGGCCAGGATATCTTTACCCCACCCCAACTTTTGGGTATAAACTATTTTCTTAATACCCAATTTCTTCTTATAAGTAACTGAAGCAAGATAGTGGACTCGATGTTTCACTTTAACATTTTTCATTTCAATCATGACTCGGACTAATATTTCTTACCCTTGGTAAGAAATACGACCATATTATAGAGGCAAATGATTATTTAATAACTTTTTTTATATATTTTCTTATTCAAAATGTTGCTTATGACAATCTTTCATAATCTTGCATTATCCCTGTCAGTTGTGAAATGGGTCGTGGTGGTGGTGAGTGGAAAGGGGAGGGAAAGGGGGGGGGTAAAGATATCCCGGCTGGGATATCTTTACCCCCGGGGGTAAAGCTACACTGGCCAGGATATCTTTACGCCCACCCCAACTTTCGGGTATAAACTATTTTCTTAATGCCCAATTTCTTCTTATATGTAACTGAAGCAAGATATTGGACTCGATGTTTCACTTTAACATTTTTCGTTTCAATCATGACTCGGACTAATAGAACTACCCTTAGTAAGAAATATATGACCATATAATAGAGGCAAATGATTATTTAATAACTTCTTTTTGTATGTTTTCTTATTCAAAATGATGCTTATGACAATCTTTCATATTCTTGCATTATCCCTGGCAGTTGTGAAATGGGTGGTGGTGATGAGTGGAAAGGCGGGGGAAAAGAAATCCCGGCTGGGATATCTTTACCGCCGGGGGTAAAGCTAACTTGGCCAGGATATTTTTACCCCCACCCCAACTTTTGGGTATAAACTATTTTCTTAATGCCCAATTTCTTCTTATATGTAAGAGAAGCAAGATAGTGGACTCGATGTTTCACTTTAACATTTTTCGTTTCAATTATGACTCGGACTTAGAAAACTACCCTTAGTAAGAAATATGACTTTATTATAGAGGCAAATGATTATTTAATAAATTCTTTTTGTATTTTTTCTTATTCAAAATGTTCCTTATGACAATCTTTCATAATCTTGCAATATCTCTGTCAGTTGTGAAAAGGGTGGTGCTGGTGAGTGGGAAGGCGGGGGTAAAGATATCCCGGCTAGGATATCTTTACCCCCGGGGTAAAGCTAAACTGGCCAGGATATCTTTACCCCAACCCCAACTTTTGGGTATTAACTATTTTCTTAATGCCCAATTTCTTCTTATATGTAAGAGAAGCAAGATAGTGGACTCGATGTTTCACTTTAACATTTTTCGTTTCAATCATGACTCGGACTAATAGAACTACCCTTAATAAGAAATATGACCATATTATAGAGGCAAATGATTATTTAATAACTTCTTTTTGTATTTTTTTCTTATTCAAAATGTACCTTATGACAATTTTTCATAATCTTGCAATATCTTTGTCAGTTGTGAAATGGGTGGTGGTGGTGAGTGGGAAGGCGGGGGTAAAGATATCCCGGCTGGGATATCTTTACCCCCGGGGGTAAGGCTAAACTGGCCAGTATAACTTTACTCCCGCCCAAACTTTCCAACTTTTGGATATAAACTATTTTCTCAAGGCCCAATTTCTTCTTATATGTAACTGAAGCAAGATAGTGGACTTGATGTTTCACTTTAACATTTTTCGTTTCATTGATGACTCGGAATAATAGAACTACCCTTAGTAAGAAACATGACCATATTATAGAGGCAAATGATTATTTAATAACTTCTTTTTGTATATTTTCTTATTCAAAATGTTGCTTATGACAATCATTCAGCGGTTTACCAGTACTTGTGTGCTGTTGAGTTCAGCTCGGTGTGGAAGCATTATGCAGCCCATCTATTTCTTCAAGCGCCAATGGGCGGGGGCCGTCTCTATATAGTTGTTGATTTTGTTTGATTTGAGGTTTAACGTCCCCGTCAACACTGTAAAGGTCATTTTGGAGACGTTGCTTCCAAGTTTGTGGGACTTTTACCCGACATTGAGATGAAATGACATCTCAAGCCCTGTTGTCCAATGAAACCAATAGGGTTTATTAGCATGGACGGTCCACCTCGCAACGCGGTTCCTGGTTTACCAGTACTAGTGTGCGGCCCGGATTCAGCTCTGCGTGGAAGCATCATGCAGCTCATATATTTCTTCTAGCCCCTATGGGCGGGGGCCCTATATCGTTGTTGAATGTAACTCCAGATACAGTTCTTTTGTCTGCTCTTTAATTGTCCTAAGTTCATGCTGAACCATACATTTATCCCATTTCCGATGGGAAACCCAAAATTGCAAACAGTGTGGGGTCAGATCAGATGCTGCAAAAAGCGATGTTTGAACAAAACCCCCACCCATAAGCAATGGTAGAATTTGGGAAAAACTGATTCATGCAAGCTATATGGTATAAGTGTGCTTGTTTTGGTTTTTCAAAATGCTGGAAGGGTGGGGGTGAAGGTAACCCATCCAGGATATTTTGCCTCCCCGGGGGTGAAGGTATCCCGGCCGGGATATCTTTACCCCCACCCATGAGCAATGGTAGAGATGTGAAATCCTGGTTCATGCAAGCTAGCTTGTGGTAATGTTATGTCAACCATAGACCATTGGACATCAGCAGTACCTTCCATTGTTGAGAAGTGTGCTTGTCTGGGTTTTCCAAAGTCTGGATGTGGGGAGTGGTCATGCTATCCCAGCCATTAGATCTTCAGCCCCACCCATGAGCTATGGTCTGTTTGTGAAAAAAAATATTCATGCGAACTATATGGTATAAGTGTGCTTGTTTGGGTTTTTCGAAATACTGGAAGTGTGGGGAGTGAAGGTATCACAGCCAGGATATTTTAACCGCCGGGGATGAAGGTATCCTAGCCGGGATATCTTTACCCCCACCCATGAGCAATGGTAGAGGTGTGAAATCCTGATTCATGCAAGCTAGCTTGTGGTAATGTTATGTCATCCATAGACCATTGGACATCAGTAGTACCTTCATTGTTGAGAAGTTTGCTTATTTGGGTTTTCCGAGGTCTGGATGTGGGGTGGGGTCACACTATCCCAGCTGGGATATCTTCAACCCCACCTATGCGCATTGGTAGAAGACTGGATCTGGGGGTGGGGTCACACTATCCTGGCCTGGATATCTTCACCCCCACCTATGAGCAATGGTAGAAGTTGTGAAAAACTTATTCATGCAAGCTTTATGGTATAAGATTGCATGTTTGGGGTTTTCGAAATGCTGGAAGGGTGGGGGTCAAGCTACCCCAGCCAGGATATTTTACCCCCTGGGGGTGAAGGTATCCCGGCCAGGATATTACCCCCACCCATGAGCAATGGTAGAGATGTGAAATCCTGATTCATGCAAGCTAGCTTGTGATAGTGTTATGTCAACCATAGACCATTGGACATCAGTAGTACCTTCCATTGTTGAGAAGTGTGCTTGGATTTTGGGGGAGGGGTCACGCTATCCCAGCCGGAATATCTGCACCCCCATAGTTGAGCAATGGTAGATGTTGTGAAAAACTTATTCATGCAACTTATATGGTATAAGTGTGCTTGTTTGTGTTTTAAGAATTACTGGGAGTTTGGGGTGAAGTATCCCAGCGGGAATATTTTGCCCCGCCTTTCCACTCACCACCACCACCCATTTCACAACTGACAGGGATAATGCAAGATTATGGAAAATTGTCATAAGCAACATTTTGAATAAGAAAATATACAAAAAGAAGTTATTAAATGTTCATTTGCCTCTTTAATATGGTAATATTTCTTACTAAGGGTAGTTCTATTATTCCGAGTCATGATTGAAACGAAAAATGTTAAAGTGAAACATCAAAGTAGAAGTAAAACAAAGATCAGGAATTGATACGATTAACTCAAGTCCACTATCTTGCTTAACTTGCATATAAGAAAAATTGGGCATTAAGAAAATAGTTTATACCCAAAAGTGGGGATGGGGGTAAAGATATCCTGGCCAGTTTTGCTTTACCCCCGGGGGTAAAGATATCCCAGCCGGGATATCTTTACCCCCGCCTTTCCACTCACCACTTCCACCCATTTCACAACTGACAGGGATAATGCAAGAATTTGAAAGATTGTCATAAGCAACATTGTGAATAAGAAAATATACAAAAAGAAGTTATTTAATAATCATTTGCCTCTATAATATGGTCATATTTCTTACTAAGGGTAGTTCTATTAGTCCGAGTCATGATTGAAACGAAAAAAGTTTAAAGTGAAACATCGAGTCCACTATCTTGCTTCACTTACATATGATAAGAAATTGGGCATTAAGAAAATAGTTTATACCCAAAAGTTGGGGTGGGGGTAAAGATATCCTGGCCAGTTTAGCTTTATCCCCGGGGGTCAAGATATCCAGGGTGGGGGTTAAGATATCCCGGGATATCTTTACCCCCGGGGGTAAAGTTACCCAGGGGGTAAAGATAAACTGTTACACCGGAAATTACGTCCACAGATATCCTTTTTCAAATTTGGGAATAGGAAATAGTCATTAGGCGCCTATCCTGTGAATAGGCGGGGTGCTGTATTTACTCATACCCCGGTTCCGCTCAACGGCATCCATTGCAAATTTGCAAGTGTGGACTTTTGCATTGTCCTGCTGGAGCGGAAACCCGTTGGACAGTTTACCTCGGCGTTTTTCTGTTCTCAGTTGGTCTAGCTTTGCATATAACACACCTGTTATTGTACTTTTCTTTGCTAGAACGTCCAACATTAACATAATAATGGACCCATGTCTCATCTACAGTCATCAGACATGGCAGAAATTCATATTCCTTTGACCTAAACTGCTTCAATTATGCACTGCGTATACTGATGCTCTGTTTGCCATTTGCTCGCTCATCACTAAGGGATTTTGGGACCCAACGGGCAGTTAGCCTTGGCATACCAAAGTGATCACGTAAAATTGTTGAAACACTACCATCTGAAATGTGTAATGCATTCGTTAGTTCTTTCACATTAATTCGACATCAGAGTTCACCAGATCCCGTGCTTTGTTACACATTTCTTCATCAGTGGCATCTGATGGGTGTCCAGATCTGAGACGTTCTACCACGTTTGAATTCCCCAGTGCATATGATGGTGCAGAAGACCCATAAACATTGGTCAGCTTGCAATGCATCACGAAAACATGCATATATATTTTTGACCCCCTTGAACCCCACTTTTATATAGTAAAACTGGAGTTTCCAGGGGTATACCTTATTTTTCTTATTTCTGCTCTAAAATATAGATTCTGGGTACTCGTTAGAACGACCTCGATGAGGCGGTTCTAACCAGTGCCCACAATCTATATTTTGAGCAGAAATAAGAAAAATATCACAATTTTTCATCATAAAATTTTCATATTTTCGGCGTTAAAAGTGGCAATGTATTTGTATAGGCGCGTTTGCGTAATGATTTTCTGACCTGTTTTCCCTTCTAAATACAAGTACTGAATTACAGCACGGTACTCAACTTTTGACGAAAAGCTTGCTTTTGCATCACTAGCCATGCATTGCTAGCCATGTTTGACGTTTAATATCTTATGAGTGAATGATTTGATATGGGTGCAATTTTGCTCTCATGCCCAACCATGTATGGAAACAAGACATGAAAATCTTGGTTGTCTCAGTCAATTTGAAATGGGATAGGCTGGTTACTTATTGACTTAGCCTCATATATTTCCCTAAATAGGTGCACAGTGCACTGAGACATCTCATTCTAATCATAAAAACAAGCTCTGCACTAAACTGGCGAATTGAAAGTTGTATGCAGAGCTATGTCAAGCTATGTCGATTACAGAGCTCTGCATTGATAAGGAGATTTCAAAGTTGGATGCAGACCTAAGCCGATTGCAGCGCTCAGCACTAAACTGGCGAATTGAATGTTTTATGCAGAGCTATGTCGAGCTATGTTGAGCGCAGAGGTGTGCACTGATGTGGTCATTTCAAAGTTGGATGCAGACCTAAGACGATTGCAGAGCTCTGCACTAAACTGGCGAATTGAAAGTTGTATGCTGAGCTACGTCGATTGCAGAGCTCTGTATTGATATGGCGATTTCAAAGTTGGATGCAGACCTAAGCCAATTGCAGAGCTCTGCATTAGACTGGTGAATTTTAAGTTGTATGAAGAGCTATTTCGATTGCAAGGCTCTGCATTGATATTGCAATTTCAAAGTTGGATGCAAACCTTAGGCGATTGCAGTGCTCTGCACTAAACTGGCGAATTGAAAGTTGAATGCAGAACTATGTCGAGGTATGTCGAGCGCAGAGCTGTGCATCGATGTGGTGATTTCAAAGTTGGATGCAGATCTAAGCCGATTGCAGAGCTCCGCATTAGACTGGGAATTCAAATTTGGATGCCGAGTTATGTCGAGCGCAGAGCTGTGCATTGTTGTGCTGATTTCAAAGTTGGATGCAAAATGGAAGTTGTATGCAGAGCTTTATCGATTGCAGAGCTCTGCGTTGAAATGGCAAACTCATAGTAAATAACAGTGCTAGATTGTTTTAAGAGCTCTGCATTGGAATGTCTTATTCATAGTTGACTGCAGAGCCACACTGAGTGCAGAGCTCTGCATTAGACTGACGAATTCAAATGTATGCAGAGCTATGTCGAGCTCTGCATTAGACTGGCGAATTGAAAGTTGTATGCAGAGCTATGACGAGCTATGTCGAGCGCAAAGCTGTACATTGATGTGGTGATTTCAAAGTTTATGCAGACCTAAGGCGATTGCAGAGCTCTGCACGAAACTGGCGGCTTGAAACTAATATGCAGAGCTATGTCGATTTATGTAGATCTGTGTTATGTTGATTTCAAAGTTGGATGCAGACCGAAGGCGATTGCAGAGCTCTACACTAAACTGGCGAATTGAAAGTTGAATGCAGAGCTCTGTGTTGAAATGGCATTCTCATAGTTGATTGCACTGTTTGATTGTTTTTCAGTGCTCTGCATTGAAATGTCTTAGTCATAGTTGACTGCAGAGCTATATGGTGATTGCAGAGCTCTGCACTAAACTGGCGAATTGAAAGTTGTATGCAGAATTATGTCTAGCTATGTCGAGCGCAGAGCTGTGCATTGATGTGCTGATTGAAAAGTTGGATGCAGACCTAAGCCGATTGCAGAGCTCTGCACTAAACTGGCGAATTGAAAGTGGTATGCAGAACTATGACGAGCTATGTCGATTGCAAAGCTATCCATTGATATTGCGATTTCAAAGTTGGATGCAGACCTAATGCGATTGCAGAGTTATGCACTAAACTGGCGAATTGAAAGTTGTTTACAGAGCTATGTCGAGCTCGGTCGAGCGCCGAGTTGTGCATAGATGTATGCAGAGCTATGTCGATTGCAGAGCTCTGCGTTGACATGACAAACTCAAAATTGATTGCAGTGCTAGGTTGTTTGTAGAGCTCTGCATTGAAATGTCTTATTCTAAGTTGATTACAGAGCTTCGCTGATTGCAAAGCTCTGCATTAGACTGGCGAATTCAAATTTGTACGCAGAGCTATGTCGAGCTATGTCGAGCTCTGCATTAGACTGGCAAATTGAAAGTTGTATGCATAGCTATGTAGAGTTATGTCGATTGCAGAGGTCTGCATTGATATGGTGATTTCAATGTTCGATGCAGACCTAAGGCGACTGCAGATCTCTGCACTAAACTGAAAAAATTGAAAGGTTTATGCCGAGCTATGTCGATTGCAAAGCTCTGCGTTGAAATTCATAGTTGACTGCAGAGCTACGCTGATTGCAGAGCTCAGCATTAGACTGGCGAATTCAAATTTGTACGCAGAGCTTTGTCGAGCTCTGCATTAGACTGGCGAATTCGAAGCTGTATGAAGAGCTATGTCGAGCTATGTCGATTTCAGAGCTCTGCATTGATATGATGATTTCAAAGTTGGTTGCAGAACTTAGGCGGCTGCAGTGCTCTGCACTAAACGGACGAAATGAAGGATGTATGCAGATCTTTGTTGATTACATAGCTCTGCGTTGAAATGACAAACTCAAAAGTGATTGCAGTGCTAGGTGTTTGCAGAGCTCTGCATTGAAATGTCTTATTCTTAGTTGACTGCTCAGCTACAGTGATTGCAGAGCTCTGCATTAGACTGGCGAATTCAAATTTGTACGCAGAGCTATGTCGAGCTATGTCGAGCTCTGCATTTGACTGGCGAAATGAAAATTGTATACAGAGTTATGTAGAGCTATGTCGAGCGCAGAGCTGTGCATTGATGTGGGGTTTTTAAAGTTTATGCAGACCTAAGCCGATTGCAGAGCTCTGCACTAAACTGGCGAATTAAAGTTGTATGCAGAGCTGTGTCGAGCTATGTCGATTTCATAGCTATGCATTGATATGGTGATTTCAAAGTTCAGAGCAGACCTAAGGCGATTGCAGAGCTTTGCACTAAACTGGTGAGTTGAAAGTTGTATGCAGAGCTTTGTCGATTGTAGATCCCTGCGTTGAAATGACAAACTCATAATTGATTGCAGTGCTATGTTGTTTGCGGAGCACTGCATTAAAATGTTTTAGTCATAGTTGACTGCAGAGCTACGCTGATTGTAGAGCTCTGCATTTGACTGGCGAATTCAAATTTGTACGCAAAGCTATGTCGAGCTCTGCATTAGACTGGCTAATTGAAAGTTGTATGCAGAGCTATGTCGAGCTATGTCGATTGCAGAGCTCTGCATTGATATGGTGATTTCAAAGTGGGATGCAGACCTAAGGCGATTGCAGAGCTCTGCACTTAACTGGCAATTTGGAAGTTGTATGCAGAACTATGTCGATTGAAGAGCTCTGCGTTGAAATGACAAACTCAAAGTTAATTGTAGTGCTAGGTTTTTTGCAGAGCTCTGCATTGAAATGTCTTATTCATAGTTGACTGCAGAGCTACGCCGATTGCAAAGCCCTGCATAAGACTGGCGAATTCATTTTTGTACGCAGAGCTATGTCAAGCTATGTCGAACTCTGCATTAGACCGGAGAATTGAAAGTTGTATGCAGAGCTATGTCGAGCTATGTCGAGCGCAGAGCTGTACATTGATGTGGTGATTTCAAAGTTTATGCAGACCTAAGCCTATTGCAGAGATCTGCACTAAACTGGCAAATTGAAAATGGTATGCAGAGCTATGTCGAGCTATGTCGATTGCAGATCTCTGCATTGATATGGTCATTTCAAAGTTGGATGCAGAACTTTGGCGATTGCAGAGCTTTGCAGTTAACTGGCGAATTGAAAGTTCTATGCAGTACTATGTAGTGCTGTGTCGATTGCAGAGCCCTGCATTGATATGGTAATTTCAATGTTGGATGGTTAGATGGATGATTTATTTAAAGACGCTCAACCCTAATGGGGCATATAGGGTCTAAAAATTATATGTTATGCATAAAATAATGTAAGGTTAAAAATTAAAATCTTAATCATTACAAGTTGTTGAAAAGTCCGGTTTCTTTAAGAAAATTGATTATTTGGTACGATTGTATGTCGTTAAAAAGTTCTTTCGTCGTTGAAACATTAAAATATTTTGTTCGTATATGTTGAACTATGTCGATTGCAGAGCCCTGCATTGAAATGTCTTATTTATAGTTGACTGCAGAGCTACGCTGATTGCAAAGCCCTGCATTAGACTGGCGAATTCAAATTTGTACGCGGAGCTATGTGGCGCTATGCATTAGATTGGCGAATTGAAAGTTGTATGCAGAGCTACGTCGAGCTATGTCGAAGGCAGAACTGTAGATTGATGTGGTGATTTCAAAGTTTATGCAGACCTAAGCCGATTGCCGAGCTATGCACTAAACTGGCGAATTGAATGTTGTATGCAGAGCTTTGCCGAACTGATTTCAAAATTGGATGTAGACCAAAGGCGATTGCAGAGCCCTGCACTTAACTGGCGAATTGAAAGTTGCACGCAGAGCTAAATCGATTGCAGAGCTCTGCGTTTAAATGACAAGCTCATATTGATTGCGGTGCGAGGTTGTTTGAAAAGCTCTGCATAAGAATGTCTTATTCATAGTTGACTGCAGAGCTACGCTGATTGCAGAGCTCTGCATTAGACTGGCAAATTCAAATTTGTACGCAGAGCTATGTCGACCTCAGCATTTGACTGCCGAATTGAAAGTTGTATGCAGAGCCGTGTCGAGCTATGTCGAGCGCAGCGCTGTGCACTGATTTCAAAGTTTATGCAGGCCTAAGCCGATTGCAGAGCTCTGTACTAAACTCGCGAATTGAAAGTTGTATGCGGAGCTATGTCGAGCTACGTCGATTGCAGAGCTCCGCATTTATACGGTGATTTCAAAGTTGGATGCAGACCTAAAGCAACTGCAGAGCTCTGAACTAAACTAGCGAATTGAAAGTTGTATGCACAGCTATTTCGATTGCAGAGCTCTGCGTTGAAATGACAAACTCATAGTTGACTGCAGTGCTAGGTCGTTTGCAGCGCTCTGCATTGAAATGTCTTATTCATAGTTGACTGCAGAGATACATTGATTGCAGACCTCTGCATTAGACTGGCGAATTGAAATTTGTACGCACAGCTAGGTCGAGCTATGTCGAACTCTGCATTAGACTGGCAAATTGAAAGTTGTATGCAGAGCTATGTCGAGCGCAGAGCTCTGCATTGATATGGTGTTTTCAAAGTTGAATGCAGACCTAAGGCGATTGCAGAGCTCTGCACTAAACTGGAGAATTGAAAATTGTATGCATAGCTATGTCAGTTGCAGAGCTCTGCGTTAAAATGACAAACTCATAGTTGAATGCAGTGCTAGGTTGTTTGCAGTGCTCTGCATTGAAATGTCTTATTCATAGTTGACTGGAGAGCTTCGCTGATTGCAGAGCTCTACATTAGACTGACGAATTCAAATTTGTACGCAGAGCTATGTCGAGCTTTGTAGAGTCTGCATTAGATTGGCGAATTGAAAGTTGTATGCAGAGATATGTCGAGCTATGTCGAGCGCAGAGTTTTGCATTGATGTGCTGATTTGAAAGTTTATGCAGACCTAAGCCGATTGCAGAGCATTGCAATAAACTGACGAATTGAAGGATGTGTGCAGATCTATGTCGATTACAGAGCTCTGCGTTGAAATGACAAATTCAACGTTGATTGCAGTGTTAGGTTTTTTGCAGAGCTCTGCATTGAAATGGCTTATTCCTAGTTCACTGCAGAGCTTCGCTGATTGCAGAGCTCTACATTAGATCGACGAATTCAAATTTGTACGCAGACTTATGTCGAGCTTTGTAGAGTCTGCATTAGATTGGCGAATTGAAAGTTGTATGCAGAGATATGTCGAGCTATGTCGAGCGCAGAGTTTTGCATTGATGTGCTGATTATAAAGTTTATGCAGACCTAAGGCGATTGCAGAGCTCTGCACTAAACTGGCGAATTGAAATTTGTATGCAGAGCTATAGAGAGCTATGTCGAGCGCAGAGTTGTACAACTGATATGGTGATTTCAAAGATTAAGCAGACCTAAGCCGATTGCAGAGCTGTGCACAAAACTGGCGAATTGAAAGTAATATGCAGAGCTTTGTCGAACTATGTTGATTGCAGAGGTATGCATTGATATGGTGATTTCAAAGTTGGATACATACCTAAGGCGATTGCAGAGCTCTGCACTAAACTGGCGAATTAAAAGTTGTATTCAGAGCTCTTCGTTCAAATGTCAAACTCATAGTTTATTGCAGTGCTAGGTTGTTTGTAGAGCTCTGCATTGAAAAGTCTTATTCATAGTTCACTGCAGAGCTACGCTGATTGCAGACCTCTGCATTAGACTCCCGCCGGGGTCGGCAACATTCTTTCGTGGAGATTGATCATGAAATCTTTTCTATGGTCATTCTCTCCCTTCCGCTGATTCAAGAAGGGCAGTTGTCAGTTTCTGGCGAAAGAATGTGCACTGTACTGGTTAACCGCTTACGTATAAGCCTGCCCAGGAAAGTGTTGATAGGTAAACTGACCGGCTCAAAAATGACCTAAATAGTGTTGACTGGGCCGTAAAACTCCAAAACAAACAAATCTGCATTAGACTGGCGAATTCAAATGTGCACCCAGAACTATGTCGCGCTATGCCGAGCTCTGCATTAGACTTGTGAATTGAAAGTTGTATGCAGAGCTATGTCGAACGCAGAGCTCCGCACTGATATGGTGATTTGAAAGTTGGATACAAACCTAAGCCGTTTGCAGAGCTCTGCACTAAACTTGCAAATTGTAAGTTGTATGCAGAGTTATGTCGATTGCAGAGCTCTGCGTTGAAATGACAAACTCATAGTTGATTGACGATCGAGCTATGTCGAGCGCAGAGCCGTGCATTGATGTGGTAATTTCAAAGTTTATGCAGACCTAAGCCGATTGCAGAGCTCTGCATTGAACTGGCGAATTGAAAGTTGTATGCAGAGCTATGTCGATTGCAGAGCTCTGCATTGATATGGTCATTTCAAAGTTGGATGCAAACCAAAGGCGATTGGAGAGCTCTGCACTAAACTGGCGAACTGTAAGTTGTATGGAGATCTATGTCGATTGCAAAGCTCTGTGTTAAAATGACAAACTTATTTTGATTGCAGTGCTAGGTTGTTTGCAGAGCTCTGCATTGACATGTCTTATTCCTAGTTGACTGCAGAGTTACGCTGATTGCAGAGCTCTGCATCAGACTAGTGAATTCAAATTTGTACGCAGAGCTATGTCGAGCTCTGCATTAGACTTGCGAATTGAAAGTTGTATGCCGGGCTATGTCGAGCTATGTCGAGCGCAGAGCTGTGCATTGATGTGGTAATTTCAAAGTTTATGCATACTGAAGCCGATTGCAGAGCACCGCACTAAACTGGCGAATTGTAAGTGGTATGCAGAGCTATGTCGAGCGATGTCGATTGCAGAGCTCTGTATTGATATGGTCATTTAAAAGTTGGATGCAGAACTTTGGCGATTGCAGAGCTCTGCACTAAACTGGCGAATTGAAAGTCGTATGCAGAGCTATGTCGATTAAAGAGCTCTGCGTTGAAATGACAAACTCAAAGTTGATTGCAGTGCTGTTTTTTTTTTTTTTTTTTTTTTGGCAGAGCTCTGCATTGAAATGTCTTATTCATAATTGACTGCAGGTCTACGCTCATTCCAGACCTCTGCATTAGACTGGCGAATTCAAAGTTATAAGCAGAGCTATGTCGAGCTCTGCATTAGACTGCCGAATTGAAAGTTGTATGCAGAGCTATGTCGAGCACAGAGTTGTACATAGATGTGGTGATTTCAAAGTTTGTGCAGACCTAAGCCGATTGCATGGCTCTGTACTAAACTGGCGAATTGAAAGTTGTATGCAGAGCTCTGTATTGATATGGTGATTTCAAAGTTGGATGCAGACCTAAGGCGATTGCAGAGATCTGCACTAAGCTTGCGCATTGAAAGTTGTCTGTAGAGCTTTGTCGATTGCAGAGCTCTGCGTTGAAATAACAAACTCATAGTTGATTATAATGCTAGATTGTTTGCAGAGCTCTGCATTGAAATGTCTTTTTAATGGCTGATTGCAGAGCCCGGTTTCAATAAAGTAAAACTGGGGTTTACAGCGGTATATATGTTTGTCTTATTTCTGCTTAAACAGACGGTTTAAACGAGTGCCCACATTTATTTTTGCAGAAATACGAAAACAAAATATATGATTTTTTTTTTAATTTTTTGGCGGTAGATTTTTTTACTACGTTTCCGTAATGCACGGAAAGCTATGCCCTGCCTATATGCACTTGGACTGTTTTCGTAAATGCTTTCTGTTGTTGTTGTTGTTGTATACATTTTTTTATTTCTGCTCAAAAACGTAGAATGTGGGTACTCGTTAGAACCACCTCGTCGAGGCGGTTCTAACGAGTATCCACAATCTATATTTTTAGCACAAATAAGAAAAATATCGAAATTTTTCATCTTAAAAAAAATCAAAATGCCGTGACAGTTACTTTCATACCGAAATGCCCGAAAGGCTATCCAAAATAAAAAGATAGCACTACATACATGCTAAGACGAGGTATGACAATAATAAACCACAACAGAAGAATCGCCTTGGAACGGTGAGTGAGCGAGTGTTTGAGTGTTACGTCCCACCAACAGCTAAGGGCCTACGGAGACGGGACCTCGGTTTAAAGACTCATCCGAAAGTCTGGAGAAGCCCGGGATCGATCCTGCAATCCCTGGTTTACAAGGAGAGTAGCGTAAGTACTGCACAGAGGAGGCTTCTACCTTGGAACGGAAGTTTAAGCAATGCTCTGCATGCATTCCAAAAACACGCCTTTTCATATACATTGCACAGTTCCCCGCCGAAAAAAAAGATAATTTTCAGATGAAATATTCTGATATAGATCTTAATATAGATTGAGGGTACATGTTACAGCCGCTCGATTTCACCGAGGCGGTTCTCACGGATACCCACACTCTATATTTAAGAGTAGAAATAAGGAAAATAAGGTTTACCCTTGTAAACCCCAGTTTTACTTTATTAAAGTGGAGTTCAAGGGGTCAGAATTATATAAGCGTGTTTTCGTGAAGGAGACTAAAAAGGATTTGACGTAACCACAATCCTGGCCCTTGTTTCTGTCGAAATAATTCGTACAGTTCTAACTCAGCTGTTTTTTTTAACAACTTTTATGTTCTCGGAGTTGTCGTGACAACTCCGAGAACATAAAATTTGTTAAAACACAGCATCGCGATAACTAATCCGCGCGACCAAGTTCATCCATTCCTATCGCCTAAACGGTAAATGGTCTGTCGTAAATTTGTGATAAGAGTGCTGAGAAAAAAAAAAAAAAAAAAAAAAAAAAAAAAAAGATAAGAAAAATCAAAACAACAACAACAAAACCTGACCGTAATTGCCAGCCTTTCAGCATCGTCAATTTGTAAGAGTGGCCTCATGGGTAGATTATATGTGGTTAAGAGCGCCGACTCGCTCGGGTCACATGTGAAACGACAGGTCTGATGTTGTTTTTTATCCGGGTACTCCGGTTTTCGCCCACCTCGAAATCAGGGAGAAATAATCTTGAAAGTGCCTTAAAATATACCTTTCAAAACGTCCTATCTCTGACATGTCTAAGGTGTCAATTATGAAAGCATTCGCTACAATTGTTTCACGATGCTCTTTTATTATTGTTGAACTATCCAATTTTCTGAAAAAAAAAAAAAATATAAACCAAAAAAAAAAAGACTGAAATTCCAGATGGGCCATGTTAACCCTTTTTGTACCAAATGGAATCTTCCTCCTTATATATAGCAGGAGTCCAATTCAGAATTTAGGGGTGTCAGGTTGTGTTTTCTTCAAAATTTATTTGGGAAATGGCTTAACTTTTTGCAAACAGTGTAGGCACTGATCGTACGCCGTATTCTGCGGCGTCTGATCTGGGCCTGTACTGTTTGCCAAGGTACCCCTTTAGGGGTTTCTGGTACTCAATTGGTTAAAAACCAACTGCTTCAAAACAAGTTAACATTAATCATTTTATAACAGCATCGTAAACAATTGTACCCGGGGACTGGGACGAGGACCCTGCTTTCGTAGTCCCCACGGACCGGATGCAGGCTGGAAACAGACATGTGTGTGCATTGGCAACTGAGAACAGTTGCTGGCAACAGAGGGCTGTTGCAATGGCTAAGCAGACTGGTATTAGCCATAAGACCCAGCAGGCACTCAGCGTTAAAATGACGTCTTATCAACATCGATCCGACGAGATGACATCACTTCGACGTTGATACGTCATTTCAACGTTGTGTGCCCGCTGGGGACAGACAAATTCCTTGATGGTGTTCCGTTTTCCAACTCTGACCTCAGACCCTGGCGTGAAGAAAAACCGTTATCAGTAAAGAGAACCCATTTGTAACTATGACACAGGAATTACTGCATTACCTCAAGTTGAACTTCACTGCGAGCTTCGGCGAAAAAGGTAATTAGGAAGTCGCATACAAGGAAGTGCCCAGCCTCTTTGCAGACGTGCACATCTGCAGAAAGCCAGAATGCCTCTGGCTGGTAAAGAGACCAAAATAGTCGGGGCCCACCGGAGTTCAGCAATTGGTTTTCTTTTGGTCCAGTATTTATTCCATGCTGTGAGGGTGAGGATTGTGGCTTTATAAAAAATATACTGACCGTAGCAAGGCAGTTATTCGTATGTGGTTTATTATTTTCATTGTTCGTCTTTGCATGTTTGTATTGCTAATATATTTTAATCTGGATAGCAGTTTGGCCATTTTGTTGTAAAGTTACTGTCATTTTGGCTTTCCGCTTTGACCTTTTCATTATGGTGAAGTTATTTAATGTTTCTTTCCCTTTGGAGTATTTGGTGGAGGTGTGAGGTGGGTGAGTGGCTTGAGGTTTACGTCTCACCAACAGCTTAGGACATATGGCATACCTCGGTTTAAAGACATCCGAGAGTATGGAAAAGCCCGGTGGAGGTGTGAGGTAATTGTAAAGATTCCTGACCACTGCCTTCACTTCCATATGGCTACAAAACAACCAAGTATTGTTAAACAAGAAATCCGCTGATGGCTATATTGTGCCTTATGGACTTGAACATTATGCCGAGGAGTTGTCCATTATGATAACATACCCGTGCAAAATAGTGCATTTTTTCACATCTCCAAAATGGCTAGTTTTCTGATGAAAAAACGTGATGTTTTTCTTATGTACACTGCTATCATAGGTTGTGTGTGCTCGTTAGAACCGCCTCTAACGAGTACCCACAACCTATGTCTAGGAGCAGAAATAAGAAAAATAATGCATTACGGAAACACACCTATACAAATATATTTTAAGTTTTACCGCCAGAAAAACGAAAATTTGAAGATGAAAAATTGTGATATTTTTCTTACTTCTGCTCAAACTAAAGATTGTTGTTACTCGTTAGAACCGCCTCATCGAGACGGTTCTAACGAATACCCACAATCTATATTTAAGAACAGAAATAAGACAAATAGCGTTTACCCCTGTAAACCCCAGTTTTACTTAATAAAAGGAGGGTTCAATGTGGTCAAAATTATATAGTCGTGTTTTCGTGATTAATATTGACCGCTTGATGAACGAACGGAGGGAAACTGGACTCCTATACAGAGCATTGCTTAAAGCAGATACAACAAAACAGCAAACAACAAACAAAGAAACAATATACAAAGAAAAAGAAACAAAATACATAGAAACAAAATACAAATAGCCTGAAATGCAAAGATGAATTCAGTAATAATAGCAGCTTATAAAATTAAGCATTAGTTAGAACAAGAACTCCATTACTAAAACAAGCGTATGATATTGACCCGTTGAAACTCCACTTTTCTTCTCCAGATTTTCGGATGAGTCTTTAAACCGAGGCCCCGTCTCCGTACGACCTTAGCTGTTGGTGGGACGTAAAACTAACACTCATTCACTCACTCACTCCACTTTTAAAGTAAAACTCGGGTTTACAGCGGTATAATGTTTCTCTTACTTCTGCTAAGAACAGATAGTGGGTACTCGTTTACATCTAATTGCTTTAAACATAGATTGTCGGGACTCGTTAGATTCGCCTCGGGGAGGCAGTTCTTACGAGTGACTACAATCTATGCTTTTGAGCAGAAATAAAAAGTAATGAATGCCCCTGTAAAAGTCTTATTTTATAAAAGTGGGGTTTTAATGGGTCAAAATTATATAGGCGTGCTTTCATGATGGATTAAAGCAGAAGCAAAAAAAAAAAAAAAAAAAAAAAAAATAAGCAAAAGTAAAATATAAAGAGCCTGAAATGCTAAGCTGAATTAAGAAAACGTAACAAACCAAAGCATTAATAATTACTAAGAACGAGAATTCCAGCGAAGTATATGTCTCGCTTGTATGCACTTCAACATTTGGAAGGACACTAAGGTTGTTACCAAGGTAAGGGATTGGCGAACAAAAAATATGGATGAACAAATGGATGGAAAGCTTGACTCTGACATGCAATAAATATTTGAATGACAAACAAATACATATAAATGACACACAATAAATACATATAAATGACATACAATAAATACATATAAATGACACACAATAAATACATATAAATGACACACAATAAATACATATAAATGACACACAATAAATACATATAAATGACACACAATAAATACATATAAATGACATACAATAAATACATATAAATGACATACAATAAATACATATAAATGACATACAATAAATACATATAAATGGCATACAATAAATACATATAAATTACATACAATAAATACATATAAATGACAAACAATATGAACATATAAATACATATAAATGACATACAATAAATACATATAAATGACATACAATAAATACATATATATGACATACAATAAATACATATAAATGATATACGATACATACAAATGACATACAATAAATACATATAAATGACATACAATAAATACATATAAATGACATACAATAAATACATATATATACATACAATAAATACATATAAATGATATACAATACATACAAATGACATACAATAAATACATATAAATGACATACAATAAATACATATAAATGACAATACAATAAATACATATCAATGATATACAATGAATACATATAAATGACATACAATAAATACATATAAATGACATACAATAAATACATATAAATACATATAAATGACATACAATAAATACATATAAATGACATACAATAAATACATATAAATGACATACAATAAATACATATAAATGACATACAATAAATACATATAAATGATAAAGTATAAGTTTTCATTTTTAAATACCGGTAAGTAAAACAGATGCATGAACACATGTGTGCGGAACCCGAGAAGGGACATGAATATTTATTAATATGTTGTGCGAACAAGATGTTAAGTTGTGCGAACAAGATATTTTCTTATCTTGTGCGGACAACATAATTTATCTTGTGCAGACAACAGTTTATCTTGTGCGCACAAGATAATATCTTGTTCGCACAACATAGATCTTGGGAAGTTGTGCGAACAAGATATTATCTTGTGCGAAAAAGATAATATCTTGTTCGCACAACATATTATCTTGTGCGCACAAGATATTATCTTGTGCAGACAAGATAATATCTTGTCCACACAAGATATTAAGTTGAAGGGGAAAAAGATAATATCTTGTCCGTACAAGATAATGTCTTGTGCGCACAAGATAATGTCTTGTGCGCACAAGATAATAAGTTGTGCTGACAAGATAATATCTTGTCCGCACAAGATATTTTGTGCGCACAGCTTATAAAATAAAAAAATCATGCCCCTTCCCGGGTTCCGTACATGTGTACATTAAGAAGAAAAAAATCAAAATGAAGCGACTTTTGGATATTACTAAAAACAAGACAAACAAAATAAAGCCAATTTAACACCGACTGATGAAAAACAAAACGCAATGAAGACCCTGTCATAAACAAACACCCGAAATATCAACACAAGAAAGACACTCCCGATACACACTCATCTGAGACCTACTGAAGAAAACCCAGTCTTTCAAAGAACAGCTAAAGCAACAAACCACTTAAAACATGCCCGATAAACCAGCCAACATAACACCAAATAACCAAAAGAAAATTCCAACCAAAGAAACCTCCACTCTAAATATCAAAAACAAACAAACTTAAAACGGCACTGAAGCAAACCAAACTTAAAAAGCCATTTAAGCAAAGAGTATCACCTTAAAAACACAAACAAAAGCCTAATACGATCGTGTTATTCAAGAAAGACGCGACCCCCCCCCCCCCCCCCCCCACACACACACACACACACCAAACACACCACCACCGCCACCCATCCAAAAAAAGAAAAGAAAAAGGACAGACGACTTGAGAAAGACTAATTAAATAATAACAGAAGAAACATAGCTCGCCAATGGGGGGAAATAAGTTGGATTGCGAGCTTGTACCTCATAGATATTGCAACGAAGTTGCATTCAGATATTCCGTATTATCTAGTTATGGCGCACACAAGGTTAGTCTGAAAAAAAAATCAGAGGGACTAGAAACAGTGAGCAATCATTTCTGTACATGACACGCTGTCTTGACCCCATACACATCACTTTCAAGTTTGGTCAGAATATTCCGGACGGACTGACGGACGATCGGGAAACGCATTATCAAACTTTAACGGGTGTATAAAACGTACTCACTCCACAGTTTACCCTTTTTTTATTTGGCCCTTACTCCGAAAGGTAAGCATGTTATAGAACGTAATTACCCAATGGGCAAGACCAGGCCATCTGTCCAACGATAAAGCTCTGGAGCAGTAGTTTGTCATAAGAAATCGGAGCAAGACCAGCAGAACAGTGACAATAATGAGACTGATCTGAACTCTACAAGTATTCGGGATAGCTAACATGCGTCACATAGTTTGAATAGCTGAAATTTATTTTCTTGAAGGGCCATAACACTTTAATGACACTTTAATCAGACATGGCCTATCAGCTTATGTATATGACACATCCATCCGTGCTCAGCGCCCATTGCCATTGAAGACTTTTCAACAAACTATAGGAACTCTAGCATTTGTACAGGAGAAATTTATATTTTTGTAGAACATAGCACTCAACAGTACTGCAGCAAAAAATAAAATGAAAAACAAAACCCTACCCTCCGTACGCAACGCCCTACACCGCACTATGGCACACGTTGTACAACACGACACCACTCACCTTGGAATAAGTTGTACTGGTTGCATAACAGCTTGGTCCAGACAAACTGCATAGCAAAAGAAGGCTAGCTTTTAAACAGGGGTAATTCATATTCTTGAAAGGTTAAAAAATCAGACATAGACCACTAGCATATGTACAGTATTGCAGCCAAACAAAACCTACCCTCCGTACGCGCCCCATAACCTGGTTGCCTTCTTCAACAAAACTTTGGAATGGGAGCCTTTGCACTGGTAAATTTATATCTACGAAATGCCATAGCACTCAACAGATGACACCTACTACTTTATATACGATACCGCAGAACAAAAAAAACCCTTCGTGTGCAGTGTTCCGCACCAAGACAGTGCGCACGTTGTAGTATGCGAACTATCCACCAAGCTACAGGTTGTACTGAATCTGCATGGCTGTTCCAAAGTAACAAGCCATGTCCCACCTCACCTCACCTGACAAACTGGAAACCTTCAACATAACATAGCAAGGTGAGCCTTCGTACATGGGGAATTTATATTCTTGAAGGGCTAAAGTACTCAAATAAGACATAACCAACCAGACTATGAACAGTGTTGCAGCACGCAAAAACAGTGCTGCAGCACACAAAAATAAAACACAAATCGTCCGTGCGCAGCGCTCTTGTCATGGGAGCTTTCTTCAACAACATGGGAAGACCAGCCTGTGTATAGGATAAATGTATATTCGTGATTGGACATCGCACTCAAATCAGCTTATGTACAAAAACATTCATTCATAGCACCCCATGTCATGGTAGCCCTCTTCAACATACCATGGGCAATCTAGCCTTGTTACAGGGGAAATTCTGAGACAATCTACCAGGATATTTACCAGGCTGCAGACAAAAACACGCATCCCCAGCGCTCAATGACCTGGGAGCTTTCTTCAATATTTCTTTGGAATGCTAGCCTTTGCACTGATAAATTTATATCTATGAAATGCCAGATGACAACTACTATGTACCTTATATACAATACCGCAGCACAAATGAAGAAGAAAAAACTCAACCCTTCATGCGCAGTGTTCCGCACCAAGACAAGGCGCACGTTGGAGAATGCGAACTATCCACCAGGATACAGGTTGTACTGAATCTGCATGGCTGTTCCCAAGTAACAAGCCATGTCCCATCTCACCTCGCCTGACAAACTGGAGGTAACCTTCAACATAACATAGCAAGGTAGGCCTTCGTACATGGGAAATTTATATTCTTGAAGCACACAAAAATAAAACAAACAAAGTCCATCCGTCCATGTACAACGCCCCGCTTCTTGGGAGCCTTCTTCAACATAATATAGGAAGCCTTGTTTTTAGTATATGCGAAATTTATATTCCTGTAGGGCCTTGGCACATAAGGGGAATTGGAACACCTGGATGATTTTCCTCCCTTTTTTCATCGGGACTTCCTGTTCGCTTTTCTATATGCCACTGAGGAGCAACTTCTTTCCTTTAAGAGTTGACACTTATTGCCATGGGAGACAAAACACTTTTGCAGGAGTTGCCTCCCCTGAAGGTATTTCCATTTTCTTAAATCTAGCGTAACCTCTCCGCATATGTATAGACTGCAGCACCTAAGAAAAACATCCATGCCTTGGAAGCGTCCTCCAACATACTAGGGAAGGTATAGCCTTTGTACAGGGGAAATGTAAATTCTTGAAGGGTCATAGAACTGAAATCAGATGTGACCTACCAGCATATGTATAGGGCTGCAAAACCTTAAAGCATCCATCCGTGCGCAGCGTCCCGTGCCAAAGGAGCATTCTTCAACATACCATGGGAAGTCTTTGTTCAGGGGAAATGTACATGCTTGAAGTGCCTTAGCACTCAAATCAGGGGTAACCTACTAACCAATGTACCGCAACACAATAAAAAATAAAAGAAAAACAAAACGCATTCGGCCGTGTGCAGCGTATCGCACCATTGGAGCCGTTTTTCAAGATAACATAGGCAGGCCAGCCTTTACATGGGTGGGAGAATCTATTTCTTGAAGAGCCATAACTTTAAAATTTGACACAACCTACGAACATATGTACCAAATACTCCCATTCGTGCACAGCGCCCAGTGCCATAGGTTTCTTCTACATACAATCTGAAGTCTAGTTCTTGGACAGACGTAGTCTATACTCGTGAAGGGCACACGCGTCGGATGCAACATACCAGCAAATGTACAGTACTGCAGTTCAAATAAAAGGCAAAACACGCATCTGTGCAAAGGGGTTCATGCCAAGGGAGCTCTCTTTAACGTACATTGGGAAGTCTAGCATTTGTACAAGGAAACCTTATATTATTGAAAGGTCATAGCACTTAAATCATATGAAATTTACCAGCTAATAGTGTATAATACTGCAGCACAACACAATAAAAGACAAACAAAATCAACCCCACTTCATTATAACAGAGGAAGGCTAGCCTTTGTACAAGGGAAATTTATGCTCTTGCAGAGCCAAATTTACCCAAATTAGACAACTTATCAGCATAAATTATTTAAAGAGCTGCAGCACAAAAAATCTATTCATCCGAACGCAGTGCCCCGCGCCACGGGAGCCTTCTTCAACATATCATAGGAAGCCAAGCATTTGTATGGGGGACATTTTAAATTCTTGAAGGGCCATGATACCCAAATCAGACACATCAGCAAATGAATAGGGCTGCGCCAAAAACAAAATACGTACGCAGAACCCTATGCAATGAGAGCCTTCTTCAACATACCATGACATGTCTAGACTTTGTTGATGGGGATTTATATTTTTGAAGGACCAAAGCACTCAAATCCGACGTAACCTACCAACTTATATTCAGCCCTTAAGCACAAAAACAAAAAGACAATCTACCCTCCATGCGCAGAGCACCTGGCCATGACCCACATTGCACCATGTGACACCACCGGTTGTATCGGTTCCGCATGGCTCCCGTCTAGAAGCAAGCCAGGTCCAACCTGACAAGCTGGAAACATAACTAGCAACGGTGGCCTTTGTACTCTAATATTTTTATCTACCAGCAAGTGTATTACTGCAGCATATACAAGCAAAACAAAACTCACCCTTCCGTGGGTAGCGCCCCGCGTCATGGGAGACAATTCTTCAACATAAGAAGACTAACCTTTGTTTAGGGGAAATATATATTTTAAGGGCAATGAATCTCAAATCAGCACAAGAAAAAACCCATCCTTGGGCAGTTATCCGCGCCATGGGAGGATTCTTCAAGATACCATGATTGTTAATTTAGCTTTTGTGTATCCGTAGAGCCATCGCACTCAAATCAGATGTAACCTACCAGCTAATGTGTAGTACTGTTTGTTTGTTTGATCGGAGGTTTAACGTACGCGTCAACACTGTAAAGGTCATTTTGGAGACGTTGCTTCCAATTCTGTGGGACTTTTATCCGACCTTGAGATAAAATGACATCTCAAGCTCTGTCGCCCAATGAAACCAATAGGGTTAATCAGCATAGGCGGGCCGACTCGCACCGCTTTGCCTAGGCAGGCTTAGATAATGTGCAGTACCGCAACTTAAAAAAAAGACGTCCGTGCGCAGCGCCCAGTGCCATGAAAGAATTCTTCGAAATCACATAGGAATGCTTGCCTTTGTATAATTTATATTCTTGAAGGGTCATGACGCTCAAATCAGATATAACATACCAGAATATGTAGCCTATCTCCAAGGCTGCAGCACAAGAAAACATCTATCCTTTCACAGTGACCCGTGCCATCGGAGGCTTCTTCAAGATACCATGGGAAGTCTAGACTTTGTGCAGGGGAAATTTATACACTTGAATAGCGATAGCATTCATATATCAACTACCAGTTAAAGTACAGTACTGAAGCACAAAACTTAAAGCAGAAGCAAAAACGCACCCTTCGAGTGCAGCACCACACAGCACGCCATGGCATACCTTGTACAACGTGACATCACCCTACATGATACAGATTGTACTGGTTCCGCACAGCGCACAAAAACATCCTTCCGTTTGCAGCATCCTGCGCGATTCGGTGAATGAGTCAACATAACATTTGAAGGCTAGGCTTTAGATAGGGGAAATATATATTCTTGAAGGGCCATGACACTAAAATCATTCATAAACTACCAGAATATGTACAACGCTGCAGTACAATAATAGCAACCATCCGTGTGCTGCGACCCGCGCCATGAATACCTTCTTCAAAATACCAATGGGAGTCTGTGGAGTTTGTACAGGAAACATTTACATTCTTGGAGGGCATAGAACTGAAATCATGTAGCCTTCTAGCTAACATACAGTGCTGCAGCACAATAAAATAAAGGTCAAGATTTGGTGCAGGGGAAATTGATATTCTTAAGTGCATAGGACTGAAATCATGTAGCCTTCTATCTAACAAACAGTACTGCAGCACAATAAAATAAAGGTCGAGAGAATAAAACAAGCCAGGCCCCACCTGACTTGATGTGATAAGCTGGAAACCTTCAACATAACATAGCAGGGCAAGCCTTTGCATATGGGAAATTTATAAATCAGACATATCCAACCAGTTTATATGCTGTACTAAAGTCTCAAAAAAAAAAACCTTATCCATCCGCGCGGAGCATCCTGTGCCTTAGAAAATTTCTTCGGCATAATATGGGAAGGCTAGCCATTGTATAAAATACATTTATATTCTTGAAGTGTCATAACACACACGTGAGACATAACCTACCAGCATACCTGCACAAAAAGCACCCGTTTCTTCTTCAACATACCATGAGAAGTCCAGCATTTGTGCAGGAAAAATTTATATTCTTGAAAGACCTTAGTACTCAAATTAGTTACAACCTACCACCCAATGTGCAGTACGGCAACACAAAGATCAAATTCCCGAACGTGCGCAACGTCCCGCGCAATGAGAGAATACTGCAACCTTGCATAGGAAGGGTAGCCTTTGTGTTGGGATAATATATTCTCGAAGGGCCATGGCACTCAAAATAGACATAAGCTATCAACATAAAATCATCTTAGCGCAGCGACACGTGTCATTGTAACCTTCTTCAACATAGAAGTGGATCGCTAGCCCCTGTGTAGGGGAAATGCATATTCACGTAAGGTCATAGCTCTCAAATCAGGTGTAGCCTTCCAGCTAATGTACAGTACTGCACCCCCACAAAAAAAAAAGAAAAAAAAAAACATTCCACCGTCCACAGCACCCCGCAGCGAGTCTTCTCGTCTTCGCATACGTGTTGTAGAATGCGACTCCATACACCAGAATACAGAGAAGGAAAAAACAAACAAAGTCCATCCGTCCATGTGCAGCGCCCCGCGCCTTGGGAGCATTCTCCAACAAAATATAGGAAGCCTTGTTTTTAGTATATGCGAAATTCTTTCCTTAAAGAGTTGATCAATACTGCCATGGGAGACATTACACTTTAGCAGGAGTTGACTCCTCTGAAGTTTTCCCATTTCTTTAAATCTGTCATAACCTACCCGCATATGTATATACTGCAACACCTAAGCCTTTTCAAGATAACATGGGCAGGCTAACCTTTGCAGCCTTCTTCAACATACCATGGAATGTCTAGACTTTGTTGAGGGGGTTTATATTTTTGAAGAACCAAAGCGTTCAAATCAGACGTAACCTACCTATCTATATACAGTCTTTAAGCATAAAAAAATGAAAGAAAATCCAACCTCCTTGCGCAGCGCCACGCACCTAGCGCTGGCCAAAGTTATGCAGGGGAAATGAATATTTTTGAAGGGCATAGCACTGCAATAAGAATGTAGTCTTCTAGCCAACATACAGTACTGCAGTACAGTGAAATAAAATTTGACACTTTTTGCAGGGGAAATTCATGTTCTTGAAGGGCGTGGAACTGAAATCAGGTAGCCTTCTAGCTAACATACAGTACTGCAGCACAGTAAAATAAAGGTCGACATTTTGTGCAGAGGAAAATAATATTCTTGAAGGACATAAATTTGAAATCATGTAGCCTTCTAGCTAACACCCAATACTGCAGCAAAATTAGATAAAGGTCGACACTTTGTGCAGGGGATATAATATTCTTGAAGGGCATATAACTGAAATCATCTAGCCTTCTGGCCAATAAACAGCACTGCAGCACAACAAATCAAGGTCGGATCTTTGTGCAGGGAAATTAATACTCTTGAGGGGCATATAACTGAAATCTTGTGTCCGGCTAGCTAATACACAGTACTGAGTGCAATAAACTAAAGGTGGACATTTTGTGCCGGGGACAGAACTAAAATCATTTATCCTACTAGCTAACATGCAGTACTCTAGCAAACTTTGTGTAGGGGTAATTAATATCCTTGAAGTGCATAGAACTGTATTAATGTAGCCTTCTAGCTTACATACAGCACTGCAGCACCATAAAATAAAGGTCGACACTTTATGCAGAGGAAACAAATATTCTTGAAGGGATAGAACTGAAATCACGTAGCCTTCTAGGTAAAATACATTACTGCAGCACAATAAAATAAAGGTCGACACTTTGTGTAGGGGAAATTAATATTCTTGAAGGGTATAGAACTGAAATAATGTAGCCTTCTGGCAAACATACAGCACTGCATCACGATAAAATAAAGGTCGACACTTTGTGCAGTAACATTACTATTATTAACATACAACACTGCAGGACAATAAAATGAAGATAGAGACTTCGTGGAACTTAATATTCTTGAAGGGCTTAGAACTAAAATCATGTAGCCTTCTAGCTAACATACAGTTCTGCAGCACAAAAAATAAAGGTCGACACTTTGTGCAGGCCAAATTAACATTCTTGAAAGGCATAGAACTGAAATCGTGTAGTCTTCTGTCTAACATACAGTACTGCAGCACAATAAAATAAGAACTATACTTTGTGCAGGGGAAATCCATATTTTTGAAGGGCAAAGAACTGAAATAATGTAGCCTTCTAGCTATCAAACAGAACTGCAGCACAATAAAATGAAGTTTGACACTTTGTGCAGGGGAAATTAATATTCTTGAAGGGCATATAACTGAAATCTTGTAGCCGGCTAGCGTACATAAGGTACCGAGCACAATAAAATAAAGGTGGACATTTCATGCAGCGAAAATTAATATTCTTGAAGAACATAGAACTGAAAGCATGTTTACTTACATACTTCTAGCTAACATACAGTATTGCAGCACAATAAAATAAAAAGTCGACACTTTGTGCAGGGATATTAAAATTCTTGAAGAGCATAGAATTGAAATCATGTAGCATTCTAGCCAACATACAGTACTGCAGCACAATAAAATAAAGGTCGACACTTTGTGTAGGGGAAATCAATATCTTGAAGGGCGTGGAAGTGAAAATCATGCAGCCTTCTAAAATAAATGTCGAAACTTTTTGCATTGGAGATTAATATTCTTGGAGGGCAAAGGACTTAATCATGTAGCCTCTAGCTAACTTATAGTACTGCAGCACAATAAAATAATGTCGACACTTTGTACAGGGGAAATCAATACTCTTGAAGGGCATAGGACTGAAATTATATAGTCTTCTAGCGTATATACAGTACTGAAGCAAGATAAAATAAATATCGAGACTTCTAGCTAACATTCATAGAACTTAAATCATGTAGCCTCTAGCTGACATACAGCACTGCAGCACAATAAAAAAGTCGAGACATTGTGCAGGGAAAATTAAAGTTTTTGAATGACATATAACTGAAATCATGTAGCCTTCTGGCTACCATACAGTACTGCAGCACAACAAAGGGCACAACAATGTCGACACTTTGTGCAGGGGAAATTAATATTCTTGAAGGGCAAAGAAGTAAAATAATGTAGCCTACTAGCTAACATACAGTACTGCAGCACAATAAAAAGGTAGACACTTTGTGTAGGGAAAATTAATAATCTTGAAGGGCATAGAAATGTATTCATGTAACCTTCTAGCTAGCATGCAACACTGCAGCACAATAAAATAAAGGACGGCATTTTGTGCACGGTAAATTAATATTTTCGAAGGGCATAGAAATGAATCATGTAGCCTTATAATTAACATACAGTACTGCAGCACAAAAAATAAAGGTCGACACCTTGTTCAGGGGTAATCAATCTTTTTTGAAGGGCATAGAACTGAAATCATTTGGCCTTCTAGCTAGCATACATTACTGCAGCACAACAAAATAAAGGTTGACACTTTGTGCAGGGGAAATTAATATTCTTGAAGGGCATAGAACTTTAATCATGTAACCTTCTGGCTAACATATAGCACTGCAGCACAATAAAATAAAGGTCGAAACTTTGTGCAGGGGAAATTAATCCTAATAAGGGTTAATAACTGAAAGCTTGTAGCCGGCTAGCTAACATGCAGTATTGAGCACAATAAAATAAGGGTGGACATTTTTGCAGGCGAAATTATTATTCATGAAGGGCATAAAACTGAAATTATAAAGCCTTCTAGCTATAATACAGTACTGCAGCACAATAACATAAAGGTCGACACTTTGTGCAGTGGATTTTAATATTATTGAAGGACTTAGGACTGAAATCATGTAGCCTTCTAGCTAACATACAGTACTGCCGCACAATAAATAGCTCGACCATTGTGGAGAGAAATTATTATGCTTGAAGGGCATAGAAATAAAATTATAGAACTAAAAGGGCTAATATATATTCTTAAAGGGCATAGAACTGAAATCGTGAAGGGCATAAAACTGAAATTATAAAGCCTTCTAGCTATAATACAGTACTGCAACTCAATAACATAAAGGTCGACACTTTGTGCAGTGGATTTTAATATTATTGAAGGACTTAGGACTGAAATCGTGTAGCCTTCTAGCTAACATGCAGTACTGCAGCACAATAAAAAAGGTTGTTCCGATGTGCAGGGGAAATTAATATTATTGAAGAGCATAAAACTGAAACCATGTAGCCATTCTATCTCACATACTGTACTTCAACACAATAAAATAAGGGTCGACACTTTGTACAGGGGAAATTAATATTCTTGAAGGGCATAGAACTGAAATCATGTAGCCTACTAGCTAACATACAGTACTGCCACACAATAGAAAGGCAACTTTTTGTGCGGGGGAAATTAATAATCTTGAAGGGCATAGAACTAAAATCATGTAGCCTTCTAGCTAACATACAGTACTTCAGCACAATTAAATAAAGGTCGACACTTTGTGCAGGGGAACATAATATTCTTGAAGGGTATAGAACTGTAATCATGTAGCCTTCTAGCTTACATTCAGTACTTAAGCACAATATAACTAGAGAAAGCGACCAGTGGGTCACGTAAACCCCCAGCCAGCGCCATACTCTGATATATCTTTTGAGCTTGTATGTAATATGAATGAAGATTTCAATAAGCTATAAGAATCTATAAATGTGCTTGTGAAAGTTAAATCAAACATAAAATTTCTAAATGAACCAAGGGAGTGAGGGCATCAAAGTTACTGAAGGGGTGGGGGTATCAATGTTACTGAAGCAGCAGTGTGGGGTATGCATCAATGAAATCTTTGGACTGGTATGCAACATCGATGAAAGCATCAATTGAATTTGTCTTAGAGTTTAGAACATACAGGCAGCTATAAACTTTGCCATACAACTTGAACCAAATGTAAAATTTCTAAGTCCGCGACCTTTAGGTCAAGGTCACCGTGGGAGGGGGAAGGGACATACATCACGAAATGTTTGGACTGGTACATTGATGCAAGTATCAACTGAATTTGTCTTAGAGTTAAGAACATACAGGCATCTATAAACTTTGTCATAAAACTTTAACCAAATGAAAAATTTCTCAGTCTGTGACCTTCACCTCAAGGTCACTGTGGGAGGTGGGACATGCATCAATGAAATCTTTAGACCAGTATGTAAATATCAACTAAATCTATCAAAGGGTTCAGAAGATACAATCTTTTAGAAACTTTGACGCAAAACTGTAACCAAAATGTTAGCGGGCGGACGGACAGACGGACGGACAGTCGGAAAGACGGACGCACGGACGGACGAACGGACGAACGGCAGGACGAAAACATTATACCCCATAGCATACTTCGTATTCCGGGGGTATAATAAAGGTCGACACTTTGTGCGGGGGAAATTAATATTCTTGAAGGGCATAGAACTGAACTCATGTAGCCGTGTAGCTAACACAGTATTTCAGCAGAATAAAATTAAGGTCGACACTTTGTGCAGGGCTAGTAAATATTCTTGAAGGGCATAGAACTGAAATCGTGTAGCCTTCTAGCTAACATACAGTACTGTAGCACAATAAAAAGTTGATACTTTGTACAGGCGAAAGTAATATTCTGGACGGGCATAGAATTAAAATAATGTAGCCTAATAGCTAGTATACAGTACTGCAGCACAATAAAATGAAGGTCGACACTTCGGTAATACTCTTAGGGGCATATAACAGAAATCTTGTAGACGGCTAGCTAACACACAGTACCGAGCACAATAAAATAAAGGTGGATATTTCATGCAGCGGATATTAATATTCTTGACAGGCATAGAACTGAAAGCATGTAGATTTCTGGCTAACATACTGCACTGCAGCACAATAAAATAAAGATCGACACTTTTTACAGGGGCAATTAATGTTCTTGAAGGGCATAGAACGTAAAGCATGTAGCCTTCTGGCTAATATACAGCACTGCAGCACAATAAGATAAAGGTCAACACTTTGTGAAGGGGGAATTAATATTCTTGAAGGGCATAGAACTGAAATAATGTAGCCTTCGGGCAAACATACAGCACTGCAGCACAATAAAATGAAGGTCAACTCTTAGTGCAGGGGGAATTAATATTCTTGAAGGGCATAGAACTGAAATCAGGTAGCCTTCTAGCTCACCAACAGCACTACAGTACACTAAAATAAAGGTCGACACTTTGAGCAGGGCTAATATATATTCTTGAAGGCCATAGAGCTGAAATCATGTAACCTTCTAGCTAACATACAGTACTGCAGCATAATTAGATAAAGGTCGATAATTTGTGCAGGGGAAATAAATATTCTTGAAGGATATAGAACTCAAATACTCCAGCCTTCTAACTAGCATACAGTACTGCAGCACAATAAAATGAAGGTCGACACTTTGTGCAGGGGAAATTAATATTCTTGAAAGGCATAGAACAGAAATCACTCAGCCTTCTAGCTAACATACAGTACTGCAGTACAATAAAATAAATGTCGACACTTTGTGTAGGGCAAATTAATATTCTTGAAGGGCATAAACCTGAAATCATGTAGCCCCTAGCTAACACACAGCACTGCAGCACAATAAAATAAAGGTCGACACTTTGTGCAGGGGAAATTAACATTCTTGAGGGGCAGCGAACTGAAATCTTGAAACCGGCTAGTAAACATACAGCACTTTGCGCAATAAAGTAAAAGTTGGCATTTTGTGCAGGGGAAATTAATATTCTTGAAGGGCATAAAAATAGAACCATGTAGCCTTCTAGCTAACATACAGTAATGCAGCATAATAAAATAAAGTCTACACTTAGTGCAGGGGATATGAATATTCTTGAAGGGCATAGAACTGATATGAATGTAGCCTTCAAGCTAACATACAGTACTGCCGCATAAAGAAAAAGGCAATCTTTTGTGCAGGGAATATCATAATTCTTGAATTGCATAGAACTGAAATCATGTAGCGTAATAGCTGACATACAGTACTGCAGTACGATAAAATAAAGGTCAACACTTTGTGCAGGGGAAATTAATATTCTTGAAGGCCATGAAAATGAAAACATGTAGCCTCCTAGCTAACCTACAGTACTGCAGCACAATAAAGTAACGGCCGACACTTTGTGCGGGGAAAAATAATATTCTTGAAGGTCATAGAACTGAAATCATGCAGTCATTTTAGCTCACATACCGTGCTACAGCACAATAAAATAAAGGTGGACACTTTGTGTAGGGGAAATTAATATTCTGGAAGAGCGTAGAACTGTATTCATGTAGCCTTCTAGCTAACATACAGCCATGCAACACAATAAAATAAAGGTCGACACTGTAGGCGGGGGAAATTAATAATTCTTGAAGGGCATATAACAGAAAACATCTAGCCTTCTGGCTAACATAGAGTACTGCAGCTCAATAAAATAAAGGTCGACATTATGTGCAGGGGCAATTAAAATTCTTGAAGGGCATAGAACTAAAATCATGTAGCCTACTAGGTAACATTCAATGCTGCAGCAAAATAAAATCAAGGTCGACATTTTGCGTAGGGGAAATCAATATTCTTGAAGGGCGTAGAACTAAAAACATGCAGCCTTCTAGCCTACATACAGTACTGCAGCACAATAAAAGGTCGACATTTTGTACAGGGGAAAATAACATTCTTGGAGACTTTTGATTTGATTTGAGGTATAACGTCCCCGTCAATACTAAGTCATTTTGGAGACGTTGCTTCCAATTTTGTAGGACTTTTACCCGATATTGTGATTGAAATGTCACCTCAATCCCTGCCGCCCAATGAAACCAATAGGGCTTATAAGCATGGACGGGCCGACGCAGCAATTTTCCTGGGCAGGCTTACAGCGGCCGTAAAATGTCCCTGCCCTACATCATAGTGTAGTTTATATTTTCTTGACCTTTGGGATCATTGATTCCATTGTTGAGTGTTGAAAATATCTGAGGGTCACTGGTGGGGCCTAGTTTGCCGAGGCTGGCTGGTCTGGCCGGGAGGTATGTAGGCTCCATATTTTGGTTCTCAGGTGTAATCCTTGCTTCCAAAGGGTAACCCTTTCTATAACATATTTAACGTCACTACAGCTCATGTCTGGGAATGTGTGGCGGCCGTAAAAAGTCTCCCTGCCCTACATCATAGTGTAGTTTATACTTTCTTGTCCTTTGGGATCATTGATTCCATTGTTGAGTGTTGAAAATATCTGAGGGTCATTGGTGGGGCCTATTTGGCCGAGGCTGGCTGGTCTGGCCCGGGAGGCATGTACGCTCCATATTTCGGTTCTGTGGTGTAACCCTTGCTTCCAAAGGGTAACCCTTTCTAGAACATATTAGACGTTCTAAGCGGATTACCAGTACTCATGTGCGGGCGGTATCAGCTCTGCGTGGAAGCATCGTGCAGCCCAATCTATTTCGCCGAGCCCCGAGGGGCGGGGGCGGCGTATAACTGAAATCATGTAGCCTTCTAGCTTATATGCAGTAGTGCAGCGCAATAAAATAAAAGTCGAACCTTTAGGTCATTTTGGAGACGTTGCTTCCAATTCTGTAGGACTTTTACGCGACATTGAGATGAAATGACATCGCAATTCCTGCCGCCCAATGAAACCAATAGGGTAGGATAATTAGCATGGACGGGCCGCCTCGCAGCAATTTTCCTGGGCAAGCTTAGACGTTCTAAGCGGATTACCAGTACTCATCTGCGGTCGGTATCAACTCTGAGTGGAAGCATCGTGCAGCACAATATATTTCTCCATGCCAAGATGGGCAAGGGCGGCATAGAACGGAAATCTAGCCTTCTAGCTTATATACAGTAGTGCAGCACAATAAAATAAATATCGAGACTTCGTGCATGGAAAATTAATATTCTTGAAGGGCATAGATCTAAAATCATACAGCCTACCAGCAAACATACAGTACTGCAGCACAATAAATAAAGGTCGAAAATTTGAGTAGAGAAATTCAATATTCTTGAAGGGCGTAGTCTAAAATCATGCAGCCTTCTAACTACATACAGCACTGCAGAAATATAGAATAAAGGTCAACATTTTGTACAGTGGAAGTCAATATACTTGAAGGGCATGGAACTGAAATCATGTTGCTTTCCGGCTAACATACAGTACCGCAGCACAATAAAATAAAGGTCGGGACATAGTGCAGGGGAAATTAATATTCTTGAATGGCGTGTAACTGAAATCATGTAGCCTTCTAGCTTACATACTGAATTGCAGCACAATAAAACGAATGTCGACGCTTTGTGCAGGGGGGAATTAATATTCTTGAAGTGCACAGAACTGAAATAATGTAGCTTACGAGGTAACATACAATACTGCAGCACAATAAAATAAAGGACGACACTTTGTGTAGGGGAAATAAATATTCTTGAAGGGCGTAGAACTGAATTCATGTAACCTTCTAGCAAACATACAACACTGCAGCGCAATAAAATAAGGGTCGAAACTTTGTGCAGGGGAAATTAATATTCTTGAAGGGCATAGAACTGAAATTACGTAGCCTTATAGCTAACATACAGTACTGCAGCAGTATAAAATAAAGGTCAACACCTTGTGTATGTAGAAATTATGGGTATAGAACTGAAATCAGGTAGCCTTCTAGGTAACATACATTACTGCAGCGTAAGAAAATAAATTTCGACACTTTGTAAAGGGGTAAGTAATATTATTGAAGGACATAGAACGTAAATCGTGTAGCCTTCTGTCTAACAAACAGCACTGCAACACAATAAAATAAAGGTTGACACTTTGTGCAGGGGGAATTAACATTCTTGAAGGGCTGAGAACTGAAATAATGCAGCCTTCTGGCAAACATACAGTATAGCAGCGCAATATAATAAAGGTTGACACTTTGTGCAGGGGGAATTAAAAGTTTTGAAGGACATGCAACTAAAATCATGTAGCCTTCTAGCTAACATACAGTACTGCAGTACAATAAAATAAACGTCGACTCTTTATGCAGGGGAAATTAATACTCTTGAAGGGCACAGAACTGAAATCATGTAGCCTTCTAGCTAACATATAGTACTGCTGCATAATAAAATAAAGGTCGACACTTTGTGCAGTGAAAATAATTAGTCTTGAGGGGCATAGAACTGAAATACTGTAGCCGGCTGGATAACATACAGTACTGAGCACAATAAAATAAAGGTTGACATTTCGTGCAGGGGAAATTAATATTCTTGAAGGGCATACAAATGAACTAATGTATCCTTCTATCTAACATACATCAGTGCAAGTCAATAAAATAAAGGTCGACACTTTGTGCAGGGGGGGGGGGATCAATATTTTTGAAGGGCATAGAACTGAAATATGAAATCCTGTAGCCTTCTAGCTAAATACAGTACTGCAGCACAATAAAATAAAGGTCAACACTTTGTGCAGTGAAAATATATACTCCTGAGGGGAGTAGAACTGAAATCTTGTAGCCGGCAAGCTAAATTACAGTACTGAACACAATAAAATAAAGGTGGCCATTTGGTTCAGGGGAAATAAATAGTGTTGAAGGGCATGGAACTGAAATCATGTTGCCTTCCAGCTAACATACAGTACCGCAGCACAATAAAATAAAGGTCGGGACATAGTGCAGGGGAAATTAATATTCTTGAATGACGTTTAACTGAAATCATGTAGCCTTCTAGCTTACATACTGGATTGCAGCACAATAAAACGAATGTCTAAGCTTTGTGCAGGGGGGAATTAATATTCTTGAAGTGGACAGAACTGAAATCATGTAGCTTACGAGGTAACATACAATACTGTAGCACAATAAAATAAAGGTCGACACCTTGTGTAGGGGAAATTAATATTCTTGAAGGGCGTCGAACTGTATTCATGTAACCTTCTAGCTAACATACAACACTGCAGCACAATAAAATAAGGGTCGAAACTTTGTGGAGGGGAAATTAATATTCTTGAAGGGCAAAGAACTGAACTCATGTAGCCTTATAGCTAACATACGGTACTGCAGCACTATAAAATAAAGGTCAACCCCATGTGTATGTGGAAATTATGGGAATAGAACTGAAATCATGAAGCCTTCTAGGTACCATACATTACTGCAGCATACGAAAATAAATTTCGACACTTTGTAAAGGGGAAAGTTACATTATTGAAGGACATAGATCATAAATCGTGTAGCCTTCTGTCTAACAAACAACACTGCAGCACAATAAAATAAAGGTCGACACTTTGTGCAGGGGGAATTAACATTCTTGAAGGGCTGAGAACTGAAATAATGCAGCCTTCTGGCAAACATACAGCATTGCAGCGCAATATAATAAAGGTCGCCACTTTGTGCAGGGGGAATTAATATTCTTGAAGGACATGTAACTAAAATCATGTAGCCTTCTAGCTAACATACAGTACTGCAGTACAATAAAAAAAACGTCGGCTCTTTATGCAGGGGAAATTAATATTCATGAAGGGCACAGAACTGAAATCATGTAGCCTTCTAGCTAACATACAGTACTGCTGCCTAATAAAATAAGTCGACACTTTGTGCAGTGAAAATAATTAGTCTTGATGGGCATAGAACTGAAATACTGTAGCCGGCTAGATAACATACAGTACTGAGCACAATAAAATAAAAGTTGACATTTTGTGCAGGGGAAATTAATATTCTTGAAGGGCATAGAAATGAACTAATGTATCCTTCTATCTAACATACATCAGTGCAAGTCAATAAAATAAAGGTCGACACTTTGTGCAGGGGGGGGGGGGGGGGATTAATATTCTCGAAGGGCATATAACTGAAATCATGGATCTTCTAGCTAACATTCAGTACTGCAGCACAATAAAATAAAGGTCGACACTTTTTTGCACGGGAAATAAATATTCTTGAATGGCATAGAACGGAAATCATGAAGCCATCTAGCTAAGACAGCACTGCAACACAATAAAGTAAAGGTCGACACTTTGTGCAGGGCTTTGTTTTTTTTTGTTTGATTTGAGGTGTAACATCATCGTCAACACTGTAAAGGTCATTTTAGAGAGGTTGCTTCCAATTTTGTGGGACTTTTACCCGAGATAGAGATGAAATGACTTCTCAAGCCCTGCCGCCCCCTGAACCAATATGGTTTATAAGCTTGGACGGGTCACTCGCACCGCTTTGCCTGGGCATGCCTAGATCCTCTAAATGTACTCGTGTGCGGGTCGGTTTCAGCTCTGCGTGGAAGCATCATGCAGCCTATATATTTCTTCAAGACCCGATGGGCGGGTGCCGTTGTGCAGGGCCTTAACTCCGTTCAGAAAATCTGAATCATTGGTTTTTTTTTGCTTCTTTCTTGTAATACTCATTTTAGCCCATACATCACTATGGGAAAGTTTTAGACCTGACCCTCCGCCGACTTCTCAAGCAAGTCGTATGCCTCTGCGACAGTCCGGAAAGGTTGTGCTTATTTAGAGAAAACTGCAAAATAAAGAAATGAGACCACAGACTAAGTCCATTTGATGGTGATTGTCAGGTAAAATAATAAATATTCAAATCCATGTGGCAGATGCACTTTATAAATAGATATGCAATTACGATACACCATACATTCGAATGGCTACTAGTAGATGGAAGTTCACTAGCAACGGGGATCCACTAGCGCAATGTGTTGTCAACAGTGGACAAAATGAATTATACCGATATCAGATGTGGTGTCACAGCTAGTGATTTTCCATGAAGTGATCGTGCAAATAAAACATAGACGCCCTTGTAATTTACAAGAGCAATAACTACTTCTATATATGGTTTAAAAGGATGTGTCGAATTTGTGAGAATATCTGTGAAAGAAAATTTAGATTTTGCAGTTTTCTCCAAATAATCGCAGCTTTTCCTGGCTGTCGCAGAGGCATACGACTTGCTGGAGAAATCGGCGGAGGGTGAGGTCTAAAACTTTCCAATAGTGATGTATTGGCTAAAGTGAGTATTAAAAGCGAGAAACGAAAAAGTCGATGATTCAGATGTTATGAACGGATTTGAATTAATATTCTTGAAGGGCAAATAACTTAAATCATGTAGCCTTCTGGCTAACACAGCACTGGAGCACAATAAAATAAAGGTTGACACCGTGTGCAGGGCTAATTAATATTATTGAAGGGCATAGAACTGAAATTGTGTAGCCTCCTAGCTAACATGCAGTACTGCAACACAATAAAATAAAGGTCGATACTTTTTGCAGGGGAAATAAATATTCTTGAAGGGCACATAACTGAAATAATGTAGCCTTCTAGCTAACATAGAGTAATGCAGCAAAATAAAATGAAGGTCGACACTTTGTGCAGGGGAAATTCATATTGTTCTTGAAAGGCATATAACAGAAATCATTTAGCCGTCTAGCTAACATTCAGTACTGCAGAACAATAAAATAAATGTCGACACTTTGTGCAGGGGAAATTAATATTCTTGAAGGGCATAGAACTGAAATCATGTAGCCTTCTAGCTAACATACAGTACTGCAGCACAATAAAATAAAGGTCGACACTTTGTGCAGGGGATTTTTATATTCTTGAAAGGCATAGAACTGAAATAATGTAGCCTTCTAGATAACATAGTGAACTGCTGCACAATAAAATAAGTTCGACATTTTGAGCAGGGGATATTAATATTCTTACGAAGGCATAGAACTGAAATCATGTAGCCTTCTAGCTAACATACAGTACTACCGCACGATAAAAAGGTGACCTTTTGTGCAGGGGAAATTAATATTCTAGAATGGCATATAACTAAGATTGTGTAGCCTTCTAGCTAACATACAGTACTGCAGCACAATAAAATAAAGCTCGACCGTGTGTGCTGGGGAAAATAATATTCTTGAATGGCCTAGAACTGAACTCATGTAGCCCTTCGAGCTCACATACCGTACTGCAGCACAATAAAATAAAGGTCGACACTTTGTACAGGGTAAATAAACATAAAAGGCTTTGATTTGATTTTAGATTTAACGTCCCAATCAACACTATTTAGGTCATTTTGAAGACGTTGCTTCCAATTTTGTGGGACTTTTACCCGACATTTAAATGAAACATCTCAATCCCCGCCGCCCAATAAAACCAATAGGTTTTATAAGCATTGACGGGCGGACTCGCAGCAATTCCGCTGGGCGGAACTATATTATTGGTTTAGACTCATATTCTAGACAGGTTTTTAATTATTTGGACCCCATTTTGATTTATATCAGTCTTTGAATCGACTGCCTATTCGAAATTCGCAAAATTGCAGTATGTTTCCTCTGGCTTTCTTTGCCGGATCATTACAGGGTCACTGATGAGGCTTTATTAGCCGAAACTACGTAGTATGACCCATCTTCTTTCTTATGAATGTTTTCATTGCTCTTAAAGGAACTCATTTTTGATTTTTATTTCCAAAGTAAAGGCGTATGTGTGTTGGTACCTGATGCTCTGTCTCTTGTCGGGTCCATCGGAGTCTCTCAAGCATTTCAGCCGTTGTTTCATCCCTGTAGTTGTTTGATTTTTTTTTTGTTCACGGAGATGTTGCACTGATGAGTTCGGAAGCCTTCATGCGGACTGAACAAATTATTTGTCTAAATCGCGACGGATGTAAGGGCGAGTTTTGTGGCGTTGACACTTTGTGCAGGGGAAATTATGATTCTTGAAGTGCATAGAACTGAAATCATATAGCCTTCTAGCTAAAAATACAGTACTGCAGCACAATAAAATAAAGGTCAACACCTTGTGCAGGGGGAAATAATGAGCATAGAACTGAAATCATGTAGCCTTCTGGCTAACACACAGCACTGCAGCACAATAAAATAAAGGTCGACACTTTGTGCAGGGGGTGGGGGGATAAATATTCTTGAAGGGCAGAGAACTGAAATAATGTAGCCTTCTGGCAAACATACAGCACTGCAGCAGAGTAAAATAAAGGTCAAAACTTTGTGCAGGGGAATTTATATTCTTGAAGGGCATAGAACTGAAATCATGTAGCCTTCTAGCTAACATTCAGTACTGCAGTACAATAAAATAACTGTCGACACTTTGTGCAGGGGAAATAAGTATTCTTTAAGGGCATAGAATTGAAATGCTGTAGCCTTCTAGCTAAAATACAGTCCTTCAGCACAATAAAATAAAGGTCGACACTCTGTGCAGTGAAAATAAATACTCCTGAGTGGAGTAGAACTGAAATCTTGTAGCCGGCTAGCTAAAATACAGTGCTGAACTCAATAAAATAAAGGTGGCCATTTGGTGCAGGGACATTAATAGTCTTGAAGGGCATAGAACTGAAATAATGGAGCCTTCTGGATAATTTACAGCACTGCAGCACATTTAAATAAAGGTCGACACTTCGTGCAGGGGGAATTTATATATTTGAAGGGCATAGAACTGAACTAAAGTAGCCTTCTAGCAAACATACAGCATTGCAGCAGAATAAAATAAAGGTCAAAACTTTTTGCAGGGGAGGGGGGGAATTAATTATCTTGAAGGGAATAGAAATGAAATCATGTAGCCTTCTAGTAAACATACAGTACTGCAGTACAAGAAATTAAATGTCGACACTTTGTGCAGGGGAAATTAATATTCTTGAAAGGCATAGAACAGAAAATATGTAGCCTTGTAGCTAACATACAGTACTGCAGCACAATAAATTGAAGGTCGACACTTTGTGCAGAGGAAATTAATATTCTTGAAAGGCACAGAACAAAAATCATTTAGCCTTCTAGCTAACAAAAAAGTATTGCAGTGCAATTAAATAAACATCGACACTTTGTGTAGGGAAACTAATATTCTTTAAGGGGATAGTACTGAAATCATGCAGCCTTCTGGCTGACATACATTACTGCAGCACAATTAAATAAAAGTTGACACTTCGTGCAGGGGATATTAATATTCTTGAAGGGCATTAAACTTAAATCATGTTGTCTTCTGGCTAACTTACAGCACTATGGCACAATAAAATAAAGGTCGACAATTTGGGTAGGGGGATTTATATTCTTGAAGGGCATAGAATTGAAATCATGCAGCCGTTCTAGCTCTCATACCGTACTGCACCACAATAATATATAAAGGTCGACACTTTCTACATGGGAATTAACATTCTTGAAGGGTTTTTTTTATTTGAGGTTTAACGTCCCCATCAACACTATTTAGGTCATTTTCGAGACGTTGCTTACAATTATGTGGGACTTTTACCCGACATTGAGATTAAATGACATCTTGATCCCTGCCGCCCAATGAAACCAACAGGGTTTATAAGCTTGAACGGGCCGACTCGCAGCAATTTTCCGGGGCAGGCGTAGACGATCTAAGCGGATTACCAGTACTCATGTGCGGTCGGTATCAGCTCTGCATTGAAGCATCGTGCAGCCCAATATATTTATCCAAGCCCCGTTGGGCGGGGGCGGCATAGAACTGAAATCACGTAGCCGTCCAGCTTATATACAGTAACTCAGCACAATATAATAAATGTCGAGACTTCTTGCAGGGAAAATTAATATTCTTGAGGGCGTTCATCTAAAATCATATAGCCTACTAGCGAACATAGAGTACTGCAGCACAATAAAATAAAAGACGACATTTTGTGTTGGGGAATTTTATGTTCTTGAAGGGCGTAGAACTGAAATCATGTGGCCTTCTAGCTAACATACAGTACTGCAGCACAATAAAATAATGGTTGAGACTTCGTGCAGGGGAAATTAATATTCTTGAAGGGCACAGAACTAAGTACTGTAGCCTACTAGCTAACATACAGTACTGCAGCACAATAAAATAAAGGTCGACATTTTGTGTAGGGGATATTAATATTCGTGAAAGGCGTAGAACTGTCTTCATGTAGCCTTCCAGGTGACATATTGCACTGCAGTACAATTAAATAAAGGTCGACACTTTGTGCAGTGGATATTAATATTCTTGAAGGGTAAAGAACTGAAATCATATAACCTTCTAGCTAACATACAGTACTGCAGCACAATAAAATAAAGGTCAACACCTTGTGCAGGGGGAATTTTAGGGCATGTTACTGAAATCATGTAGCCTTCTAGCTAACCTACAGCGCTGCAGCTCAATAAAATAAAGGTCGACACTTTGTGCAGGAGGGGGGATAAATAATCTTGAAGGGCAAAGAACTGAAATAATGTAGCCTTCTGGCAAAGATACAGCACTGCAGCAGAATATAATATAGGTCAAAACTTTATGCAGGGGGAATTAATATTCTTGAAGGGCATAGAACTGAAATCATGTAGCCTTCTAGCTAACATACAGTACTGCAGTACAATATAATACATGTCGACACTTTGTGCAGGGGAAATTAACATTCTTGAAGGGCATAGAATTAAAATCCTGTAGCCTTCTAGCTAAAATACAGTACTGCAGCACAATAAAATAGAGGTCAACACTTTGTGCAGTGAAAATATATACTCCTGAGGGGAGTAGAACTGAAATCTTGTAGCCGGCTAGCTAAATTACAGTACTGAACACAATAAAATAAAGGTGGCCATTTGGTGCAGGGGAATAAAGGACGACACTTTGTGTAGGGGAAATAAATATTCTTGAAGGGCGTAGAACTGAATTCATGTAACCTTCTAGCAAACATACAACACTGCAGCGCAATAAAATAAGGGTCGAAACTTTGTGCAGGGGAAATTAATATTCTTGGAGGGCATAGAACTGAAATAATGTAGCCTTCTGGCTAACATACAGCACTGCAGCACAATTAAATAAATGTCGACACTTTGTGCAGGGGGATTAATATACTTGAAGGGCATTAAATTATAAAAATGTGGCCTTCTGGTGAACATACAGCACTGCAGCAGAATAAAGTAAAGGTCAACACTTTTTGTAGGGGGAATTAATATTCTTGAAGGGAATAGAACTGAAATCATGTACCATTCTAGCTAACATACAGTACTGCAGTACAATAAAGTAGATGTCGACACTTTGTGCAGGGGTAATCACTATTCTTGAAGGGCAAAGAACAGAATAATGTAGCCTTCTAGCTAACATACAGTAATGCAGTACAATAAATTGAAGGTCGACACTTTGTGCATGGGAAATTAATATTCTTGAAAGGCATAGAACAGAAATCATTTAGCCTTCTAAATAACAATACAGTACTGCATTGCAATAAAATAAATATCGACACTTTGTGCAGGGGAAATTAATATTCTATTAGGGCATAGAACTGAAATCATATAGCCCCCTGGCTGACATTCAGTACTGTGGCATAATTAAATAAAGGTCGACACTTCGTGCAGGGGATATTTATATTCTTGAAGGGCATTAAACTGAAATCATGAAGTCTTCTGGCTAACTTACAGCACTGCAGCACAATAAAATAAAGGTCGACAATTTGAGTAGGGGGGATTTATATTCTTGAAGGGCATATAATTGAAATCATGCAGCCGTTCTAGCTAACATACCGTACTGCACCACAATAATATATAAAGGTTGACACGTTCTACAGGGGAATTAACATTCTTGAAGGGTTTTTTTTTATTTGAGGTTTAACGTCCCCATCAACACTATTAAGGTCATTTTCGAGACGTTGCTTACAATTATGTAGGACTTTTACCCCACATTGAGATTAAATGACATCTTGATCCCTGCCGCCCAATGAAACCAACAGGGTTTATAAACATGGAATTTTTCTGGGCAGGCGGATTAACAGTACTCATGTGCGGTCGGTATCAGAAGAATCGTGCAGTCCAATCAATTTCTCAAAGCCCCGATGGGCGGGGGCGGCATAGAACTGAAATCATGTAGCCGTCTAGCTTATGTACAGTAGTACAGCACAATATAATAATTTCGAGACTTCGTGCAGGGAAAATAATATTGTTGAAGGGCATCTATCTAAAATCTATAACCTACTAGAGAACATACAGTACTGCAGCACAAAAAAATAAAAGTCGACATTTTGTGTAGGGGAAATTCATGTTCTTGAAGGGCGTAGAACTGAAATCATGTAGCCTCCTGGCTAGCATACACTACTGCAGCACAATAAAATAAAGGTCAACAATTTGTGCAGGGGAGATCAAGATTCTTGAAGGGAAAAGACCTGAAATCATGTGGCCTTCTAGCTAACATACAGTACTGCAGCACAATAAAATAATGGTTGAGACTTCGTGCAGGGGAAATTAATATTCTTGTGTGACATATAACGGAAATCATGTAGCCTTCCAGCCAACATACAGTACTGCGGCACAATAAAATAAATGTCAACACTTTGTGCAGGGGAAATTAATATTCTTGAAGGGCACAGGACTAAAATAATGTAGCCAACTAGCAGTACTGCAGCGCAATAAAATAAAGGTCGACACTTTGTGCAGGGGAAAATAATATTCTTGAAGGGCGTAGGACTATTTTCATGTAGCCTTCTAGCTAACATACATCACTGCAACACAATAAAATGAAGGTCGACACTTTGTGCAGGGGAAATTGATATTCTTGAAGGGCATAGAACTGAAATAATGTAGCGCTCTGGCAAACATACAGTACTGCAGGACAATAAAGTAAAGGCCGACACCTTGTGACGGGGGAAATTAAGGGCATAGAACTGAAATCATGTAGCCTTCTAGCTGACATACATTACTGCAGCACAATAACATAAAGGTCAACACTTTGTACAAGGGAAAATAAATTTTCTTGAAGCTCATAGAACTTAAATCATGTAGCCTTCTGGCTAACATACAGCACTTCAGCACAATGAAATAAAGGTGGACTATTTGTGCAGGTGGAATTAATATCATTGAAGGGCATAGAACTGAAATAATGTATCCTTCTGGCAAACATACGGCACTGCAGCACAATAAAAAAAGGTCAACACTTTGTGCAACCGAAATTAATATTCTTGAAAGACAAATAATTGAAATCATGTAGCCTTTTAGTTAACATACAGTTCTGCAGTACAATAAAATAAATGTTGACACTTTGTACAGGGGAAATTGATATTCTTGAAGGGAATAGAACTGAAATAATGTAGCCTTATAGCTATCACACAGTGCTGCAGCACAATAAAAAAAAAGGTCGACACTTTGTGCAGTGACGATTAATACTCTTGAGGGGCATAGTACTGAGCTGAATTAAATAAAGGTGTTCATTTTGTGCAGGTGGAATTAATATTCTTGAAAGGCATAGAACTGAAATAGTGTAGCCTTCTGGCAAACATACAGCACTGCAGCACAATAAAATAAAGGTCGACATTTTGCGCAGGGGGAATTAATATTCTTGAAGGGCATAGAACTGAAATCATGTAGCTTTCTTGCTAACATTCAGTACTGCTGCACAATAAAATAAAGGTCGTATCTTTGTACATGGCAAATTAATATTCTTGAAGTGCATAGAACTGAAATTATGTAGCCTTCTAGCTAACACGGCACTGCAGCACAATAAAAAAGGTCGACACTTTGTGCAGGGCTAATCAATAGTATTGAAGTGCATAGAACATGTAGCCTTCTAGCTAAGACACTGTACTACAGCACAATAAAATAAAAGTCGATAATTGTGAAGGGGAAATAAGAATTCTTGACGGGCATAGAGCTGAAAAATGTGTAGCATTCTAGCTAACATACAGTACTGCAGCACAATAAATTGAAGGTGGACACTTTGTGCAGGGGAAATTAATATTCTATTCTTGAAAGGCATAGAACAGAAATCATTAAGCCTTCCAGCTAACACTAGAGTACTGCAGTGCAATAAAAATAATGTCGACACTCTGTGCAGGGGGAATTAATATTCTTTAAGGGCACACACAACTGTTATCATGTAGCCTTCTAGCTAACATACAGTACTGCAACACAATAAAGTAAAGGTTGAAACTTTGTGCAGGGGGTATTAATAGTCTCGAAGGTCAAAGAACTGAAATCATGTAGCCTTCTAGCTAACATACAGTACTGCCGCACCATAAAAAGGCGACCTTTTGTGCAGGGGTTATTTATATTCTTGAGGGCATAGAACTAAAATCAGGTGTTCTTCTACGTTACATACAGTCCCGCAGCACAATAAAATAAAGGTCGACACTTTCTGCAGGGGAAAATAGTATTCTTGAAGGGCATGGAACTAAAATCATGTAGCCATTCTAGCTCACATACCGTACTGCACCGCAATAAAATAAAGGACGACACTTTGACCAGGTGAAATTAACATTCTTGAAGTTAAACGTCCCGGTCAAATCTATTTATGTCATTTTGGAGACGTTGCTTCCGATTTTGAAAGTAATATTCTTGAAAGTAGTATTCATGTAGCCTTTCAGCTAACACACAGCAGAATAAAATAAAGGTCGACACTTTGTGAAGGTGAACTTAATATTTCTTGAAGGGCATAGAACTGAAATTGTGTAGCCTTCTAGATAACATGCAGTACTGCAGCACAATAAAATAAAGGTCGACACTTTTTGAAGGGGAAATTACTATTCTTGAAGGGCGTAGAACTGTATTCATTCAGCCTTCTGGCAAACATACAGCACTGCAGCGCAATACAATGAAGGTAAACACTTTGTGCAGGGGGAATTAACATTCTTGAAGGGCAAAGAACTGAAATCATGTACCCTTCTAACTAACATACATTACTACAGCACAATAAAATAAAGGTCGACACTTTGTACAGGAAAATTAATATTCTTGGAGGGCATAGAACTGAAATCATGCAGCCTTCTGGCTAACATACAGCACTGCAGCACAATATAATAAAGGTCGACACTTTGTGAAGGGATATTTATATTAATGAAGGATATAGAACTGAAATAATGTAGACTTCTGGCAAACATACAGCACTGCAGCACAATAAAATAAAGGTCGACACTTTGTGCAGGGAAAGAAATATTCTTGAAGGGCGTAGAACTCTATTCATGTAGCCTTCCAACTAACACACAGCACTACGACACTGTAAAAAGGGGAAATTTATATATATTCTTGAAGGGCATAGAACTGGAATCTTGTAGCCTCCTAACTAACATACAGTATTGCAGTACAATCAATTAAATAAACGTCGACACTTTGGGAAGTAGAAATCATTATTCTTGAAGGGCGAAAAACTGTAGTCATGCATACTTCTGGCAAACAGACAGCACTGCAGCGCAATAAAATAAAGGCAAACACTTTGTGCTGGGGGAAGCGATATTCTTGAAGGGCAAAGAACTGAAATCATATACCCTTCTAGCTACCATACAGTACTGAAGTACAATAAAATACATGTCGACACGTTGTGCAGGGGAAATCAATATTCTTGAAGAGCATAGAACTGAAATCATGTAGTCGTCTAGCTAACATACATTACTGCAGCACAATAAAATAAAGGTCGACACTTTGTACAGGAAAATTCTTGGAGGGCACAGAACTGAAATCATGTAGCCTTCTGGCTAACATACGGCACTGCAGCTCAATACAATAAAGGTCGACACATTGTGCAGGGGGTATTAAAATTCTTGAAGGGCATAGAACAGAAACATGTAGCCTTCTGGCAAACATACAGAACTGCAGCACAATATAATAAAGCTCGACATTTTGTGCAGGGGAAATTAATATTCTTGACGGGCGTAGAACTGTATTCGTGTAGCCTTCTAGCCAACACAAAGCACTACAGCACAATAAAATAATGGTGGACACTTTGTGAAGGGGAAGAAAATATTCATGAAGGGCATAGAACTGAAATCTTGTAGCCTTCTAGCTAACATACAGTACTGCAGCACAATAAAGTAAAGGTCGACACTTTGTGAAGGGTAAATTGATACTCTTGAAGCGTAGAACTGTATTTATGCAGCCTTCTGGCAAACATACAGCATTGCAGCGCAATAAAATAAAGGTAAACACTTTGTGCAGGGGGAATGACCTTCTTGAAGGGCAAAGAACTGAAATCATGTACCCGTCTAGCTACCATACAGTACTGCAGTACAATAAAATACATGTCGACACTTTTTGCAGGGGAAATTAATATTCTTGAAGGGCATAGAACTGAAATCATGTAGCCTTCTAGCTAACATACAGTACTGCAGCACAATAAAATAAAATTCTACACCTTGTGCAGGGGGAAACTAGAGAAAGTGACCAGTGGGTCACGTATACCCCCGGCCAGCGTCACCCTCTGATATATCTTTCGAGCTTGTATCTAATATGAATGAAGTCAAGAAGCTATAAGAATCTATAAATGCGCTTGTAAAAGCTAAACCAAACATGAAATTTCTAAATGGAACAAGGGAGTGAGGGCATCAAATAGAACATACAGGCATCTATAAACTTTGACATAAAACTTTAACCAAATGTAAAATTTCTAAGTCTGTGACCTTGAGGTCAAGGTCACCATGGGTGGGGGAAGGGACATGCATCATGAAATCATTTATCAAACATGAAGAGAATCTAACATGTGGTTACAGAGATATCAGCCATGAAAAAGGTTTAACACAAAACTTTGACGTAAAAGTAGATGAACAGACAGACAGACAGCCCACCCAGGGGCTTGACCCAGAGGCTTAGATATTCCATATGAAAGGTAATGCTATAGAGATATCCTCTACCAAACATGAAGAGAATCTAACATGTGGTTACAGAGATATCAGCAATGAAAAAGGTTTAACTCAAAACTTTGACGTAAAATTAGATGAACAGACAGACAGACAGCCCACCCAGGGGCTTGACCCAGGGGCTTAGATATTCCATATGAAAGGTAATGCTACAGAGATATCCTTTACCAAACATGAAGAGAATTTAACATGTGGTTACAGAGATATCAGCAATGAAAAAGGTTTAACACAAAACTTTGACGTAAAAGGAGATGAACAGACAGACGGACAGACAGACAACCCACCCAGGGGCTTGACCCAGGGGCTTAGATATTCCATATAAAAGGTAATGCTATAGAGATATCTTGTACCAAATATGAAGATAATCCAACCTGTGGTTAAAGAGATATGAGCAATCAAAAAGGTTTAACGCAAAACTTTGACGTAAAGGTTGACGAACGACCGAACGAACGTACGAACAAACGAACGAACGAACGAACAAACGAACGAACGAACAAACGAACAAACGAACGAACGAACAAACGAACATACGAACGAACCAACGAACGGACGAACGGACGGAAAGACGAAAACTATATACCCCCTGACATACTTCGTATGCCGGGGGTATAATTAAGGGGATAGAACTGAAATCATGTAGCCTTCTGGCTAGCATACAGCACTGCAGCACAATAAAATAAATGTCGACACTTTGTGCAGGGGGTATTCATATTATTGAAGGGCATAGAACTAAAATTCTGCAGTCTTCTGGCAAACATACAGCACTGCAGCACAATAAAATAAAGGTCGACGCTTTGAGCAGGGGAAATAAATTTTCTTGAAGGGCGTAGAACAGTATTCATGTAGCTTTCCAGCTAACACACAGCACTGTAGAACAATAAAATAAAGGTCGATACTTTGTGAAGGGGAAATTAATATTCTTGAAGAGAATAGAACTATAATCATGTAGCCTTCTAGCTAACATACAGCACTGCAGCACAATAAAATAAAGGTCGACATTAATATTATTGAAGGGCGTAGAACTGTATTCATGCAGCCTTCTGGCAAACTTACAGCACTGCAGCGCAAAAAATAAAAAATAAAAAAAAATAAAGGTCAACACTTTGTGCAGGGGGAATTAACATTCTTGGAGGGCAAAGAACTGAAATCATGTACCCTTCTAGCTAACATACAGTACTGCAGTATAATAAAATACATGTCGACATTTTGTGCAGTGGAAATTAATATTCTTGAAGGGCATAGAACTGAAATCATGTAGCCTTCTAGCAAACATGCACTACTTCAACACAATAAAATTGAGGTTGACACATTGTGCAGTGCAAATTAAGGGGCATAGAACTGAAATCTTGTAGCTGGCTAGCTAACATACAGTTCAAAACACAATAAAACTTAGGTCGACACATTGTGCGTTGAAAATTAATACTCTTAAAGGGCATAGAACTGAAAAAATGTATCCTTCTGGCTAAAGCACTGCATCACACTAAAATAAAGGTCGAGACTTCGTGCAGGGAAAATTAATATTCTTGAAGGGCATTTATCTAAAATCATATAGGCTACTAGCAAACATACAGTACTGCAGCACAATAAATTAAAAGTCGACACTTTGTGTAGGGGAAATTAATATTCTTGATGAGCGTAGAACTGAAACCATGCAGCCTTCTAGCTTACATACAGTACTGCAGCACAATTAAATAAAAGTTGAGACTTTGCGCAGGGTAAATTAATATTCTTGTATGTCATATAACTGAAATCATGTAGCCTTCTAGCCCACATACAGTACTTCAGCACAATAAAATAAATGTCGACACTTTGTGCAGGGGAAATTAATATTCTTGAAGAGCACAGAACTAAAATCATGTAGCCTAATAGCAGTACTGCAGCACAATAAAATAAAGGTCGACACTTTGTGTAGGGGAAATTAATAGTCTTGAAGGGCATAGGACTAGTTTCATTTAGCCTTCTAGCTAACACACAACACTGCAGCACAATAAATAAAGGTCGACAATTTTTGCAGGGGGAATTAATATCCTTGAAGGGCAGAGAACTGAAATAATGTAGCCTTCTGGCTAACGTACAGCACTGCAGCACAATAAAGATCGACATTTTGCGCAGGGGAAATAATTTTCTTGAAGGGCATAGAAATAATGATGTAGCCTTCTGGCAAACAAACATTACTGCAGGGCAATACAATAAAGGCCGACACCTTGTGATGGGGGGGGGGGATTTAAGGGCATAGAACTGAAATCATGTAGCCTTCTAGCTAACATACATTACTGAAGCACAATAAAATAAAGATCGACACTTTGTACAGGAGAAATTAATATTCTTGAAGGGCAAAGAACTTAAATCATGTAGCCTTCTGGCTAACATACTGCACTGCAGCACAATTAAATAAAGGTCGACAATTTGTGCAGGGGGAATTAATATGCTTGAGTGGCAAGATCTGAAATAATGTAGCCTTCAAGCTAACATACAGTTCTACAGTACAATATAAAATAAATGTCTACACTTTGTGCAGGGGAAATAAATATTCTTGAAATGCATAGTACTTAAATCATGTAGCCTTCTAGCTAACACAAAGTGCTGTAGCACAATAAAAAGGTCGACACTTTGTTTTGTTTGAGTTGAGGTTTAACGTCCCGGTCAACACTGTAAAGGTCATTTTGGAGATGTTGCTTCCAATTTTGTGGGACTTTTACCCGACATTGAGATGAAATGACATCTCAAGCCCTTTCACCTAATGAAACCAATAGGGTTTATTAGCATGAACGGTCCGCCTCGCACCGCGGTTCCAGGACAGGCTTAGATCCATGAACGGTCCGCCTCGCACCGCGGTTCCTGGACAGGCTTAGATCCTCTAAGCGGTTTACCAGTACTAGTGTGCGGGCCGGATTCAGCTCTGCATGGAAGCATCATGCAGCCCATATATTTCTTCAAGCCCCTCTGTCACACTTTGTGCAGTGAAAATTAATAATCTTGAGGGCATAAGCTATCATACAGTACTGAACACAGTAAAGTAAAGGTTTTCATTTTGTGCAGGTGAAATTAATATTCTTGCAGCTGAAATCATGTAGCCTTCTGGCTAACATACTTCACTGCAGCACAATAAAATAAAGGTCGACAATTTGTGCAGGGAGAATTAATATCATTGAAGGGCAGAGAACTGAAATGATGTAGCCTTCTGGCTAACATACAGAACTGCAGCACAATAAAATAAGGGTCGACATTTTGCGCAGGGGAAATTAAATTTCTTGAAGGGCATAGAACTGAAATCATGTAGCTTTCTAGCTAACATTAAGTTCTGCTGCACAATAAAATAAAGGTTGACACTTTGTGCATGGGAAATTAATATTCTTGAAGGGCATAGAACTGAAATCATGCAGCCTTCTAGCTTACATACATTACTGCAGCACAATGAAATAAAGGTTGACACTTTGTACAGGTACAGGAAAATTAATATTCTTGGAGGGCATACAACTGAAATCATGTAGCCTTCTGGCTAACATACAACACTGCAGCACAATACAATAAAGGTCGACACTTTGTGCAGGGGGTATTAATATTCTTGAAGGGTATAGAACTGAAATAATGTAGCCTTTTGGCAAACATACAACACTGCAGCACAATCAAATAAAAATCGACACTTTGTGCTGGGTAAATTCAAATTCTTGAAGGGCGTAGAACTGTGTTCATGTGGCCTTCCAGCTAACACACAGCACCATAGCACAATGAAAGATATGTCGATACTTTGTGAAGGGGAAATTAATATTCTTGAAGGGCATAGAACTGAAATCTTGTAGGCTTCTAGCTAACATACAGTACTCTAGCACAATAAAATAATGGTCGACACTTTGGGGAGGGGAAATTAATAGTCTTGAAGGGCATAGAGCTGAAATCATGCAGCCTTCTAGCTAACATACATTACTGCAGCACAATACAATAAAGGTCGACATTTTGTGCAGGAAAATTAATATTCTTGGAGGGAAAAGAACTAACATACAGCACTGGGGAACCATACAATAAAGGTCGACACTTTGTGCAAGGGGTATTAGTATTCTTGGAGGGCATAGAACTGAAATAATGAACGGAAATCCTGTAGCCCTCTAGCTTACATTCATTACTGCAGCACAATAAAATAAAAGTTAACACTTTGTACAGGGAAAATAATATCCTTTGAGGGCAAAGAACTAAAATCATGTAGACATCTGGCTAACATGAAGCACTGCAGCACCATAAAATAAAGGTCGACACTATTCTGCAGGGGGTATTAATATTCTTGGAGGGCATAGATCTGAAATAATGAACTGAAATCATGTAGCTTCTAGCTAACATACATTACACAGCACAATAAAATAAAGGTCGACACTTTGTACAGGAAAATTAATATTCTTGGAGGACAAAGAACTGAAATCGTGTAGCAATCTGGCTAACATACAGCACTGCAACGCAATACAGAATAAAGATCGGCACTTTGTGAAGGGGAAATTAATAGTCTTGAAGGGCATAGAACTGAAATCTTGTAGCCTTCTAGCTAACATACAGTCCCGCAGCACAATAAATTAAAGGTCGACACTTTGGGAAGGGGAAAATAATATTCTTGAAGGGCGTAGAACTGTATTCATGCAGCCTTCTGGCAAACATACAGTACTGAAGCGCAATACAATAAAGGTAAACACTTTGTGCAGGGGGAATTAACATTCTTGAAGGACAAAGAACTGAAATAATGTACCCTTCTAGCTAACATACAGTACTGCAGTACAATAAAATACATGTCGACACTTTGTACACGTGAAATTAATATTCTTGAAGGGCATATAACTGAAATAATGTAGCCTTCTGGCTATAATAAAGCACTGAAGCACAATATAATAAAGGTCAACATTTTGCGCAGGGAGAATTAATATTCTTGAAGGGAATAGAACTGAAATCATGTAGCATTCCAGCTAACATTTCGTACTGCTGCACAATAAAATAACGGTCGACACTTTGTACAGGGGACATTAATATTCTTGAAGTGCATATAACTTAAATCATGTAGCCTTCAAGCTAACATACAGCACAATAAAAAAAGGTCAATACTTTGTGCAACCGGAATTAATATTCTTGAAGGGCAAAGAATTGAAATTATGTAGCCTTCTAGCTAACATACAGTGCAGCAGTACACTAAAATAAATGTCGACACTTTTTGCAGGGGAAATTAATATTCTTGAAGAGCATAGAACTGACATCATGTAGCCTTCTAGATAACACACTGTGCTGCAGCACAATAAAAAGGTCGACACTTTGTGCAGTGATATTTAATACACTTGAGGGGCATAGAAATGAAACCTTGTAGCCGGCTAGCTAACATAAAGTACTGAGCACAATAAAATAAAGGTTTTAATTTTGTGCAGGTGAAATTAATATTCTTGAAGGGCATACAACTGAAATAATGTAGCCTTCTGGCTAATATACAGCACTGCAGCACAATAACATAAAGGTCAACATTTTGCGCAGGGGGGATTAATGTTCTTGAAGTGCATAGAACTGAAATGATGTAGCTTTCTAGCTAACATTTAGTACTGCTGCACAATTAAATAAAGGTTGACACTTTGTGAAGGGGAAATTAATATTCTTGAAGGGCGTAGAACTGTATTCATGCAGCCTTGCAAACATACAGCACTGCAGCGCAATAAAATAAAGGTAAACACTTTGTCCATGGGAAATTAATATTATTGATGAACATAGAAATGAAATCATGTAACACAGCACTGCAGCACAATAAAAATGAAGGTCGACACTTTGTGCAGGGATAATTTATATTCTTGAAGGGCATAGAACTGAAATCGTGTAGCCTTCTAGTTAACATACAGTACTACAGCACAATAAAATAAAGGTCGATAATTAATGCAGGGGGAATAAATATTCTTGGAGGGCATAATACTGAAAAAAAATGTAGACTTCTAGCTAACATACAGTACTGCAGCACCATAAATAGAAGGTCGACACTCTGTGCAGGTGAAATTAATATTCTTGGAGGGCGTAGAACTGTATTAATGTAGCCTTCCAGCTGACGCACAGCACAATAAAAAAAATGTCGACAATTTGTGAAGGTGAAATTAATATTCTTGAAGGGCATAGAACTAAAATTCTGTAGCCTTCTAGCTAACATACAGTACTGAAGCTCAATAAAATAAAGGTCGACACTCTGTGAAGGGGAAATTAAAATTCTTGAAGGCCGTAGAACTGTATTCAAGCAGCCTTGCAAACATACAACACTGCAGCGCAATAAAATAAAGGTAAACACTTTGTGCAGGGGGAATTAACATTCTTAAAGGGCAAAGAACTGAAATGATGTACCCTTCTAGGTTACATACAGTACTGCAGTACAATAAAATACATGTCGACACTTTGTAAAGGGGAAATTAATATTCTTGAAGTGCATAGATCTGAAATCCTGTAGCCTTCTAGCTAACATACATTACTGCAGCACAATGAAATAAATGTCGACATTTTGTACAGGACAATTAATATTCTTGGAGGGCATAGAACTGAAAGCATGTAGCCTACTGGCTAACATACAGCAGAGCAGCAAAATACAATAAAGGTCGACACTTTGTGCAGGGGGTACTAATATTCTTGAAGGGCGTAGAACTGTATTTAAGTGGCTTCCAGCTAACACACAGCACTACAGCGCAATAAAATAAAGGTCGACACTTTGTGAAGGGGAAATTAATATTCTTGAAGGGCATAGAACTGAAATCTTGTAGTCTGCTAGCTAACATACAGTACTGCAGCACAATTAAATAAAGGTCGACACTTTGGGAAGGAGATTAATATTCTTGAAGGGCGTAAAACTGTATTCATGCAGTCTTCTGGCAAACATACAGCACTCCAGCGCAATAAAATAAAGATATAAACCCTTTGCAGCACAATAAAATAAAAGTCGACACTTTGTACAGGACAATTAATATTCTTGGAGGGCATAGAACTGTAATCATGTAGCCTTCTGGCTAACATACAGCACTGCAGCACAATACAATAAAGGTCGACACTTTGTGCAGGGGGTACTGATATTCTTGAAGGGCGTTTTTTTGTTTGATTTGAGGTTAAACGTCCCCGTTAACACTGTAAAGGTCATTTTGGAGAAGTTGCTTCCAATTTTGTGGGACTTTTACCCGACAATGAGATGAAATGACATCTCCAGCCCTGTCGCCCAATGAAACCAATAGGGTTTATTAGCATGGACGGTCCGCCTCGCACCGCGGTTCCTGGACAGGCTTAGATTCTCTAAGCGGTTTACCAGTACTAGTGTGCCGGCCAAATTCAGCTCTGCGTGGAAGCAACATGCAGCCCATATATTTCTTCAAGCCCCTATGGGCGGGGCGTTCTTGAAGGGCGTAGAACTGTATTCGTGTGGCTTCCAGCTAACACACAGGACTACAGCACAATACAATAAAGGTCGACACTTTGTCAAGGGGAAATTAATATTCTTGAAGGGCATAGAACTCAAATATTGAAGTCTTCGCCAACATACAGTACTGCAGCACAATAAAATAAAGGTAGACACTTTGGGAAGGGAAATTAATATTCTTGAAGGGCGTAGAACTGTATTCATGCAGCCTTCTAGCAAACATACAGCACTGCAGTGCAATAAAAAAAGATATAAACCTTTGTGCAGGGGGAATTGACATTCTTGAACGGCCAAGAATAGAAATCATGTAGCCTTCAAGATACAATACAGAACTGCAGTACTATAATTGACATGTCGACACTTTGTGCAGGGGAAATTATTATTCTTGAAGGGCATAGAACTGAAATAATGTAGCCTTCTGGCTATAATACAGCACTGCAGCACAATATAATAAAGGTCAACATTTTGCGCAGGGGGAATTAATATTCTCGAAGGTCATTGAACTGAAATCATGTAGCTTCTGGCAAACATGCAGCACAGTAAAATAGCGGTCGACACTTTATAGAGGGGAAATTAATATTCTTGAAGGGCGTAGAACTGTATTCGTGTATCCTTCCAGCTAACACACAGCACTACAGCACAATAAAATAAGGGTCGACACTTTGTGAAGGGGAAATTAATATTCTTGAAGGGCATAGAACTGAAATCATGTAGCCTTCTAGCTAACATACAGTTCTGCAGCACAATAAAGTAAAGGTCGACACTTTGTACAGTAAAATAAATATTCTTGGAGGGCAAGAAACGGAAATCTTGTAGCCTTCTGGCTAACATACAGCACTGCAGCGCAATACACAATAAAGATCGACACTTTGTGAAGGGGATATTAATAGTCTTGAAGGGCATAGAACTGAAATATTGTAGCCTTCTAGCTAACATACAGTCCTGCAGCACAATAAAATAAAGGTAAACACTTTGTGCAGGGGGAATTAACATTCTTGAAGGGCAAAGAACTGAAATAGTGTACTCTTCTAGCTAACAAACAGTACTGCAGTACAATAAAATACATGTCGACAATTTGTACAGGTGAAATTAATATTCTTGAAGGGCATAGAACTGAAATAATGTAGCCTTCTGGCTATAATACAGCACTGCAGCACAATATAATAAAGGTCAACATTTTGCGCAGGTAGGATTAATATTCTTGAAGGGCATAGAACTGAAATCATGTAGTTTCCTAGCCATCATTCCGTACTGCTGCATAACAAAATAACGGTCGACACTTTGTAAAGGGGAAATTAAGTGAAGTGCACAGAACTTAAATCATGTAGCCTTCTAGCTAACATACAGCACTGCAGCACAATATAATAAAGGTCAACACTTTGTGCAACCGGAATAAATTTTCTTGAAGGGCAAAGAATTGAAATCATGTAGCCTTCTAGCTAACACACAGTGCTGCAGTACACTAAAATAAATTTCGACACTTTGTAAAGGGAAAATTAATATTCTTGAAGGGCATAGAACTGTCCTCATGTAGCCTTCTAGCTAACTCACTGTGCTTCAGCACAATAAAAAAAAGGTAGACACTTTGTGCAGTGAAATTTAATACACTTGAGGGGCATAGAACTTAAACTTGTAGCCGGCTAGCTAACATAAAGTACTGAGCACAATAAAATATAGGTGTTCATTTTGTGCAGGTTAAATCAATATTCTTAAAGGGCATACAACTGAAGTAATGTAGTCTTCTGGCTAATATACAGCACTACAGCACAATAAAATAAAGGTCGACATTTTGCGCAGGGGGAATTAATATTCTTGAAGTGCATAGAACTGAAATGATGTAGCTTTCTAGCTAAAATTTAGTACTGTTGCACAATAAAAAAAGGTCGACACTTTTTGCATGGGAAATTTTATTTTATTGAAGGACATAGAAATGAAATCATGTAACCTTCTAGCTAACACAGCACTTCAGAACAATAAAATGAAGGTCGACACTTTGGGCAGGGATAATTAATATTCTTGAAGGGCATAGAACTGAAATCGTGTAGCCTTCTAGTTACCATACAGTACTACAGCACAAAAAAATAAAGGTCGATAGTTGATGCAGGGAAAATAAATATTCTTGAAGGGCATAAACTGTAAAAAATGTAGCCTTCTATCTAACATACAGTACTGTAGCACAATAAATTGAATGTCGACACTCTGTGCTGGTGAAATAAATATTCTTGGAGGGCGTAGAACTGTATTCATGTAACCTTCCAGCTAACGCACAGCACAGTGAAATAAATGTCGACAATTTGTGGAGGGGAAATTAATATTCTTGAAACGCCTAGAACTGAAATCCTGTAGCCTTCTAGCTAACAATTAGTATTGCAGCACGATAAAATAAAAGTAGACACTTTGTGATAGGGAAATTGATATTCTTGAAGGGCGTAGAACTGTATTCATGCAGCCTTGCAAACATACAGTACTGCAGCGCAATAAAATAAAGGTAAACACTTTGTGCAGGGGGATTAACATTCTTGAAGGGCAAATAACTCAAATCATGTACCCTTCTAGGTAACATACAGTACTGCAGTACGATAAAATACATGTCGACACTTTGCAAAGGGGAAATTAATATTCTTAAAGTGCATAGATCTGAAATCCTGTAGCCTTCTAGCTTTCATACATTACTGTAGCACAATAAAATAAATGTCGACACTTTGTACAGGAAAATTAATATTCTTGGAGGGCATAGTACTGAAATCATGTTGCCATCTGGCTAACATACAGCACTGCAGCACAATGCAATAAAGGTCGACACTTTATGCAGGGGGTACTATAATTTACATGTCGACACTTTGTGCAGGGGAAGTTAATATTATTGAAGGGCATAGAACTGAAATAATGTAGCTTCTGGCAAACATGCAGCACTGCAGCACAATAAAATAGAAGTCGACACTGTGTGCAGGGGAAATTAATATTCTTGAAGGGCGTAGAACTGTATTCATGTATCCTTCCAGCTAACACACAACACTACAGCACAATAAAATAAAGGTCGACAGTTTGTGAAGGGGAAATTGATATTCTTGAAGGGCATAGAACTGAAATCTTGTAGCCTTCTAGCTAACATACAGTACTGCAGCAAAATAAAATAAAAGTAGACACTTTGGGAAGGCGAAATTTATATTTTGTATTCATGGAGGCTTCTGCAAACATTCAGCACTGCAGCGCAATAGAATTAAGGTAAACACTTTGTGCATGGGGAATTGACATTCTTGAAGGGCAAAGAACTGAAATCATGTGCCCTTCTAGCTAACATACAGTACTGCAGTACAATAATATACATGTCGACACTTTGTGTAGGGGACATTTATATTCTTGAAGGGCATAGAACTGAAATCATGTAGCCTTCTACAGCACCGCAGCACCATACAATTAAGGTCGAAACTTGTACAGGAAAATTCACATTCTTGGAGGGCAAAGAAATGAAATCGTGCAGCCATCTGGCTAACATACAGCACTGCAGTATAATACACAATAAAGGTCGACACTTTGTGAAGGGGAATTTAATATTCTTGAAGGGCAAAGAACTGAAATCTTGTAGCCTTCTAGCTGTCATACAGACCTGCAGCACAATAAAATAAAGGTCGACACTGTGAAGGGGAAATTAATATTCTTGAAGGGCGTAGAACTGTACTCATGCAGCTTTCTGGCAAGCATGAAGCACTGCATCGCAATAAAACTAAGGTAAACACTTTGTGCAGGGGGAATTAACATTTTTGAAGAGCCAAAACTGAAATAATGTACCCTTCTAGCTAACATTAAGTACTGCAGTACAATAAAATACATGTCGACACTTTGTACAGGTGAAATTAATATTCTTGAAGGGCATAGAACTGAACTAATGTAGCCTTCTGGCTAACATACAGCACTGCAGCACAATATAATAAAGGTCGACACTCTGTGCAGGTGCAATTAATATTCTTGGAGGGCGTAGAACTGTATTCATGAAGCGTTCCAGCTAACGCACAGCACAATAAAATAAATGTCAACAATTTGTGAAGGGGAAATTAATATTCTTGAAGGGCATAGAACTGAAATCCTGTAGCCTTCTAGCTAACATACAGTACTGCAGCACAAAAAAATAAAGATCGACACTTTGTGAAGCGGAAATTAATATTCTTGAAGGGCGTAGAACTGTATTAATGCAGCCTTGCAAACATACAGCACTGCAGCGCAATAAAATAAAGGTAAACACTTTGTGCAGGGGGAATTAACATTCTTGAAGTGCAAAGAACTGAAATCATGTACCCTTCTTGGTAACATACGGTACTGCATGACAATAAAATACATGTCGACACTTTGTAAAGGGGAAATTAATATTCTTGAAGGGCATAGATCTGAAATCCTGTAGCCTTCTAGTTAACATACATTTCGGCAGCACAGAGTAAAATAAAAGTCGACACTTTGTACAGGACAGTTAATATTCTTGAAGGGCATAGAACTGAAATCATGTAGCCTTCTGGCTAACATACAGCACTGCAGCACAATACAATAAAGGTCGACACTTTGTGCAGGTGGTACTGATATTCTTGAAGGGCGTAGAGCTGTATTCATGTGGCTTCCAGCTAACACACAGCACTACAGCGCCATAAAATAAAAGTCAACACTTTTTCAAGGGGAAATTAATATTCTTAAAGGGCATAGAACTGAAATCTTGTAGTCTTCGCCAACATACAGTACTGCAGCACAATAAAATAAAGGTAGACACTTTGGGAAGGGGAAATTAATATTCTTGAAAGGCGTAGAACTGTATTCATGCAGCCTTCTAGCAAACATACAGCACTGCAGCGCAATAAAAAAGATATAAACCCTTTGTGCAGGGGGAATTGACATTCTTGAATATAAATCATATAGCCTTCAAGATACCATACAGAACTGCAGTACTATAATTGACATGTCGACACTTTGTGCAGGGGAAATTATTATTCTTGAAGGGCATAGAACTGAAATAATGTAGCCTTCTGGCTATAGTACAGCACTGCAGCACAATATAATGAAGGTCAACATTTTGTGCAGGGGGAAATTAATATTCTTGAAGGTCATAGAACTGAAATCATGCAGCTTCTGGCAAACATGCAGCACAGTAATATAGAGGTCGACACTTTGTACAATGGAAATTAATATTCTTGAAGGGCGTAGAACTGTTTTCATGTTTTCTTCCAGCTAACACACAGCATTACAACACAATAAAATAAAGGTCGACACTTTGAGAAGGGGAAATTAATATTCTTGAAGGGCATAGAACTGAAATCATGTAGCCTTCTAGCTAACATACAGTTCTGCAGCACAATAAAATAAAGGTCGACACTTTGTACAGGAAAATAAATATTCTTGGAGGGCAAGAAACTGAAATCTTGTAGCCATCTGGCTAACATACAGCACTGCAATGCAATGCACAATAAAGATCGACACTTTGTGAAGGGGATATTAATAATCTTGAAGGGCATAGAACTGAAATATTGTAGCCTTCTAGCTAACATACAGTCCTGCAGCACAATAACTTAAAGGTGCACACTTTGGGAAGGGGAAATTAATATTCTTGAAGGGCGTAGAACTGTATTCATGCAGCCTTCTGGCAAACATACAGCACTGAATCGCAATAAAATAAAGGTAAACACTTTGTGCAGGGGGAATTAACATTCTTGAAGGGCAAAGAACTGAAATAGTGTACTCTTCTAGCTAACATACAGTACTGCAGTACAATAAAATACGTGTCGACACTTTGTACAGGTGAAATTAATATTCTTGAAGGGCATAGAACTGAAATAATGTAGCGTTCAGGCTATAATACAGCACTGCAGCACAATAAAATAAAGGTCAACATTTTGCGCAGGGAGGATTAATATTCCTGAAGGGCATAGAACTGAAATCATGTAGCTTTCTAGCCATCATTCCGTACTGCTGCATAATAAAATAACGGTCGACACTTTGTAAAGGGGAAAATAATATTCTTGAAGGGCATAAAACTGTAAAAAATGTAGCCTTCTAGCTAACATACAGTACTGTAGCACAATAAATTGAATGTCGACACTCTGTGCTGGTGAAATAAATATTCTTGGAGGGCGTAGAACTGTATTCATGTAACCTTCCAGCTAACGCACAGCACAATAAAATAAATGTCGACAATTTGTGGAGGGGAAATTAATATTCTTGAAACGCCTAGAACTGAAATCCTGTAGCCTTCTAGCTAACAATTAGTATTGCAGCACAATAAAATAAAGGTAGACACTTTGTGATGGGGAAATTTATATTCTTGAAGGGCGTAGAACTGTATTCATGCAGCCTTGCAAACATACAGTACTGCAGCGCAATAAAATAAAGGTAAACCTTTGTGCAGGGGGATTAACATTCTTGAAGGGCAAAGAACTCAAATCATGTACCCTTCTAGGTAACATACAGTACTGCAGTACAATAAAATACATGTCGACACTTTGTAATGGGGAAATTAATTTTCTTGGAGGGCATAGATCTGAAATCCTGTAGCCTTCTAGCTAACATAAATTACTGCAGCACAATAAAATAAATGTCGACACTTTGTACAGGAAAATTAATATTCTTGGAGGGCATAGTACTGAAATCATGTTGCCATCTGGCTAACATACAGCATTTCAGCACAATACAATAAAGGTCGACACTTTATGCAGGGGGTACTAATATTCTTGAGGGGCGTAGATCTGTATTCATGTGGCTTCCAGCTAACACACAGCACTACAGCACAATAAAATAAAGGTCGACCCTTTGGGAAGGGGAAAATAATATTCTTGAAGGGCGTAGAACTGTATTCATGCAGCCTTCTTGCAAACATACAGCACTGCAGCGCAATAAAATAAAGATATAAACCCTTTGTGCAGGGGAAATAACATTCTTGAAGGGCCAAGAACTGAAATCATGTAGCCTTCAAGCTAACATACAGAACTGCAGTACTTTAATTTACATGTCGACACTTTGTGCAGGGGAAGTTAATATTATTGAAGGGCATAGAACTGAAATAATGTAGCTTCTGGCAAACATGCAGCACTGCAGCACAATAAAATAGAAGTCGACACTGTGTGCAGGGGAAATTAATATTCTTGAAGGGCGTAGAACTGTATTCATGTATCCTTCCAGCTAACACACAACACTACAGCACAATAAAATAAAGGTCGACAGTTTGTGAAGGGGAAATTGATATTCTTGAACTGAAATCTTGTAGCCTTCTAGCTAACATACAGTACTGCAGCAAAATAAAATAAAGGTAGACACTTTGGGAAGGCGAAATTTATATTTTGTATTCATGGAGGCTTCTGCAAACATTCAGCACTGCAGCGCAATAGAATTAAGGTAAACACTTTGTGCATGGGGAATTGACATTCTTGAAGGGCAAAGAACTGAAATCATGTGCCCTTCTAGCGAACATACAGTACTGCAGTACAATAATATACATGTCGACACTTTGTGTAGTGGACATTTTATATTCTTGAAGGGCATAGAACTGAAATCATGTAGCCTTCTACAGCACCGCAGCACCATAAAATTAAGGTCGAAACTTGTACAGGAAAATTCACATTCTTGGAGGGCAAAGAACTGAAATCGTGCAGCCATCTGGCTAACATACAGCACTGCAGTACAATACACAATAAAGGTCGACACTTTGTGAAGGGGAATTTAATATTCTTGAAGGGCAAAGAACTGAAATCTTGTAGCCTTCTAGCTATCATACAGACCTGCAGCACAATAAAATAAAGGTCGACACTGTGAAGGGGAAAATAATATTCTTGAAGGGCGTAGAACTGTACTCATGCAGCTTTCTGGCAAGCATGAAGCATTGCAGCGCAATAAAACTAAGGTGAACACTTTGTGCAGGGGGAATTAACATTTAGTTTATACTAATTATTTTAGTTCGATTGCGATGAAAGCTTCAAGCTTATTGAATCGCTCTCGAACACTCATTCCGGGTGTTTTCACTCGCGCGCGAGAGAGAGGCAATGGCTTTTACACCACTGCTACCCATTTACACCTGGGTGGAGTGGGGCAGTGTCATTACGTGTCTAGCCCAAGGACACACCTCGATACCGGTGGCGGATTCGAACGCACAACCTTTCGATCATAAGTCGAACGCGCTAACATTAACATTTCTGAATTAACATTTTTGAAGAGCCAAAACTGAAATAATGTACCCTTCTAGCTAACATTAAGTACTGCAGTACAATAAAATACATGTCGACACTTTGTACAGGTGAAATTAATATTCTTGAAGGGCATAGAACTGAACTAATGTAGCCTTCTGGCTAACATACAGCACTGCAGCACAATATAATAAAGGTCGACACTCTGTGCAGGTGCAATTAATATTCTTGGAGGGCGTAGAACTGTATTCATGAAGCATTCCAGCTAACGCACAGCACAATAAAATAAATGTCAACAATCTGTGAAGGGGAAACTAATATTCTTGAAGGGCATAGAACTGAAATCCTGTAGCCTTCTAGCTAACATACAGTACTGCAGCACAATAAAATAAAGGTCGACACTTTGTGAAGCGGAAATTAATATTCTTGAAGGGCGTAGAACTGTATTAATGCAGCCTTGCAAACATACAGCACTGCAGTGCAATAAAATAAAGGTAAACACTTTGTGCAGGGGGAATTAACATTCTTGAAGTGCAAATACCTGAAATCATGTACCCTTCTAGGTAACATACAGTACTGCAGGACAATAAAATACATGTCGACACTTTGTAAAGGGGAAATTAATATTCTTGAAGGGCATATATCTGAAATCCTGTAGCCTTCTAGCTAACATACATTTCGGCAGCACAGTAAAATAAAAGTCGACACTTTGTACAGGACAATTAATATTCTTGGAGGGCATAGAACTGAAATCATGTAGCCTTCTGGCTAACATACAGCACTGCAGCACAATACAATAAAGGTCGACACTTTGTGCAGGTGGTACTGATATTCTTGAAGGGCGTAGAACTGTATTCATGTGGCTTCCAGCTAACACACAGCACTACAGCGCCATAAAATAAAGGTCAACACTTTGTCAAGGGGAAATTAATATTCTTGAAGGGCATAGAACTGAAATCTTGTAGTCTTCGCCAACATACAGTACTGCAGCACAATAAAATAAAGGTAGACACTTTGGGAAGGGGAAATTAATATTCTTGAAAGGCGTAGAACTGTATTCATGCAGCCTTCTAGCAAACATACAGCACTGCAGCGCAATAAAAAAAGATATAAACCCTTTGTGCAGGGGGAATTGACATTCTTGAACGGCCAAGAATATAAATCATATAGCCTTCAAGATACTATACAGAACTGCAGTACTATAATTGACATGTCGACACTTTGTGCAGGGGAAATTATTATTCTTGAAGGGCATAGAACTGAAATAATGTAGCCTTCTGGCTATAGTACAGCACTGCAGCACAATATAATGAAGGTCAACATTTTGTGCAGGGGGAAATTAATATTCTTGAAGGGCATAGAACTGAAATCATGCAGCTTCTGGCAAACATGCAGCACAGTAATATAGAGGTCGACACTTTGTACAATGGAAATTAATATTCTTGAAGGGCGTAGAACTGTTTTCATGTTTTCTTCCAGCTAACACACAGCATTACAGCACAATAAAATAAAGGTCGACACTTTGAGAAGGGGAAATTAATATTCTTGAAGGGCATAGAACTGAAATCATGTAGCCTTCTAGCTAACATACAGTTCTGCAGCACAATAAAATAAAGGTCGACACTTTGTACAGGAAAATAAATATTCTTGGAGGGCAAGAAACTGAAATCTTGTAGCCATCTGGCTAACATACAGCACTGCAGCGCAATGCACACTAAAGATCGACACTTTGTGAAGGGGATATTAATAATCCTGAAGGGCATAGAACTGAAATATTGTAGCCTTCTAGCTAACATACAGTCCTGCAGCACAATAACTTAAAGGTGCACACTTTGGGAAGGGGAAATTAATATTCTTGAAGGGCGTAGAACTGTATTCATGCAGCCTTCTGGCAAACATACAGCACTGAATCGCAATAAAATAAAGGTAAACACTTTGTGCAGGGGGAATTAACATTCTTGAAGGGCAAAGAACTGAAATAGTGTACTCTTCTAGCTAACATACAGTACTGCAGTACAATAAAATACGTGTCGACACTTTGTACAGGTGAAATTAATATTCTTGAAGGGCATAGAACTGAAATAATGTAGCGTTCAGGCTATAATACAGCACTGCAGCACAATATAATAAAGGTCAACATTTTGCGCAGGGAGGATTAATATTCCTGAAGGGCATAGAACTGAAATCATGTAGCTTTCTAGCCATCATTCCGTACTGCTGCATAATAAAATAACGGTCGACACTTTGTAAAGGGGAAAATAATATTCTTGAAGGGCATTAAACTGTAAAAAATGTAGCCTTCTAGCTAACATACAGTACTGTAGCACAATAAATTGAATGTCGACACTCTGTGCTGGTGAAATAAATATTCTTGGAGGGCGTAGAACTGTATTCATGTAACCTTCCAGATAACGCACAGCACAATAAAATAAATGTCGACAATTTGTGGAGGGGAAATTAATATTCTTGAAACGCCTAGAACTGAAATCCTGTAGCCTTCTAGCTAACAATTAGTATTGCAGCACAATAAAATAAAGGTAGACACTTTGTGATGGGGAAATTGATATTCTTGAAGGGCGTGTATTCATGCAGCCTTGCAAACATACAGTACTGCAGCGCAATAAAATAAAGGTAAACACTTTGTGCAGGGGGATTAACATTCTTGAAGGGCAGAGAACTCAAATCATGTACCCTTCTAGGTAACATACAGTACTGCAGTACAATAAAATACATGTCGACACTTTGTAAAGGGGAAATTAATATTCTTAAAGTGCATAGATCTGAAATCCTGTAGCCTTCTAGCTAACATAAATTACTGCAGCACAATAAAATAAATGTCGACACTTTGTACAGGAAAATTAATATTCTTGGAGGGCATAGTACTGAAATCATGTTGCCATCTGGCTAACATACAGCATTTCAGCACAATACAATAAAGGTCGACACTTTATGCAGGGGGTACTAATATTCTTGAGGGGCGTAGATCTGTATTCATGTGGCTTCCAGCTAACACACAGCACTACAGCACAATAAAATAAAGGTCGACCCTTTGGGAAGGGGAAAATAATATTCTTGAAGGGCGTAGAACTGTATTCATGCAGCCTTATTGCAAACATACAGCACTGCAGCGCAATAAAATAAAGAAATAAACCCTTTGTGCAGGGGAAATGACATTCTTGAAGGGCCAAGAACTGAAATCATGTAGCCTTCAAGCTAACATACAGAACTGCAGTACTTTAATTTACATGTCGACACTTTGTGCAAGGGAAGTTAATATTATTGAAGGGCATAGAACTGAAATAATGTAGCTTCTGGCAAACATGCAGCACTGCAGCACAATAAAATAGAAGTCGACACTGTGTGCAGGGGAAATTAATATTCTTGAAGGGCGTAGAACTGTATTCATGTATCCTTCCAGCTAACACACAACACTACAGCACAATAAAATAAAGGTCGACAGTTTGTGAAGGGGAAATTGATATTCTTGAACTGAAATCTTGTAGCCTTCTAGCTAACATACAGTACTGCAGCAAAATAAAATAAAGGTAGACACTTTGGGAAGGCGAAATTTATATTTTGTATTCATGGAGGCTTCTGCAAACATTCAGCACTGCAGCGCAATAGAATTAAGGTAAACACTTTGTGCATGGGGAATTGACATTCTTGAAGGGCAAAGAACTGAAATCATGTGCCCTTCTAGCTAACATACAGTACTGCAGTACAATAATATACATGTCGACACTTTGTGTAGTGGACATTTTATATTCTTGAAGGGCATAGAACTGAAATCATGTAGCCTTCTACAGCACCGCAGCACCATACAATTAAGGTCGAAACTTGTACAGGAAAATTCACATTCTTGGAGGGCAAAGAACTGAAATCGTGCAGCCATCTGGCTAACATACAGCACTGCAGTACAATACACAATAAAGGTCGACACTTTGTGAAGGGGAATTTAATATTCTTGAAGGGCAAAGAACTGAAATCTTGTAGCCTTCTAGCTATCATACAGACCTGCAGCACAATAAAATAAAGGTCGACACTGTGAAGGGGAAAATAATATTCTTGAAGGGCGTAGAACTGTACTCATGCAGCTTTCTGGCAAGCATGAAGCATTGCAGCGCAATAAAACTAAGGTAAACACTTTGTGCAGGGGGAATTAACATTTTTGAAGAGCCAAAACTGAAATAATGTACCCTTCTAGCTAACATTAAGTACTGCAGTACAATAAAATACATGTCGATACTTTGTACAGGTGAAATTAATATTCTTGAAGGGCATAGAACTGAAATAATGTAGCCTTCTGGCTAACATACAGCACTGCAGCACAATATAATAAAGGTCGACACTCTGTGCAGGTGCAATTAATATTCTTGGAGGGCGTAGAACTGTATTCATGAAGCGTTCAAGCTAAAGCACAGCACAATAAAATAAATGTCAACAATTTGTGAAGGGGAAACTAATATTCTTGAAGGGCATAGAACTGAAATCCTGTAGCCTTCTAGCTGACATACAGTACTGCAGCACAATAAAATAAAGGTCGACACTTTGTGAAGCGGAAATTAATATTCTTGAAGGGCGTAGAACTGTATTAATGCAGCCTTGCAAACATACAGCACTGCAGCGCAATAAAATAAAGGTAAACACTTTGTGCAGGGGGAATTAACATTCTTGAAGTGCAAAGACCTGAAATCATGTACCCTTCTAGGTAACATACAGTACTGCAGGACAATAAAATACATGTCGACACTTTGTAAAGGGGAAATTAATATTCTTGAAGGGCATAGATCTGAAATCCTGTAGCCTTCTAGCTAACATACATTTCGGCAGCACAGTAAAATAAAAGTCGACACTTTGTACAGGACAATTAATATTCTTGGAGGGCATAGAACTGAAATCATGTAGCCTTCTGGCTAACATACAGCACTGCAGCACAATACAATAAAGGTCGACACTTTGTGCAGGTGGTACTGATATTCTTGAAGGGCGTAGAACTGTATTCATGTGGCTTCCAGCTAACACACAGCACTACAGCGCCATAAAATAAAGGTCAACACTTTGTCAAGGGGAAATTAATATTCTTGAAGGGCATAGAACTGAAATCTTGTAGTCTTCGCCAACATACAGTACTGCAGCACAATAAAATAAAGGTAGACACTTTGGGAAGGGGAAATTAATATTCTTGAAAGGCGTAGAACTGTATTCATGCAGCCTTCTAGCAAACATACAGCACTGCAGCGCAATAAAAAAGATATAAACCCTTTGTGCAGGGGGAATTGACATTCTTGAACGGCCAAGAATATAAATCATATAGCCTTGAAGATACCATACAGAACTGCAGTACTATAATTGACATGTCGACACTTTGTGCAGGGGAAATTATTATTCTTGAAGGGCATAGAACTGAAATAATGTAGCCTTCTGGCTATAGTACAGAACTGCAGCACAATATAATAAAGGTCAACATTTTGCGCAGGGGGAAATTAATATTCTTGAAGGTCATAGAACTGAAATCATGCAGCTTCTGGCAAACATACAGCACAGTAATATAGAGGTCGACACTTTGTACAGTGGAAATTAATATTCTTGAAGGGCGTAGAACTGTTTTCATGTTTTCTTCAAGCTAACTCACAGCATTACAGCACAATAAAATAAAGGTCGACACTTTGAGAAGGGTAAATTAATATTCTTGAAGGGCATAGAACTGAAATCATGTAGCCTTCTAGCTAACATACAGTTCTGCAGCACAATAAAATGAAGGTCGACACTTTGTACAGGAAAATAAATATTCTTGGAGGGCAAGAAACTGAAATCTTGAAGCCATCTGGCTAACATACAGCACTGCAGCTCAATACACAATGAAGATCGACACTTTGTGAAGGGGATATTAATAATCTTGAAGGGCATAGAACTGAAATATTACGCCTTCTAGCTAACATACAGTCCTGCAGCACAATAACTTAAAGGTGCACACTTTGGGAAGGGGAAATTAATATTCTTGGAGGGCATAGAACTGAAATCATGTAGCCTTCTGGCTAACATACAGCACTGCAGCACAATACAATAAAGGTCGACACTTTGTGCAGGGGGTACTGATATTCTTGAAGGGCGTAGAACTGTATTCATGTGGCTTCCGGCTAACACACAGCACTACAGCGCAATAAAATAAAGGTCGTCACTTTGTAAAGGGGATAATAATATTCTTGAAGGGCATAGAACTGAAATCTTGCAGTCTTCGCCAACATACAGTACTGCAGCACAATAAAATAAAATTAGACACTTTGGGAAGGGGAAATTAATATTCTTGAAGGGCGTAGAACTGTATTCATGCAGCCTTCTAGCAAACATACAGCACTGCAGCGCAATAAAAAAGGTATAAACCCTTTGTGCAGGGGGAATTGACATTCTTGAACGGCCAAGAATAGAAATCATGTAGCCTTCAGGATACCATACAGAACTGCAGTACTATAATTGACATGTCGACACTTTGTGCAGGGGAAATTAATATTCTTGAAGGGCATAGAACTGAAATAATGTAGCCTTCTGGCTATAATACAGCACTGCAGCACAATATAATAAAGGTCAACATTTTGCGCAGGGGGAATTAATATTCTTGAAGGTCATAGAACTGAAATCATGTAGCTTCTGGCAAACATGCAGCACAGTAAAATAGAGGTCGACACTTTGTACAGGGGAAATTAATATTCTTGAAGGTCATAGAACTGAAATCATGCAGCTTCTGGCAAACATACAGCACAGTAATATAGAGGTCGACACTTTGTACAGTGGAAATTAATATTCTTGAAGGGCGTAGAACTGTTTTCATGTTTTCTTCAAGCTAACACACAGCATTACAGCACAATAAAATAAAGGTCGACACTTTGAGAAGGGGAAATTAATATTCTTGAAGGGCATAGAACTGAAATCATGTAGCCTTCTAGCTAACATACAGTTCTGCAGCACAATAAAATAAAGGTCGACACTTTGTACAGGAAAATAAATATTCTTGGAGGGCAAAAAACTGAAATCTTGTAGCCATCTGGCTAACATACAGCACTGCAGCTCAATACACAATGAAGATCGACACTTTGTGAAGGGGATATTAATAATCTTGAAGGGCATAGAACTGAAATATTACGCCTTCTAGCTAACATACAGTCCTGCAGCACAATAACTTAAAGGTGCACACTTTGGGAAGGGGAAATTAATATTCTTGAAGGGCGTAGAACTGTATTCATGCAGCCTTCTGGCAAACATACAGCACTGAATCGCAATTAAATAAAGGTAAACACTTTGTGCAGGGGGAATTAACATTCTTGAAGGGCAAAGAACTGAAATAGTGTACTCTTCTAGCTAACATACAGTACTGCAGTACAATAAAATACATGTCGACACTTTGTACAGGTGAAATTAATATTCTTGAAGGGCATAGAACTGAAATAATGTAGCCTTCTGGCTATAATACAGCACTGCAGCACAATATAATAAAGGTCAATATTTTGTGCAGGGAGGATTAATATTCCTGAAGGGCATAGAACTGAAATCATGTAGCTTTCTAGCCATCATTCCGTACTGCTGCATAACAAAATAACGGTCGACACTTTGGAAAGGGGAAAATAATATTCTTGAAGGGCATAGATCTGAAATCCTGTAGCCTTCTAGCTAACATACATTATGGCAGCACAATAAAATAAAAGTCGACACTTTGTACAGGACAATTAATATCCTTGGAGGGCATAGAACTGAAATCATGTAGCCTTCTGGCTAACATACAGCACTGCAGCACAATACAATAAAGGTCGACACTTTGTGCAGGGGGTACTGATATTCTTGAAGGGCGTAGAACTGTATTCATGTGGCTTCCAGCTAACACACAGCACTACAGCGCAATAAAATAAAGGTCGTCACTTTGTAAAGGGGATAATAATATTCTTGAAGGGCATAGAACTGAAATCTTGCAGTCTTCGCCAACATACAGTACTGCAGCACAATAAAATAAAATTAGACACTTTGGGAAGGAGAAATTAATATTCTTGAAGGGCGTAGAACTGTATTCATGCAGCCTTCTAGCAAACATACAGCACTGCAGCGCAATAAATAAAGGTATAAACCCTTTGTGCAGGGGGAATTGACATTCTTGAACGGCCAAGAATAGAAATCATGTAGCCTTCAGGATACCATACAGAACTGCAGTACTATAATTGACATGTCGACACTTTGTGCAGGGGAAATTAATATTCTTGAAGGGCATAGAACTGAAATAATGTAGCCTTCTGGCTATAATACAGCACTGCAGCACAATATAATAAAGGTCAACATTTTGCGCAGGGGGAATTAATATTCTTGAAGGTCATAGAACTGAAATCATGTAGCTTCTGGCAAACATGCAGCACAGTAAAATAGAGGTCGACACTTTGTACAGGGGAAATTAATATTCTTGAAGGGCGTAGAACGGTATTCAGGTATCCTTCCAGCTAACACACATCACTACAGCACAATAAAATAAAGGTCGATACTTTGTGAAGGGGAAATTAATATTCTTGAAGGGCATAGAACTGAAATCATGTAGCCTTCTAGCTAACATACAGTTCTGCAGCACAATAAAATAAAGGTCGACACTTTGTACAGGAAAATAAATATTCTTGGAGGGCAAGAAACTGAAACCTTGTAGCCATCTGGTTAACATACAGCACTGCAGCGCAATACACAATAAAGATCGACACTTTGTGAAGGGGATATTAATAGTCTTGAAGGGCATAGAACTGAAATATTGTAGCCTTCTAGCTAACATACAGTCCTGCAGCACAATAACTTAAAGGTCCACTCTTTGGGAAGGGGAAATTAATATTCTTGAAGGGTGTAGAACTGTTTTCATGCAGCCTTCTGGAAAACATACAGCACTGAATCGCAATAAAATAAAGGTAACAACTTTGTGCAGGGGGAATTAACATTCTTGAAGGGCAAAGAACTAAAATAGTGTACTCTTCTAGCTAACATATAGTACTGCAGTACAATAAAATACATGTCGACACTTTGTACAGGTGAAATTAATATTCTTGAAGGGCATAGAACTGAAATAATGAAGCCTTCTGGCTATAATACAGCACTGCAGCACAATATAATAAAGGTTAACATTTTGCGCAGGGAGGATTATTATTCCTGAAGGGCATAGAACTGAAATCATGTAGCTTTCTAGCCATCATTCCGTACTGCTGCATAATAAAATAACGGTCGACACTTTGTACAGGGGAAATTAATATTCTTGAAGTGCATAGAACTTAAATCATGTAGCCTTCTAGCTAACATACAGCACTGCAGCACAATAAAATAAAGGTCAACACTTTGGGCAACCGGAATAAATATTCTTGAAGTGCAAAGAATTGAAAGCGTGTAACCTTCTAGCTAACATACAGTGCTGCAGTACACTAAAATAAATGTCGACGCTTTCTGCAGGGGAAATTAATATTCTTTGAATTATTTAAGGGCATAGAACTGTCAACATGTAGCCTTCAAGCTAACTCACTATGCTTCAGCACAATAAAAAATGGTAGACACTTTGTGCAATGAAAATTAATACACTTGAGGGGCATAGAACTGAAACCTTGTAGCCGGCTAGCTAACATAAAGTACTGAGCACAATAAAATATAGGTGTTCATTTTGTGCAGGTGAAATTAATATTCTTGAAGGGCATACAACTTATATAATGTAGCCTTCTGGCTAATATACAGCACTTCAGCACAATAAAATAAAGGTCGACATTTTGCGCAGGGGGAATTAATATTCTTGCAGTACACAGAACTGAAATGATGAAGCTTTCTAGCTAACATTTAGTACTGTTGCACAATAAAAAAAAGGTCGACACTTGTTGCATGGGAAATTAATTTTATTGAAGGACATAGAAATGAAATCATGTAACCTTCTAGCTAACACAACACTTCAGCACAATAAAAAGAAGGTCGACACTTTGGGCAGGGATAATTAATATTCTTTAAGGGCATAGAATTGAAATCGTGTAGCCTTCTAGTTACCATACAGTACTACAGCACAATAAAAAAAAGGTCGATAGTTTATGCAGGGGAAATAAATATTCTTGAAGGGCATAAAACTGTAAAAAAAATGTAGCCTTATAGCTAACATACAGTACTGTAGCACAATAAATTGAAGCTCGACATTCTGTGCAGGTGAAATAAATATTCTTGGAGGGCGTAAAACTGTATTCGTTTAGCCTTCCAGCTAACGCACAGCACAATAAAATAAATGTCGACAATTTGTGAAGGGGAAATTAATATTCTTGAAGAGCCTAGAACTGAAATCCTATAGCCTTCTAGCTAACATACAGTATTGCAGCAAAATAAAATAAAGGTCGACAATTTGTGATGGGGAAATTGATATTCTTGAAGGGCGTAGAACTGTATTCATGCAGCCTTGCAAACATACAACACTGCAGCACAATAAAATAAAGGTCAACACTTTGTGCAGGGGGAATTAACATTCTTGAAGGGCAAAGAACTCCAATCATGTAGCCTTCTAGCTAACATACAGTGCTGCAGTACACTAAAATAAATGTCGACACTTTCTGCAGGGGAAATTAATATTCTTGAAGGGCATAGAACTGTCAACATGTAGCCTTCAAGCTAACTCACTGTCCTTCAGCACAATAAAAAAGGTAGACACCTTGTGCAGTGAAAATTAATACACTTGAGGGGCATAGAACTGAAACCTTGTAGCCGGCTAGCTAACATAAAGTACTGAGCACAATAAAATATAGGTGTTCATTTTGTGCAGGTGAAATTAATATTCTTGAAGGGCATACAACTGAAATAATGTAGCCTTCTGACTAATATACAGCACTTCAGCACAATAAAATAAAGGTCGACATTTTGCGCAGGGGGAATTAATATTCTTGAAGTGCATAGAACTGAAATGATGAAGCTTTCTAGCTAACATTAAGTACTGTTGCACAATAAAAAAAGGCCGACACTTTGTGCATGGGAAATTAATTTTATTGAAGGACATAGAAATGAAATCATGTAACCTTCTAGCTAACACAGCACTTCAACACAATAAAATGAAGGTCGACACTTTGGGCAGGGATAATTAATATTCTTTAAGGGCATAGAACTGAAATCGTGTAGCCTTCTAGTTACCATACAGTACTACAGCACAATAAAAGAAAGGTCGATAGTTTATGCAGGGGAAATAAATATTCTTGAAGGGCATAAAACTGTAAAAATTGTAGCCTTCTAGCTAACATACAGTACTGTAGCACAATAAATTGAAGGTCGACACTCTGTGCAGGTGAAATAAATATTCTTGGAGGGCGTAGAACTGTATTCATTTAGCCTTCCAGCTAACGCACAGCACAATAAAATAAATGTCAACAATTTGTGAAGGGGAAATTAATATTCTTGAAGGGCCTAGAACTGAAATCCTATAGCCTTCTAGCTAACATACAGTATTGCAGCACAATAAAATAAAGGTCGACACTTTGTCATGGGGAAATTGATATTCCTGAAGGGCGTAGAACTGTATTCATGCAGCCTTGCAAAGATTCAACACTGCAGCACAATAAAATAAAGGTAAACACGTTGTGCAGGGGGAATTAACATTCTTGAAGGGCAAAGAACTCAAATCATGTACCCTTCTAGGTAACATACAGTACTGTAGTACAATAAAATACATGACGACATTTTGTAAAGGGGAAATTAATATTCTTGAAGGGCATAGATCTGAAATCCTGTAGCCTTCTAGCTTACATACATTACTGCAGCACAATAAGATAAATGTCGAGACTTTGTACAGGAAAATTAATATTCTTGGAGGGAATAGAACTGAAATCATGTAGCCATCTGGCTAACATACAGCACTGCAGCGCAATACACAATAAAGGTCGACACTTTGTGCAGGGGGTACTAATATTCTTGAAGGGCGTAGATCTGTATTCATGTGGCCTCCAGCTAACATACAGCACTACAGCACAATTAAAAAAAAAGGTCGACCCTTTTGGAAGGGGAAAATAATATTCTTGAAGGGCGTAGAACTTTATTCATGCAGCCTTCTGGCAAACATACAGCACTGCAGCGCAATAAAATAAAGATATAAACCTTTTGTGCAGGGGAAATGACATTCTTGAAGGGCAAAGAACTGAAATCATGTAGCCTTCAAGCTAACATACAGAACTGCAGTAGTATATTTAACATGTCGACACTTTGTGCAGGGGAAATTAATATTATTGAAGGGCATAGAACTGAAATAATGTAGCTTCTGGCAAACATGCAGCACTGCAGCACAATAAAATAGAGGTCGACACTGTGTGCAGGGGAAATTAATATTCTTGAAGGGCGTAGAACTGTATTCATGTATCCTTCCAGCTAACACACAGCACTACAGCACAATAAAATAAAGGTCGACAGTTTGTGAAGGGGAAATTGATATTCTTGAAGGGCATAGAACTGAAATCTTGTAGCCTTCTAGCTAACATACAGTACTGCAGCAAAATAAAATAAAGGTAGACACTTTGGGAAGGCGAAATTTATTTTTTTTTATTCATGGAGGCTTCTGCAAACATTCAGCACTGCAGCGCAATAGAATTAAGGTAAACACTTTGTGCAGGGGAAATTGACATTCTTGAAGGGCAAAGAACTGAAATCATGTGCCCTTCTAGCTAACATACAGTACTGCAGTACAATAATATACATGTCGACACTTTGTGTTGGGGACATTTATATTCTTGAAGGGCACAGAACTGAAATCATGTAGCCTTCTACAGCACTGCTGCACCATACAATTAAGGTCGACACTTGCACAGGAAAATTCATATACTTGGAGGGGAAAGAACTGGAATCGGGCAGCCATCTGGCTAACATACAGCACTGCAGTACAATACACAATAAAGGTCGACACTTTGTGAAGGGGAAATTAATATTCTTGAAGGGCATAGAACTGAAATCTTGTAGCCTTCTAGCTATCATACAGTCCTGCAGCACAATAAAATAAAGGTCGACACTGTGAAGGGGAAATTAATATTCTTGAAGGGCGTAGAACTATATTCATGCAGCTTTCTGGCAAGCATGAAGCACTGCAGCGCAATAAAATAAAGGTAAACACTTTGTGCAGGGGGGATTAACATTTTTGAAGAACAAAAACTGAAATAATATACCCTTCTAGCTAACATACAGTACCTCAGTTCAATAGAATACATGTCGACACTTTGTACAGGTGAAATTAATATTCTTGAAGGGCATAGAACTGAACTAATGTAGCCTTCTGGCTAACATACAGCACTGCAGCACAATATAATAAAGATCGACACTCTGTGCAGGTGAAATTAATATTCTTGGAGGGCGTAGAACTGTATTCATGTAGCCTTCCAGCTAACGCACAGCACAATAAAATAAATGTCGAAAATTTGTGAAGGGGAAATTAATATTCTTGAAGGGCATATAACTGAAATCCTATAGCCTTCTAGCTAACATACAGTACTGCAGCACAATAAAATAAAGGTCGACACTTTGTGAAGCGGAAATTAATATTCTTGAAGGGCGTAGAACTGTATTAATGCAGCCTTGCAAACATACAGCACTGCAGCGCAATTAAATAAAGGTAAACACTTTGTGCAGGGGGAATAAACATTCTTGAAGGGCAAAGAACTGAAATCGTGTACCCTTCTAGGTAACATACAGTACTACAGTACAATAAAATAAATGTCGACACTTTGTAAAGGGGGAATTAATATTCTTGCAGGGCATAGATCTGAAATTCTGCCTTCTAGCTAGCATACATTACGGCAGCACAATAAAATAAAAGTCGACACTTTGTACAGGACAATTAATATTCTTGGAGGGCATAGAACTGAAATCATGTAGCCTTCTGGCTAACATACAGCACTGCAGCACAATACAATAAAGGTCGACAATTTGTGCAGGGGGGGGGGGGGGGGGGGGTGCTGATATTCTTGAAGGGCGTAGAACTGTATTCATGTGGCTTCCAGCTAACACACAGCACTACAGCGCAATAAAATAAAGGTCGACACTTTGTAAAGGGGAAATTAATATTCTTGAACGGCATAGAATTGAATTCTTGTAGTCTTCGCCAACATACAGTACTGCAGCACAATAAAATAAAGGTAGACACTTTGGGAAGGGGAAATTAATATTCTTGAAGGGCGTAGAACTGTATTCATGCAGCCTTCTAGCAAACATACAGCACTGCAGCGCAATAAAAAAAAGATATAAACCCTTTGTGCAGGGGGAATTGACATTCTTGAACGGCCAGGAATAGAAATCATGTAGCCTTCACGGTTGGCAACTTTGCTTCCCTCTTTAATTGCACGCCGGTGGGTCAGGCCTCAGATTCTATGACGGCTCCAACGTAAAGGCTTATTGAAAATTAAAGAGATAATGTTGGTTGGTGCCTGATGCTCTGTCTCTGGTCGGGCTCATCGGAGTCTAACTGTTGGTTTTCTTTTGCTCCAGCATTTCAGTGGTTTCTTGCTGTCGAGTCCTCACCGTTGTCTCACCTCTGTGGTTCTTTGATTTCTGTGTTCACGGAGATGTTGCACTGATGAGTTAGGAGGCCTTCATGCGGACTGAACAAATTATTTGTCTAAATCGCGACGGAAGTAAGGGCGAGGATTGTGGCCACGTAAAATCGATTTAAGCCCCCCAGTGGAAATCTTCCACTGACCGTTCCAAGGCGGCTCTTCTGTGGCGATTTATTTATGTTGTTGTTTGATACTTACTGTGTGTATCACTTGTGTCTTTTAATTTTGGATGGCCATATTGCCATTTTGTGGGAAAGTAACTGTCCATATGGCCTTCCTTTGTTTAGGTTTCCATTATGGTCTGGTCGCTTAATGTTTGTATTTCTTTCCCTTTGGTGTCTTTTATGGATGGAGTAAGTTAATTGTATCAATTCCTGATCTTTGTTTTACTTCTACTTTTCAAGATACCATACAGAACTGCAGTACTATAATTGACATGTCGACACTTTGTGCAGGGGAAATTATTATTCTTGAAGGGCATAGAACTGAAATAATGTAGCCTTCTGGCTATAATACAGCACTGCAGCACAATATAATAAAGGTCAACATTTTGCGCAGGGGGAATTAATATTCTTGAAGGTCATAGAACTGAAATCATGTAGCTTCTGGCAAACATGCAGCACAGTAAAATAGAGGTCGACACTTTGTACAGGGGAAATTAATATTCTTGAAGGGCGTAGAACTGTATTCATGTATCCTTCCACCTAACACACAGCACTTCAGCACAATAAAAGAAAGGTCGACACTTTGTGAAGGGGAAATTAATATTCTTGAAGGGCATAGAACTGAAATCATGTAGCTTTCTAGCTAACATACAGTTCTGCAGCACAATAAAATAAAGGTCGACACTTTGTACAGAAAAATAAATATTCTTGGAGGGCAAGAAACTGAAATCTTGTAGCCATCTGGCTAACATACAGCACTGCAGCGCAATACACAATAAAGATCGACACTTTGTGAAGGGGATATTAATAGTCTTGAAGGGCATAGAACTGAAATATTGTAGCCTTCTAGCTAACATACAGTCCTGCAGCACAATAAATTAAAGGTCCACACTTTGGGAAGGGGAAATTAATATTCTTGAAGGGCGTAGAACTGTATTCATGCAGCCTTCTGGCAAACATACAACACTGAATCGCAATAAAATAAAGGTAAACACTTTGTGCAGGGGGAATTAACATTCTTGAATGGCAAAGAACTGAAAAAGTGTACTCTTCTAGCTAACATAAAGTACTGCAGTACAATAAAATACATGTCGACACTTTGTACAGGTGAAATTAATATTCTTGAAGGGCATAGAACTGAAATAATGTAGCCTTCTGGCTATAATACAGCACTGCAGCACAATAAAATAAAGGTCATTATTTTGCGCAGGGAGGATTAATATTCTTGAAGGGCATAGAACTGAAATCATGTAGCTTTCTAGCCATCATTCCGTACTGCTGCACATTAAAATAACGGTCGACACTTTGTACAGCGGAAATTAATATTCTTGAAGTGCATAGAACTTTAATTATGTAGCCTTCTAGCTAACATACAGCACTGCAGCACAATAAAATAAAGGTCAACACTTTGTGCAACCGGAAGAAATATTCTTGAAGGGCAAAGAATTGAAAGCATGTAGCCTTCTAGCTAACATACAGTGCTGCAGTACACTGTAATAAATGTCGACACTTTCCGCAGGGGAAATTAATATTCTTGAAGGGCATAGAACTGTCAACACGTAGCCTTCTAGCTAACTCACTGTGCTTCAGCACAATAAAAAAAGGTAGACACTTTGTGCAGTGAAAATTAATACACTTGAGGGGCATATAACTGAAAGCTTGTAGCCGGCTAACTAACATAAAGTACTGAGCACAATAAAATATAGGTGTTCATTTTGTGCAGGTGAAATTAATATTCTTGAAGGGCATACAACTGAATTAATGTAGCCTTCTGGCTAATATACAGCACTTCAGCACAATAAAATAAAGGTCGACATTTTGCGCAGGGGGAATTAATATTCTTGAAGTGCATAGAACTGAAATGATGTAGCTTTCTAGCTAACATTTAGTACTGCTGCACAATAAAAAAGTCAACACTTTGTGCATGGGAAATTAATTTTATTAAAGGACATAGAAATGAAATCATGAAACCTTCTAGCTAACACAGCACTTCAGCACAATAAAATGAAGGTCGACACTTTGGGCAGGGATAAATAATATTCTTTAAGGGCATAGAACTGAAATCGTGTAGCTTTCTATTTACCACACAGTACTACAGCACAATAAAATAAAGGTCGATAGTTTATGCAGGGGAAATAAATATTCTTGAAGGGCATAAAACTGTAAAAAATGTAGCCTTCTAGCTAACATACAGTACTGAAGCACATTAAATTGAAGGTCGACACTCTGTGCAGGTGCAATAAATATTCTTGGAGGGCGCAGAACTGTATTCATGTAGCCTTCCAGCTAACGCACAGCACAATAAAATAAATGTCGACAATTTGTGAAGGGGAAATTAATATTCTTGAAGGGCCTAGAACTGAAATCCTGTAGCTTTCTAGCTAACAAACAGTATTGCAGCACAATAAAATAAGATCGATACTTTGTGATTGGGAAATTGATATTCTTAAAGGGCGTAGAACTGTATTCATGCAGCCTTGCAAACATACAGCACTGCAGCGCAATAAAATAAAGGTAAATACTTTGTGCAGGGGGAATTTACATTCTTGAAGGGCAAAGAACTCAAATCATGTACCCTTCTAGGTAACATACAGTACTGTAGTACAATAAAATACATGTCGACACTTTGTAAAGGGGAAATTAATATTTTTGAAGGGCATAGGTCTGAAATCCTGTAGCCTTCTAGCTAACATACATTACTGCAGCACAATAAAATAAAGGTCGACACTTTGTACAGGAAAATTAATATTATTGGAGGGCATAGAACTGAACTAATGTAGCCATCTGGCTAACATACAGCACTGCAGCACAATATAATAAAGGTCGACATTTTGCGCAGGGGGAATCAATATTCTTGAAGTGCATAGAACTGAAATCATGTACCTTTCTAGCTAACACTCACTACTGCTGCACAATAAAATAACGGTCGACACTTTTTACAGGAAAATTAATACTGTTGAAGCGCATAGAACTTAAATCATGTAGCCTTCTAGCTAACATACAGCACTGCAGCACAATAAAATAAAGTTCAACACTTTGTGCAACCGGATTTAATATTCTTGAAGGGCAAAGAATTGAAATCAGGTAGCGTTCTAGCTAATATACAGTGCTGCAGTACAATAAAAAAAGTTCGAGACTTTGTGCAGTGAAAATTAATACTCTTGATGGGCATTGAGCTGAAACCTTGTAGCCGGCCAGCTAACATACAGTACTGAGCACAATAAAATAAAGGTGTTCATTTTGTGCAAGTGTAATTAATATTCTTGAAGGGCATAGAACTGAAATAATGTAGCTTTCTGGCTAACATTACAGCACTGCAGCACAATAAAATAAAGGTCGACATTTTGCGCAGGGGGAATTAATATTCTTGAAGTGCATAGAACTGAAATGATGTAGCTTTCTAGCTAACATTTAGTACTGCTGCACAATAAAAAAGTCGACACTTTGTGCATGGGAAATTAATTTTATTAAAGGACATAGAAATGAAATCATGAAACCTTCTAGCTAACACAGCACTTCAGCACAATAAAATGAAGGTCGACACTTTGGGCAGGGATAAATAATATTCTTTAAGGGCATAGAACTGAAATCGTGTAGCTTTCTATTTACCATACAGTACTACAGCACAATAAAATAAAGGTCGATAGTTTATGCAGGGGAAATAAATATTCTTGAAGGGCATAAAACTGTAAAAAATGTAGCCTTCTAGCTAACATACAGTACTGAAGCACATTAAATTGAAGGTCGACACTCTGTGCAGGTGCAATAAATATTCTTGGAGGGCGCAGAACTGTATTCATGTAGCCTTCCAGCTAACGCACAGCACAATAAAATAAATGTCGACAATTTGTGAAGGGGAAATTAATATTCTTGAAGGGCCTAGAACTGAAATCCTGTAGCTTTCTAGCTAACAAACAGTATTGCAGCACAATAAAATAAGATCGATACTTTGTGATTGGGAAATTGATATTCTTAAAGGGCGTAGAACTGTATTCATGCAGCCTTGCAAACATACAGCACTGCAGCGCAATAAAATAAAGGTAAATACTTTGTGCAGGGGGAATTTACATTCTTGAAGGGCAAAGAACTCAAATCATGTACCCTTCTAGGTAACATACAGTACTGTAGTACAATAAAATACATGTCGACACTTTGTAAAGGGGAAATTAATATTTTTGAAGGGCATAGGTCTGAAATCCTGTAGCCTTCTAGCTAACATACATTACTGCAGCACAATAAAATAAAGGTCGACACTTTGTACAGGAAAATTAATATTATTGGAGGGCATAGAACTGAACTAATGTAGCCATCTGGCTAACATACAGCACTGCAGCACAATATAATAAAGGTCGACATTTTGCGCAGGGGGAATCAATATTCTTGAAGTGCATAGAACTGAAATCATGTACCTTTCTAGCTAACACTCACTACTGCTGCACAATAAAATAACGGTCGACACTTTTTACAGGAAAATTAATACTGTTGAAGCGCATAGAACTTAAATCATGTAGCCTTCTAGCTAACATACAGCACTGCAGCACAATAAAATAAAGTTCAACACTTTGTGCAACCGGATTTAATATTCTTGAAGGGCAAAGAATTGAAATCAGGTAGCGTTCTAGCTAATATACAGTGCTGCAGTACAATAAAAAAAGTTCGAGACTTTGTGCAGTGAAAATTAATACTCTTGATGGGCATTGAGCTGAAACCTTGTAGCCGGCCAGCTAACATACAGTACTGAGCACAATAAAATAAAGGTGTTCATTTTGTGCAAGTGTAATTAATATTCTTGAAGGGCATAGAACTGAAATAATGTAGCTTTCTGGCTAACATTACAGCACTGCAGCACAATAAAATAAAGGTCGACATTTTGCGCAGGGGGAATGGTTATTCTTGAAGTGCATAGAACTGAAAGAGGTAGCTTTCTAGCTAACATTCAGTACTGCTGCAAAATAAAATAAAGGTCGACACTTTGTGTATGGGAAATTAATATTAATGAAGGACATAGAAATGAAATCGTGTAGCCTTCTAGTTAACATACAGTACAATAAAATAAAGGTCGATAATTTATGCAGGGGAAATAAATATTCTTGAAGGGCATAAAACTGAAAAATGTAGCCTTCTAGCTAACATACAGTACTGCAGCACAATAAATTGAAGGTCGGCAGTCTGTGCAGGTGAAATTAATATTCTTGAAGGGGGTAGAACTGTATTCATGTAGCCTTCCAGCTAACGCACAGCACAATAAAATAAATGTAGACACTCTGTGAAGGGGAAATTAATATTCTTGAAGGGCATAGAACTGAAATCCTGTAGCCCTCTAGCTAACATACAGTACTGCAGCACAATAAAAAAAGGTCGACCCTTTGGGTAGGGGAAATTAACAGTCTGGAAGGGCATAGAACTGAAATCATGAAGCCTCTTATCTAACACAGTATTGCAGCAGAATAAAATAAAGGTCGACACTTTGTGCAGGGCTAATTAATATTCTTGGAGGGCATAGAACTGAGATCGTGTTGCCTTCTAGCTAACAAGCAGTACTGCAGCACAATAAAATAAAGGTCGATAATTTGTGTAGGGGGAATCAGTATTCTTGAACGGAGCAAATATATAGCACTGCAGCGCAATGAAAGACAGGTAAACACTTTGTGCAAGGGGAATTAACATTCTTGAAGGGCAAAGAACTAAAACCATGTATAGTAGTCGCAGATAAGATTAACTAGGCGGAGCTATCGTTTGCACCTGCCCTGGGAATGTTCTATTAACAAAAAGGTAAACCAAGACATCCGATTGTGTGAATTCAACTGTAACACTGGCGTATATGGCCGTTTGGTCCGCTTGAAGAAAGCATGCGAAAAGCACTCTACCATACCTTCTAGTGGACTCAGCGAATTTGACATATATTGACAACACCTGAATAGCCCCGCCTAGTCAATTTTATCTGCGACTACTATACCCTTTAGCCAACATACAGTACTGCAGTACAATAAAATGCCTGTCGACACTTTGTGCAGGGGATATTAATATTCTTGAAGGGCATAGAACTGAAATCATAGAGCCTTCTAGCTAACATACATTACTGTAACACAATAAAATAAAGGTCGACCCTTTGTACAGGAAAATTAATATTCTTGGAGGGCATTGAACTGAAATCATGTAAACTTCATGCTAACATACAGCACTGCAGCACAATAAATACAGGTCGACTCGTTGTGCAGGGGGTATTAATATTCTTGCAGTCTATAGAACTAAAATAATGTAGCCTTCTGGCAAATATACAGAACGACAGCACCATAAAATAAAGGACGACGCTTTGTGCAGGGGAATTTAATATTCTTGAAGGGCGTAGAACTGTATTCAGGTAGCCTTCCAGCTAACGCACAGCACTACAGCACAATATAATAAAGGTCGGCACTTTGGGAAGCGGAAATTAACATTCTTGAAGGGCGTAGAACTGTATTCATGCAGCCTTCTGGCAAACATACAGCACTGCAGCGCATTAAAATTAAGGTAAACACTTTCTGCAGGGGGAATTGACATTCTTGAAGGGCAAAGAACTGAAATCATGTACCCTTCTAGCTACCATAGAGTACTGAAGTACAATAAAATAACTGTGCAGGGGAAATTAATATTCTTGAAGAGCATAGAACTGAAATAATATAGCCTTCTAGCTAACATACATTACTGCAGCACAATAAAATAAAGGTCGACGCTTTGTACAGGAAAATTAATATTCTTGGAGGGCATATAACTGAAATCATGTAGCCTTCTGGCTAACATACAGCACTGCAGCACAATAAAATAAAGGTCGACACTTTGGGCAGAGGAAATTACTGCAGTACTTTTTGTTAGCAAGAAGGGTACATGATTTCAGTTCTTTGCCCTTCAAGAATGTTAATTCCCCCTGCACAAAGTTTTGACCATTATTTTGTTGCGCTGCAGTGCTGTATGATTGCCAGAAGGCTGCGTTAATACAGTTCTACCTTTATTTTATTGCGCTGCAAGACTGTGTGTTAGCTAGAAGGCAATATGATTTCAGTTCTATGCCCTGCAAAAATATTAATTTCTCCTTCACAAAGTGTCGACCTTTATTTTATTGTTCTGCAGTGCTGTCTGTTAGCTGGAAGGCTACATGAATACGGTTTTACGCCTTTCAAGAATATTAATTAAATAAAGGTCAGCACTTTATGCAGGGAAATTTATTTTCTTGAAGGGCATAGAACTGAAATCATGTAGCTCTCTAGCTAACATACAGTACTGCAGCTCAATGAAATAAAGGTCGACACTTTGTGCAAGGGAAATTGATACAAATGAGGGGCACAGAACTGAAATCATATAGCCGGCCAGCTAACACACAGTACTGCAGTACAACAAAATATAGGTCGAAACTTTGAAGGGCATAGAACTGAAATCATGCAGCCTTCTAGCTAACATATAGTACTGCAGCATAATAAAATAAAAGCGAGACTTCGCGCAATGGAAGTTAATATTCTTGAAGGGCAACCGAACTGTTACTGGTGACACGCCAAATGACATTCATACACCAGGACCTATGATATGGACAGTTAGTTCCTAGCTCTATCCAAAAGAGTTAAACTTAGCTAAACAATCATCAGCACCTTAAGCTGTCAAAATAATCGAATTCGGAAGGTCATTCCAATCTCTTATGGTTCTGGGGAAGTACGAGTCTTTATAAATGTCAGTTCTTGCAGTAAGAGTCTGGAACGCCAATGAATGGTGATTTCTACAGTGCCTAGCTTGGTGAATAAGGTCATCTGTTGGAATACTGGCAGCACCCTTTAGACCTTTGTATAAAAGCATGAGCATACGGTCTTTTCTCCTTTTCTTGAGAGACTCCCATCTTAATTTCTCCGTATTCCAGTCATGCCCCCAGTTCATTGCAGTAATTGGTTTGTTACAAATGTAGCAGCTCTATTCAGAACTGTTTCAATTTCTTCATTAAAGACCACTCCACTGGCGTCCCAGATACAATACGGAACCCGGGAAGGGACATTTCTGTTCCAGTATCTAGCAGAACAGAATTTAAAACAATAAAATTAGCGTGAAGTGGAAAACAAAAAAAATGTCGTTTAAACGATATAATGGTTTAAACAACATGTGTGTTGTTTTCTTTTCCACTCTGAAAAAGTAGGGTGGAATTTAAAACAATGAAATTAGAATGAAACAGAAAACGAAAATATCGTTTAAACGACATATTTCTTGTTTTCTGTTCCACTCTGAAAAAGGAGCGTGGAATTTAAAACAATAAAATTAGAATGGAACAGAAAACGAAATTGTGTCGTTTAAACGACATATTTCTTGTTTTCCATTCCACTCTGAAAAAGTAGCGTGGAATTTAAAACAATAAAGATGTCGTTTTAACGACATAATCCTGGCCTTTTCATTGGTTAAAGATGTCTTTTTATTAACATAATATGTCGTTGAAACGATATAATCCTAGCCTTTCATTGGTTGGTCATATCACACGGTAATCATGGCGGATATTTCCAGGCGCGACACACTCGCCAATGAAAGGCTAGGATTATTATGTCGTTTAAACCACATATTATGTTGATAAAACGACATCTTTAACTACTACTACTACTGCTACTTAATCTTCTACTTCTACTATTTTAACTACTGCTACTACTACTACTTAAACTACTACTACTACTACTACTTTAACTACTATTATTACTACTTTAACTACTACTACTGCTTTCACTTCTACTACTACTTAAACTACTGCTACTACTACTACTACTTTAACTACTACTACTTCTTTAACTACTACTACTACTTTAAATTCTTCTACTGCTACTACTTATTTTAGCTACTACTACTCTTACTTAAACTACTACTACTACTACTGCTTTAACTACTACTGCTACTACTACTTCTTTAACTACTACTTTTTTAACTACTAATAATACTTTAACTACGACTGCTACTTTAACTTCTACTTCTACTACTCCTTTAACTATTGCAACTACTACTACTTTAATAACAACAACTACTACTACTACTTTAACTACTACTACTAATACTTCTACTACTTTAAATACTTCTACAACTACTTTAACTACAACAACTACTACTACTACTACTACTACAAGTAGTAGTAGAAGTAGTAGTTTAAGTAGTAGTAGCAGTAGTAGTAGTAGTAGCAGAAGTAGTAGTTAAAGTTGTAGAAGTAGTAGTAGTAGTAGTAGTAGTAGAAGTAGTAGTTAAAGTACTAGTAGTGGCTAAAGTAGTAGTAGTAAAAGTAGTTGTAGTAGTAGTTAAAGTAGTAATTGCAGTAGTAGTTAAAGTAGTAGCAGTAGTAGTAGTTAAAGTAGTAGTAGTAGTAGTAGTAGGAGTAGAAGTAGTAGTAGAAGTAGTAGAAGAAGTTAAAGTAGTAGTAGTTAAAGTACTAGTTAAAGTAGTGGTAGACGTAGTTGTTAAATTAGAAGTAGTAGTAGTAATTGTAGTAGTAGTACTAGTTAAAGTAGTAGTAGTTTAAGTAGTAGTAGTAGTAGTTAAAGAAGTAGTAGTAGTAGTTAAAATAGTAGAAGTAGTAGTTAAAGTAGTAGTAGTAGTAATAGTAGTTAAAGTAGAAGAAGTAGTTTAAGTAGTAGTAGAAGTAGTAAAAGTAGTAACAGTAGTAGTAGTAGCTAAATAGTAGAAGAAGTAGTAGTCGTATTGTAGTAGTAGTAGTATGTAAAGTAGTAGTTGAAGTAGTAGTTAAAGTAGTACCAGAAGTAGTAGTTTTAGTAGTCGTAGTAGTAGAAGTAGTAGTAGTAGTAGTAAGAGTAGTAGTAGTAGTAGTAGTAGTAGTAGTAGTTGTTAAAGTAGTAGTAGTTGTAGTTAAAGTAGTAGTAGAAGTTGTTAAATTATTATTAGTAGTAGTAGTAGCAGTAGTAGTAGTAGTAGTAGGTAAAGTAGTAGTAGTTGTAGTTGTAGTTTAAGTAGTAGTAGAAGTACTTGTTAAATTATTAGTATAAGTAGTTGTTGTACTAGTAGCAGTAGAAGTAGTAGTTAAAGAAGTAGTAGAAGTTAAAGTAGTAGTAGTGGTCAAAGTAGTAGTAGTTAAAATAGTAGTAGTTATAGTAGTAGTTAAAGTAGTAGCAGTAGTAGTAGTAGTAGAAGTAGTAGTAGTAGAAGTAGTAGTAGTAGTAGTAGTAGTAGTAGTAGTAGTAGTAGTAGTAGAAGTAGTAGTTAAAGTTGTAGTAGTAGTAGAAGTAGTTAAAATAGTAGAAGTAGTAGTTTAAGTAGTAGTAGTAAGAATAGAAGTTAAAGTAGAAGTAGTAGCTAAAGTAGTAGTAGAAGTAGTAAAAGTAGTAGTAGTAGCTAAATAGTAGAAGAAGTAGTAGTCGTATTGTAGTAGTAGTATGTAAAGTAGTTGTTGCAGTACTAGTGAAAGTAGTACCAGAAGTAGTAGTTATAGTTGTTGTAGTAGTAGAATAAGTAGTAGTAGTAGTAGTAGTAGTAGTTGTTGTTAAAGTAGTGGTAGTTGTAGTTGTAGTTAAAGTAGTAGTAGAAGAAGTTGTTAAATTAGTAGTAGTAGTAGTAGGTAAAGTAGTAGTAGTTGTAGTTGTAGTTTAAGTAGTAGTAGAAGTACTTGTTAAATTATTATTAGTAGTAGTAGTTGTAGTAGTAGTAGTAGTAGTAGTAGTAGTTAAAGAAGTAGTAGTATTTAAAGTAGTAGTAGTGGTCAAAGTAGTAGTAGTTAAAATAGTAGTAGTTATAGTAGTAGTTAAAGTAGTAGTAGTAGTAGTAGTAGTAGTAGTAGTAGTAGTAGTAGTAGTAGTTGTAGTAGTAGCTAAAGTAGTCGTAGTAGTTGAAGTAAGATAAAAAGTAGTAGTAGTAGTTAAAATTAGTAGTAGTAGTAGTTGAAGTAAAAGTAGTAGTTGAAGTAGTATTAGAAATTACAGTTGTAGTAGTAGTTATTAAAGTAGTAGTAGTTGCATTAGTTAAAGGGGAAGTAGAAGTACAGTTTAAAGTAGTAGTAGGAGTTAAAGTATTAGTAGTAGTTAAAATAGTAGTAGTTAAAGAAGTAGTAGTAGCAGTAATAGTTAAAGCAGTAGTAGTAGATAAAGTAAGTGTAGTAGTAGCTAAAGTAAGTAGTAGCAGTAGAATAATTTAAAGTAGTAGTAGTAGTTAAACAAGTAGAAGTAGTTAAAGTAGTAGCAGTAGTTTAAGTAGTAGTAGTAGTAGTAGTAGTGAAAGCAGTAGTAGTAGTTAAAGTAGCAGTAGCAGTAGTTAAAGTAGTAGAAGTAGTTAAAGTAGTAGAAGTAGTAGTTTAACTAGTAGCAGTTGGAGTTTAAGTAGGAGTAGTAGTAGTAGTAGTTAAAGTAGTAGTAGTAGTTAAAGTAGTAGTAGTAGTAGTTAAAGTAGTAGCAGTAGCAAAAGTAGTAGTAGTAGTAGTATTAGTAGTAGTCGTTAAAGTAGAAGTTGCAGTATGGGAATGGAATGGAAGTAGTTTGCAAGGTAACCGGGCGCTAAAAGCACATAGGGGCTACCCCCAGTTCGCCGACTGGGTTTAGTTTACTGGTACTGCTCCTATCCCCAGGCTGCCAATGTGCCGATTCCTGTCAATTCGACAGTTGTCGGCTAGCCTTTTGGGAGTGAAGTGACTTCTTTCACGGAGGATGTGGGAAGCAGGTCAGCCCCGCTTTCCAATCACCCCGCTCTGGATGTCTTGGAGGCACAAACGCACCCAATGTTAAGCGTTTGTCCTGTAAATTAAGCAGTCCTCTGGCGATTTTTGAATTTTGAGTGCAGCTACGGACCAATAGTCGGGCTCTAGAATGTGGTGACATTTTGCCAATTCCGGCTGTAAAATGTGTCAGTGCACAGCCCTTTGGGTGGCCGAAGAAAAAAGCTTCGCATGCATTATCGGGTGTTCGGCTTCCATTATTCTCTACCCCCACCCCTGACATGGTAGAGAAAACGCCTGCGGGCACGGTGCTTGTTAAAGGGTGATAATGCATGATATTTTGAATTTAGAACGGCAATCCAAAGTGAGTCAGGAAGGGTTACTATTAGACCAGCCAATTCCGGCTATTGCAAAATGTCCTAGTACCCGTGCTCTGTGTAGAGTTGTGTGGTTGTGGGAAAGGCGATGTTGAGGCTAATCAGCCATTATGCAATTCCGCTATTGATTCATTTTGATAGGTCATCCTAAATGGCTTTTTTAAGGGTCTTTCTATTCCAAATCCCTAGCAAAGGTTGGTTATTACCGTTGCCCCGCCTTATAAATTATTATGCGCGTGACCATATCTGGGTGAGTGTACTCCGTTCCGGCAAGCTACTGTGCCTTCGCTTTGCACACATCCAGATATTCATCAGATGGGTACCCATGCGGGGGGGGGGGGGGGGGGGGTTCGGGGGGGGGGGCTCGGTGTGGCCCCTCGCTTTGGTTCCCATGTGATGTCATCTCTGTAGCTATTCTACATGAGATGTGTACCTGAAAAGGAAATTGTGGTGTGTTATTTGGGGCCCCAAGGGAAAGTTCTGGTCATCAATTTTTATTTGGTTTGGTTCTGGTATTTATCCGCACCCCTATCGGATAGCACAGTTGGTGCTGTTCGCCGTGATCCGGATTCGTACCGTGTGGCAACCTTCCGTTTGGGCCCCCAACTGTACCTGTGGAAGAAAAAGCAAGGTTATTAATCCGCTGCCAGTTATTGCTGGAAGAGAAGCGCCACCTGCCCTACTATTGTGGCTTATGTAGTGTCACGTCTTTTTTGAGCATGATTAGTTGCAGCAGTAGTCAAAGTAGTAGCAGTAGTAGTAGTTATAGTAGTAGTAGTAGTAGTAGTAGTAGTAGTAGTAGTAGTAGTAGTAGTAGTAGTAGCAGTAGTAGAAGTGAAAGTAGTCGTAGTTGAAATTGTAGTTAAAGTAGCAGTAGAAGTAGTTGTTAAATTAGTAGTAGTAGTAGTAGTTGTTGTAGTATTAGTAGTAGTAGTAGTAGTAGTTAAAGTAGTAGTAGTAATTAAAGTAGTGATAGTAAGTAAAGTAGTAGTAGTTGTTAAAGTAGTAGTAGTAAGTCAAGTAGTAGTAGTAGCAGTAGTTGAAATAGTAGAAGTGGTCGTTTAAGTGTAGTAGTAGTAGTTAAAGTAGAAGTAGTAGTTAAAGTAGTAGTAGAGGTAGTAATAGTAGTTAAAGTAGTAGTAGTAGCTAAAATAGTATTAGTAGTAGTAGCAGTAATAGTAGTAGTAGTAGTAGTAATTTTGTAGTAGTTAAAGTAGTAGTTGCAGTAGTAGTTAAAGTAGTGGCAGTAGTATGTAGTTTCAGTAGTTGTAGTCGTAATAGTAGTAGTAGTAGTAGAAGTTGTAGTAGTAGTGATAGTAGAAGTTAAAGTAGTAGTAGTAGTGGTCAAAATAGTAGCAGTAGTTAAAATAGTAGTAGCGCCACCTGCCCTACTATTGTGGCTTATGTAGTGTCACGTCTTTTTTGAGCATGATTAGTTGCAGCAGTAGTCAAAGTAGTAGTTAAAGTAGTGGCAGTAGTATGTAGTTTCAGTAGTTGTAGTAGTAGTAGTAGTAGTAGTAGAAGTAGTAGTAGTAGTGATAGTAGAAGTTAAAGTAGTAGTAGTAGTGGTCAAAATAGTAGCAGTAGTTAAAATAGTAGTAGCGCCACCTGCCCTTCTATTGTGGCTTATGAGCATGATTAGTTGCAGCAGTAGTCAAAGTAGTAGCAGTAGTAGTAGTTATAGTAGTAGTAGTAGTAGTAGTAGTAGTAGTAGTAGTAGTAGTAGTAGAAGTGAAAGTAGTCGTAGTTGAAGTTGTAGTTAAAGTAGTAGTAGAAGTAGTTGTTAAATTAGTAGTAGCAGTAGTAGTTGTTGTAGTAGTAGTAGTAGTAGTAGTAGTAGTAGTAGTTAAAGTAGTAGTAGTAATTAAAGTAGTGATAGTAAGTAAAGTAGTAGTAGTTGTTAAAGTAGTAGTAGTAAGTCAAGTAGTAGTAGTAGCAGTAGTTGAAATAGTAGAAGTGGTCGTTTAAGTGTAGAAGTAGTAGTTAAAGTAGTAGTAGAGGTAGTAATAGTAGTTAAAGTAGTAGAAGTAGCTAAAATAGTATTAGTAGTAGTAGCAGTAATAGTAGTAGTAGTAATTGTAGTAGTAGTTAAAGTAGTAGTTGCAGTAGTAGTTAAAGTAGTGGCAGTAGTATGTAGTTTCAGTAGTTGTAGTAGTAGTAGTAGTAGAAGTAGTAGTAGTAGTGATAGTAGAAGTTAAAGTAGTAGTAGTAGTGGTCAAAATAGTAGCAGTAGTTAAAATAGTAGTAGTTAAAGTGGAAGTAGTCGTAGTAGTTGAAGTAAGAGATAAAGTAGTAGTAGTAGTTAAAATTAGTAGTAGTTGAAGTAAAAGTAAGTAAGTAGTAGTTGAAGTAGTATTAGAAGTTAAAGTAGTAGTAGTAGTTAAAGTAGTAGTAGAGTAGCAGTCACTGAAGTAAGAGTAGTAGTAGTAGTTGAATCAGTATTAGTAATTTAAGTAGTAGTAGTAGCAGTAGTAGTAGTTGTAGTTAAAGAACTAGCAGTAGTCGTAGTTGTAGTATTAGTTAAAGTAGTAGTAGAAGTAGTCATAGTAGTAGTACTAGTTAAAGAAGTAGTAGTTAAAGTAGTAGTAGTAGTAGTTAAAGTAGCAATAGAAGCAGTAGTAGTAGTAGTAGTAAAAGTAGTAGTAGTTGTAGTAGTAGTTAAATTAGTAATAGTAGAAGCATTGAAACTAGTAGTTGTAGTATTAGTAGTTAAATTAGTAATAGTAGTAGTAGTAGTAGTAGCCGAAGTAGTAGTAGCCGTAGTAGTAGTTAAAGTAGTAGTAGTAGCAGTAGTAGTAGTTAAAGTAGTAAGAGTAGTAGTATAAGTAGTAGTATTTGAAGTAAGATAGTAACAGTAGTTAAAGTAGAAGTCGTTGAAGTAGTTAAATTAAAGTAGTAGTAGCAGTAGTAATAGTTGTAGTTAAAGTAGACGTAGTTGTAGTTAAATAGTAGTAGTAGTAGTCGTAGTAGTAGTAGCCGTAGTAGCAGTAGTAGTAGTAGTAGTAGTAGCATTAGTAGTTGCAGTAGTTGTAGTAATTAAAGTAGTAGTAGTAAAAGTAGTAGTATTTTAAGTAAGAGTAGTAAAAGTAGTAGTTTAAGTAGAAGTAGTTGAAGTAGTTAATTTAGTAGTAGTAGTTAAAGAAGAAATAGAAGTACAAGTTAAAGTAGTAGAAGTAGTAAAATTAGTAGTAGTAGTTAAAGTAGCAGCAGTAGTAGTAGTTAAAGTAGTAAAAGTAGTAGTGAAAGTAGTATAAGTAGTAGTTAAAGTAATAGCAGTAGTAGTTAAATTTGTAATAGTAGTATTAGTAGTAGTAGTAGTAGTAGTTAAAGTAGTAGTAGTTAAAGTAGTAGTAGTAGTTAAAGTAGCAGTTGTAATAGTAGTAGTAGTTGTTGTAGATGTTAAAGTAGTAGTTGTAGTATTTAAAGTAGAAGTAGTAGAAGTTAAAGTGGTAGTAGTAGTAGTTAAAGTAGTAGAAATAGTAGTTAAAGTAGTAGTAGAAGTAGTTGTTTAAGTATGTGGTAGGAGTAGTAGTTAAAGTAATAGTAGTTAAAGTAGTAGTAATAGTTAAAATGGCAGTAGTTAAAGTAGCAGTAATAGTAGTAGTTAAAGTAGTAGCAGTAGTTGTAGCAGGTGAAGTAAGAGTAGTAGTAGTACTAGTTAAAGTTAGTAAAAGTAGTAGTAGTAGTAGTTAAAGTAGAAGCAGTAGTAGTAGTTAAAGTAGTAGTAGTAGTTAACGGAGTAGTAGAAATAGTTAAAGAAGTAGAAGTATTAGTATTAGTAGTTAAAGTAGTAGTAGTAGTTAAAGTAGTAGAAGTAGTTGATAAAGTAGTAGTAATTGCATTAGTTAAAGGAGTAGTAGAAGTAGAAGTTAAAGTAGTAGTAGTAGTAGTTAAAGTAGTAGTAGAAGTGGTCAAAGTAGTAGTAGTAGTGGTCCAAGTAGTAGTTAAAGTAGTAGTAGTAGTAGTAGTAGCTAAAGAAGTAGTAGTAGTTGAAGTAAGAGAAAAAGAAGTAGTAGTAGTTAAAATTAGTAGTAGTAGTTGAAGTAAAAGTAAGTAGTAGTTGAAGTAGTATTAGAAGTTAAAGTAGTAGTAGTGTAGCAGTCACTGAAGTAAGAGTAGTAGTAGAAGTTAAAGTAGTATTAGTAGTTTAAGTAGTAGTAGTAGTAGTAGTAGTAGTTAAAGAAGTAGCAGTAGTCGTAGTATTAATTAAAGTAGTAGTAGTAGTAGTCATAGTAGTAGTACTAGTTAAAGAAGTAGTAGTTAAAGTAGTAGTAGTAGTAGTTAAAGTAGTAGTAGTAGTTAAAGTAGCAGTAGAAGCAGTAGTAGTTGTTGTAGTAAAAGTAGTAGTAGTTGTAGTAGAAGTTAAATTAGTAATAGTAGAAGCATTAAAACTAGTAGTTGTAGTATTAGTAGTTAAATTAGTAGTAGTAGTGGTAGTAGCCGTAATAGTAGTAGCCGTAGTAGTAGTTAAAGTATTAGTAGTAGTAGTAGTAGTAATAGTAGCAGTAGTAGTAGTAGTAGTTTTTATTTGGTTTGGTTCTGGTATTTATCCGCACCCCGATTGGACAGCACCGTTGGTGCTGTTCGCCGTGATCCGGATTCGTACCGTGTGGCAATCTTCCGCTTTGGCCCCCAATTGTACCTGTGGAAGAAAAAGCATGGTTATTAATCCGCTGCCAGTTATTGCTGGAAGAGAAGCGCCACCTGCCCTACTATTGTGGCTTATGTAGTGTCACGTCTTTTTTGAGCATGATTAGTTGCAGCATTAGTCAAAGTAGTAGCAGTAGTAGTAATTATAGTAGTAGTAGTAGTAGTAGTAGTAGTAGTAGTAGTAGTAGTAGTAATAGTAGCAGTAGTAGAAGTGAAAGTAGTCGTAGTTGAAGTTGTAGTTAAAGTAGTAGTAGAAGTAGTTGTTAAATTAGAAGTAGCAGTAGTAGTTGTTGTAGTATTAGTAGTAGTAGTAGTAGTAGTTAAAGTAGTAGTAGTAATTAAGGTAGTGATAGTAAGTAAAGTAGTAGTAGTTGTTAAAGTAGTAGTAGTAAGTCAAGTAGTAGTAGTAGCAGTAGTTGAAATAGTAGAAGTGGTCGTTTAAGTGTAGTGTTAGTAGTAGTTAAAGTAGAAGTAGTAGTTAAAGTAGTAGTAGAGATAGTAATAGTAGTTAAAGTAGTAGTAGTAGCTAAAATAGTATTAGTAGTAGTAGCAGTAATAGTAGTAGTAGTAGTAGTAATTGTAGTAGAAGTTAAAGTAGTAGTTGCAGTAGTAGTTAAAGTAGTGGCAGTAGTATGTAGTTTCAGTAGTTGTAGTAGTAGTAGTAGTAGTAGAAGTAGTAGAAGTAGTGATAGTAGAAGTTAAAGTAGTAGTAGTAGTGGTCAAAATAGTAGCAGTAGTTAAAATAGTAGTAGTTAAAGTGGAAGTAGTAGTAGTAGTCGTAGTAGCTAAAGTAGTCGTAGTAGTTGAAGTAAGAGAAAAAGTATTAGTAGTTGTTAAAATTAGTATTAGTAGTTGAAGTAAAACTAGAAGGTGAAGTAGTATAAGAGGTTAAAGTAGAAGTAGTAGTTAAAGTAGTAGTAGTAGCAGTCACTGAAGTAAGAGTTGTAGCAGAAGTTGTTATAGTAGCAGAAGTAGTTAAAGTAGAAGTAGAAGTGAGTGAGTGAGTGAGTTTTAGTTTTACGTACCACCAACAGCTAAGGTCATACGGAGACGGGACCTCGGTTTAAAGACTCATCCGAAAGTCTGGAGAAGCCCGGGATCGATCTTGCGATCCCTGGTTTACAAGGCGAGTAGCGTAACCACTGTACCACGGAGGCTTCTAGTAGTAGAAGTAGAAATTAAAGTAGTAGTAGTAGTAGTAGTTAAAGTAGCAGTAGCAGTAGTAGTAGTTAAAGTAGTAGTAGTAATAGTTAAAGTAGTAAAAGTAGTAGTGAAAGTAGTATAAGTAGGAGTAGTAGTTAAAGTAATAGTAGCAGTAGTAGTTACATTAGTAATATTAGTAGTAGTTGAAGTAGAAGTATTAGTTAAAGTAGTAATAGTTAAAGTTGTAGTAGTAGTAGAAGTAAAAGTAGTAGTAGTAGTAGTAGTAGTTAAATTAGTAGTAGTAGTAGTTAAAGTAGTAGTTGTAATAGTAGTAGTAGTTGTTGTAGATGTTAAAGTAGTAAGTTTAGTATTTAAAGTAGAAGTAGTAGAAGTTAAAGTGGTAGTAGTAGTAGTTAAAGTAGTAGAAATAGTAGTTAAAGTAGTAGTAGAAGTAGTAGTTAAAGTATGTGGTAGGAGTAGTAGTTAAAGTAATAGTAGTTAAAGCAGTAGTAATAGTTAAAATGGCAGTAGTTAAAGTAGCAGTAATAGTAGTAGTTAAAGTAGTAGCAGTAGTTGTAGCAGGTGAAGTAAGAGTAGTAGTAGTACTAGTTAAAGTTAGTAAAAGAAGTAGTAGTAGTTAAAGTAGCAGTAGTAGTAGTAGTTAAAGTAGAAGCAGTAGAAGTAGTTAAAGTAGTAGTAGTAGTTAAAGTAGTAGTAGAAGTAGTTAAAGAAGTAGAAGAATTAGTAGTAGTAGTTAAAGTAGTAGTAATAGTTAAAGTAGTAGTAGTAGTTGATAAAGTAGTAGTAATTGCATTAGTTAAAGGAGTAGTACAAGTAGAAGTTAAAGTAGTAGTAGTAGGTAAAGTAGTAGTAGAAGTGGTCAAAGTAGTAGTAGTAGTGGTCCAAGTAGTAGTTAAAGTAGAAGTAGTAGTAGTAGCTAAAGTAGTCGTAGTAGTTGAAGTAAGAGATAAGTAGTAGTAGTAGTTAAAATTAGTAGTAGTTGAAGTAAATGTAAGTAAGTAGTAGTTGAAGTAGTATTAGAAGTTAAAGTAGTAGTAGTAGTTAAAGTAGTAATAGAGTAGCAGTCACTGAAGTAAGAGTAGTAGTAGTAGTTAAAGTAGTATAAGTAGTTTAAGTAGTAGTAGTAGTAGTAGTAGTAGTAGTTGTTGTAGTTAAAGAACTAGCAGTAGTCGTAGTTGTAGTATTAGTTAAAGTAGTAGTAGAAGTAGTCATAGTAGTAGTACTAGTTAAAGAAGTAGTAGTTAAAGTAGTAGTAGTTAAAGTAGCAATAGAAGCAGTAGTAGTAGCAGTAGTAAAAGTAGTAGTAGTTGTAGTAGAAGTTAAATTAGTAATAGTAGAAGCATTGAAACTAGTAGTTGTAGTATTAGTAGTTAAATTAGTAGTAGTAGTAGTAGTAGTAGCCGAAGTAGTCGTAGCCGTAGTAGTAGTTAAAGTAGTAGTAGAAGCAGTAGTAGTAGTTAAAGTAGTAATAGTAGTAGTAGTAGTATTTGAAGTAAGATAGTAACAGTAGTTAAAGTAGAAGTCGTTGAAGTAGTTAAATTAAAGTAGTAGTAGCAGTAGTAATAGTAGTAGCTAAAGTAGACGTAGTTGTAGTTAAATAGTAGTAGTAGTAGTCGTAGTAGTAGTAGCCGTAGTAGCAGTGGTAGCAGTAGTAGTAGCATTAGTATTAGTAGTAGTAGTAGTAGTAATTAAAGTAGTAGTAGTAAAAGTAGTAGTATTTTAAGTAAGAGTAGTAAAAGTAGAAGTTTAAGTAGAAGTAGTTGATGTAGTTAATTTAGTAGTAGTAGTTAAAGTAGAAATAGAAGTACAAGTTAAAGTAGTAGTAGTAGTAAAATTAGTAGTAGTAGTAGTTAAAGTAGCAGCAGTAGTAGTAGTTAAAGTAGTAAAAGTAGTAGTGAAAGTAGTATAAGTAGGAGTAGTAGTTAAAGTAATAGCAGTAGTAGTTAAATTTGTAATAGTAGTATTTGTAGTAGTAGTAGTAGTAGTAGTAGTTGAAGTAGTAGTAGTTAAAGTAGTAGTAGTAGAAGTAAAAGTAGTAGTAGTAATAGCAGTTAAAGTAGTAGTTGTAATAGTAGTAGTAGTTGTTGTAGATGTTAAAGTAGTAGTTGTAGTATTTAAAGTAGAAGTAGTAGAAGTTAAAGTGGTAGTAGTAGTAGTTAAAGTAGTAGAAATAGTAGTTAAAGTAGTAGTAGAAGTAGTAGTTAAAGTATGTGGTAGGAGTAGTAGTTAAAGTAATAGTAGTTAAAGTAGTAGTAATAGTTAAAATGGCAGTAGTTAAAGTAGCAGTAATAGTAGTAGTTAAAGTAGTAGCAGTAGTTGTAGCAGGTGAAGTAAGAGTAGTAGTAGTACAAGTTAAAGGTAGTAAAAGTAGTAGTAGTAGTAGTTAAAGTAGAAGCAGTAGTAGTAGTTAAAGTAGTAGTAGTAGTTAACGGAGTAGTAGAAGTAGATAAAGAAGTAGAAGTATTAGTATTAGCAGTTAAAGTAGTAGTAGTAGTTAAAGTAGTAGAAGTAGTTGATAAAGTAGTAGTAATTGCATTAGTTAAAGGAGTAGTAGAAGTAGAAGTTAAAGTAGAAGTAGTAGTTAAAGTAGTAGTAGAAGTGGTCAAAGTAGTAGTAGTAGTAGTAGTGGTCCAAGTAGTAGTTAAAGTAGTAGTAGTAGTAGTAGCTAACGTAGTAGTAGTAGTTGAAGTAAAGGAAAAAGTAGTAGTAGTAGTTAAAATTAGTAGTAGTAGTTGAAGTAAAAGTAAGTAAGTAGTAGTTGAAGTAGTAGTAGTGTAGCAGTCACTGAAGTAAGAGTAGTAGTAGAAGTGAAAGAAGTATTAGTAGTTTAAGTAGTAGTAGTAGTAGTAGTAGTAGTAGTAGTAGAAGTAGTAGTTAAAGAAGTAGCAGTAGTCGTAGTTGTAGTATTAATTAAAGTAGTAGTAGTAGTAGTCATAGTAGTAGTACTTGTTAAAGAAGTAGTAGTTAAAGTAGTTGTAGTAGTAGTAGTTAAAGTAGTAGTAGTAGTTAAAGTAGCAGTAGAAGCAGTAGTAGTAGTAGTAGTAAAAGTAGTAGTAGTTGTAGTAGAAGTTAAATTAGTAATAGTAGAAGCATTAAAACTAGTAGTTGTAGTATTAGTAGTTAAATTAGTAGTAGTAGTGGTAGTAGCCGTAGTAGTAGTAGCCGTAGTAGTAGTAGTAGTAGTAGTAGTAGTAGTTGTAGTAGTAGTAGTAGTAGTAATAGTAGCAGTAGTAGTAGTAGTAGTTTTTATTTGGTTTGGTTCTGGTATTTATCCGCACCCCGATTGGACAGCACCGTTGGTGCTGTTCGCCGTGATCCGGATTCGTACCCTGTGGCAATCTTCCGCTTGGGCCCCCAATTGTACCTGTGGAAGAAAAAGCGTGGTTATTAATCCGCTGCCAGTTATTGCTGGAAGAGAAGCGCCACCTGCCCTACTATTGTGGCTTATGTAGTGCCACGTCTTTTTTGAGCATGATTAGTTGCAGTAGTAGTCAAAGTAGTAGCAGTAGTAGTAGTTATAGTAGTAGTAGTAGTAGTAGTAGTAGTAGTAGTAGCAGTAGTAGAAGTGAAAGTAGTCGTAGTTGAAGTTGTAGTTAAAGTAGTAGTCAAAGTAGTTGTTAAATTAGTAGTAGTAGTAGTTGTTGTTGTAGTATTAGTAGTAGTAGTAGTTAAAGTAGTAGTAGTAATTAAAGTAGTAGTAGTAAGTAAAGTAGTAGTAGTAATTAAAGTAGCAGTAGTAAGTTAAGTAGTAGTAATAGCAGTAGTTGAAATAGTAGAAGTGGTCGTTTAAGTAATAGTAATAGTAGTTGAAGTAGTAGTAGAGGTAGTAATAGTAGTTAAAGTAGTAGTAGTAGCTAAAATAGTAGTAGTAGTAGCAGCAGTAATAGTAGTAGTAGTAGTAGTAGTAGTAGTAATTGTAGTAGTAGTTAAAGTAGTAGTTGCAGTAGTAGTTAAAGTAGTGGCAGTAGTAGTAGTTTCAGTAGTTGTAGTAGAAGTAGTAGTAATAGTAGAAGTTAAAGTAGTAGTAGTAGTAGTCAAAATAGTAGCAGTAGTTAAAATAGTAGTAGTTAAAGTGGAAGTAGTAGTAGTTGTAGTAGCTAAAGTAGTCGTAGTAGTTGAAGTAAGAGAAAAAGTATTAGTAGTTGTTAAAATTAGTATTAGTAGTTGAAGTAAAAGTAGAAGATGAAGTAGTATAAGAAGTTAAGGTAGAAGTAGTAGTTAAAGTAGTAGTAGTAGCAGTCACTGAAGCAAGAGTTGTAGCAGAAGTTGTTATAGTAGCAGAAGTAGTTAAAGTAGTAGTAGAAGTTAAAGTAGTAGTAGTAGTAGTAGTTAAAGTAGCAGAAGTAGTAGTAGTTAAAGTAGTAGTAGTAATAGTTAAAGTAGTAAAAGTAGTAGTGAAAGTAGTATAAGTAGGAGTAGTAGTTAAAGTAATAGTAGCAGTAGTAGTTAAATTAGTAAAAGTAGTAGTAGTAGTAGTAGTAGGTGTAGTAGTTAAAGTAGTAGTAGTTAAAGTAGTAGTTGTAAAAGTAGTAGTAGTTGTTGTAGATGTTAAAGTAGCAGTTTTAGTATTTAAAGTAGAAGTAGTAGAAGTTAAAGTGGTAGTAGTAGTAGTTAAAGTAGTAGAAATAGTAGTTAAAGTAGTAGTAAAATTGTAGTAGTTAAAGTATGTGGTAGGAGTAGTAGTTAAAGTAATAGTAGTTAAAGTAGTAGTAACAGTTAAAATGGCAGTAGTTAAAGTAGCAGTAATAGTAGTAGTTAAAGTAGTAGCAGTAGTTGTAGCAGGTGAAGTAAGAGTAGTAGTAGTACTAGTTAAAGTTAGTAAAAGTAGTAGTAGTAGTAGTAGTAGTAGTAGTAGTAGTAGTAGTAAAAGTAGTAGTAGTAGTAGTTAAAGTAGAAGCAGTAGTAGTAGTTAAAGTAGTAGTAGTAGTTAAAGTAGTAGTAAAAGTAGTTAAATTAGTAGTAGTAGTTAAAGAAGTAGTAGTTAAAGTAGTAGTAGTAGTTGATAAAGTAGTAGTAGTAGTTGATAAAGTAGTAGTAATTGCATTAGTTAAAGGAGTAGTAGAAGTAGAAGTTAAAGTAGTAGTAGTAGTTAAAGTAGTAGTAGAAGTGGTCAAAGTAGTAGTAGTTGTGGTCCAAGTAGTAGTTAAAGTAGTAGTAGTAGTAGTAGCTAAAGTCGTCGTAGTAGTTGAAGTAAGAGATAAAGTAGTAGTAGTAGTAGTTAAAATTAGTAGTAGTTGTTGAAGTAAAAGTAAGTAAGTAGTAGTTGAAGTAGTATTAGAAGTTTAAGTAGAAGTAGCAGTTAAAGTAGTAGTAGAGTAGCAGTCACTAAAGTAAGAGTATTAGTAGTAGTTAAAGTAGTATTAGTAGTTTAAGTAGTAGTAATAGTAGTAGTAGTAGTAGTTGTAGTTAAAGAAGTAGCAGTAGTCGTAGTTGTAGTATTAGTTACAGTAGTAGTAGTAGTAGTAGTCATAGAAGTAGTACTAGTTAAGGAAGTAGTTGTTAAAGTAGTAGTAGTAGTAGTAGTTAAAGTAGTAGTAGTAGTTAAAGTAGCAGTAGAAGCAGTAGTAGTAGTAGTAGTAGTAAAAGTAGGAGTAGTTGTAGTAGAAGTTAAATTAGTAATAGTAGGAGCATTGAAACTAGTAGTCGTAGTATTAGTAGTTAAATTAGTAGTAGTAGTATTAGTAGTAGTAGTAGTAGTAGCTGTAGTAGTAGTTAAAGTAGTAGTAGTAGTAGTAGTAGTAGTAGCAGTAGTAGTAGTAGTTAAAGTAGTAATAGAAGTAGTAGTAGTAGTATTTGAAGTAAGATAGTAATAGTAGTTTAAATAGAAGTCGTTGAACTAGTAGACGTAGTAGTAGTTAAAATATTAGTAGTAGTAGTAGTCGTAGTAGTAGTAGCCGTAGTAGCAGTAGTAGTAGTGGTAGTAGTAGTAGTAATTAAAGTAATAGTAGTAAAAGTAGTAGTATTTGAAGTAAGAGTAGTAAAAGTAGTAGTTTAAGTAGAAGAAAGTGAAGTAGTTAATTTGGTAGTAGTAGTTAAAGTAGAAATAGAAGTAGAAGTTAAAGTAGTAGTAGTAGTTAAATTAGTAGTAGTAGTAGTTAAAGTAGAAGTTGAAATTAAAGTAGTAGTAGTAGTAGAAGTAGTTAAAAAAGTAGAAGTGAAAGTAGTAGTAGTAGTTGATAAAGTTACTAGTAGTAGTAGTAAAAGCAGTAGCAGTAGAAGTAGTAGTTAAAGTAGTTGTAGTTGAAGTAAGAGTAGTAGTAGGAGTAGTTGTTAAAGTAACTAGTAGTAGTAATAAAGGAGCAGCAGTAGTAGTAGTTAAAGTAGTAGTAGTAATAGTTAAAGTAGTAAAAGTAGTAGTGAAAGTAGTATAAGTAGGAGTAGTAGTTTAAGTAATAGTAGCAGTAGTAGTTAAATTAGTAATATTAGTAGTAGCTGAAGTAGTAGTATTAGTTAAAGTAGTAATAGTTAAAGTTGTAGTAGTAGTAGAAGTAAAAGTAGTAGTAGTAGTAGTTAAATTAGTAGTAGTAGTAGTTAAAGTAGTAGTAGTAATAGTAGTAGTAGCTGTTGTAGATGTTAAAGTAGTAAGTTTAGTATTTAAAGTAGAAGTAGTAGAAGTTAAAGTGGTAGTAGTAGTAGTTAAAGTAGTAGAAATAGTAGTTAAAGTAGTAGTAGAAGTAGTAGTTAAAATATGTGGTAGGAGTAGTAGTTAAAGTAATAGTAGTTAAAGCAGTAGTAATAGTTAAAATGGCAGTAGTTAAAGTAGCAGTAATAGTAGTAGTTAAAGTAGTAGCAGGTGAAGTAAGAGTAGTAGTACTAGTTAAAGTTAGTAAAAGTAGTAGAAGTAGTTAAAGTAGTAGTAGTAGTAGTAGTAGTAGTTAAAGTAGAAGCAGTAGTAGTAGCTAAAGTAGTAGTAGTAGTTAAAGTAGTAGTAGAAGTAGTTAAAGAAGTAGAAGAATTAGTAGTAGTAGTTAAAGTAGTAATAATAGTTAAAGTAGTAGTAGTAGTTGATAAAGTAGTAGTAATTGCATTAGTTAAAGGAGTAGTACAAGTAGAAGTTAAAGTAGTAGTAGTAGTTAAAGTAGTAGTAGAAGTGGTCAAAGTAGTAGTAGTAGTGGTCCAAGTAGTAGTTAAAGTAGAAGTAGTAGTAGTAGCTAAAGTAGTCGTAGTAGTTGAAGTAAGAGATAATGTAGTAGTAGTAGTTAAAATTAGTAGTAGTTGAAGTAAATGTAAGTAAGTAGTAGTTGAAGTAGTATTAGAGGTAAAAGTAGTAGTAGTAGTTAAAGTAGTAGTAGAGTAGCAGTCACTGAAGTAAGAGTAGTAGTAGTAGGTAAAGTAGTATTAGTAGTTTAAGTAGTAGTAGTAGTAGTAGTAGTTGTTGTTGTTAAAGAACTAGCAGTAGTCGTAGTTGTAGTATTAGTTAAAGTAGTAGAAGAAGTAGTCATAGTAGTAGTACTAGTTAAAGAAGTAATAGTTAAAGTAGTAGTAGTTAAAGCAGCAATAGAAGCAGTAGTAGTAGCAGTAGAAAAAGTAGTAGTAATTGTAGTAGAAGTTAAATTAGTAATAGTAGAAGCATTGAAACTAGTAGTTGTAGTATTAGTAGTTAAATTAGTAGTAGTAGTAGTAGTAGCCGAAGTAGTAGTAGCCGTAGTAGTAGTTAAAGTAGTAGTACTAGCAGTAGTAGTAGTTAAAGTAGTAATAGTAGTAGTAGTAGTAGTATTTGAAGTAAGATAGTAACAGTAGTTAAAGTAGAAGTCGTTGAAGTAGTTAAATTAAAGTAGTAGTAGCAGTAGTAATAGTAGTAGTTAAAGTAGACGTAGTTGTAGTTAAATAGTAGTAGTAGTAGTAGTCGTAGTAGTAGTAGCCGTAGTAGCAGTAGTAGTAGTAGTAGTAACATTAGTAGTAGAAGTAGTAGTAGTAATTAAAGTAGTAGTAGTAAAAGTAGTAGTATTTTAAGTAAGAGTAGTAAAAGTAGTAGTTTAAGTAGAAGTAGTTGAGTAGTTAATTTAGTAGTAGTAGTTAAAGTAGAAATAGAAGTACAAGTTAAAGTAGTAGTAGTAGTAAAATTAGTAGTAGTAGTAGTTAAAGTAGCAGCAGTAGTAGTAGTTAAAGTAGTAAAAGTAGTAGTGAAAGTAGTATAAGTAGGAGTAGTAGTTAAAATAATAGCAGTAGTAGTTAAATTTGTAATAGTAGTATTAGTAGTAGTAGTAGTAGTAGTTAAAGTAGTAGTAGTTAAAGTAGTAGTAGTAGAAGTAGAAGTAGTAGTAGTAATAGCAGTTAAAGTAGCAGTTGTAATAGTAGAAGTAGTTGTTGTAGATGTTAAAGTAGTAGTTGTAGTATTTAAAGTAGAAGTAGTAGAAGTTAAAGTGGTAGTAGTAGTAGTAGTTAAAGTAGTAGAAATAGTAGTTAAAGTAGTAGTAGAAGTAGTAGTTAAAGTATGTGGTAGGAGTAGTAGTTAAAGTAATAGTAGTTAAAGTAGTAGTAATAGTTAAAATGGCAGTAGTTAAAGTAGCAGTAATAGTAGTAGTAAAAGTAGTAGCAGTAGTTGTAGCAGGTGAAGTAAGAGTAGTAGTAGTACAAGTTAAAGGTAGTAAAAGTAGTAGTAGTAGTAGTTAAAGTAGAAGCAGTAGTAGTAGTTAAAGTAGTAGTAGTAGTAGTTAACGGAGTAGTAGAAGTAGTTAAAGAAGTAGAAGTATTAGTATTAGTAGTTAAAGTAGTAGTAGTAGTTAAAGTAGTAGAAGTAGTTGATAAAGTAGTAGTAATTGCATTAGTTAAAGGAGTAGTAGAAGTAGAAGTTAAAGTAGTAGTAGTAGTTAAAGTAGTAGTAGAGGTGGTCAAAGTAGTAGTAGTAGTGGTCCAAGTAGTAGTTAAAGTAGTAGTAGTTAGTAGCTAAAGTAGTAGTAGTAGTTGAAGTAAGAGAAAAAGTAGTGGTAGTTAAAATTAGTAGTAGTAGTTGAAGTAAAAGTAAGTAAGTAGTAGTTGAAGTAGTAGTAGTGTAGCAGGCACTGAAGTAAGAGTAGTAGTAGAAGTTAAAGTAGTATTAGTAGTTTAAGTAGTAGTAGTAGTAGTAGTAGCAGTAGTTAAAGAAGTAGCAGTAGTCGTAGTTGTAGTATTAATTAAAGTAGTAGTAGTAGTAGTCATAGTAGTAGTACTAGTTAAAGAAGTAGTAGTTAAAGTAGTAGTAGTAGTAGTTAAAGTAGTAGTAGTAGTTAAAGTAGCAGTAGAAGCAGTAGTAGTAGTAGTAGTAAAAGTAGTAGTAGTTGTAGTAGAAGTTAAATTAGTAATAGTAGAAGCATTAAAACTAGTAGTTGTAGTATAAGTAGTTAAATTAGTAGTAGTAGTGGTAGTAGCCGTAGTAGTAGTAGCCGTAGTAGTAGTTAAAGTAGTAGTAGTAGTAGTAGTAGTAGTAGTAGTAGTAATAGTAGCAGTAGTAGTAGTAGTAGTTTTTATTTGGTTTGGTTCTGGTATTTATCCGCACCCCGATTGGACAGCACCGTTGGTGCTGTTCGCCGTGATCCGGATTCGTACCGTGTGGCAATCTTCCGCTTGGGCCCCCCAATTGTACCTGTGGAAGAAAAAGCATGGTTATTAATCCGCTGCCAGTTATTGCTGGAAGAGAAGCGCCACCTGCCCTACTATTGTGGCTTATGTAGTGCCACGTCTTTTTTGAGCATGATTAGTTGCAGTAGTAGTCAAAGTAGTAGCAGTAGTAGTAGTTATAGTAGTAGTAGTAGCAGTAGTAGAAGTGAAAGTAGTCGTAGTTGAAGTTGTAGTAAAAGTAGTAGTCAAAGTAGTTGTTAAATTAGTAGTAGTAGTAGTTGTTGTTGTAGTATTAGTAGTAGTAGTAGTTAAAGTAGTAGTAGTAATTAAAGTAGTAGTAGTAAGTAAAGTAGTAGTAGTAATTAAAGTAGCAGTAGTAAGTTAAGTAGTAGTAATAGCAGTAGTTGAAATAGTAGAAGTGGTCGTTTAAGTAATAGTAATAGTAGTTAAAGTAGTAGTAGAGGTAGTAATAGTAGTTAAAGTAGTAGTAGTAGCTAAAATAGTAGTAGTATAAGTAGCAGTAATAGTAGTAGTAGTAGTAGTAGTAATTGTAGTAGTAGTTAAAGTAGTAGTTGCAGTAGTAGTTAAAGTAGTGGCAGTAGTAGTAGTTTCAGTAGTTGTTGTAGTAGTAGTAGTAGTAGTAGTAATAGTAGAAGTTAAAGTAGTAGTAGTAGTAGTCAAAATAGTAGCAGTAGTTAAAATAGTAGAAGTTAAAGTGGAAGTAGTAGTAGTAGTAGTAGCTAAAGTAGTCGTAGTAGTTGAAGTAAGAGAAAAAGTTTTAGTAGTTGTTAAAATTAGTATTAGTAGTTGAAGTAAAAGTAGAAGATGAAGTAGTATAAGAAGTTAAAGTAGAAGTAGTAGTTAAAGTAGTAGTAGTAGCAGTCACTGAAGCAAGAGTTGTAGCAGAAGTTGTTATAGTAGCAGAAGTAGTTAAAGTAGTAGTAGAAGCAGAAGTTAAAGTAGTAGTAGTAGTAGTAGTTAAAGTAGCAGAAGTAGTAGTAGTTAAAGTAGTAGTAGTAATAGTTAAAGTAGTAAAAGGAGTAGTGAAAGTAGTATAAGTAGGAGTAGTAGTTAAAGTAATAGTAGCAGTAGTAGTTAAATTAGTAATAGTAGTAGTAGTAGTAGTAGTAGGTGTAGTAGTTAAAGTAGTAGTAGTTAAAGTAGTAGTAGTAGTAGTAGTAAAAGTAGTAGTAGTAGTAGCTAAATTAGTAGTAGTAGTAGTTAAAGTAGTAGTTGTAATAGTAGTAGTAGTTGTTGTAGATGTTAAAGTAGTAGTTTTAGTATTTAAAGTAGAAGTAGAAGTTAAAGTGGTAGTAGTAGTAGTAGTTAAAGTAGTAGAAATAGTAGTTAAAGTAGTAGTAGAAGTAGTAGTTAAAGTATGTGGTAGGAGTAGTAGTTAAAGTAATAGTAGTTAAAGTAGTAGTAATAGTTAAAATGGCAGTAGTTAAAGTAGCAGTAATAGTAGTAGTTAAAGTAGTAGCAGTAGTTGTAGCAGGTGAAGTAAGAGTAGTAGTAGTACTAGTTAAAGTTAGTAAAAGTAGTAGTAGTAGTAGTAGTAAAAGTAGTAGTAGTAGTAGTTAAAGTAGAAGCAGTAGTAGTAGTTAAAGTAGTAGTAGTAGTTAAAGTAGTATTAAAAGTAGTTAAATTAGTAGTAGTAGTTAAAGTAGTAGTAGTTAAAGTAGTAGTAGTAGTTGATAAAGTAGTAGTAGTAGTTGATAAAGTAGTAGTTATTGCATTAGTTAAAGGAGTAGTAGAAGTAGAAGTTAAAGTAGTAGTAGTAGTTAAAGTAGTTGTAGAAGTGGTCAAAGTAGTAGTAGTTGTGGTCCAAGTAGTAGTTAAAGTAGTAGTAGTAGTAGTAGTAGTAGCTAAAGTAGTCGTAGTAGTTGAAGTAAGAGATAAAGTAGTAGTAGTAGTAGTTAAAATTAGTAGTAGTTGTTGAAGTAAAAGTAAGTAAGTAGTAGTTGAAGTAGTATTAGAAGTTTAAGTAGAAGTAGCAGTTAAAGTAGTAGTAGAGTAGCAGTCACTAAAGTAAGAGTATTAGTAGTAGTTAAAGTAGTATAAGTAGTTTAAGTAGTAGTAATAGTAGTAGTAGTAGTAGTTGTAGTTAAAGAAGTAGCAGTAGTCGTATTAGTTACAGTAGTAGTAGTAGTAGTAGTCATAGAAGTAGTACTAGTTAAAGAAGTAGTTGTTAAAGTAGTAGTAGTAGTAGTAGTTAAAGTAGTAGTAGTAGTTAAAGTAGCAGTAGAAGCAGTAGTAGTAGTAGTAGTAAAAGTAGTAGTAGTTGTAGTAGAAGTTAAATTAGTAATAGTAGGAGCATTGAAACTAGTAGTCGTAGTATTAGTAGTTAAATTAGTAGTAGTAGTAGTAGTAGTAGTAGTAGTAGTAGTAGTAGCTGTAGTAGTAGTTAAAGTAGTAGTAGTAGTAGTAGTAGCAGTAGTAGTAGTTAAAGTAGTAATAGAAGTAGTAGTAGTAGTATTTGAAGTAAGATAGTAATAGTAGTTTAAGTAGAAGTCGTTGAACTAATAGACGTAGTAGTAGTTAAAATATTAGTAGTAGTAGTAGTCGTAGTAGTAGTAGCCGTAGTAGTAGTAGTGGTAGTAGTAGTAGTAATTAAAGTAATAGTAGTAAAAGTAGTAGTATTTGAAGTAAGAGTAGTAAAAGTAGTAGTTTAAGTAGAAGAAGTTGAAGTAGTTAATTTGGTAGTAGTAGTTAAAGTAGAAATAGAAGTAGAAGTTAAAGTAGTAGTAGTAGTTAAATTAGCAGTAGTAGTAGTTAAAGTAGAAGTTGAAATTAAAGTAGTAGTAGTAGTAGTAGTAGTAGTAGAAGTAGTTAAAAAAGTAGTAGTGAAAGTAGTAGTAGTAGTTGTTAAAGTTACTAGTAGTAGTAGTAAAAGCAGTAGCAGTAGAAGTAGTAGTTAAAGTAGTTGTAGTTGAAGTAAGAGTAGTAGTAGTAGTAGTTGTTAAAGTTACTAGTAGAAGTAGTAAAAGCAGTAGCAGTAGAAGTAGTAGTTAAAGTAGTAGTATGGGTAGTAGTAGTAGTTAAAGTAGTAGTAGTAGTAGTAGCAGTTGAAGAAAGAGTAGTAGTTAAAGTAGTAGTAGTTGTTTAAGTAGTAGTAGTAGTTTAAGCAGTAGAGGTAGTAGTTTAAAAAGTAGTAGTAGTAGCAGTAGTAGTAGGTGTAATAAAAGTAGTAGTAGTAGTAGTTACAGTAGTAGTGGTTGTAGCAGAAGTAGTAGTTAAAGTAGTAATAGTGTTAATAGTTAAAGTAGTAGTAGTAGTAGTTAAGAAGTAATAGTAGTACATGAAGTAAAAGTAGTAGTGGTAGTAGTTAAAGTAGTAGTAGTAGCATTTAAAGTAGTAGTAGTAGTTGTAGCAGTAGCAGTGAAAGTAGTAGTAGTAGTAGTGGTTAAAGACGTAGTAGTTGTAGTAGTTAAAGTAGTAGTAGACGTAATAGTTAAAGCAGTAGTTGCAGTAGTAGTTAAAGTATAGGCAGTAGTAGTAGTTTTAGTAGTTGTAGTAGTAGTAGTAGTAGTAGTAGTAGTAGAAGTTAAAGTAGTAGTAGTTGTAGATGTAGTTAAAGTAGTAGTAGAAGTAGTTATTAAATTAGAAGTAGTAGAAGTAGTTGTAGAAGATGTAGTAGTTAAAGTAGTAGTAGTAGTTAAAGTAGTAGTAGTAGTTAAAGTAGTAGTAAAAGTGGTCAAAGTAGTAGTAGTAGTTAAAATAGTAGTTGTTAAAGTGGAAGTAGTCGTAGTAGTTGAAGTAAAAGAAAAAGTATTAGTAGTAGTAAAAATTATTAGTAGTAGTAGTTGAAGTAAAAGTAGAAGATGAAGTAGTATAAGAAGTTAAAGTACTAATAGTAGTTAAAGTAGTAGTTGTAGCAGTCACTGAAGTTAGAGTTGTAGCAGAAGTAGTTATAGTAGCAGAAGTAGTTAAAGTAGTAGTAGAAGTAGAAGTTAATTAGTAGTAGTAGTAGTTTAAGTAGCAGTAGTAGAAGTAGTTAAAGTAGTAGTAGTAATAGTTAAAGTAGTAGTAGTAGTAGTGAAAGTATTATTAGTAGGAGTAGTAGTAAAAGTAGTAGAAGTTTTTTTTTTTTTTTTTTGGTTTGGGTTTTACGGCCCTTTCAAGATTATTTCACTCATATCGAGCCGATCGTTAATCAGAGGTGGGCGAAAACCGGAGTACCCGGAGAAAAACCACCTGACCTTCCGTTGCAGAACTTGGCGTCTCACACGTGGCCCAAGCGAGGCTCGAACCTACGGCGGTGAGAGACCTAAAAGTAGTAGAAGTAGTAGTTAAAGTAGTAGTATTAGTAGTAGTAGTTGAAGTAGTAGTAGTAGTAATAGTAGCAGTAGTAGTTAAAGTAGAAGTAGTAGTAGTAGTTAAAGTAGTAGTAGTAGTAGTAGAAGTAGTAGTAGTAAGAATAGTAGAAGTAGTAGTTAAATTAGTAGTAGTAGTAGTAGTAGTTAAAGTAGTAGTAGTAATAGTAGTAGTAGTTGTTGTAGATGTTAAAGTAGTAGTAGTAGTAGTATTTAAAGTAGTAATAGTAGAAGTTAAAGACGTAGTAGTAGTAGTAGTTAAAGAAGTAGCTGTTGAAGTAGTTAAAGTAGTAGAAATAGTAGTTAAAGTAGTAGTAAAAGTAGTAGTTAAAGTAGTAGTAGGACTAGTAGTTAAAGTAATAGTAGTTAAAGTAGTAGTAGTAGTAACAATAACAGTAGTTAAAGTAGTAGTAATAGTAGTATTTAAAGTAGTAGCAGTAGTAGTAGCAGGTAAAGTAAGAGTAGTAGTAGAACTAGTTAAAGTTAGTAAAAGTAGTAGTGGTAGTAGTTAAAGTAGTACTGGTAGTAGTCAAAGTAGAAGCAGTAGTAGTAGCTAAGAAGTAGTAGTAGTTAAAGTAGTAGTAGAAGTAGTTAAAGAAGTAGAAGTAGTAGTAGTAGTAGTTAAAGTAGTAGTAGTTGTTAATGTAGTAGTAGTAGTAGTTGTTAAAGTAGTAGTAATTGCAATAGTTTAAGAAGTAGTAGAAGTAGAAGTTAAAGTAGTAGTAGTAGTGAAAGTAGTAGTAGCAGTGGTAAAAGTAGTAGTAGTAGTGGTCAAAGTAGTCGTAGTAGTTGAAGTAAGAGAAAAAGTAGTAGTAGTAGTTAAATTAGTAGAGGTAGTTGAAGTAATTGTAGTTGTTGAAGTAGTATTAGAAGTTAAAGTAGTAGTAGTTAAAGTAGTTGTAGTAGTTAAAGTAGTAGTAGAATAGCAGTCACTGAAGTAAGAGTAGTAGTAGTAGTAGTAGTAGTTAAAGTAGAATTAGTAGTTTAAGTAGTAGTAGTAGTAGTAGTTAAAGAATTAGCAGTAGTTGTAGTAGTAGTATTAGTTAAAGTAGTGGTAGTAGTAGTCAAAGTAGTAGTAGTACTAGTTAAAGTAGTAGTAGTAGTAGTAAAAGTAGTAGTAGTAGTTAAAGTAGCAGTAGAAGCGGTAGTAGTAGTAATAGTAGTAGTAGAAATAGTAGTAGGTGTAGTAGAAGTTAAAGTAGTAGTAGAAGTAGTAGTAGTAGTTGTAGTAGAAGCAGTGAAAGTAGTAGTAGTAGTAGTAGTAGTCAAAGGCGTAGTAGTTGTAGTAGTAGAAGTAGAAGTAAAAGTTAATGTAGTAGTTGCAGTAGTAGTTAAAGTAGTGGCAGAAGTAGTAGTTTTAGTAGTTGTAGTAGTAGTAGTAGTAGTAGTAGTAGTAGTAGTAGTAGTAGTAGTAGTAGTAGAAGTTAAAGTAGTAGTAGTTGTAGATGTAGTTAAAGTAGTAGTAGAAGTAGTTGTTAAGTAAGTAGTAGTAGTAGTAGTTGTAGATGTATTAGTAGAAGTTAAAGTAGAAGTAGTAGTTAAAGTAGTAGCAGTAGTAGTTAAAATAGTAGTAGTTAATTTGGAAGTCGTAGTAGTAGTAGTAGTACCTAAAGCAGTCGTATTAGTTGAAGTAAGAGAAAAAGTATTAGTAGTAGTTAAATTAGTAGTAGTAGTTGAAGTAAAAGTAGAAGTAGTAGTAGTAGTGAAAGTAGTATTAGTAGGAGAAGTAGTTAAAGTAGTAGTAGTAGTAGTAGAAGTAGTAGTAGTAGTAGTAGAAGTAGTAGTAGTAGTAGTAGCCGTAGTAGTAGATAAAGTAGTAGTAGTAGTAGAAGTAGAAGTAGTTAAAGTAGTGGTAATTGCAATAGTTTAAGAAGTAGTAGAAGTAGAAGTTAAAGTAGTAGTAGTAGTGAAAGTAGTAGTAGCAGTGGTCAAAGTAGTAGTAGTAGTGGTCAAAGTAGTCGTAGTAGTTGAAGTAAGAGAAACAGTAGTAGTAGTAGTTAAATTAGTAGAGGTAGTTGAAGTAATTGTAGTTGTTGAAGTAGTATTAGAAGTTAAAGTAGTAGTAGTAGTAGAATAGCAGTCACTGAAGTAAGAGTAGTAGTAGTAGTAGTAGTAGTAGTAGTTAAAGAATTAGCAGTAGTTGTAGTAGTATTAGTTAAAGTAGTGGTAGTAGTAGTCAAAGTAGTAGTAGTACTAGTTAAAGTAGTAGCAGTAGTAGTTAAAGTAGTAGTTAAAGTAGTTGTAGTAGTTAAAGTAGCAGTAGAAGCGGTAGTAGTAGTAATAGTAGTAGTAGAAGTAGTAGTAGTTGTAGTAGAAGTTAAAGTAGTAGTAGAAGTTGTAGTAGTAGTTGTAGTAGAAGCAGTGAAAGTAGTAGTAGTAGTAGTCAAAGACGTAGTAGTTGTAGTAGTTAAAGTAGAAGTAGAAGTAATAGTTAATGTAGTAGTTGCAGTAGTAGTTAAAGTAGTGGCAGTAGTAGTAGTTTTAGTAGTTGTAGTAGTAGTAGTAGTAGTAGTAGTAGTAGTAGTAGTAGTAGTAGTAGTAGTAGTAGAAGTTAAAGTAGTAGTAGTTGTAGATGTAGTTAAAGTAGTAGTAGAAGTAGTTGTTAAGTTAGTAGTAGTAGTAGTAGTTGTAGATGTATTAGTAGAAGTTAAAGTAGAAGAAGTAGTTAAAGTAGTAGTAGTAGTAGTTAAAATAGTAGTAGTTAAAGTGGAAGTAGTAGTAGTAGTAGTAGTAGTACCTAAAGCAGTCGTATTAGTTGAAGTAAGAGAAAAAGTATTAGTAGTAGTTAAATTAGTAGTAGTAGTTGAAGTAAAAGTAGAAGTAGTAGTAGTAGTGAAAGTAGTATTAGTAGGAGAAGTAGTTAAAGTTATAGTAGCAGTAGTAGTTAAAGTAGTAGTAGTAGTAGTAGAAGTAGTAGTAGTAGTAGTAGCCGTAGTAGTAGTTAAAGTAGTAGTAGTAGTAGTAGAAGTAGAAGTAGTTAAAGTAGTAGTAGTAGCAGTTAAAGAAGCAGAAGTAGTTGTAGTAGTAGCAGTGAAAGTAGAAGTAGTAGTAGTGGTAGTAGTTAAAGACGTAGTAGTTGTAGTAGTAAAAGTAGGAGTAGAAGTAATAGTTAAAGTAGTAGTTAAAGTAGTAGGAGTGGTTGCAATAATATTAGTTAAAGCAGAATCAGTAGTAGTTAAAGTAGTAGACGAAGTAGAAGTTCAAGAAGTATTACATGCTAAGGTAGTAGTAGTAGTAGTAGTAGTTGTAGTAGTAGTAGTAGTAGTAGTAGTAGTAGTAGTTAAAATAGTAGTAGAAGGAGTCGTTCAAGTTAGTAGCAGTTGTAGTAGTAGTTAATGTGGTAGTAGTAGTTAAAGTAGTAATTAAAATTAGTAGTTCAAGTTAGTAGTAGTTAATGTAGTCGTCGTAGTAGTAGTTAAAGTAGTAGTTAAAAGTAGTAGTTAAAAGTAGTAGAAATAGTAGTTAAAGTAGTGGTAGAAGTAGTAGTTAAAGTAGTAGTAGGAGTAGTAGTTAAAGTAAAAGTAGTTAAAGTAGTAGTAGTAGTTACAATAGCAGTAGTAAAAGTAGTAGTAATAGTAGTATTTCAAGTAGTAGCAGTATTAGTAGCAGGTAAAGTAAGAGTAGTACAAGAACTAGTTAAAGTTAGTAAAAGTAGTAGTAGTAGTAGTGGTAGTTAAAGTAGTAGTAGTAGTAGTTAAAGTAGAACCAGTAGTAGTAGTTAATAAGGTAGTAGTAGTTAAAGTAGTAGTAGAAGTAGTTAAAGAAGTAGAAGTATTAGTAGTAGTAGTTAAAGTAGTAGTAGTTGTTAATGTAGTAGTAGTAGTAGTAGTAGTTGTTAAAGTAGTAGTAATTGCAATAGTAAAAGGAGTAGTAGAAGTAGAAGTTAAAGTAGTAGTAGTAGTTAAAGTAGTTGTGGTAGTGGTCAAAGTAGAAGTAGTAGTGGTCAAAGTAGTCGTGGTAGTTGAAGTAAGAGAAAAAGTAGTAGTAGTTAAAATTAGTAGAAGTAGTTGAAGTAATTGTAGTAGTTGAAGTAGAATTAGAAGTTAAAGTAGTAGTAGTAGTTAAGAAAGAAGTAGAATAGCAGTCACTGAAGTAAGAGTAGTAGTAGTAGTAGTTAAAGTAGTATTAGTAGTTTAAGTAGAAGTAGTAGTAGTAGTGGTAGTAGTAGTTAAAGAAGTAGCAGTAGTTGTAGTAGTAGTATTAGTTAAAGTAGTAGTAGTAGTAGTAAAAGTAGTAGTAGTACTAGTTAAAGTAGTAGTAGAAGTTAAAGTAGTAGTTAAAGTAGATGAAGTAGTTAAAGTAGCAGTAGAAGCGGTAGTAGTAGTAGTAGAAGTAGTAGTAGTTGTAGTAGAAGATAAAGTAGCAGTAGTAGTTGTAGTAGAAGCAGTGAAAGTAGTAGTAGTCGTAGTAGTAGTTAAAGACGTAGTAGTTGTAGTAGTTAAAGTAGAAGTAGAAGTAATATTTAAAGTAGTAGTGCAGTAGTAGTTAAAGTAGTGGCAGTAGTAGTAGTTTTAATAGTTGTAGTAGTTGTATTAGTAGTAATAGTAGTAGTAGTAGTTGTAGTAGTAGTAGAAGTTAAAGTAGTAGTAGTTGTAGATGTAGTTAAAGTAGTAGTAGAAGTATTTGTTAAATTAGTAGTAGTAGTAGTAGTAGTCCTTTATGTATTAGTAGTAGTTAAAGTAGTAGTAGTAGTAGTAGTTAAAATAGTAGAAGTAAAAGTGGAAGTAGTAGTAGCAGTAGTAGTAGTAGTAGCTAAAGTAGTCGTAGTAGTTGAAGTAAGAGAAAAAGTATTAGTAGTTGTTAAATTAGTAGTAGTAGTAGTTGAAGTAAAAGTAGAAGTAGTAGTAGTAGTAGTTAAAGACGTAGTAGTTGTAGTAGTTACAGTAGGAGTAGAAGTAATAGTTAAAGTAGTAGTTAAAGTAGTAGGAGTAGTTACAATAATATTTGTTAAAGCAGAATCAGTAGTAGTTAAAGAAGTAGAAGAAGTAGAAGTTCAAGTAGTATTACATGCTAAGGTAGTAGTAGTAGTAGTAGTAGTAGTAGTAGTAGTAGTAGTTAAAATAGTAGTAGTAGTCGTTCAAGTTAGTAGTAGTTGTAGTAGTGCTTAATGTGGTAGTTGTAGTTAAAGTAGTAATTAAAATTAGAAGTTCAAGTTAGTAGTAGTTAATGTAGTCGTCGTAGTAGTAGTTAAATTAGTAGTTAAAAGTAGTAGTTAAAAGTAGTAGTTAAAAGTAGTAGAAATAGTAGTTAAAGTAGTGGTAGAAGTAGTAGTTAAAGTAGTAGTAGGAGTAGTAGTTAAAGTAAAAGTAGTTAAAGTAGTAGTAGTAGTAGTAGTTACAATAGCAGCAGTAAAAGTAGTAGTAATAGTAGTATTTAAAGTAGTAGCAGTATTAGTAGCAGGTAAAGTAAGAGTAGTAGTAGAACTAGTTAAAGTTAGTAAAAGAAGTAGTAGTAGTGGTAGTTAAAGTAGTAGTAGTTAAAGTAGAAGCAGTAGTAGTAGTAGTTAAAGAAGTAGTTATAGTTAAATTAGTAGCAGAAGTAGTTAAAGAAGTAGAAGTATTAGTAGTAATAGTTAAAGTGGTAGTAGTTGTTAATGTAGTAGTAGTAGTAGTTGTTGTTAAAGTAGTAGTAATTGCAATAGTAAAAGGAGTAGTAGAAGTAGAAGTTAAAGTAGTAGTAGTAGTTAAAGTAGTAGTAGTAGTGGTCAAAGTAGTAGTAGTAGTGGTCAAAGTAGTCGTGGTAGTTGAAGTAAGAGAAAAAGTAGTAGTAGTAGTTAAAATAAGTAGAAGTAGTTGAAGTAATTGTAGTAGTTGAAGTAGTATTAGAAGTTAAAGTAGTAGTAGTAGTTAAAGTAGTAGTAGAATAGCAGTCACTCAAGTAAGAGTAGTAGTAGTAGTAGTTAAAGTAGTATTAGTAGTTTAAGTAGAAGAAGTAGTAGTAGTGGTAGTAGTAGTTAAAGAAGTAGCAGTAGTTGTAGTAGTAGTATTAGTTAAAGTAGTAGTAGTAGTAGTAGTCAAAGTAGTAGTAGTACTAGTTAAAGTAGTAGTAGTAGTTAAAGTAGTAGTTAAAGTAGTTGAAGTAGTTAAAGTAGCAGTAGAAGCGGTAGTAGTAGTAGTAGAAGTAGTAGTAGTTGTAGTAGAACATACAGTAGTAGTAGTAGTTGTAGTAGAAGCAGTGAAAGTAGTAGTAGTAGTGATAGTAGTTAAAGACGTAGTAGTTGTAGTGGTTAAAGTAGAAGTAGAAGTAATATTTAAAGTAGTAGTGCAGTAGTTGTTAAAGTAGTGGCAGTAGTAGTAGTTTTAGTAGTTGTAGTAGTAGTAGTAGTAGTAGTAGTAGTTGTAGTAGTTGTAGTAGTAGTAGAAGTTAAAGTAGTAGTAGTTGTAGATGTAGTTAAAGTAGTAGTAGAAGTAGTTGTTAAATTAGTAGTAGTAGTAGTAGTAGTAGTTGTTGTTGTATTAGTAGTAGTTAAAGTAGAAGTAGTAGTTAAAGTAGTAGTAGTAGTAGTTAAAATAGTAGTAGTTAAAATGGAAGTAGTAGTAGTAGTAGTAGTAGTAGTAGTAGTAGTAGTAGTAGTAGTAGTAGTAGTAGTAGCTAAAGTAGTCGTAGTAGTTGAAGTAAGAGAAAAAGTATTAGTAGTTGTTAAATTAGTAGTAGTAGTAAGTGAAGTAAAAGTAGAAGTAGTAGTAGTAGTAGTGAAAATAGTATTAGTAGGAGTAGTAGTTAAAGTAATAGTAGCAGTAGTGGTTAAAGTAGTAGAAGTAGTAGTAGTAGCAGTAGTAGTAGTAGTAGTAGAAGAAGTAGTAGTAGTTAAAGTAGTAGTAGAAGTAGAAGTAGTAGTAGATAAAGTAGTAGTAGTAGCAGTTAAAGTAGTAGAAGTAATTGTAGTAGTAGCAGTGAAAGTAGAAGTAGTAGTAGTAGTAGTAGTAGTAGTAGTAGTAGTAGTAGTAGTAGTAGTAGTAGTAGTAGTAGAAGTTAAAGACGTAGTTACAATAATATTAGTTAAAGCAGAATCAGTAGTAGTTAAAGTAGTAGACGAAGTAGAAATTCAAGTAGTATTACATGCTAAGGTAGTAGTAGTAGTAGTAGTTAAAATAGTAGTAGTAGTTAATAGTTTGTTGTAGTAGTAGTTAATGTGGTAGTGGTAGTTAAAGTAGTAGTTAAAATTAGTAGTTCAAGTTAGTAGTAGTTAATGTAGTCGTAGTTGTAGTAGTTAAAGAAGTTGTTAAAAGTAGCAGTTAAAAGTAGTAGTTTAAGCAGTAGTAGTAGTTAAAGTAGTGGTAGTAGTTAAAGTAGTAATAGTAGAAGTAGTTAAAGTAGCAGTAGTTAAAGAAGAAGTAGTTGTAGTAGTTAAGTAGCAGTAGAAGTAATAATTAAAGAAGTAGTTAAAGTAGTAGTTAGAGTAGTAGAAGTAGTTACAATAGTATTAGTTAAAGCAGTAGCAGTAGTAGTTAAAGTAGTAGAAGAAGTAGAAGTTAAAGTAGTAGTACATGTTAAGTAGTAGGAGTAGTAGTAGTTAAAAAGTAGTAGTAGAAGATAAAGTAGTAGAAGTAGAAGTTAAAGTATTGTAAGTAGTAAGTATAGTAGTAGTTGTCAAAGTAGTAGAAGTAATAGTTAAAGAAGTAGTAGTTGTAGTAGTTAAAGTAGTTGTAGAAGTAATGGTTAAAGTAGTAGTAGAAGTTGTTACAATAGTCCTCGTTAAAGCAGTAGCAGTAGTAGTAGTTAAAGTAGTAGAAGAAGTAGAAGTTAAAGTAGTAGTACATGTTAAGTAGTAGAAGTAGTAGAAGTTAAAATAGTAGTAGTAGTAGATAAAGTAGTAGTAGTAGTAGTTAAAGTATTAGAAGTAGTAGTTATAGTAGTAGTTGTCAAAGTAGTAGTAGTAGTAGTTAAAGTAGAAGTAGTAATTAAAATAGTAGTATTCAAAGTAGTAGTAGTTGTAGTAGTTAAAGTAGTAGATTTAGTAGTAGTTGAAGTAAGAGTTGTAGTAGTAGCAGTTCAAGTTAGTAGTAGTAGTAGTCAATGTAGTAGTAGTAGTTAAAGTAGTAGTTAAATATAGTAGTTCAAGTTAGTAGTATAAGTAGTTAATAAAGTAGTAGTAGTAGTTAAAGTAGTAGTTAAAAGTAGGCGTCATCCCCGCGCATGCGCAGTCCATGGGGTTAAAGAGACCCCATTACTACTGTCTGTCACGACAAAATTATTACTGTGTAACAGTTAACTCAGATGAATCAACTGGAATTTTGATAAGAGCATTAGTGGTTGGAGCATAACTCGGGTCACATTTGAGATGCAAAGTTCTGCAACTGAAGGTCAGATGGTTTTCTCACGGGTACCTCACATTTTCGCCCACCCTTGATTAACGATCGGCTCGATATAAATGAAATAATCTTGAAAGGGACGTGGAACCAAAACCTGAAAAAAAAGAACTATATTTGATCGAAACTGCCGTGAGTAAAAAGTGAAGCACCCGATCAAACAACATATTTTGCGGCATCGGAACTGTTAGTCTAAATTTGATATGCCAGGCTAATACGGGTTAATCGGCGTCTGACCTTGGTCTGCACTGTTTGCCAGTCCTGAAAGAAACGCTTACCTTACGACGTTAAAGCGGCGTCTGACCTTGGTCTGTGCCATTTGCCTTAGTCCTGAAATAGAAACGAAAGGCTAACCGGCTGGTTAAGCAATGCTTGATTTCGGTCTGCATTATTTGCCCAAGTCTTGCAATGGTTATACTACTCGCCTGATTGACCAGGGTTAGTTGGTTCCATCTCGGTTGTCTCCAGACTTGCTGATATTAAACCGAGGTCCCGTATCATTATGACCTTAGCTGTTGTTAGGACGTAATACTCAAACACATACACAACCCATATAAGCTTAGTGTCTCTTAGGACATAGGTAAACAGTGCCGCAGACGTAGCTCAGATGTTCCTTAACCCAATTAAGCGCAGCATATCTATTTAATGACATAGGCAAACAGTGCAGACCAGATGATGCCCAGTATTTTTACATTGGCAATGGAACAGATCAGTGTTTTATTATGCAAAAAATCACGGTGCGGAAGAGCGTGCTGAGTGACGTCATTAAAAACTGCAAATTTATGACGCCATACTAGATTCGTAGACCTGAGACGGTGTAACGTCACTGTCTAGCACGGACAACGTTTCAAAAGGACATAAATGCATGTGTTACTGTCGATTTCTTTTAACAATGGTGAAAATTTGTGAGAATTTGAAGATAACAACAACATTATTTAAGAGTTTCAGCGTGCTAGAATCGAAATAAATCAGCTCTATCCAGTGATTTGTTGGGTGATAAATCCCAGTTTGTCGGTCAGTTGTAAGTAGACAAATCACGCGCGCTACGCGCTACGCGCTCGTGATACGGACCTCCAAACTGTGATTTATTACTCAACAAATCACAGCTAGAGCTTATCTATCACTAGTCGCGTATACAGCCAATGGTTAAATCCGGTGATATATTGCGTGATAAATCACTAGGCGAAAAAGCGTGACGTGAAGAGCCGCCGTTTTATGAAGTTTTGCGACGTCATCGATCCTTTCCTTTACGTTAGACCGTGTAACGTCTTTTTCAGTACATTACACATGCGTTACAGTCAAACATGTCGGCGGGATTTCTTCAAACAGTGGCGGAATGTTGAGAGAATATGAAGGAAACAACAGCAGTTTGGTAGACGTTCAGTGTGTTATCAGCTCTATTGTTACGTGCTCGTGATGTGATCTACCATACAAGGGACCTCCAAACAGTGATATATTACTCAACAAATCGCCGCTAGAGCTGGTTTATGCAGTCTTAAACCAAATTAGCACATCAACTCTATTTAAGGCCAAAGGGATACAGCGCAGATCCTCGCAGACCCGGCTCAGATGTCGGTTAACCCATTAAACCCAACATCTAAAATAAAGGACACTAGGAAACATTGCAGACCCAGATCAGATGCCCATTAATTCATATCATACCAAACTCTCTATGTATGGACACTACGAAAACATTGCAGACCTAGATCAGACGCTCCTTAGACAATGTTCGCCAAGGCCACAGGGAAAAGGTGCTACACCACAGAGGCTTCTAGGCGTATATGGGTTAAACCGATGCACAGTTTACATATCTCCTATTACAGAGACAGATTTTCGGATGAGCCTTTAAACCGAGGTCCCTTCTCCGTATGCCCTTAGTTGTTCGTGGGACGTAAAGCTCAAACACTCACCTCACCTATAACAGAGACAGTAGTCGTATCTCAGTATAGGAATATCTGATCGTGATGTGCACTAGTAAGGGGTAGATTGCAGTGTGACGTTACGAGACCTCCATCAAACGCGGGTCGTTTAGGGTAAGAAATCACGACTTTTGGATGCCAAAATGACAGTTGATGAATGTTTGTACTTTGAATTTCTTTTCCCACTATTAAAGGTCAAGAATACGTAAATAAATGGCACAATTATTTAAGTGCGTTGCGAAAGACGTTACGTCATGACGTTCTGACACTGCAGCGCCACTTCCAAAATGGCGGCGTCAATCGCCGTCCGTCAATGTCAACTTAAATATAGGTATAACTTTGTTTGATTTGAGGTTTAACCTCCCCGTCAACACTGTATAGGTCATTTTGAAGACTTTACTTCCAATTTTGAGGGACTTTTACCCGACATTGAGATGAAATGACATCTCAAGCCCTGTCGGCCAATAAAACCAATAGGGCGAGCCGACTCGCACCGCTTTGCCTGGACAGGCTTTGACCCTCTAATCGGTTTAACAGTACTTGTGTGCGGCCGGTTTCAGCTCTGCGTGGAAACATCATGCAGCTCATCTATTTCTTCAAACCCCGATGGGCGGGGGCCCTGGTCTTGAGACATAATTGTGATGAGAGGGGGGTATCTTCTCTAAGTTAACAGAAACCCCAAAACTGGTAACCTGGCAAACAGTGCAGGTCCAGATTAGAACGCGGCATCTGATCGGGGCCTACACTGTTTGCAAAAAGCTCAGCCATCTTCAAAATAAATGTTGAAGAAAACACAACCTGTCATCCCTAAATTTGGAATGGACTCCTGCTATTTATAAGGAGGAATATTCCATTTGTTTCAAAAATGGTTAAAGGACTGATGTGAGTACTCATTTAGGTGAACCTGGTAATTACACGCAACATACCTTTTTAGACAAAATGAACTATTCTTTATATATGGACAACCTAACGAAAGCTATAGAATTAATTCTCTAAGGTCTAAGAACGAGTTCGAATTATCCGTGGTAAACCCGCCATCCCTCTTCGAGACATTTCAGATTCATTGTATATAGCCTCAAATCAGCCTATTGCAAGGTTTTGTACGAGCCACATATCTTTTACTGCGCTGTTATGTTCAATTCGTCTAAGGCCTTATATTCTACGTATAAGTAAAACCAGACGATTTTTTTCTGGTTTTAAGACCCATTGGTTTTCGAGCAGACCGTTTATTAAAGGTGGGCGACAACTGGAGTACCTGAAAAATATATGACCTTAACCTTGCGTCACACATGCAAGGTGATTTAGAGTCAAAGCTTTTACCCACTAGACCAGGAAGGCCCCAAAAAGGCAGTATACATTGTTTTATTATTGACAAAACGCAATAAGAATGCAGGGTAACAAAATACCTGCTAGTGATTTTGTTCGTTTGTTTGTTTGTTTGGTGTTTAACGTCCCCACCAACACTAAATAGGTCATATTTGCGACGTTGCAACTTTTACCCGACATAGAGATATAATGTAATCTCAAGCCCTGTCGCCCAATGAGACCAATAGGGTTAATATGCATGGATGGTTCGACTCGCACCACTTTGCCTGTACAAGCTCAGACCCTCTAAGCGGCTTACCAGTACTCGTGTGCGCTTGGTTTCAGCCTTGCATGGAAACATCATGCAGCCCAATCTATTCTCCCAACCCTGATGGGCGGGGTTCGAGTTTTTGTTCGGTAGTTTGTGTGAAGTTTAACGGCCTTGTCATCACCATTAAGGCAACACCGAGCGGGGCATCTTACCTTGGGCAGACATGCACATCAGTGGTTAACCAGTACAGTGCACATTCATTCGACAGAAACAGAGGAGAATAGCCGCTGAAAAATCAAAGCAAAACAACACAAAACAAAAAAACAAGAGGCCTATGAGGTCCTGGTCGCTCCCCTGAGCCCTGTGCAAATTTGCTTTTACTCAATCACCTGATGCTATAAAGCAAGTTTCAAGACAATCAGTCAAGTGATTCCGGAGATGAAGATTTTCTTTAAGGTTTTCACCATAATAGGGCACGGTGGCCACCTTGATGTTAATTGGCCACGTTCAACCTAGTGTCATCATTGTTGCAAACTTGTTGGTACTCAGTCACTCAATGCTACATACCATCTTTCAGGAAAATCGGCCAATTAGTTCTGGAGAAGAAGTATTTTAAGGTTTTTATCATTTTCAGGCAAAGGGGCCATTTTGGGCATGTGAACCGAACATTTGAATAAGTTTTTATTCCCTTACAGCCCTTAGGCTGCATGTAGAATTTAAATGAAAATGGCCCAGTTGTTTTAGAGAAATTGTATTCTTATATGTCAATAGACCTGCACTACAAGTGACCTTGTACCAAGGTCACCAAACGACCTTGACCCTAAGCATTCATAGACATTCAGTTTTTACCTATTCTAATATTATAGATCACGATACTTTTGGAAAAACTGCATGCATATACCAATTTTCCATTGAAAAGCATATGGAGCCAAATTTTACCTTGGTGTAAAATAGGTCAAGGTCAATCTCAGGTCATCATTTTTGCAAACATAGTAGAACTCAGTCACCCGATGCTACATACCAAGTGTCAAGACAATTGGCCCAGTGGTTCTGGAGAAGACGGTTTTTAAGGTTTTTACCATATTTGGGCATGACAAACATCTTGATCATGTGACCTGGACCATCCGAATAAAGTTTTGTTATCTAAGTGTCCTAAGAATGCTTATACAATTCAAATAAAATTGGCCAAGTGGTGTTAGAGAGAAAATGTAGTCTACTATGAAAATGCACCTGCAGTGGGCTAAGGTCACCCACCGAATGACCTTTACCTTAAGCATTCATAGACATACATTTTAACATATTCTCATATTACAGACCAAAATATTTTTCGAAAAATGCATCGATTCACATATTTCTCATTGAAAAGCCTATGGAGCCGAATTTGACCTTGGCATAAAATAAGTCAAGGTTAACATATGGTCATAATTTTTGCAAACTTTGCAGTACTCGGTCTCCCAATAATACATACCTAGTTACAAGACAATCGGCCCAGTGGTTCTGGAGAGGAAGATTTCTTTAAGTTTTCAACATATTTGGGCATGGCGACCATCTTGGTCATGTGACCTGGACCAACCGAATAAAATTTTGTACACTAAGTGTCCTGTCTAACAGTTTCATCCTGATAATGTTTGATTATGTAATAGTGTATACAGGAATTTTGTACTTCTTCATGTCTTCATTTTCACGCCTGTCAACTTTTTTCACGGATTGGTGCCTTATCTAATTTTCTTTCACGTCAGTATACATTTTTCTTCGTGATTATCCTTTTCACGCACATCTTCTTCTTTTACGGACTGGTACATTTTCAACCCTGTTCGCGCACATCTTCTTTTTTCATTCCTTTTCTTTGTATTTCTTTATGTCTACTTTTTTCACGCCTGTCCACTTTTTTCACGGATTGGAGCCTTATCTATTTTTCTTTCACGTCAGTCTACATTTTTCTTCGTGATTATTCTTTAAACGCACATCTTTCTCGGACTGGTATCTTTTCAACCCTTTTCACGAACATCCATTTTTTTCATTCCTTTATTTTGTATTTCTTTATGTCCACTTTTTAGACGCATGTCTACTTTTTTCACGGATTGTTCCCTTATCTATTTTTCTTTCACGTCAGTGTACATTTTTCTTAGTGATTATACTTATCACCCACATCTTCTTCTTTCATGGACTAGTACCTTTCCAAACATTTTCACGCGCATCTTTTTTCATTCTTTTTTTTTTTTTTTTTTGTATTTCTTTATGTCCACTTTTTTCACGCCTGTCCACTGTTTTCACGGATTGCTGCCTTATCTACTTTTTACACGTCTGTCTCCTTTTCCACGTAGGCTGGAAATTTAGGGTTTCTCATGTGTACTGATCAATAGATCATCCGCGGTCGGACTTTATCGTGCTGTTATACCATAAGCACGGTTTTTTGTATGTCTAGTTCCATGCCTGACTACTTTTTCAAGGTAGCACATTCGTACTTCTACATCATAGGCAGAAAAATTCGGATTCCCCATGTCTTCTTCTCTCCCTCCTGTCTAACAGTTTCACACTAATAATGTTTGATTATGTAATAGTGTAAATAGGAATTTTGTATTTCTTTATGTCTACTTTTTTACGCCTGTCCACGTTTTTCACGGATTGATGCCTGATCTATTTTTCTTTCATGTCAGCCTGTAGTTTTCTTCGTGATTATCCTTTTCAGGCACATCTTCTTCTTTCTCCCACTGGTACCTTTTCAACCCTTTTCATGCACATCTTTTTTCATTCCTTTCTTTGTATTTCTTTATGTCCACTTTTTTCACGCATGTCCCCTTTTTTCAAGGATTGTTGCCTTATCTATTTTTCTTTCACGTCAGTGTACATTTTTCTTAGTGATTATCCTTTTCACGCACATCTTCTTCTTTCACGGACTGATACCTTTTCAACCCTTTTCTCTCATATCTTCTTTTTGCATTCCTTTTCTTTGTATTTCTTTATGTCTACTTTTTCACGCATTGGAGCCTTTTCTATTTTTCTTTCACGTCGTTCTACTTTTTTTTTTCGTGATTATCCTTTTCACGCACATCTTCTTCTTTCACGGACTGGTACCTTTTTAACCATTTTCACGCACATCTTCATTCATTCCTTTTCTTTGTATTTCTCTATTTCTACTTTTTTCACGCCTGTCCACTTCTTTCACGGATTGGTGCCTTATCTACTTTTTACACGTCTATCCCCTTTTCCACGCAGGCTGGAAATTTAGGGTTGCTTATTTGCACTGATCAATAGCTCATCCGCGGTCAGACTATATCGTGCTGTTACACCATAAGCACGGTTTTTGTATGTCTAGTTCCACGCCTGACTACTTTTTTCAAGGTAGCACATTCGTACTTCTACATCATAGGCAGAAAAATTCGGATAGCCCATGTCAACTTCTCTCTCTCCTATCTAACAGTTTCAGAATAAGAATGTTTATGTAATAGTGTATACAGGAATTTGTATTTCTTTATGTCTACTTTTTTCACGCCAGTCCACGTTTTTCACGGATTGGTGCCTTATCTATTTTTCTTTCACGTCAGTCTACGTTTTTCTTCGTGATTATCCATTTCACGCACATCTTCTTTCTTCTCGGACTGGTACCTTTTCAACCTTTTTCACGCACATCCATCTTTTTTGCATTCCTTTATTTTGTATTTCTTTATGTCCACCATTTTTTCTCACATGTCTACTTTTTTCACGGTTTATTCGCTTATCTGTTTTTCTTCACGTCAGTGTACATTTTTTCCTGATTATCCTTGTCACCCACATCTTCTTCTTTCTCAGATTGGTACCTTTTCAACCCTTTTCACGCACATCTTCTTTTTTCATCCTTTTCATTGTATTTCTTTATGTCCACTTTTTTCACGTATGTCCACTTTTTTCACGGATTGTTGCCTTATTTATTTTTTTTTTCACGTCAGTGTACATTTATCTTCGTGATTATCCTTTTCACGCACATCTTATTTCACGGACTTATACCTTTTTAACCCTTTTCACGCACATCTTCTTTTTTCATTATTTTTCTTTGTATTTTTTATGTCCACTTTTTTCACACATATTCACTTTTTTCACGGATTGGTGCCTTATCTGTTTTCCTTTCCCGTTAGTGTACATTTTTCTTCGTGATTATCCTTTTCACGCACATCTTCTTTCGAGGTTTGGTACCTTTTCAACCCTTTTCACGCAAATCATCTTTTTTATTCCTTTTCTTTGTATTTCTTTCTGTCCTCTTTTTCACGCATGTCCACTTTTTTCACGAATTGTTGCCTTATCAATTCTTCTTTCACGTTAGTGTACATTTTTCTTTGTGGTTATCCTTTTCACACACATCTTCTTCTTTCACGGACAGGAACCGTTTCCACCCTTTTCACGCACATCCTTTTTTTTCATTCATTTTCTTTGTATTTCTTTATGTCTACCTTTTACACGCCTGTCCACTTTTTTTTCACGGATTGTTGCATTATCTATTTTTCTAACGCGTTAGTCTACATTTTTCTTCGAGATTATCCTTTTCACGCGCATCTTCCTCTTTCTCGGACTGGTACCTTTTCAACCCTTTTCACGATCATCCATCTTTTTCCATTCCTTTATTTTGCATGTATTTATTTCCACTTTTTCACGCATGTCCACCTTTTTCACGGATTGTTGCCTTATCTGTTTATCTTTCACGTCAGTGTAATTTTTCTTCGTGATTATCCTTTTCACGCACATCTTCTTCTTGCATGGACTGGTATCTGTTCAACCCTTTTCACGCACATCTTCTTTTTTCATTCCTTTCCTTAGTTTTCTTTATGTCCACTTTTTTCATGGATGATATCTTTTTTCACCGATAAGTGCCTTATCTATTTTTCTTTCACGTCAGTGTACATTTTTCTTCGTGATTATCCTTATCACGCGCAACTTCTTCTTTTTCGGACAGGTATCTTTTCATCCCTTTCACGCACATCTTTTTTCATTCATTTTCTTTGTATTTCTTTATGTCCACTTTTTTCACGCATGTCCATTTTTTCACGGATTGTTGCCTTATTTTTTTCACACGTTAGTGTTCATTTTTTTTTTTTTCATAATTATCCTTTTCACGCACATCTTCTTCTTTCACGGACTGGCAACTTTTCAACCCTTTCACGCACATCTTTTTTTAATTGCTTCTCTTTGTACTTCTTTATGTCTACTTTTTTCACGCCTGTCCACTTTTTTCGCGGTTGGTGCCTTATCTATTTTTCTTTCACGTCAGTCTACATTTTTCTTCGGGATTATCCTTTTCACGCGCATCTTCATCTTTCTCGGACTGGTACCTTTTCAACCCTTTTCACGCACATCAATCTATTTTTTTCATTCCTTTATTTTTCATTTCTTTATGTCCAATTGTTTCACGCATGTCAACTTTTTTACTGATTGGTGCCTTATCTATTTTTCTTTCACGTCAGTGTACATTCTTCTTCGTGATTATCCTTATCACGCACATCTTCTTCTTTCACGGACTGGTACCTTTTCAACCCTTTCACGCACATCTTTTTTCATTCCTTTCCTTTGTATTTCTTTATGTCTACTTTTTCACGCCAGTCCACCTTTGCACGCCTGTGCACTTTTTCACGGATTGGTGCCTTATCTATTTTTGTTTCACGTCAGTCTACATTTTTCTTCGGGATTATCCTTTTCACGCGCATCTTTTTTCTCGGACTGGTACCTTTTCAACCCTTTCCACGCACATCCAACTTTTTTCATTCCTTTTTTTTGCATTTCTTTATGTCCCCTTTTTTCACCGATTGGTGCCTTATCTATTTTTCTTTCATGAGTGTACAATTTTCTTCGTGATTATCCTTATCACGCACATCTTCTTTCACAGTCAGGTACCTTTTCAAACCTATTCACGCACATCTTCTTTTTTAATCCTTTTCTTTTTACTTCTTTATGTCCACTTTTTCACGAATGCCCACTTTTTTCACGGATTGTTGCCTTATCTGTTTTTCTTTCACGTCAGTGTACATTTTTCTTCGTGATTATCCTTTTCACGCACATCTTCTGCTTTCACGGTCTGGTACCTTTTCAACCCTTTTCACGCACATCTTCTTTTTTCATTCCTTTCCTTTGTATTTGTTTATGTCCACTTTTTTTACGGATGACCATTTTTTTCACGGATTGTTGCCTTATCTATTTTTCTTTCACCAGGTGTATATTCTTCTTCGTGATTATCCTTATCACGCACATCTTCTTTCACGGCCAGGTACCTTTTCAACCCTTTTCACGCACTTCTTCTTTTTTCATTCCTTTTTCTTTGTATTTCTTGATGTCCAGTTTTTTTCACGCATGCCCACTTTTTTCACGGACTGTTGCCTTATCTGTTTTTTTTTTTTTTTTCACGTCAGTGTACATTGTTCTTCGTGATTATCCTTTTAACGCACATCTGCTTTCACGGATTGGTACCTTTTCAACCATTTTCACGCACATTTTCTTTTTTCATTCCTTTCCTTTGTATTTTTTTAATGTCCACTTTTTCACGGATTGTTGGCTTATCTATTTTTCTTTCACGTCAGTGTACAATTTTCTTCCTGATTATATTAATCACGCACATCTTCTTTCACGGACAGGTACCTAGTCAACCCTTTTCACGCACATCTTCGTTTCTCATTCCTTTTCTTTGTATTTCTTTATGTCCACTTTTTTCACGCATGTCCACTTTTTTCAGGGGTTGTTGCCTTATCTATTTTTCTTTCACGTTAGTGTACATTTATCTTCGTGATAATCCTTTTCACGCACATCTTTTTCTTTCAAGGACTGGTACCTTTTCAACCCTTTTCACGCACATCTTCTTTTTTCATTCCTTTTCTTTGTATTCTTTATGTCTACTTTTTTCTCGGCTGTCCACTTTTTTCGCGGATTGTTGCCTTATATATTTTTCTTTCACGTTAGTGTACATTTATCTTCGTTATTATCCTTTTCACGCACATCTTTTTCTTTCAAGGACTGGTACCTTTTCAACCCTTTTCACGCACATCTTTTTTCATTCCTTTTCTTTGTATTCTTTATGTCTACTTTTTTCTCGGCTGTCCACTTTTTTCGCGGATTGTTGCCTTATATATTTTTCTTTCACGTTAGTGTACATTTATCTTCGTGATTATCCTTTTCACGCACATCTTCTGCTTTTACGGACTGTTATCGTTTCAACCATTTTCACGCACATCTTTTTTCATTCCTTTCCTTTGCATTACTTTATGTCAACGTTTTTCACGGATGTCCGATTTTTTCACGGATTGTTGCCTTATCTGTTTTTCTTTCACGTCAGTGTACATTTTTCTTCGTGATTATACTTATCACGCACATCTTCTTTCACGGACAGGTACCTTTTCATCCCTTTCCACGCACATCTTCTTTTCTCATTCCTTTTCTTTGTATTTCTTTATGTCCACTTTTTCACGCATGTACCTCTTTTTTCAAGGGTTGTAGCATTATCTATTTTTCTTTCTCGTTAGTGTACATTTATCTTCGTGATTATCCTTTTCACGCACATCTTTTTCTTTCACGGACTGGTACCTTTTCAACCCTTTTCATGCACATCTTCTTTTTTCATTCCTTTTCTTTGTATTCTTTATGTCCACGTTTTTCACGCCTGTCCACTTTTTTCGCGGATTGGTGCCTTATCTATTTTTCTTTCACGTAAGTCTCTATTTTTACTTCGTGATTATCCTTTTCACGCGCAACTTCTTCTTTTTCGGACTGGTACTTTTCAACCCTTTTCACGCACATCCATCTTTATTCATTCCTTTTCTTTGTATTTCTTTATGTCCACTTTTTTCACGAATGTCCACTTTTTCACGGATTGTTGATTATGTTTTTTTCTATCATGTCAGTGTACATTTTTTCTTCGTGATAATCCTTTTCACGCACATCTTCTGCTTTCGCGGATTGGTACCTTTTCAACCCTTTTCACGCACATCTTTTTTCATTCCTTTTCTTTGTATTTCTTTATGTCTACTTTTTCACGCCTGTCCACTTTTTTCACGGATTTGTGCCTTTTCTATTTTTCTTTCACGTCAGTCTACATTTTTCTTCGTGATTTATCCTTATCACGCATATCTTCTTCTTTCACGATTAGGTACCTTTTCAACCCTTTTCATCCACATCTTCTTTTTTTCATTCCTTTTCTTTGTATTTCTTTATGTCCACTTTTTTCACGAATATCCACTTTTTTCACGGATTGTTGCCTTATCTGTTTTTCTTTCACGTCAGTGTACATTTTTCTTCGTTATTAATCTATTCACGCACATCTTCTGCTTTCACGGATTGGTACCTTTTCAACCCTTTTCACGCACATCTTCTTTTTTGATTCCTGTCCGTTGTAATTCTTTATGTCCACTTTTTTCACGGAAATCCACTTTTTTCTCGGATTGTTGCCTTATCTATTTTTCTTTTACCCAGTGTACATTTTTCTTCGTGATTATCCTTATCACGCGCATCTTCTTCTTTCACGGACAGGTACCTTTTCAACCCTTATCACGCACATCTTCTTTTTTCATTCCTTTTCTTTGTATTTCTTGGTGTTCACTTTTTTCACGCATGCCCACTTTTTTCACGGATTGTTGCCTTATCTGTTTTTCTTTCACGTCAGTGTACATTTTTCTTCGTGATTATCCTTTTAACGCACATCTGCTTTCACGGATTGGTACCTTTTCAACCATTTTCACGCACATCTTCTTTTTTCATTCCCTTCCTTTGTATTTCTTTATGTCCACTTTTTTCACGGATGTCCACTTTTTCACGGTTTGTTGCCATATCTATTTTTCTTTCACGTCAGTGTACATTTTTCTTCCTGATTATACTTATCACGCACATCTTCTTTCACGGACAGGTACCTAGTCAACCCTTTTCACGCACATCTTCGTTTCTCATTCCTTTTCTTTGTATTTCTTAATGTCTACTTTTTCACGCCTGTCCTCTTTTTTCACGGTATGTTGCCTTATCTATTTTTCTTTCACGTAAGTGGACATTTATCTTCGTGATTATCCTTTTCATGCACATCTTCTGCTTTCACGGACTGGTACCTTTTTAACCCTTTTCACGCACATCTTCTTTTTTCATTCATTTTCTTTGTATTCTTTATGTCTACTTTTTTACGCCTGTCCCTTTTTTTCGCGGATTGGTGCCTTATCAGTCTTTCTTTCACGTCAGTCTTCATTTTCCTTCGTGATTATCCTTTACCCGCGCATTTTCTTCTTTCTCTGACTGGTACCTATTTAAACCCTTTTCACGCACATCCACCATTTTTCATTCCGTTTCTTTGTATTTCTTTATGTCCACTTTTATAACGCATGTCCACTTTTTTACGGATTGTTGCCTTAAGTTTTTCATTCACGTCAGTGTACATTTTTCTTCGTGATTATCCTTTTCACGCACATCTTCTGCTTTCGCTGACTGGTACCTTTTCAGCCCTTTTAACGCGCATCTTCTTTTTTCATTCCTTTTTTTGTATTTCTTTATGACTGCTTTTTCACGCCTGTCCACTTTTGTCATGGATTGTTGACTTATCTATTTTTCTTTCACGTCAGTCTACATTTTTCTTCGTGATTTATCCTTATCACGCACATCTTCTTCTTTCACGGACAGGTACCTTTTCAACCCTTTTCACGCACATCTTCTTTTTTCATTCCTTTTCTTTGCATTTCTTTATGTCCACTTTTTCACGAATGTCCACTTTTTTCACGGATTGTTGCATTATCTGTTTTTCTTACACGTCAGTATACATTTGTCTTCGTGATTAATCTTTTCACGCACATCTTCTGCTTTCATGGATTGGTACCGTTTCAACCCTTTTTACGCACATCTTCTTCTTTTATTCCTGTCCGTTGTATTTCTTTATGTCCACTTTTTTCACGGAAATCCACTTTTTGTCTGCGGATTGTTGCCGAATCTATTTTTCTTTCACCCAGTGTACATTTTTCTTCGTGATTATCCTTTTCACGCACATCTGCTTTCGCGGATTGATACCTTTTCAACCATTTTCACGCACATCTTCTTTTTTCATTCCTTTCCTTTGCATAACTTTATGTCCACTTTTTTCACGGAAGTCCACTTTTTTCACGGATTGTTGCCTTATCTATTTTTCTTTCACGTCAGTGTACCTTTTTATTCGTGATTATACTTATCACGCACATCTTCTTCTTTCACGGACAGGTACCTTTTCATCCCTATCCACGCACATTTTTTTTTTTCTCATTCCTTTTCTTTGTATTTCTTTATGTCCACTTTTTCACGCATGTCCACTTTTTTCAGGAGTTGTTGCGTTATCTATTTTTCTTTCACGTTAGTGTTCATTTATCTTCGTGATTATCCTTTTCACGCACATCTTTTTCTTTCAAGGACTGGTACCTTTTCAACCCTTTTCAAGCACATCTTTTTTCAGTCGTTTTCTTTGTATTCTTTATGTCTACATTTTTCACGCCTGTCCACTTTTTTCGCGGATTGTTGCCTTATCTATTTTTCTTTCACGTTAGTGTACATTCACTTCGTGATTATCCTTTTCACGCACATCTTTTTCTTTCACGGACTGGTACCTTTTCAACCCTTTTCATGCACATCTTCTTTTTTCATTCCTCTTGGTATTCTTTAGTTTATACTAATTTATTTTAGTTCGATTGCGATGAAAGCTTTTAAGCTTATTGAATCGCTCTCGAACACTCATTCCGGGTGTTTTCACGCGCGCGCGAGAGAGAGAGGCAGTGGCTTTTACACCACTGCTACCCATTTACACCTGGGTGGAGTGGGACAGTGTCAGTACGTGTCTTGCCCATGGACACACCTCGATACCGGTGGCGGATTCGAACGCACAACCTCTCGATCATGAGTCGAACGCGCTAACCACTGCGCTATCGAGGCTGACAACCACTGCGCTATCGAGGCTTGGTATTCTTTATGTCTGAAGGTCAGGTGGTTTTTCTCCGGGTACTCCGGTTTTCGCCCACCTCTGATTAACGATCGGCTCGATATGAGTGAAATAATCTTGAAAGGGCTGTAAAACCCAAACAAAAAAAAAAAATTCTTTATGTCTACTTTTTTCACGCCTGTCCACTTTTTTCGCGGATTGGTGCCTTATCTATTTTTCTTTCACGTCAGTCTCTATTTTTACTTCGTGATTATCCTTTTCACGCGCAACTTCATCTTTTCCGGACTGGTACCCTTTTCACGCACATCCATCTTTATTCATTCCTTTTCTTTGTATTTCTTTATGTCCACTTTTTTCACGCATGTCCACTTTTTTCAAGGATTGTTGCCTATATTTTTTTCTATCAAATCAGTGTACATTTTTCTTCGTGAGTATCCTTTTCACGCACATCTTCTGCTTTCGCGGACTGGTACCTTTTCAACCCTTTTTACGCACATCTTCTTTTTTCATTCCTTTTCTTTGTATTTCTTTATGTCTACTTTTTAACGCCTGTCCTCTTTTTTCACGGATTGGTGCCTTATCTATTTTTCTTTCACGTCAGTGTACATTTATCTTCTTGATTATCCTTTTCATGCACATCTTCTGCTTTCACGGACTGGTACCTTTTCAACCCTTTTCACGCACATCTTCTTTTTTCATTCGTTTTCTTTGTATTCTTAATGTCTACTTTTTTTACGCCTGTCCACTTTTATCGCGGATTGGTGCCTTATCAATCTTTCTTTCACGTCAGTCTTCATTTTTCTTCGTGATTATCCTTTTCCCGCGCAACTTCTTCTTTCTCTGACTGGTACCTATTTCAACCCTTTTCACGCACATCCGTCTCTTTTCGTTCCGTTTCTTTGTATTTTTTTTATGTCCACTTTTTTCACGCATGTCCACTTTTTTACGGATTGTTGCCTTAAGGTTTTCTTTCACGTCAGTGTACATTTTTCTTCGTGATTATCCTTTTCACGCACATCTTCTGCTTCCGCGGACTGGTATCTTTTCATCCCTTTTCACGCACATCTTCTTTTTTCATTCCTTTTCTTTGTATTTCACTATGTCTACTTTTTCACGCCTGTCCACTTTTTTCAAGGATCGGTACTTTATCTATTTTTCTTCCACGTCAGTCTACTTTTTTCTTCGTGATTTATCCTTATCACGCACATCTTCTTCTTTCACGGACAGGTACCTTTTCAACCCTTTACACGCACATCTTTTTTCATTCCTTTTCTTTGCATTTCTTTATGTCCACTTTTTTCACGAATGTCCTCATTTTCACATCTTCATTTTTCATTCCTTTTCTTTGCATTTCTTTATGTCCACTTTTTTCATGAATGTCCACTTTTTTCACGGATTGTTGCCTTATCTGTTTTTCTTTCACGTCAGTGTACATTTTCTTCGTGATTAATCTTTTCACGCACATCTTCTGCTTTCACGGATTGGTATCTTTTCTACCCTTTTCACGCACATCTTTTTTTCATTCCTTTCCTAATGATTTCTGTATATCCACTTTTTTCACGGATATCCACTTTTTTCTCGGATTGTTGCCTTATCTATTTTTCTTTCACGCAGTGTACATCTTTCTTCGTGATTATCCTTATCACGCACATCTTCTTCTTTCACGGACAGGTACCTTTTCAACCCTTTTCACGCACATCTTCGTTTTTCATTCCTTTTCTTTGTATTTCTTTATGTCCACTTTTTTCATACATGTCCACTTTTTTCACGGATTGTTGCCTTGTCTATTTTTCTTTCACGTCAGTGTGCATTTTTCTTCGTGATTATCCTTTTCACTCACATCTGCTTTCACGGTCTGGTACCTTTTCAACCCTTTTCACGCACATCTTCTTTTTTAATTCCTTTCCTTTGTATTTCTTTATGTCTACTTTTTTCATACATGTCCACTTTTTTCACGGATTGTTGCCTTATCTATGTTTCTTTCACGCAGTGTACATTTTTCTTCGTGATTATCCTTATCACGCACATCTTCTTCTTTCAAGGACTGGTACCTTTTCAACCCTTTTCACGCACATCTTCTTTTTTCATTCCTTTCCTTTGTATTTCTTTATGTCCACTTTTTTTCACGCCTGTCCACTTTTTTCACGGATTGTTGCCTTATCTGTTTTTTGTTTACGTCAGTGTACATTTTTCTTCGTGATTTTCCTTATCACGCACATCTTCTTTCACGGACAGGTACCTTTTCAACCCTTTTCGCGCACATCATTTTTTCTTTCCTTTTCTTTGTATTTCTTTTTTCAACCCTTTTATCGCATAATTTCGTTTTTCATTTCTTTTATTTGTATTTCTTTAAGTCCACTTTTTTCACGCCTGTCCACTTTTTTCACGGTATGTTGCCTTATCTGTTTTTCTTTCAAGTCCGTGTACATTTATCCTCGTGATTATCCTTTTGACGCACATCTTCTTCTTTCATTGACTGGTACCTTTTCGACACTTTTCACGCACATCATCTTTTTACTTTCGTTTTTTTTGAATTTCTTTATGTCCACTTTTTTTCACGCATGTCCACTTTTTTTCACGGATTGTTGCCTTACCTATTTTTCTTTCACGTCAGTATATATTTTTATTTGTGATTGTCCTTATCACGCACATCTTCTTCTTTCAAGTTTCACGGACAACTTCTTTTTTCATTCCTTTCCTTTGTATTTTTTATGTCCACTTTTTCACGCCTGTCCACTTTTTTCACTGATTGTTGCCTTATCTATTTTTCTTTTACGTCAGTGTACATTTTTCTTCGTGATTATCCTTATCACGCACATCTTCTTTCACGGACAGGTACCTTTTCAACCCTTTTCGCGCACATCTTTTTTCATTCCTTTTCTTTGTATTTCTTTTTTCAACCCTTTTATCGCACATTTTCTTTCTTCATTCCTTTTCTTTGTATTTCTTTATGTCCACTTTTTTCACGCATGTCAACTTTTTTCACGGATTGTTGCCTTATCTTTTTTTTTCATTCACGTTAGTGTATTTTTTTCTTTGTGATTATCCTTTTACGCACATCTTCTGCTTTCATGGATTGGTACCTTTTCAACCCTTTTCACGCACATCTTCTTTTAATATTCCTTTCCTTTGTATTTCTTTATGTCCCCTTTTTACGGATGTCCACTTTTTTCACGGAGTGTTGCCTTATCTGTTTTTCTTTCACGTCAGTGTAAATTTTTCTACCTGAATATCCTTATCACGCACATCTTCTTCTTTCACGGACAGGTACCTTTTCAACCCGTTTCATGCACATCTTCTTTTCGCATTCCTTTTCGTTGTATTTCTTTATGTCAACGTTTTTCACGCATGTCCACTTTTTCAGGGGTTGTTGTCTTATCTATTTTTCTTTCACGTTATTGTACATTTATCTTTCTGATTATCCTTTTCACGCACATCTTTTTCTTTCACGGACTGGTTCCTTTTCAACCCTTTTCACGCACATCTTTCCTTTTCTTTGTGTTCTTTATATCTACTTTTTTCACGCCTGTCCACTTTTCTGCGGATTGTTGCCTTATATATTTTTCTTTCACGTAAGTGTACATTTATCTTCGTAGTTATCCTTTTCACGCACATCTTTTTCTTTCACTGACCGGTACCTTTTCAAACCTTTTCACGCACATCTTCTTTTTTCATTCCTTTTCTTTGTATTCTTTATGTCTACTTTTTTCACGCCTGTCCACTTTTTTCGCGGATTGGTACCTTATCACGTCAGTCTATATTTTTCTTCGTGATTACCCTTTTCACACGCAACTTCTTCTTTCTCGGACTTGTACCTTTCAACCCTTTTCATGCATATCCATCTTTTTCATTCCTTTATTTTGCATTTCTTTATGTCCATTTTTTTCACGCATGTCTACTTTTTTACAGATTGGTGCCTTGTCTGTTTTTCTTTCACGCCAGTGTACATTTTTCTTCGAGATTAACCTTTTCACGCACATCTTCTGCTTTCACGGACTGGTACCTTTTCAACCCTTTTCATGCACATCTTCTTTTTTAATTCCTTTCCTTTGTATTTTTTCATATCCACTTTTTTCACGCATGTCCACTTTTTTCACGGATTGTTGCCTTTTCTATTTTTCTTTCACTTAGTGTACATTTTTCTTCGTGATTATCCGTATCATGCACATCTTCTTCCTTCACGGACAGTTTTCAACCCTTTTCACGCACATGTTCTTTTTTATTCCTTTTCTTTGTATTTCTTTATGTCCACTTTTTCCACGCCTGTCCACTTTTTTTCGCGGATTGTTGCCTTATCTACTTTTCTTTCACGCCAGTGTACATTTATCTTCGTGATTATCCTTTTCACGCACATCTTCTTCTTTCACGGACTGGTACCTTTTAAACCTTTTTCACGCACATCATCATTTTTCATTCCTTTTCTTTGTATTTCTTTATGTCCACTTTTTTCACGCATGTCCGCATTTTTTTCACGGATTGTTGCCTTATCTGTTTTTCTTTCACGTCAGTGTACATTTTTCTTCGTGATTATCCTTTTCACGCACATCTTCTGCTTTCACGGACTTATACCTTTTTAACCCTTTTCACGCACATCTTCTTTTTTCATTATTTTTCTTTGTATATTTTATGTCAACTTTTTTCACGCATGTCCACTTTTTTCACGGATTGTTGCCTTATCTATTTTTCTTTCACGTCAGTGTATATTTTTCTTTGTGATTATCCTTATCACGCACATCTTCTTCTTTCAAGTTTCACGGACATCTTCGTTTTTCATTCCTTTCCTTTGCATTTCTTTATGTCCACTTTTTTCACGCCTGTCCAGTTTTTTGACGGATTGTTGCCTTATCTATTTGTCTTTCATGTAAGTGTACATTTATCTTCGTGATTATCCTTTTTTACGCACATCTTCTTCTTTCACGGACTGGTGCTTTTTCAACCCTTTTCACGCACATCTTCTGTTTTCATTCCTTTTCATTGTGTTCTTTATGTCTACTTTTTTCACGCCTGTCCACGTTTTTCGCGGATTGAAGCCTTATCTATTTTTCTTTCACGTCAGTCTACATTTTTCTTCGGGATTATCGTTTTCACGCGCAACTTCTTCTTTCTCGGACTGGTACCTTTTCAACCCTTTTCACGCACATCCATCTTTTTTCATTCCTTTATTTTGCATTTCTTTATGTCCACTTTTTCCACGCATGTCCACTTTTTTCACGGATTGGTGCCTTATCACGCACATCTTCTTTCAAGGACAGGAAATTTTTAAATCCTTTTCACGCACACCTTCTTTTTTCATTCCTTTTCTTTGTATTTTTTTATGTCCACTTTTTTTCACGCATGTCCACTTTTTTAACGGATTGTTGCCTTATCTATTTGTCTTTCATGTAAGTGTACATTTATCTTCGTGATTATCCTTTTTTACGCACATCTTCTTCTTTCACGGACTGGTGCTTTTTCCACCCTTTTCACGCACATCTTCTGTTTTCATTCCTTTTCATTGTGTTCTTTATGTCTACTTTTTTTCACGCCTGTCCACGTTTTTCGCGGATTGAAGCCTTATCTATTTTTTTTTCACGTCAGTCTACATTTTTCTTCGGGATTATCGTTTTCACGCGCAACTTCTTCTTTCTCGGACTGGTACCTTTTCAACCCTTTTCACGCACATCCATCTTTTTTCATTCCTTTATTTTGCATTTCTTTATGTCCACTTTTTCCACGCATGTCCACTATTTTCACGGATTGGTGCCTTATCTATTTTTTTCACGTCAGTGTACATTTTTCTTCGTGATTATCCTTTTCACGCACATCTTCTGCTTTCAAGGACTGGTAGCTTTTCAACCCTTTTCACGCACATCTTCTTTTTTCATTCCTTTCCTTTGTATTTCTTTATGTCCACTTTTTTTCACGCCTGTCCACTTTTTTCTCGGATTGTTGCCTTATCTATTTTTCTTTTACGTCAGTGTACATTTTTCTTCGTGATTTATCCTTATCACGCACATCTTCTTCTTTCACGGACAGGTACCTTTTCAACCCTTTTCACGCACATCTTCTTTTTTCATTCCTTTTCTTTGTATTTCTTTTTTCAACCCTTTTCACGCACATCTTTTTTCATTCCTTTTCTTTGTATTTCTTTATGTCTACCTTTTCCATGCCTGTCCACTTTTTTCACGGATTTGTGCCTTATCTTTTTTTCTTTCACGTCAGTCTGCATTTTTCTTCGGGATTATCCTTTTCACGCGCATCTCTTCTTTCTCGGACTGGTACCTTTTCAACCCTTTTCACTAACATCCATCTTTTTTCATTCTTTATTTTGCATTTCTTTATGTCCACTTTTGTCATGCATGTCCACTTCTTTCACGGATTGTTGCCTTATCTGTTTTTCTTTCACGTCAGTGTACAAAAACTTGGAAACTGATTTTGCAAGTATGAAGAATTGCAGTTGGAGTTACACCGATTAACAAGAGTTATCTCCACTTGTTAATCTGTTGAAGTGTTGACTTCGAGTTCACTAGATCAGAGACAGTTTGCATGTGCTTTTAACAATAAAGACAGTTTCTTTTATGAGATATCCCAGATATTACAGAAATATGATCTACCATCACTGTGTGAGCTCATCTGCAGTGATCTCTCTAAACTTCAGTGGAAATATATGTGTAAACATGCCATTAACACATTCTGGACTAAGCAGCTTATTTGTGATATAAAGACAAAGAAGTCCCTGAAACTGTTGCATTTAAGAAATCTGCGTATTGGTTCAACCCACATGGTGTGGAGTAGTGTGGAAACATCTGTTGCTGACGTTAGAAAAGCGGCTGTGAAAGCCAGGGTCTGACAGGAACTTATATACTACAGAAACAAAGACAATCTTCAGTAACGGTTCTGTCGATCCAGTCTGTCGTCTTGGGGAAGATGACTTACTCTATGTAGTGTCTCGCTGTCCAGATTCTTCAGTACTCGACAGTCTACTATCAAATTATTGAGTGACATTGTTTCTGGACATATGAGTCCGGGTGCCTGGAAGGTGTACTTCAACGGTTGGAACCTCATTTTAAAAATATTAGTTTGTGCTGAGTCAGTGTTTAGAAAATTCCCAGAGTTGAAATGCCGTGTTGATAGCATAGAGAAGTTATCCAGAGACTTTTTCTATACAAGAGGACCATGATGGTCCTATATCGCTCACTTGAGCTAAGAGCTTTACATGTGGGTCCTTGGGCGGGACAATTTTCAGGGCTCTAATTTGAACAATCTTGGTAGAGGTCCCATAAATGAAGCTTAATATCAAATATCATAAGCCTGGGCCTTCTGGTTTCAGATAAACAAATAAACAAATTTTTTAAGTTTTCCCTATATAAGCCTATGTAAAAGATGCGGGCCCTGTGTGTGTGTGTGGGGTGCATTTTTGGCCCCATGGCTAGAGTTTGAACCATCTTGGAAGAGGTCCAATAGATGAAGCAGCAAGCGTCATACCAAATATCCAAGATCTAGGCCTTTTAGTTTCAGACAAGAATACTTTAAAAGGTATTCCCTGCATTTACCTATGTATAACCAGGGACAGCGGAATTTTTGGCCCCAGGGCTATAATTGGAACAATCTTGGTAGAGGTCCATCAGTTGAAACTACATACCAAACACCAAAGACCTGGGTCTTCTGGTTTCAGACAAGAAGATTTATAAAGGTTTTCCCTATATAAACCTATGTAAAACCAGTGGGCCATGGGGCGGGCCAAATTCTGTCCCCAGGGCTATAATTTGAACAATCAGAATCCCGCGCTTCTCCAGACTTTCGGATGAGTCTTAAAACCGAGGTTCCGTCTCCGGATGACCTTAGCTGTTGGTGGGACGTAAAACTCTAACACTCACTCACTCACTCAATCTTGGAAGAGGTCCACTAGATGAAGCAGCAAGCGTCATACCAAATATCCCAGATCTAGGCCTTTTGGTTTCAGACAAGAATACTTTAAAAGGTATTCCCTACATTTGCCTATGTAAAACCTGGGAGAGCGGCATTTTTGGCCCCAGGGCTATAATTGGAACAACCTTGGTAGAGGTCCAGCAGTTGAAACTACATACCAAACATCAAAGACCTGGGCCTTCTGGTTTCAGACAAGAATATTTTAAAGGTTTTCCCTATATAAGCCTATGTAAAACCAGTGGGCCATGGGGCGGGGACAATTTTGTCCCCAGGGCTATAATTTGAACAATCAGAATCTTGGTAAAGGTCCACTACATGAAGCTTCATACCAAATATCAAAGACCTGGGCCTTCCGGTTTCAGACAAGAAGATTTTTAAAGGTTTTCCCCATATAAGCCTATGTGAAATCAGTGGGGCCCCACGCGGGGGTATTTTTGGCCAAAGGGTAATAATATGAATAAGTTTGGCATCGGTCCACTAGACGAAGCTTCATACCAAATATCAAAGACCTGGGCCTTCTGGTTTCTGACAAGAAGATTTTTAAAGGTTTTCCCTATATAAGCCTATGTAAAACAAGTGGGCCCAGGCGCGGGGATATTTTTGGCCCAAAGGCTATAATTTGAACAATCCTGGTATCGGACCACTAGACGAAGCTTCTTACCAAATACCAAAGACCTGGGCCAACTGGTTTCTGACAAGAAGATTTTTAAAGGTTGTCCCTATATAAGCCTATGTAAAACAAATGGGCCCCGGCGCGGGGGGGGGGGGGGGGGGGCATTATTGGCTCCAGGGCTATAATTTGAAGGATCTTGGTAGAGGTACACTAGACAAAGCTTCATACCAAATATCAAAGACCTGGGCTTTCTGGTTTCAGACAAGAGGATTTTTAAACGTTTTCCCCCATTCTAAGTCTATGTAAAACCAGTGGGCCCCGGCGCAGGGTCATATTTGGCCCCAGGGCTATAATTTGAACAATCTTGATAGAGGTCCACTAGATGAAGCAGCAAGCGTCATACCAAATATCCAAGATCTAGGCTTCATACCAAATATCAAAAACCTGGGCTTTCTGGTTTCAGACAAGACGATTTTTAAATGTTTTCCTTATTATAAGTCTATGTAAAACCAGTCGGCCCCGGCGCGGGGGCATTTTTGCCCCAGGGCTATAATTTGAACAATCTTGATAGAGGTCCACTAGACGAAGCTTCATACCTAATATCAAAGACCTGGGCTTTCTGGTTTCAGACAAGAAGATTTTTAAATGTTTTCCCTATATAAGCCTATGTTAAACAAGTGAGCCCCGGCGCGGGGACATTTTTGGCCCCAGGGGTATAATTTGAACAATCTTGGTAGATGTCTACTAGACGAAGCATCATACCAAATATCAAAGACCTGGGCCTTCTGGTTTCAGACAAGAAGATTTTTTAAAGGTTTTCCCTATATAAGCCTATACCAGAGGGCCCTGATTCGCTCACCTTAATGTCACTGTCTCTAGTACATTCTATTTTTATCTCTGGTGGCCATCTAACGATCTAATCTATTTTGGTAGGGTGTCACCTAGGCATCGTTCCTTTGAAGTTTGAATCAAATTGACCCAAGGGTTTAGGAAGAGTTCGCATCTGAAGCAAATTTACAATGCTTTTCTATTTTTAGCTCTGGCGGCCATATTGTTCATCGGAGCGGGACCATTTTAGCTATTTTGGTAGAGAGTCATCTAAGCAACATTCCTATGAAGTTTGAATGTAATTGGCCTACGGGTACAGGAGGTTTTGTCATTTGAATATTTTTTTCTATATTTAGCCCTGGTGACCATCTTGTTTATCAGAGTGGAATGATTTTATCTATTTTGGTAGGGAGTCACCTGGGCAACATTCCTGTCGTGCAGTTTGAAGCAAATTTACAATGTTTTTTTTTTTTTTTTTGCTATTTTTAGCTCTGGTGGCCATTTCGTTCATCGGAGCAGGATCAGTGTAGCTAATATGGTAGAGGGTCAACGACATAATATTCCTATGAAGTTTGAATGAAATTGGCCCAAGGGCAAAGGAGGAGTAGTAGTTTGAAGAATTTTTTATATTTTTAGCTCTTGCGGCCATCTTGTTAGTCAGAGCGGAATGATTTTAGTTATTTCTTTAGGGAGTCACCTACATAACATCCCTGTGAAGTTTGAATCAAATTGGCCCAAGGGTTAAGGAGGAGTTCGTGTTTGAAGCAAATGTACGATTTTTTTCTATTTTTAGCTATGGCGGCCATTTTGCTCATCAGAGCAGAACCTTTTCAGTTATTTTGGTAGATGGTCGCCTAAGCAACATTCCTATGAAGTTTAAATAAAATTGTCCCAAGGGTACAGGAGGAGTTGTCGTTTAAAGATTTTTTCTATTTTTAGCTCTGGCGGCCATCTTGTTTGTCAGAGCACAACGATTTTAGCTATTTTGTTAGGAGTCATTCCTGTGAAGTTTGAATCAAATTGGTCCAAGGGTTGAGAAGTTTGTGTTTGAAGCAAAGATTAGAGGTTGTGGGCCTTTTATTTGAGGAGATCTGGAACTTCGACGTAAAATGTGTCAAAGTCAGTGGAGCGTAAAATATAGGTCAAGGTCACCATGTCATGGTACCTGCAGAGTCAATACATCTAGGAGAAACACTATTCAAGATTTTATTGTTGTAGGCCTTTAATTTGAGAAGATCTGGAACATTGACGTAATTTGTGTCAAACTCACTGAAGCGTAAAATATAGGTCAAGGTCACCGGGTCAAGGTGCTTGCCTAGTCAGGAGCTCAGGGTGATAATTCATGGAAGGTTTGATGGTTGTTTAGTCCTATAGTTGATTACAATACAAACTTCGACGTAAATGTCGAACTTCGACGTAATTTTAATAGTCACTGTAGCGCAAAATATAGGTCAAATTCACAAGGTCAAGGTGCTTACAAAGTGAGAAGGTCTATGAGATGTTTCATGTAAGGTTTGATGGTAGCTGAGGTTTGTAAAATAAAAACTCAACCCTGGTTTGTAAAAAAAATGTCGAACTTCGACGTAAATATCGAACTTCGACGTAATGGTCAACGCAACTGGAGCGCAAAATATAGGTCAAAGTCACCAGGTCAAGGTGCTTACAAAGTGAGAAGGTCTATTAGATGTTTCATGTAAGGTTTGATGGTAGCTGAGGTCTGTAAATAAAAACTTTGACGTAAATGTCGAACTTCGACGTAAATGTCGAACTTCGACATAATGGTCAATGTCACTCGAGCGCAAAATATAGGTCATAGTCACCAGGTCAAGGTGCTTACAAAGTGAGAAGGTCTATGAGATGTATCATGTAAGGTTTGATGGTAGCTGAAGTTTGTAAAATAAAAACTTTGACGTAAATGTCGAACTTCGACGTAAATGTTAACAGACGGACGGACGAACGAACGAACGGACGGACGGACGCACGGACGGAAAATCGGACGCCTATGTCGCACCCTGCTATAAGCAGGTGCGACAAAAAATGACAATTAAACATGTAAAGGAAGTTATTTTACACTAGTCTACCTTTTTGTTTGGATATAACACTGTTTAACTAAGAGGTTTATGCTTGGATTCAGAAAACCGTCTTATAAAGAGGTGGAGTTTCAAATGGCTAAATACATAATATAACAATACGAAAACACGCATAATTCAAATCCATTGGAAGATTTTACTTCCACCCCTCACCCCCCCCCCCCCCCCCCCCCCCCCCACCAAAAAAAAAAAAAGAAAATCCAGATAAAAATGATATTTTTCTTATTGTTGTTCAAAACATAAATTGCGGGGACTCGTAAGAACCATCTCAACATGGCGATGCTGTCAAACACCCACAAGCTATATCCTTAAGCATAAATTAGAAAAATAATGATTACCCCTGAAAACCCTAGTTTTTCTATATAAAAGTGAAATTCAAGGGGGTCAAAAACATATGGGCATGTTTTCGTGACAATATGAAAACAGAACTAAGCATTATTGTGAATGTCCTCTACTAGTTAATTGTCTAAAATGAAGCACACGCCTACAAATCCTATGTGTGTGAGCATTTATGTGAATGAATTTTACTGGTAAACTGGGTGGGTGGGGTAATCCTTGGGCTAAATTGATGGTAAACATGTCATAACAAACCATAAATGTACTTGGGAATAGTGTTAAATGTATTTTAGAATAGTGTCTTAGTTAAAATAAAACACTAGATAAATAAAAACTGTTAAAAATTTTGAAACATCAGCATTGCCTTTATGTACCACCTATGAAACTAGACACAAAAACGATAGAATGTCTTTTATTTCACCGGTTTTCAAGTCAAATCTAAAATGGTGATCAATATTCTAGCACAAATCGTCTTCCTATACCAGAAAAATAAATTAAAATAAGTTTGTAAGATGATTTGTGACAACATTTTGTGAATGAATTTTACTGGTAAACTGAGTGGGTGGGGTAATACTGGGGCTAAATTGATGGTAAAAAAGTCATAATCAACCATAAATGTACTTTAGAATAGTGTAAACTGTATTTTAGTTAAAATAAAACAATAGATAAGTAAAAACTGTTTAAATTTTGAAACATCAGAATTGCTTTTATGTACTACCTATGAAACTAGACACAAAAACAATAAAATATCATTTTTTTCACCGGTTTTCAAGTCAAATCTAAAAAGATGATCAATATTCTAGCACAAATCTTCTTTCTACACCAGAAAAATAAATTAAAATAAGTGTGTAAGATGTTTTGTGGTATTTATATTCATATTTTACGAAAAACTGGAATTTACAGCTATGGCGGCCATCTTGAACGCCATCTTGGATTTCTCAGCTCGCCATCATTTATGTCAATTTATGCCGGCAGTTTCAGATACTTCAGATATCCTGACGAACATTTTGGTATATGAGATGTCTTGTTATACTGGGGGGGGGGGGGGGGTTAATGGGTTCCCATTTTTTTGGTCCAGATTGTCACCCTACCACAAGGAGTATAATGAAAACAGTTAACACAAAACTTGGAGGTAGTCAAAATGCCAAAGTATTAATTATTGACCCCTAGCCCCACCCAGGGGCTTGACCCAGGAGCTTAGATAGTTAATACTATAGCTATATTCTGTACCAAATATGAAGAGAATCTAACTCGAGGTTACAGAGATATGAGCAATCAAAAAGGTTTAATGCAAAACTATGACGTAAAAGTTGACAAACGGACGGCCAGCCCAACCAGGGGCTTATATATTCCATATGAAAGGTAATGCTATTGAGGTATCCTTTACCAAATATGAAGAAAATCTAAGATGTGGTTTTAGATATATCAGCAATCAAAAAGGTTTAACACAAAACTTTGATATCAAAGTTGACAAACGGGCGGACAGCTCACCCAGGGGCTTGACCCAGGGGCTTAGATATTCTATATGAAAGGTAATGCTATAGAGATATCCTTTACCAAATATGAAGAGAATCTAACATGTGGTTACAGAGATATCAGCAATGAAAAAAGGTTTAACACAAAGCTTTGACGTAAAAGTAGATGAACAGACAGACGGACAGACAGACAGCCCACCCAGGTGCTTAGCTATTCCATGTGAAAGGTAATGCTATAGCGATATCCTTTATCAAACATGAAGAAAATCTAGACAGCCCACCCAGGGGCTTGCCCAGGGGCTTAGATATTCCATCGAAAGGTAATGCTATAGAGATATCCTTTACCAAATATGAACAGAATCTAACATGTGGTTACAGAGATATCAGCAATGAAAAAGGTTTAACACAAAACTTTGACGTAAAAGTAGATGAACAGGCAGACGGACAGACAGACAGCCCACCCAGGGGCTTGACCCAGGGGCTTAGCTATTCCATATGAAAGGTAATGCTATAGAGATATCCTTTACCGGGTATGAAGAGAATTTAACATGTGGTTACAGAGATATGAGCTATCAAAAAGGTTTATCGCAAAACTTTGACGTAAAGGTTGACGAACGGCCAGGACAGACGGAAGTACGAACGAACGAACGAACGAACGAACTAACTAACTAACTAACTAACTAACTAACTAACGAACCAACGAACGAACCAACGAACGAACCAACGAACGGACGAACGGACGGAAAGACGAAAACTATATACCCCCTGATATACTTCGTATGCCGGGGGTATAATTACTGTTTATTAAAAATGACATCTACTGGTATGGGTATGTACAGAAAAAAGGCATAAATAAATAAATTTAAATAAATCAATCAATCAATAAATAAATAAATAAAAGGAAAACATGCTATTATCAGATTATGCTCAGGAAATTTTTCACCGTTGAATTTTATGAAATATATTTTGGCATTTTGTTACTCTTTTTAAAATGTTTAGTTGAAATTAGAGTTTCTCTACTTTCTATAAACTTGATATAATCTATCTGTTAAATTCACAAACTGCATGATGAACAGTGAAGATCCTGATCAGAGGCTTATCTGGAGATAACCTGTTTGCAAATGTAGGGAGTGTCTTCTTCAGCGGGATAAGGGATGTCAAATGTAAGTACAACATAACATTATAACACGGTTCATTATAACACGCTTTTGCATATACCATAGTTTTAAGATCGATCCCAAAAATGTATAAATTATATAGAAAAACAACATTTTTCTATATAATCTACACATTTTGTTTGGATATAACACGGTTGTTTAACTAATACCGTTTCTGCTTTGGACCCCATTAATAGTATTATAATGAGGTTGTGGTGTAATATAACATTATAAATCATGCGCATAGGAATCATTATTATGATGACGAAACATTTGTGCCATGATTCTTATCATATCTTACAGAAACTAATTTGAATCACCACTGTACAGGCTAGTTAACTCTCTAATGTCATGTAATGGGAAAAACCTGTACTTTTAATCCATTGAAGGCAGGAATTCCCAATAATATATGGGCCCCGTCAAGCCATTTTGGTACTTATCGCCTATGCGAGCAGCGAAGGTTCAGGCGATCCTGCGCATCCATTCGCGCAGTCTTGCCAGAACCTTCGCTGCTCGGTCATACAAGCAGTGAATCAAGAGGAACCTTCAGACAGAAAGCCATATCCCTGGCCCCTCTGAATGGCTGGGCATGCGCTGTTGAAATTTGTCATGACGGAATGCTCGAAGACACAAATTCGCTTGGCGGGGCTCATATAACTTTGACGGAGTAAAATCAGATCATGCAGAATGTGGCGTATGAACAGGGACTTTATTGTTTAAAAAAAACGCACATTGTCGCAGTACCTTTTCCAAAACTGTAAAGGTCATTTCGGAGACGTTGCTTCCAATTTTGTGGGACTTTTACCCGACATTGAGATGAAATGACATCTCAAGCCCTGCCGCCCAATGAAACCAATAGGGTTTATAACCAATAGGGTTTATAAGCATGGATGGTCAGACACTCGCACCGATTTGCCTGGGCAGACTTAGATCCTCTAAACGGTTTACCAGTACTCATGTGCAGGACGGTTTGAGCTCTGCGTGGAATTATCATGCAGCCCATCTCTTTCTTCAAGCCCCGATGGGCGGGGACCGCTTCACTGGTTGCCATGTCTAACCTATGATTCCATGATATACCTCTCATGAAACAATCTGACCCACTGTGGCTATTTTCTATAAACAAGAGGCCCATGAGCCACTGTGCTCACCAGAGGACAGGAGGGCACTGCCGTATGGCAGCCATGTATTTTAACAAATCATTTTAATCTCCCAATTATAAAATATGAAGTCCCCCGAATGAACCCATTATCCGAAGAAGCACCCATGTGGACTCACTATCTGAAACATTAGACCTTTAATGGAGTAGAAGGTGTGGGGAATGGACCCATTGAAGCCCTGGTTGGTATCACTAAATGCGTCGTATCATAAAGAAAAGCATATATATTTATGGTTTAGCAGTGGGGATATATATGGCCGGAGATATAAGGCCTCTTAAGCAGTGGAGGGTTTGGGCATGCCCTGTTAATCCCACAAAAACGCAAGATTGTTGTTCCTAAAGGTATCTTATCATAAGGACCAAGGATATATATGGTTAGGAGTGGGAATCTGACCGGTTTCTGAGATATGAGGCCCTTTTATGAAGTGGAGAGGAGAAAAATGGCCCCTGTGGACCCGCCCACCCCAAAGTTGGTGTGCTAATGATAAGGAGCAAGAACATATATGATAATGGGGTGGGGATTTGAATTTATTCTGAAATATATTGCCTTTGATGACATGGAGGGGCAGGGCACATTGCCCAAGCACAAAGAGACCCCAAGGTTGGTGTGACTGAACGAGTCTTGTCGTAAGGAAAAGAATATGTATGGTTTAGGGATATCTGAGATACACTGTATATGGCTTTTAATGAGGTAAAGCTTGGGGCATGTCCCGGAAACCCCGGGACTCCCAAACTGGTGTCACTGAATGCGTCTTATCATAAGGAAGATGAATGCATATGGTTTAGGTGTGGGGCTTTGGGTGAGTGAGTGTTTTGAGTTTTACTTCCCAACAACAGCTAACGGCCTCCGCCCATAGGGGCTTGAAGAAATATATGGGCTGCATGATGCTTCCACGCAGAGCTGAATCCGGCCCGCACAGGTAAACCGCTTAGAGGATCTAAGCCTGTCCAGGAACCGCGGTGCGAGGCGGACCGTCCATGCTAATAAACCCTATTGGTTACATTGAGCGACAGGGCTTGAGATGTCATTTCATCTCAATGTCGGGTAAAAGTCCCACAAAATTGGAAGCAACGTCTCCAAAATGACCTTTACAGTCTTGACGGGGACGTTAAACATGAAATCAAACAAACAATCAAAACCAACAGCTAAGGGCATACGGAGACGGGGCCTCGGTTTAAAGACTCATCCTTAAGTCTGGAGAAGCCCGGGATTGATCCTGCGATCCCTGGTATACAAGGTGATTACCGTAACCACTGCACCACGGAGGCTTCTAAGTGTGGGGCTTTGAAGAGTTTCTGAGATGTATGGCCTTTTGTGAAGGGGAGGGTAGGGGTAAGGCCACTGCATGACCCGGGAGAACCCTAGGTTGTCACCGAATGTGCCTTATCATGAGGACCAAAAATCTATATGGTTGAGGGGTAAGGATCTCAATTGTTTCCGAGATATATGGCCTTTTGTGAATTGGAGGGGTGAGGCAAGGCCCCGACGCAACCCGGGAGACCACCAGGTTGGTGTCAATAAATGTCTTATCGTAAGGAATAAGAATATGTATGGTTTAGGGGTGGGGATCTGAAAGGTTTCCGAGATATTTGGCCTTTTATGAAATGGTGGGTGGAGGGGCATGACCCGGGCACATCCCGGAGGGGGGCCCTGGTTGGCGTCACTGAATGTTACTTATTATAAGGAACAAGAAGGTGATATAGAAGGTGTAGGACATGGCCCCAGCACAACCTGGGGGGCCCCCATGTTGGCGTAAAAGGATATTGCTGAGAGAAGTTTACTCAAGTAACATTTCTATAAAAGTTTTGTCTAAATATCTGCAATGACTTGGCAGTAAATGCAATTTTTCAATTTTCCCCATCATAAGTTGCCATAGCAACCAAACTAAAGAGCCGATTTAAAAAAAAAAAGAAACAAAAAAAAAAAACTTTCAATCCCCCAGCCTAGGGATACGACAGATAAAATTTAGGCCCTATCGACCCAGTGGTTTCAGAGGAGATGTCGTTTGAAAGTGTTGACTCAGACGACATATGGCGCACGACGACCGACAACTGCCTGTCCTATAAGCTCCATGGGAGCCTTTGGTCTGGTGAGCTAAAAGTTATTCCGACGACAAGTCGGTGATATAGCGACATGGCCTTTGTACTAAAGCGCTTTTCTGCATAGTAACTTTGGGACAAATGCCAAACTATCGACCCTAAAATTGCCATATTATTTGTTCCTCTAAGATAACGCCCACGCCCATAGGGGCTTGAAGAAATATATGGGCTGCATGATGCTTCCACGCAGAGCTGAATCCGGCCCGCACACTAGTACTGGTAAACCGCTTAGAGGATCTAAGCCTGTCCAGGAACCTTGGTGCGAGGCGGACCGTCCATGCTAATAAACCCTATTGGATCATTGGGCGACAGGGCTTGAGATGTCATTTCATCTCAATGTCGGGTAAAAGCCCCACACAATTGGAAGCAACGTCTCCAAAATGACCTCTACAGTGTTGACGGGGACGTTAAACCTCAAATCAATCAATCAAATTCAATTTGTTCCTCTAAGAGATCAGAGTCTTGCATACATGTAAGAGAGGTATCTGTAAAATCTACACTGGATATGAAGTGGATTTGGCAAACAGTGTAGGCCCAGATCAGATGCTACAGTATGCATAAGTATCTGTATCGGGGTTTAGCGTTGTAAGGGTTAAACATTGTTGTTCCAAGAGGCAATGTTGATTTGAGGTTTAATGTCCTCGTCAACACTGTTTAGGTCACTTTGGAGACGTTGCTTCCAATTTTTTTGGACTTTTACCCGACATTGAGATAAAATGACATCTCAAGCCCTGTCGCCCAATGAAACCAATATGGTTTATAAACCGCTTTGCCTGGGCAGGCTTAGATCCTCTAAGCGGTTTACCAGTTCTCGTGTGCTGTAGGTTTCAGCTCTGCGTGGAAGCATCATGCAGCCCATCTATTTCTTCCAGCCCCGACGGGCGGGGGCCAAATTAATTGCTGACAGACTCATGACGCCCGATGACCATTGATCAGTCACAAAAGCTCATCATGTGACTACGTGACAGGTGAGTTTAAATGTGGTAGCTCAGACCTTAATGCACATACTCTTTACCAATCGTGTGGGAAGATATAATTTGAGGACTTTTACTGGAGGACCAGAGGACCGAGGACCAAGTCCTCTTGGAGACCAGGGGTATAATATTTGAGGACCAAATACAGGAGGACCAGTGCTTTAATCAGTCATATAATTAGAGATTATCACATGGGATTTTGGTTATCGCCCGATGTATCAACCCGAGACCCCATTATCTGCCCGAAGGCTTTAGCCTGAGGGCAGATAATGGTCGAGGGTTGATACAGAGGGCGATAACCAAAACCCCATGTTATAATTTGTTTATCACATATTCAGATCCTATTCTTACTGTGTTTGACGTTCATAAACTGAAAAAAAAAAATGTGATAAAAAGCGTGATTCAAGCAAAAAAGCGCGTAACGTCACGCCTAACCACAGGAGCTTGAAGTTCTGTCCATAAATAATTCATAATGTCCAAAAACAAAAGTGATAGTAAGCCATTTCGTAAGAAATGGCCAGGAGTGCAAGCATTTTTGCTGCACCTTTGAAGTGCTTCAACCACAGGTTCTCGGCAAATACCGACTGTGTGCAGTGAAAATATATATCAAATTATAATGCGAGGCATGGATAACTTTTTCTGACACACCAGCATGACGCAATAAACAACGATTAAAATGTTGTCAAAATTGACGACAGCCATTGCGTGTCCAGTTTCCGGTACCCTCGGGTAGAAAAATCTCTTTGTCACGCGTTGGTAAAATCAATTTTAACAAATATATAAAATTGATTACATAAATAAAACAGGTCATTTTTATGTGTTTATCAGATTATTTAAATGCAATCCTTACCTAAGTCTTAGAAGAGAACATGTTTTGAAAAATTAGATTCGAAATAGAAAACGGTTTTCCAAAGCCTTTGTTTACCAGTGCACCGGCTACATCATAATGACGTTGGCACATCTTGATGACGTTTGCAAACCACAATGCACAACCGTTACTTATGCTATACCGGAATGTAACGTTCAGTGATTCTCACCACGATTTCCCCGATTGCTTCATCTCCATAATCATTAGTGTATGTATGTGTGTGTTCGTGGAGATGCCCTTCTTACGAGTTAGAAAGCTTTCAAGCTTGTCTGACAGAATTGTGGTCATGTATTAAATCGATTAACCCCCCCCCCTCCCGGCACCCTATTTTGTCGCGGTTTCGTTTATTTTTGTTAGAAATCGTCTTGCTTCAATGTATTTGTATTTTGGTTGTCCTTTTGGCCATTTTGTGGGAAAGTACATGTAATTGTCCTTTAACCGTTCTGCTAGTGATGTTTCATTTATAGTTTCATGTTTGTGTTTTTGTCTCTTCTGTCTGGGGTAATTGTATCGACCACTTCTTTTATGCTGTCTGTAGATTTATATAGAAGTAAAGGTGCCCGTCTTCCCGGGCGGGTTAAACACCAGTGTAATCACAAATTAAGAAGGTTTTGTTTCATTTGTTTGATTTAAGGTTTAACGTCCCCGTCAACACTGTAAAGGTCATTTTGGAGACGTTGCTTCCAATTTTGTGGGACATTTACCCGACATTGAGATGAAATGACATCTCAAGCCCTGTCGCCCAATGAAACAAAAAGGCTTTATTAGCATGGACGGTCCGCCTCACACCGCGGTTCCTGGACAGGCTTATCATAAAATGTTCAACGGCTCGAAAGAAAAACAGATGATCAACCTCAATGCACATCCGACCAGTCTGATCAAGGCCCGATCCAGACAGAACAAGATTCAAAGTCGCATCGCTGGCATTAGCCCCTTTCTTGCCTGCTGCGACAAGACCCATTTTGTCACTGTTGGCCAATTACTTCAAAGTCGCTTTGATAGTAGAAGCACCAAAACGTTGATCTTCGATTAGAGGTTCAAAACAGGTAAAATTATGAAATATTTCATACCTTTTTACAGGTGTGGACAGCGCCATAATTTGAAAGGTAGCCACACCCTCTCAGGCAAACAAAAAACAACAACAAAAAACAACAACAACAACAACAACATAAAAAAAAAAAAAATAAAAAAAACGGAGAATATGATCTATTTTGTTTTCGATTTCGCGGTATTAAACAGAGTGACCATGTCGATACGTTGGAGCAGGCTTGTGATACGCTATCTTTCTTGGTAACGCCGGGAATGAAATCTCTCTCTCTCTCTCTCTCTCTCTCTCTCTCTCTCTCTCTCTCTCTCTCTCTCTCTTAAACCCCCGCATAAGAATTCGATGATTCTCTCTCTATCTAAGTCTTTTTTTTATTTTTATTTTCGGTTTTACGGCCCGTTCAAGATTATTTCACTTATATCGAGCCGATCGTTTAACCGGAGTACCTAGAGAAAAAGACCTGACATTCCGAACTTGGCGTCTCACATGTGACCCGACTTGTTCAATAATTAGCACAGACTATTCACAGGCACGATCTGCACCATCACAAGCATGCAAGTACAATTTGGGACTTCGAGTTAGAAATTACATGAATATAGGCGCCGATGGTTTGTTTATTTCAATTGAGGGTTAACGACCCGTCAACAATATTTAGGTCATTTTGTTGACGCCGCTTCCAATTTTTTGGGACCGTTACCCGACATTGAGATGAAATGACTTCTCAAGCCCTGCCGCCAATGAAACCAATAGGGTTTATATGCAAACATAATACTGGATCAATGTTTATTACAACATAAAAAAAACAACAACAAAAACTGAGTCAAATATACGCCTTTGTGAGCTGATTTGCAGAACTCATTTCTATACCAAGTTCACAAACTAAGGTCACGAGTGAGCCTTGAATTTCTTGTCCACTCCATTCCTCCTGTGCCGACCTCAGTAGCTTAGTCGGATGCGCGTCTGACTAGTGATCAGGAGGACGCGGGTTCAATACCTGTCGGACTTGGTAACATTCTTTCGTGGAGATTGATCATTAAATTTTCTATATAGGGTGATTCTCCCTCTTCCGCTGATTCAAGAAGGGCATTTGTTAGTTTCCTGAGAAAGAATGTGCGCTGAAATGGTACATGTAACGGTCACTGGCAGGGGTGGGGGTCGGGCTGTAAATTGATTTTACGTGGCCACGAGCTTCGCCGTGAAGTTTACCGTTTAGGACAATAACAAATGAGCGACCAATAACAACTCAGATCAGCCTGCGCGTTTGCGTAGACAGATCAAAGTCTTCGCTGTTCGCATGAGAGTTACAAGCGAAGAGTTAAGCACATTGGCTAGATTCATAAGCGGATCTGGTTCTTCTTTGGCAGGAAACAGTTTCTTTTTTTTTTGCTATGCGCTGGCTCATTTGCGTCATGTTATTTTTTTTTATTTTATTTTTTTTTTTTTTTTGGTTTGGGTTTAACGGCCCTTTCAAGATTATTTCACTCATATCGAGCCGATCGTTAATCAGAGGTGGGCGAAAACCGGAGTACCCGGAGAAAAACCACCTGACCTTCCGTTGCAGAACTTGGCGTCTCACAGGTGGACGTCATGTTATTAAACTGATACACGGAAAAAATAGCAGTATAGACTTTGAAGATTACCAAGACTGATCAGATAACACCCTGGTCATTACACAACTTAATTGACCATTATTTTAGCTAGCCTCGCAGAGGTGTTTCAACTGTGAAGCCGCAAAAACGCAATAGAACAATCTGACCCCATCGCTCAGCAAGAATGTGCCACGTCATAGGAAAACCTGTTCAATTATATTCATGCAACATAGGGACGGTCAGCGTGCGCATCCATGCAGTCTGATCAGCTCTTTAATTTGCTGCCAGTTTGGAGCTGAGATGACAGGTTTGTGTCTTGACCTCGTCGCAATCTACCATCGCTTTAATACACAATATTATGGTATAGGATACATATACAATGTATAGAATAGTAAGAGCAGACTTGACATGAGCCATTTGCAGTTAGATTAGCCTCACCGAGGCGTTTCAGTAGTGAACCAACTTTTAACAGACTACTGACCCCTTATATGGGGCGCTGACAGTTTGTTTTCCATTTTGTCTCCTGCGACTAATTTCATGCAGTGCCTCGTTGATTCTACAGCGACACGTGATGTATTTTCTAGCACGAGCGGTTATTGCATACGAAAAGGTCGTTACAGGAATATGCTGTCGCTCATATGTCAACAAATTCTTACATTCCCTTGGGGTTTTATGCGTTTGTTTTGTTGTCCGGCTATCCAAAGCGCGCACAGCGAAGACCCAGTTCAGACTGCGCAAATGCGCAGGCTGAGCCGAGTCAAAGCAGGAAAGGCATGTAAATCTTTTGTTTGTTTTTAACGTCAACACAGTATAGGTCATTTTGGAGACGTTGCTTCCAATTTTGTGGGACTTTTACATAACACTGAGATGAAATGACATGTCAAGCCCTGTCGCCCAATGAAACCAAAAGGGTTTATAAGCATGGACGGACCACCTCACACGGCTTTGCCTGGGCAGGCTTAGATCCTCTAAGTTCGTGTGCAGGTCGGTTTCAGCTCTGCGTGGAAGCATCATGCAGCCCATCTATTTCTTCAAGCCCCGATGGGCGGGGGCCGCCACGCACACATGTAAATCTAACGAATTGCCGCATCACGGAAAACTATGACCAGCCCCCGTAGAGGCAATAACAACGGTCCGCAAATAAAAAAAAAAGAAGGTAAATTGCCAGAACGCGTCTACGCTCAGGCTGACCACATTATAATCGGACTTTAAACAGACTAAGAACGCATATTTTAGACCCAACCACCACGCATCCTGAAAAGCATAGACACGGACCAGCAGGGGTCCAGCCGCAAAAGAAGAAACAAGACATAATACTGGATCAATGTTGATGCAAGTTATTCTAACAGAAAAAAAAATCCGTCAAATATTCGCCGTCACGAGCTGATTTGTAGAACTCATTACCATACCATGTTCACAAACTATGTCACGAGTTTGAGCCTTGAATTTCTTGTCCACTCCATTTCTCCTGTGCCGCCCTCAGTCGGATGCGCATCTGACTTGTGATCAGGAGGACGCGGGTTCGATATCTGCCGGGGTCGGCAACATTCTTTCGTGGAGATTGATCATAAAATCTTCTCTAGGGTCATTCCTTCCCTTCCGCAGATTCAAGAAGGGATTTGTCAGTTTCTGGGGGAAGGATGTGCGCTGTACTGGTTGCGGTCAGTGAAAAAAAAAATACTGGCGGAGGTGGGGAAGGGGGATGCTATAATTTGATTTTACGAGGCCACCATCTTCGCCCTTGGTTCTATCTTGAAGTTTGCCGTTTAGGACAATAAGAAATGAGCGATCACTGACAATTGAGATCAGCCTACACATCTGCGTAGACTGAACTAAGTCTCCACTGTTCGCATGAGAGTTACAACCCGGCAAAGACTTAAGCACATTGGCTAGATTCATAGGCGGATCTGATTCGTCCTTGGTAGGAAAACGTTTTTTGATCTGCGCTGGCTCGCTCAGTGTACCGCTACAATGTCATGCTGAGAACACCTGTGCGTCGTGCGAGCTGTCTCGTTCGTCTAGGTGACAAGTCGAAGGAACACGGTGACAGAGAAATTTATCATGGTGACGACCAAGATCTATAGGAATGCAAATGATTTGTTTGTTTGATTGATTTGAGATTTAACGTCCCTGTCAACACTGTATAGGAGACGTTGCTTCAATTTTGTGGGACTTTAACCGAACATTGAGATGAAGAAAAAATGACATTTCAAGCCCTGTCGCCCAATCAAACCAATAGGGTTTATAAGTATGGACGGTCCGACTCGCAGGCACTATCCTCTACGCAGTTTACCAGTCCTCGTGTGCAGTCGGTTTCAGCTCTGCGTGGAAGCATCATGCAGCCCATCTATTTCTTCAAGCCCCGATAAGTGTACATAAATACAGAAGCCAAAATAAGTTCTGTCGTTTTTCTCTTATTTAAAAACAAATGTCAATAAAGTATGTCGATACTTATCTATAATGCACTGTACGATTATACTTCGTGATACATTTGACGTCATATTTAGATCATCGAAGCAGTATAAAGGTCACACGTCTATTCGGAAATCGGATGAACGGTGTGGCTGGATGTGAATAGATCTACTGTTTTTTTTTTGTTGTTGTTTTTTTTTTTGTCTACGCATGTCATATTCTTCGAGCATTGACAGCGCAGAGCGCTACCTGATGAGTAGGCCTACATTCCTGTTTTCATGCGACCCGATGCCATGTAAACAACAGGTAATAACTGAGATTTAATCATTTTTAGGTTTGGGTTGGGGATGGTGTGCGATTTAAGAAGCTACACTTTCTAGAGTTTCATTGTATCTCTGCTTCAACCACATTTGTGAAGGTTTGGAGCATTGTAGTGCATTTTCTCTCATGTTACCCTCTGCCAGTCGGTATGGCCGGATAAATTGCAAGGTGCTTTAAGACAGTGTGCAGTAAGATATGTCACCTCGACGAGTGAAAACCTCGAAAGGGACAACTTGTCATTTTATAGCAGCGAATTAAAAGCTGTTGCCAAGTACACAACGTGCAGAGACATGCAGGTTTTGTCTCATCAACGCTAATTCTGAGTCTTTCTGCATAGCAGTCATCCATTATTATTTTACGTCAAGTTTCCATCGAATACTTTGACGTTCATGACGTTGCCGTGCAACATTTGCTGCGGTGTTACGGAAGTCAGAGGCGCAATGGCTCCGAAACAGCACTTGCACACCTGGCAATTTCTTTGAAATTGCTTTTGGAGCTATTGTATTTGGACATTTTCAGCACATTTGATGGACCAAACTTCAAGCGCCTGTGCGCCTAACTATTCGCGTTACGTCATGTAATCGACAACGTCACAATAACGACATGAGTGGGATGATAACCGCTGTCCGTTCAAAATACACTGTTTCCGGTTATCAGACCGGGCGGGCTGATAACCGGAAATGGAAACAAGCATTATCACACATGCAAAACGTGGGTTATCGTGTTAAATATAGTACTGAATATGTGATAATGGCTATTATTATATACCCAGAAAATGTCCCGTTTACTTTGTACAGAATTTACCGGCCAATATTTTTCCATATTGCCCGTAGTCAAGTTCATATTGCCCGTAGATAAGCAGTCACGTTCAAAATAGAACTACTTTCAAATTTGTCCACTTCGATACTAAAAATCGGCAGCCATGTTGTCGTGCGTATCGACTGAAATAACCTAAAACAAAATGAATATAGGCTGTGACAGGGTGCATAAAGCGCATTTTATGCTAGCAAATATGACCTACCTGCAATCTGTTCAGATATTCAATAATTTCTTTTAGGAAATCAAGAGTATTTTGAAAGAAACAAAACTGACACTTGGGTAAACATGGCGTCCTGCGTTGGGAAACATTAATGTTTTTAATGACGTCACGTCAACCGACGTTAACGTCGTATTCACTTTGGCGCCATTGGGCGTGGTTTTTCATAGTGTAGGAAGACACTTAACAATGTGCATAATTTTCCATTTCAAAGCACTTAAAGATGTCTAACCTTATTTTACGTTCAAATTTCCATGCCAGGCAATCCTGAATTCTGGCACAGAGTCCAAGTTTGGGTATATAATAAAAAGGTTATTGACTTTATATTGTGAAATATTCGGCACTCGTTCATATGGCGAAGACGCACTCGCAAGCTCGTGCGTCTTTCGCCATATGAACAAGTGCCGAATATTTCACAATATAAAGTCAATAACCTATAAATGATAATCGAAGATAATTACTGTTTATTGAAAATGACACCTACCGGTATGGTATATCACCTCTTGCTACTCTTTTAAAAATGTTCACTTGAAATTAGAATTTATCTACAGTAAGTACTTTCTATATACATAATATAAACTATCTGTTAAATTTACAAACTGCATGATGAACAGTGAAGATCCTGATCAGATAGCAACTTGTTACTCTTTTAAAAATGTTCACTTAAAATTAGAATTTCTCTACTTTCAATATACATGTACTTTATATAAGCTATCTGTTAAATCCACAAACTTCATGCTGAATAGTGAAGATCCTAATCAGATGGCTTATCTGGAGCTAAACTGTTGTTATGCTCAGCAATTTTTCACATCTATCATTAAGATACCATTTCCGTATGACATAGAGCATTCTTACATGATACCATAATGGTATTTTTCCTGATGAAAACTTGTGATATTTTTCTTATTAATACTCCAAATATAGGTTGCGGGTGCTTGTTAGAACCACCTAAATGAGGCGGTTCAAACGACTACTCACAACCTATGTTTTTGGAGCAGAGATAAGAAAAATAATGTCTACGCCTGTAAACCCCAATGTTCACTGTATAAAGTGGGGTTAAGAGGGGTGTTCATTACACGGACTTGTTAACTTGATTTTTTTTTTTTTTTTTTGGGCGGGGGGGTTGACTTTACCGCCCTTTCAAGATCATTACACTCAAATCGAGCCGATCGTTAATCAGAGGTGGGCGAAAACCGGAGTACCCGGAGAAAAACCACCTGACCTTCCGTTGCAGAACTTGGCGTCTCACTGTTAACTTGATGACTTTTGGCATCTTGTTACCTTTTTTTTTTTTTTTTTTTGTTTGATTGTTTGGTTTGAGGTTAACATCCCCGTCAACACTGAAAAAGTTCATTTTGGAGATGTTGCTTCCAATTTTGTGGGACTTTTACCCTGCATTGAGATGAAATGGGATCTCAATACCTGCCGACCAACGAAACCAATAGGTTTTATAAGCCTGGACGCGCGGGGCTGACTCACAACGCATTGCCTGGGCAAGCTTAGATCCTCTAAGCGGTTTACGAGTACTCGTGTGCGGGTAGGTTTCAGCTCTGCCTGGAAGCATCATGCAGCCCATCTATTTCTTCAAGCCGCAATGGGTGGGGGCTTTCTTTTTACTCTTTTAAAATGTTTAGTTGAAATTAGAATTTCTCTACTTTCTATATGCTTGATATAATCTATCTGTTAAATTCACTAACTACAAGATGAGCAGTGAAGATCCTGATCAGATGGCTTATCTGGAGCTACACTGTTTTATGCTCAGAAATTTGTCAGCATAAAATTATATTATCACGCTAACAAGTCTGAGAAATGAACACCTTTCACCCCACTTAATATAGAGAAAACTGGGGTTTAGAGGGGTATACATTATTTTTCTTATTTATGCTCATAGACATAAGTTGTAGGTACTCGTTAGAACCACCTCAATCTATGTTTTGAGAATAAATAAGAATAATTTCACAAATTTTCATCCGAAAACTGACCGTTTTTTTGAGATGTAAGAAAAACATGCATTATGACGTACGGGTGTGTTATCGTAATGGAAATAAATTTTTGGCATCTTGTTACAGTTGAAATTAGAATTACTCTATTTTCTACATACTTAATGATATAATCTATCTGTTAAATTCACAAACTGAAAGATGAACATAAATTGTGTATTAGTTTTAGGACCACTTCACTGAGGCACTCTTAACATAAGTCCTTAAACTTGCAAACTGTCATAATATGGCTTATTTTTGTTAAAAACCCGCTGGTACTTCACTGAAGAGTGAGTTTAAGCAATAAAACTTTCAATTGCATGGACATGGTACCATATTGATGCTGATTATCTAAAAAAATTCAACAACAGCAGCTCCTGTTATACTAAAAGGTTCGGGGGGTGGGGAGGGGGGTTATGGCCCTTTCAATATTATTTCACTCATATCGCGCTGATCGTTAATCAGAGGGGTACTAAAGTCTTTAGAGAAGTTTTGTTGCAAAAATATGGTTGTATCAATTAATTGAATCACCATGAATGTTGTTAATTATAATGTTCAGCGACACTGATTTTGAAGTTCCATATTCTGATGTTTAATTCAATGCTAAGTTTTATAAAGTTATCATACTATAATGGCATGCCAGACACTGTGGAGGAAGGATTTTGTACATTAACCCATTTTTGTATCAGAAATCTCAAAACCGGTTATTGGCAAATAGTGCAGGCCCAGATCAGACACCACATTCTGCAGCCTCTGATCAAATAAAAATCAAATATGAGTTCCTTTCAGAGCAATGAAAACATTCAAAAGAAAGAAGATGGGCCATACTGCGTAGTTTCGGCTAATAAAGCCTCATCAGTGACCCTGTAATGATCCGGCAAAGAAAGCCAGAGGAAACATACTGCAATTTTGCGAATTTCGAATAGGCAGTCGATTCAAAGGCTGATATAAATCAAAATGGGGTCCAAATAATTAAAAACCTGTCTAGAATATGAGTCTAAACCAATCATTTATTTCTGATTTCTCAGAATATTCACGCTGATCTCAAAGGACCAAAAGTAAAATATAAACTGCACTATGGTTGATGTACGGGGAGACGTTTTACGGCCGCCACACGGCACAACACCAGCTGCAGTGAAGGCAAATAAAAATCAAATATGAGTTCCTTTCAGAGCAATGAAAACATTCAAAAGAAAGAAGATGGGCCATACTGCGTAGTTTCGGCTAATAAAGCCCCATCAGTGACCCTGTAATGATCCGGCAAAGAAAGCCAGAGGAAACATACTGCAATTTTGCGAATTTCGAATAGGCAGTCGATTCAAAGGCTGATATAAATCAAAATGGGGTCCAAATAATTAAAAACCTGTCTAGAATATGAGTCTAAACCAATCATGTATTTCTGATTTCTCAGAATATTCACGCTGATCTCAAAGGACCAAAAGTAAAATATAAACTGCACTATGGTTGATGTACGGGGAGACGTTTTACGGCCGCCACACGGCACAACACCAGCTGCAGTGAAGGCAAATAAAAATCAAATATGAGTTCCTTTCAGAGCAATGAAAACATTCAAAAGAAAGAAGATGGGCCATACTGCGTAGTTTCGGGTAATAAAGCCTCATCAGTGACCCTGTAATGATCCGGCAAAGAAAGCCAGAGGAAACATACTGCAATTTTGCGAATTTCGAATAGGCAGTCGATTCAAAGGCTGATATAAATCAAAATGGGGTCCAAATAATTAAAAACCTGTCTAGAATATGAGTCTAAACCAATCATTTATTTCTGATTTCTCAGAATATTCACGCTGATCTCAAAGGACCAAAAGTAAAATATAAACTGCACTATGGTTGATGTACGGGGAGACGTTTTACGGCCGCCACACGGCACAACACCAGCTGCAGTGAAGGCAAATAAAAATCAAATATGAGTTCCTTTCAGAGCAATGAAAACATTCAAAAGAAAGAAGATGGGCCATACTGCGTAGTTTCGGCTAATAAAGCCCCATCAGTGACCCTGTAATGATCCGGCAAAGAAAGCCAGAGGAAACATACTGCAATTTTGCGAATTTCGAATAGGCAGTCGATTCAAAGGCTGATATAAATCAAAATGGGGTCCAAATAATTAAAAACCTGTCTAGAATATGAGTCTAAACCAATCATTTATTTCTGATTTCTCAGAATATTCACGCTGATCTCAAAGGACCAAAAGTAAAATATAAACTGCACTATGGTTGATGTACGGGGAGACGTTTTACGGCCGCCACACGGCACAACACCAGCTGCAGTGAAGGCAAATAAAAATCAAATATGAGTTCCTTTCAGAGCAATGAAAACATTCAAAAGAAAGAAGATGGGCCATACTGCGTAGTTTCGGCTAATAAAGCCCCATCAGTGACCCTGTAATGATCCGGCAAAGAAAGCCAGAGGAAACATACTGCAATTTTGCGAATTTCGAATAGGCAGTCGATTCAAAGGCTGATATAAATCAAAATGGGGTCCAAATAATTAAAAACCTGTCTAGAATATGAGTCTAAACCAATCATGTATTTCTGATTTCTCAGAATATTCACGCTGATCTCAAAGGACCAAAAGTAAAATATAAACTGCACTATGGTTGATGTACGGGGAGACGTTTTACGGCCGCCACACGGCACAACACCAGCTGCAGTGAAGGCAAATAAAAATAAAATATGAGTTCCTTTCAGAGCAATGAAAACATTCAAAAGAAAGAAGATGGGCCATACTGCGTAGTTTCGGGTAATAAAGCCTCATCAGTGACCCTGTAATGATCCGGCAAAGAAAGCCAGAGGAAACATACTGCAATTTTGCGAATTTCGAATAGGCAGTCGATTCAAAGGCTGATATAAATCAAAATGGGGTCCAAATAATTAAAAACCTGTCTAGAATATGAGTCTAAACCAATCATTTATTTCTGATTTCTCAGAATATTCACGCTGATCTCAAAGGACCAAAAGTAAAATATAAACTGCACTATGGTTGATGTACGGCCTACACTGTTTGCAAAAAGTTCAGCCGTTTTCCAAATACATTTTGAAGAACCCCTAAATTTTGAAATGGACTCATGCTATATATAAAGTGGAAGATTTCATTCAGTACAAAATGGAGTAAAACATGAATATATTGAAGACAATAGCTGTCCGGTTTGTTACCCTTTTACCTATTAGTTTCTTAAGAGGATGTAATGAACACCCTTATAAACCCCACTTATTCCGTGATTTGGGTACTCCTCAGATACATTTGTTAGAACCACCTTGTTCTAATGAGCACACACATTCTATGCTTGCAGACGAAATGAGAAGAATGTCACCAATAAAACGGAAAATGTCAGTTTTTAGTTTTTGGAAGAAACATTACAATAACACACATGATATTTTTATTATTTATACCATAGGTTGCTGCCTCATTGAGGTGTTTCTAACTAGTACCCATGATCTATTTCTTGGAACAGTAATAAGAAAGATAATGTATGTCCCGGTAAACCCTAGTTTTCTCTATAAGGTGTTTTTATGGGTGGGGTGGGGGGGGGGGTAGGGGGCTGGTGTTCATTTTATGGACATGTTCACCTGATGACACCTTGTCACTTGGGTGACTAAGATCTTTTTCCCCAGGTTCATTTTTCCTTGATTATTTTTAAGTAAATAAAAAAATAAACAATAAAATAAAATAAGTAATAATTCCTAATTAACAATCCTAATTAACAATCCTAATTAACAATCAATATAATTAGAAAAAATGCTTCTGAAAGATCTAACAACACATTTCAAGACTTTCAAATATTTGCACAATTTCAACCGAATCATAGGCTTACAGCCATTGGTTATAATATGTAACTTTGCCCCACCTACAATAGGATAAGCCCCACCTACAAATAACCATTAAACTGCCAATCACAACCATTACAATTTCAAGCCTTTTTCTTTCCTCATTACAAAAACACACCTATATAATTTTGACCCCATTGAACCTCGCTTTTATATAGTAAAACTGTGGTTTACAGGGGTAAACCTTATTTTTCTTATTCCTGTTCTAAAATATAGATAATGGGTACTCGTTAGAACCGTCTCACCGAAGCGGTTGTAACGAGAACCCACAATCTATCTTTGAGCAGAAATAAGAAAAATATCACAATTTTTCATCTTAAAATTTTCAATTTTTTTGGCAATAAAGATAACAATGTATGTTGTATAGGCGTGTTTTCGTAATGTTCTCAAAGAAAATCTTGTTTAGCATTTTTTATATATGAGTCATATGGAAATGTTGTTCTCTGAAAACAGACTAAAGAAAAATTTTTAAATGCCATCTGCTATGAGGTAATGCTTGGTGCTTAAGATATAAGAATAAAAGTTTTGTTTTGTTTTTTCCAAACCAGTATATAGCTCTGAATGTAATACAAGGCAGTCTTAAAAAATGCCATTACCAGTACGTAATAAAATGACTGATAGAATAGGAAAAGATACAACCACTAGGAAAAAATAATTTGGTCAAATTGTCCTACAAAAAAAATAAATAAATAAATAAATAACTTTTTGGGGGGGGTTCCTAGTAGAGTAATTTCTATAAGAACTGAACATACTTTTTTTTAAAAAGAGTAACACAATGCCTAAAATATATTTCATTTATGTGAAGAGTTTCTTTATCGCATGTTTTCCTTTAATTTATTAAAATTATTTATTTCCACTTATCCTGCTGAACAAGACAATCCCCTACATTTGCAAACAGTTCAGCTCCAGATAAGCCATCTGATCAGGATCTTCACTGTTCATCATGCAGTTTGGAATTTAACAGATAGCTTATATTAAGTACATGTATATTGAACCTAGAGAAATTCGAATTTTAAGTAAACATTTTTAAAAGAGCAACAAGATGTTATCTGATCAGAATCTTCACTGTTCATCATGCAGTTTGTGAATTTAACGATAGCTTATATTATCTCTTATCCTGCTGTTCACGACAACCTCTATTTTTGGAGACAGTGTAGATCCAGATCAGATGGCTTCTGAAGAAGCCTTCTGATCAAGATCTACACTGTTTGACATTCAGTTTATGGATTTGTAAAAATAAATTACATCAAGTAATCTGATTGGTTCTAAGTCAGAAATGAGTGTGGCGTACTTACTGTGTGTGTGTGTGCGTGCGTGCGTGCGTGCGCGCGCGCGGCGTGTGTGTGTGTGTGTGTGTGTGTGTGTGTGTGTGTGTGTGTGTGTGTGTGTGTGTGTGTGTGTGTGTGTGTGTGTGTGTGTGTGTGTGTGTGTGTGTGTGTGTGTGAATTCGGGTTTAACGACGCTTTCAACAATTGTTCAGTCATATCACGACGGTGTCTGGTTGTGACAGGGAGCTCAATGCTGACTTTTATAGTGCTGCCTCACTGAAGTATCATGTCCCAGACACATTACATGATACCACACCCAGTCACATTATCCTGACACTGGGTCGATCAGTCCTAGCTCTACCCCGTTAATCTGAGTGCCAAGCGAGGAGCATCTAGTAACATTCTTAGCGACTTTGGTATGTCGCGGCTCGGGATCGAACCCGTGACCTCCCGTTCCTCGGAGTGGACACTCTACCAGCTGAGCTATCGTGACCGGTAAGTACTAACTGTAGAGAAATTCTAATTTCAAGTGAATATTTTTAAAAGTGCAGCAATATGCCGTCTGATCAGGATCTTCAATGTTCATCATGCAGTTTGTGAATTATAAAAAATAACAGATTGATTATATCAAGTATATAGAAAGTAGAGAAATTCTAATTTCAACTAAACATTTTTATCAGAGTAACAATATTTCATAAATTCTATGGTGAAAAATGTCCTGAGCATAATAATATTTTTTTTTTTCATTTAATTTAATTTTATTTATTTTATTTTTTCTGTATATATGCCCATGAGGTGATATCCCATATACCAGTAGGTGTAATTTTCAATAAACAGTAATTATCTTCAATTATCATAGCCATTATATGGCTTATTAAAGCACTGGTCCTCCTGTATTTGGTCCTCAAATTATACCCCTGGTCCTCTAGAGGGCTTGGTCCTCAGTCCTCTGGTCCTCCAGTAAAAGTCCTCAAATTATACCTTCCCCAATCGTGTACTTGAAACACCTATAAGGGTTACTGGCAAACAGCATGAGTAGGAAGCTGCTCCAAGGCTGGTTCCCAGATGAGCACATGGTGATGATGTCACTTGTTGGTGACATCATCAATTTGGTTGACACTTTAGTTATACTGCTTCAACTACGTAATGTGAACGAATGTGAACGAATGTAGTTATTGTGACGTCCCTCACGTTATATATTTGCTGTCTCTCTCCCTATCGGGAATGGTACATATATGACGGATATGGTTGCAGGTCCAGGTTGAACCTAGGACGGAGCTAGACAGGTCTTTTCTTAATGGAATTAGGGCTGGAAAACACTACTAGGAGCCAGGCTGCTGCTCAATAATTTATCCACATTTATGCTTCACAAACACACGGGTTTAAACGTAATGGAATGTTAGATTAGCCTTACATGCGTTCACTATTTAATAAAGACATGCAACCAGACGGCACGTCATACTCTTAAAATGTGCTATACAATTTAATGAGAATACATCTAAAGGGTAACACCTATAACTTCAAGCTTTTAGACATGCAACCAGGCGGCACGTGGTCAAGCACTGTTATAGCAACAAATTAATATTGAACACAGACCGGCTATTTCACTGACAGTATCCTATTACGTTGCTTGAGCCACACAGGGACGGGGACGGCGAGGACACTTAACGGAGCGGGAACAGTGAGTGCAAACAGCTGTAGCCGTTTTAAAGGGATGGGAAAGGGCTTGTTTATCCTTTCAGATGAGCCTCCAGGACCTAACAAGTACCCCAGCACTTGGCCAACAATACTGGTTACCTATAAGACTGAAACCTTCCTGGCCTACGGTGTGAACACGGATTCACACAGTAACTCAAAGAAACCCTTAATTCAAAACATCCAACCCACTGCGCGCCACACACTGTGCATCTAATTTACTCCACAGCCCAAAAATGTCTCATGAAGCGCTTCAATAGACCAAAAGCATCTATAAGCTTTAGATTAGACCACTAGCACCCTCCTCATAGTTCCAAAAACACCTATGAGGTCTCGGGTGTTAAGAAACAAAGCCGTGATAAAAAGCCAGGAAAGTTTCTGGTAGCATAGAATCTCGCTGCAACCCGGAGACTCAAATTAAGGAAAGCTACTCACTGATGGATAAGGTTAGCAAAGCTAATAGCACAAGCTAAAGAGCACAAGCTAAGCTGTGGAAGAATGAGCGAAAATCAGGATCAAACGACCGGGAGTCTGGTTGGCAACTCGGCACTTTTTGGTTTCCGCCTTGGGGGAGCCAATTCTTGCTATTTATATACCGGGGACCGGTCACTAATCTGACCAATCAAAATGGGTGGTCACGCTTCAACGCCTTCACTGATTGGATGCTGAAACCGTCTCGCTGCTCGCGCGAGCAGTGACCAAGTAGCCCTGGACACAGAGATGGTCACTGGATCCGCCAATCAGAAACTGCGACTCATCCCGGTGTCCAGGTAACCATACCACGTGGGATCCAAAATGGCGTCGAAGGCAAAGTTTTACAACTTGCGTCAACAGCGAAACATGGTTTTCAGCAATTTGTGCTTCACTGGGAAACATTTAGGCTATTTCATCGTGCCAGGCTTCATCTGTGGATGTCGCCTGACGAATTCATAAGAGAGATAACCCAGGCTCAAGCCTTTAGGCTTGAAATCAGCAGGTAAATATTCGGCAAAGCAGAGCTCAATATGCGGCTGATGTATACGATCCCCTGGGTCGTTTCAGTATAACAAAACCCCTTACATCCCTATGAGGTGATGCCCAAACTCATAAAATTTGCACAAATTACAAATTTGTATAATCTTAAGTATAATTTAAGTCTGTTGGAAGCCAGTGAATTGTTTAATTCCGCTGAAATTCCATTGGAATTCTGGTGAGAAACAAAGATTCCACTTGAATTCCACTGGAGAATCAGAGGAAAAATATTCCTGTGAAACAATAAATATTCCACCACCACTACACCACAGAGGCTTTTAAAATATTGAAACTAGAATTTGTTTTTCTACAAAAACACAGATGTCTCCCCCGTTTTTGACCTCTAATTATAACCTTGACATTGGCGGTATTGAGCTGGGTCTTGTGTGCAACACATCACCTAATGAAGATGAACATTTCTGCAAAGTAACTTTAAAAATGTTCATAGAAAAATAAAAAAGTTATTGGCCGTACACAAAAAAGCCCTTTTTTACCTTTGACCTCCAAGTATGGCCTTGACCTTTGAGGTACAACACATCGTCTCATGATGGTTAACATTTCTGCCAAGTAATTTCATAATCCATCAAAGAATAAGGAAGTTATTGACTGTCCCTTTTTTACCTTTGACCTCTAGGTATGACCTTGACATTGCAGGTATGGACCTTGATCTTGCACATGACTCATGGTCTAATGATGGTGAACATTTCTTTATATATAAAGTACATCCAGCAGTTATTGACTAGACACAAAAAACAAACTTTTTTACTTCTGACCTCTTAGTATGACCTTGATCTTGGAGGTACCGACCTGGGTCTAGCGTGCACCACATCGCCTCATGATGGTTAACATTTCTGCCAAGTAATTTCACAATCTATCCAGGAATAAGAAAGTTATTGACTGAACATTAAAACGGCCCTTTTTTTCCTTTGACCTCTTAGTACGACCTTGACATTTGAGTCACCAACTTGGGTCATGCACACAACACATCGCCCCATGGTGGTTAACATTTCTGCAAAGTAATTTCAAAATCCATCTAAAAATAAGAAAGTTATTGACAGAACACAAAAAGGCCCCTTTTTTACCTTTAACCTCTATGTATGACCTTGACCTTTCAGGTAACAAACTGGGTCATGCGTGCAACACACCATCTCATGGTGGTTAACATTTCTGCCAAGCAATTTCAAAATCCTTCTAAAAATAAGAAAGTTATTGACCAAACACGAAAAAAGGCCCCTTTTTTGACATTTGACCTCTGTGTATGGCCTTGACATTTTAGGTACCAAACTGAATCATGCATGCAACACATTGTCTCATGATAGTTAACATTTTTGCCTAGTAATTTCAAATTCTATCTAAAAATAAGCAAGTTATTGACAAAACCCTAAAAAAGACCCCTTTTTACCTTTGACCTCTAAGTACTACCTTGACCTTTGAGGTACCAACCTGGGTCATGCAACACATCGTCTTATATATGTTAACATTTCTGCCAAGTGATTTCAAAATCCATCTCAAAATAAGAAAGTAATTGACCAAACACGAAAAAAGGCCCCTTTTTGACCTTTGACCTCTAAGTATGACCTTGACCTTTGAGGTACCGACCTGCCTTATGCGCACCACACATCGTCTCACGGTTGTTAATATTTCTGCCAAGTCATTTTAAAATAAGAAAGTTATTGACCAAACACAAAAAGTCCCCTTTTTTGACCTTTGACCTCTAAGTATGACCTTGACCTTTTAGGTACCACACATCGTCTTATGGTTGTTAATATTTCTGCCAAGTAATTTTAAAATCCATCTCAAAATAAGAAAGTTATTGACCGGACACGATTTGCCCATACATATATACATACCGACAAACTTCCATTGGAGATAATTCAAAAAGTATAAACGCGAGTGTTATAGTTCTTGCGCACTGCACGTCGTCTAATGCTGATTAATATTTATATGAAATTTCGTGAAGATAGCTCGAACGATTTTCAAGTTATAGAGCGGACACGAATGTGTGACAGACGGACAGACAGACTTACGGACAGACAGACAATATGTCTCTCTGGAAATTTTTTTTTCGGGGAAGACATAATGACTCGTGATGAAAACAATTGGAAGAATCCATTTGGTCCGGAATGGGTTAATAACTCATGCCCACTTAACCCCAGCCTACATTCCCTTCCTGCCACCATCCCCACAAAACCTACCCCAGCCAATGCCAATGCAGCCACCCACTCCACCCCAACCTACCCAAATCTCACCCTACCTATCTTAACCTATCTAACCCTAACTCTACCCCTGCCTGCCCAACCCGCCCCAACCTACCTTCCTACCCTACTCACCTCCACTTACTCAAACCTACCTACCTACCCTATCTAATCTACCATACCCTACCCCACCCAAACGAACCAACCCTTCCAAACCCTACCTAGCCCTATTCCACTCTACCTACCCTACTTACACAACCGCACCCCACCAAACCCCAACCTACCTAACCTACACCACCAACAACAAATCACTCCCACCTACCCTACCCTTCCGAACACCACCAAACCAACAAAAGCCATCTACCTACCCTACCCTCCCGTCTTCGCATGATCTGAGCTGTTGGTGGGACGTAAAACACAAACCCTCACTCACCTACCCTTCCCTATCCACCACACTTACCCCAACTAGATCGGATGCATCACGCTTCCGCGCAGAGCTGACACCGACCCGCACACGAGTACTGGCAAACAGCTTATAGGATCTTAGCCTGCCCAGGCAAAGCGGTGCGAGTCGGCCCGTCCAGTGCTTATAAACACTATCGGTTTCATTAGGCGACAGGGCTTGAGATGTCATTTCATCTCAATGTCGGGTAAAAGTCCCACAAAATTGGAAGCAGCGTCTCAAAAATGACCTTTACAGTGTTGACGGGGACGTAAAACCTCAAATCCAAAAAACAAAAAAGCAAAAACAAAAAAACAAAAAAAAAAACACCAACCCCACCCTATTTACCATTCCCTGCCTACTTTAATGTACCCTACTACCCCTTCCTACCCCAACTCCACCCTACTTACCCTACCCTGTCTACTTGAATGCACACTACCTACCCCTACCTACCACAATCCCACCTTACCTACCCTAACCACCTCACCAACCCTACCCCATCCCCACCTCCACTTACCCTAACCTACCTACCCTATCCCATCTAATATACCCTACCCCACCCCAACGCACGGACCCTACCCACCCCTAACTGCCCCTATTCCACTCTACCTCCCCTACTAAAGCAACCCCACACCACCCAACCCCAACGTACCTATCCTAACCCACCAACCACAAATCACCCCCGACTAATCTACCCTTCCTTACACCACCCACACCATCCAACGCCATCTACCTACCCTACCCTATCCACCCCACTTATCCTAACCCCACCCTACTTACCCTACCCTGCCAATTTGCATGTACTCTACCTATCCCTACCTACCCAAATCCCACCCTACTTTCCCTACCCTACCCTATCCAACCCACCTACCCCAACCAAACCATATCTACTTTACACCCCACCTACCCTACCACATCCAATCCCGAAACGCACCCACCATAACCCAATTCAACCCTACCTACCTACCCTACCTAACCGTAACCCCCCATCCAACCCCAACCTAACCAAACCCCACCCACCCTAGCTACCGTTCTTTAACTACACAACCCCACCCCCACCCAACCTACCTACCGCACTCCAATCCAATGCACCCACCCTACCCATCCAAAACTGCCCAAATCCCACCCTACCTACCCTACCTACCCTTACCCGTCCCCCACCCATCCAAACCCAACCTACCTTCCCCCACTCCCACAAAACCTACACCACCCCACCCCATGCCAATGCACCCACCCCACTCATCCCACCTACCGAATCTCACTCGACCTACTCCACCCTACCCCTGTCCACCCAAACCAACCCAACCTACCTTCCTTACCCTACCCACCTTCACTTACCAATACATACCTACCTACCTACCTACCAACCCCAACCCATCCCAACGAACTCGCCCTTCCCATCCACCCCACCCACCCATCCCAACCCCACCCAACCTACCCATCCCCACCCCACGTTCCCTACCTGACCCAAACCAGCGCACCCACCTTCCCACACCCACCTACCCCAATATCTTCCTAGCTACCCTTCTTTACATAACCTTACCCAAACCCACCAAACCCCAACTTACCTACCCTACCAATTCCAACCCACCCTACCCTACATACCCACCCCAACCACCACCTACCCCTACCCTACCCTATCCCACCCATCCCACCCACCTACCCTACCGTACCCTACTCCACCCCACCCCTACCTACCCTTACCACAACACCCCTCCCCACCAAACCCCAGTCACAACAATTGTATTCAGATGGTCTAGGCCACCTATATACTAGTAGATGATAACAAAGTGTTTAAAATAACTTCTGAAGTCATCAAACCGTGCCATGCAGCATTTATTGGTGCGTGCGTGCGTGCGTGTGTGTGAATGTGTGTGAATTCGAGTTAAACGTCGCTTTCAACAATTTTTCAGTCATATCACGTTGGTGTCTGGTTGCGACAGGGAGCTCAATGCTCACTTTTATAGTGCTGCCTCACTGAAGTATCATGTCTCAGACACATTACATGATACCACACCCAGTCACATTATCCTGACACTGGGTCGACCAGTCCTAGCTCTACCACGGAAATCTGAGTGCCAAGCGAGGAGCAGCTAGTACCGTTATTAACGACTTGAAAATTATGCATTTCTTTCAGTTATATGATGCGGCTCTCTTAACTAGAGGCTATACTCAGCATACTCTCCGTCCTTACATTGATTCTGAAATTAATCATAAACGCCATTTCTTCAAAAAATCCTTCATTAATAAGGGTATGGACTTTATAGATTTGCCCAGTATTTTTCATGAGAGCTCGGTGCTTTCTTCGATTCCTGCTTATTTTCAAAATACTGAAACCACTATAATTTGCTATAAATATAACAAACCTGTTAGATCTATCATTTTTAATTTCAATAAACTTGTTTCAGATCTTGATATTGATACTAATACTCCTGATTCATGTGATTGTAAAAACTCAGTGTATTGCTATCCTGCTGCTGGTCATGTAATTACTGGCAATTTGAAAATTATTCCTGATTCTAGTATAAGGAATATAATTTCTAAAGGACCGAAATATCGGTTTCCTTCTAAAATTGTTTTCAGTAAATGTAGAGATGAAATCGCTGCTGCCTTGAATGAATTCGGTAATCGATGGTGTAAGCGAGAGTATGTTGAGAATAAAGCCCTCAAGGACTGGAAACTTAGCATTTTAAAACTAGTGAATAAACGCATTTCTTTCTATTCTCAAAATACTAACTTATTAACTCCTAAGCCTAAGACGTCTTTATGTCATCTTAAACTAGGTATTCAAATATTTCATAAGAAGTTTGTTTTGGCCCCTACAGACAAGGCCGCTAACAACGTCGTCGTTGTGTGACGGCTCGACTATGTTAACACGCTTAAGCAGGAGCTTGGTGGTACTAAGGCCTATGAACTTCAGCCTTTAGCTGAAGAGAGAGCTATAGTAGATGAACATATTTGTCATTCATCCACCAAGTTTGCTGTGTTTGTTACAGAAGGCCAAGACAAGCTTCCTATGCTATACTGGTTACAAAAACTTCATAAAAGACCTTACAAAGCACGGTTTATTGCAAATTCTAACTCTTGCACTACCACTGAACTTTCTTAATTATTAACTTCCTGTCTTACTGCTATTAAAACGCATGTGATTAAATATTGTGATAAAGTCTTTTGAAAGATCCGAAAGACATCTGTTTTGGTCTAAACAAAATTCGAATGAGGTTTTAAATAAATTGAAATCCAGACGTTTTCGTGCTTCAAGTCTGTCTACTTACGATTTTTTCCACTCTTTACACTATACTTCCTCATAATCTTATAAAAGCAAAGTTTAATGACTTAATTGAATGGACTTTTCACAGACAAGATTCTCTCTATCTTGCATGTATTGTCAGAAATGCATTTTTTCACTTCTAAAGAGCATAAGAATTATACACTTTGGTCATGTCAGAAAGTGTGTGATGCCCTCACCTTTCTACTTGACAATATTTATGTTAGATTCGGTACTAAGTTATTTAGACAAATTGTGGGTATTCCGACGGGTACGAATTGCGCACCTCTTGTGGCTGATCTGTTCTTGTATTGTTATGAAAGAGACTTCATGTTGTCGCTTTCCATTGATAACCAATCTGAAATAATTGAAGCTTTTAGCTCCACTTCTAGATATTTAGATGATTTATTAAATATTGATAATACCTATTTCGATGGTTTGATCAGTCAGATTTACCCCCAATAACTTCAGTTAAATAAAGCAAATTCTTCTGATACCGAGGCCATGTTTTTGGATCTACATCTATCTGTTGTAGTTGGGTTTGTTTTTTTGCAAAATTTATGATAAACGCGATGACTTTGATTTTGAGATTGTACATTTTCCTTTTTTTGGATGGTGATGTACCTCGTGCGCCATCCTATGACGTTTATATTTCGCAATTAATTCGATTTCCTAGAGTGTGTAGTCATGTAACTGACTTCAGCACTCGTAATAAATTATTAACAGCTAAACTTCTCACTCAGGGTTCTTCTGTGGCGGTTTATTTATGTTGTTGTTTGTTACTACTTACTGTGGGTATCACTTGTGTCTTTTTATTTTGGATGGCCATTTGGCCATTTTGTGGGAAAGTAACTGCCCTTATGGCCATCCTTTGTTTAGGTTTCCATTATGGTCTGGTCGCTTCATGTTCGTGTTTCTTTCCCGTTGGTGTCTTTGGTGGGTGGAGTAAGTTAATTGTATCGATTCCTGATCTTTGTTTTACTTCTACTTTGGTATGTCGCGGCCCGGGATCGAACCCGTGGCCTCCCGTTCCCCGGAGCGGACACTCTACCAACTGCGTTATCGGGGCCGGTAGAGCATTTATTGGTAAAGAACTACATAATTTTCTCAATTGATGACCCTGAGTTATTCTTTTCATAAATTGAAAAACAACCGAAAAATAAAAATATCATTCTAGATATGAAAGGTTAAGTTTTTAAATTTGTTTTAAATTTTATCGTTATAAATGTTGTATCGTAATGACCGATATGCAGATGAAGAAACAGACGGGCTGCATGATGCTTCCATGCAGAGCTGAAACCGACCCGCACATGAGTACTGGTAAACCGCTTACAGGATCTAAGGCTGCCCAGGCAAAGCGGTGCGAGTCGGTCCGTCAACGCTTATAAACCATATTGGGTTCATTAGGCGAAAGGGCTTGAGAAGTTTTTTCATCTCAATATCGGGTAAAAGTCCCACAAAGATCAAATTTTGAATTCCTGTTTTGCATTTAATTCCACAGAAACTTATGAAAATATGTTTTGCATTAAATTTTACAGAACTTATGAAAATATATACTTTTTAAATGACTGCAAAACATTTGCCATTACACTTGCAAGAAATACTTTCCAAGTACTTATTTGCAAAAGCTTTGGACCTGAATAAAAATCAGAGTTGATGTTTGAAAACTGTTTGCAGACTGCTATTGAGTGAGTGAGTTTTACGTCCCACCAACAGCTAAGGCCATACGGAGACGGGACCTCGGTTTAAAGACTCATCCGAAAGTCTGGAGAAGCCCGGGATCGATCCTGCGGTCCCTGGTTTACAAGGCGAGTGGCATAACCACTGCGCCACAGGGGCTTCTAGACTGCTACTGAGGTAAGCCTGTTTATTAACTGATTTTAAGTCACTGTTTGCAAAAGCTTTGCAGTATGAAAAATGTCAGATATACTGGTTACGACACCTTTACAGTGTGCTAAAACCATTTTGAATTTGTAATCTCTTTGCAGTGGCACAGCTATGCTTGCAAAATGTTTGCACCAATCTGTTGCAAAGCATTTGCAAAGGGTTTGCAACCGGTAATTTTACTGGAACATATTCAGAATATACTCTGCATATGGATTGCAAAGGATTATTTTTGTATCGGATTCCAGAAAGAGGAAAACTTTGCGCTTTTCAAAAACATGGTTTGCTCGGATTTCATTGTTGAAACTGAAAGCGATAACTTTTTCGCAAATTTGACCAACTCTTTGTGACTGAACTTTTATTATGCATGAGTAAATTATTAGTCATGACCTAAATTTCTATTTGGCAATTATTTTGATGCATCATAAAGAAAATAAGGTTTTGGTATAGCAAGGGTAGTAATTTCAGCAGTACTGTCCTCTTTTCAATCATTGCATACTATTTCCACACATTTGTAGGTTCCATCCAATTCTCTTCCATTTAATGTATATTCATGGCATGTATTTTGCCACAGAAACTGTTAAATTGTGATGGTAGTGCTAATTTAGGTCTAGCTTGGGGTGCACACTAATGTCCGGGAATTGTCCGGGAAATGTCCGGGAAATGTGGGGAAGCGGTGCGTTATCCCTAATATTTCCGCTTCTGATGGTCAGAAATTAATGAAATTAGTATCAAATAAAATTTTAAGCTCCGATCTAATAAACTATATTAAGATACATTTTTGAAGTTACTTGTCCGGAAAATTCCCTGATTGTGTCCTGACTGTATGGCGTAGTGGTGCGTTATCCCTAATATCTCCATTTTGGGTGGTCAGAAACTAATAAGATTAGTATCAAATAAAATATTAAGCTCCATTCTAAAAGATTATTTCACATATTTTTCATCTTTAACATTTTGGGGGCCCAGATTTGAAGTAAATTTGTCCGGCAAAATTCCCTAATTTAGGTCTGACTGGGTGTATTTGGTAAGTTTTTGCCTCTGATCTATGTTCTTGGGAGGTGTGTGTGTGTGTGTGTGGGTGGGTGATTACTCTAAAGCCATGCAAAACAGTTTTCGAAAGTTATCGCTTTTAGTTTCAACAATGGAAACTTTAGGAGGCCTTCATGCGGACCGAACAAATTATTTGTCTAAATCGCGATGGAAAAAAGGGCGAGGATTGTGGCCAAGTAAAATCAATTTAAGCCCCCAGTGGAATTCGTTTCCGCTGACCGTTCCAAGGCGGTTCTTCTGTCGCGATTTATTTTTGTTATGGTTTGTCTTTAGGTGTTTGTGTCGCTTGTGTTATTTCATTTTGGACAGCCTATTGGCCATTTTGTGGGAAAGTAACTGTCCTTTTGGCTTTCCGCTTTTGTATTTCCATTAGGTCTGTTGTTGCATGTTTGTGTTATTTCCCTTTGGTCTCAGATGGGAGCTATGTGTTGATAGTATCGATTCCTAATCATTGCCTCTACTTCTATTTATTGATGTGTTTGGAAAGTAGACTTGCAGTAATCATATTTGCACAGACACTTCATCTGGAATATAAGAGTAAGGCTTCATGATACTAGGAATGTGTCTCTAACCAAAGCAAAACTTAAAAATTGCCTCTCAGAAACAGACCTAAATTTCTATTTTGCACTTCTTTTGATGCATCATAAAGAATATAAATGTTTGGTATAGATAGCGTGGCAGTTAGTATTTGAAGATGCCGGGTTTTATCACTTTTTCTACCGAGCTTTTTAGTTACCTTATTAATTTTTGTTTTGTTTGATTTGAGGTTTAACGTCCCCGTCAACACTGTAAAGGTCATTTTGGAGACGTTGCTTCCAATTTTGTTGGACTTTTAGCAGACATTGAGATGAAATGACATCTCAAGCCCTGTCGCCCAATGAAACCAATAGGGTTTATTAGCATGGACGGTCCGCCTCGCACCGCGGTTTCTGGACAGGCTTAGATCCTCTAAGCGGTTTACCAGTACTAGTGTGCGGGCCGGATTGAGCTCTGCGTGGAAGCATCATGCAGCCCATATATTTCTTCAAGCCCCTATGGGCGGGGGCGCTGCATTATTAATACCAGACTATAATTCTTGCTTACATTGGATATAAATCCCATGTTTTATTTCAATGTAAGAAAATGATAGATATAAAGGACTAACATGATGCATGCTTTTATAAATATATCTGCAAAGAAATTGTTGCTGATTTTATATGGTCACCCCTCCTTTAAAAATGTTGGTTTGTATTTACCTTTCCCCAACCTACCCCATCCATCCAACCCCACCTACCCATCCCCTAGTAAACAATTCTGATTCTCCGTTCTAGTAGGTAAACAGATCAACATGTTTTTGTCTCATTAACTGGTTGGGCTTGGATGGCTGTATTAACAAGTAAGGTTTGAAAAGTTTTGAATGTGTTGTTTTTGTGGGAGCAGGTAAAAGGTTACTATCGTCGCCTATGGAAAATGTTTTAGTAGTCTATAGCAAAGGTAGAAATGTCAGCAGCACTGTCCTGTTTTCGGTCATTGCATACCACAGTGGAATTCCGCTTAAAGACCACCCTATATTAGGACCACTCCGCTATTAAGACCAAATTATTTCCTATATAATTCATTGCTATTTATTCCCATAAAAGAGACCAACCAGCTATTCAGTATTAAGACCACTTTCAAAAGACCATATCTGTCATTAATGTTCGCAATTTTGCCATGGATAATGTTAAAAAGTGATGGTAGTGCTAATTTAGGTCTAACTGGGTGTATTTGAAGACTTTTTGCCTCTGATCTATGTTCTTGGGAGGTGGGGGGTATACTTACAAGCCATGTATATCAGTTTTTATTGACGTGTTTTGACTTGCAGCTATTGCATTTGCAGAAACACAAGAAAGAATCTACTTCATCTGGAATAGAAGAGTAAGGTTTCATGGCACTAGGACTATGTCTCATACCAATGCAAAACTTAAAAATCGTCTCTCCTAAACAGCCCGCTGCAATATCCCGATAAGTTTTCTCATCCGTTTTATGTTCTAATTTATTGTATTTATGTCAAAAGGACGTGAACAGATAAATTCAGCTATTTCTTATGGCATTAAGGCATTTATAAAAATATTTTCTTGGCAGTTTTGTCTTCAAAATATCCTCAAAAATATCATTTTTTTTACATTAAATATGGGCTTGTAGGTGTGAAAATAGCCATGGAAATGAGTGTTGGTCCTATTTAGGCATAATTCTCTGCATTTTAGGATATAATTATTCCAAAGACATTGTAGAAGAAACACTGATGCAAGCCAATGTCTAGGTTCCTTTCCAGAAAGAGGTAAACTTTGCACTTTTCAAAAACATATTGTTTACTCGGTTTTCATAGTTGAATCTGAAAGTGATAACTTTTTCGCAAACTTGAAAGATTCTTTGTGACTGAACTTTTATTATTCATGAGTAAATAATTAGATTTGACCTCAAGTTCTATCATGCATCATAAAGAAAATAAGAGTTCGGTATTGGTAGCATTGCAATAGATACTGGGAGGCGCCGGGTTTTATAACCTTTGGACCGAGCTTTTAGTTGCGTTCTAAATACCAGACTTGCGCCATCCTATGGCATTTATATTTCGCAATTAATTCGATTTGCCAGAGTGTGTAGTCATGTAACTGACTTCAACACTCGTAATAAATTGTTAACGGCTAAACTTCTTAATCAGGGTTATCGGTACCATAAACTACGCAAAGCCTTTTCAAAATTTTATAGACGTCATTCTGATTTAATTTCAAAATTCAACATTGGACTTAAACCTCTTCTGCGACAAGGTCTATCGGAAGCCAAATTTTATGGCGACTTAGTATACAAATTCAGAAAAATTTATAACCGTAATGACTTCAGCACCCAATTTCGTAAAATCATTCTTCGATATAAAAAGATTGGGTACAACATAAATGTTATACGACAGACTGCATGCATGGTAGTTTAACCAATCACGGTTGACAACTTTGCTTCCCTCATTAATTGCACGCCGGTGGGTCAGGACCCAGATTCTATGACGGTTCCAGTGTAAAGGCTTATTGAGACCTAGAGAGATCTTATTCAAGGTATGTTGGCTGCTGCCTGATGCTCTATCCCTGGTCGGGCCGATCGGAGTCTAACTGTTGGTTTTCTTTTGCTCCAGCATTTCAGTGGTTTCTTGCTGTCGAGTCCTCACCGTTGTTTCATCTGTGTGTTTATTTGATTATTTGTGTTCACGGAGATGTTGCACTGATGATATGGAGGCCTTCATGCGGACTGAAAAAATTATTTTTCTAAATCGCGATGGAAATAATGGCGAGGATTGTGGCCACGTAAAATCGATTGAAGCCCCCCAGTGGAATTCATTTCCGCTGACCGTTCCAAGGCGGTTTTTCTGTGGCGATTTATGTTTGTTATGGTTTGTCTTTAGCTGTTTGTGTCGCTTGTGTTATTTTATTTTGGTTAGCCTATTGGATCAACATGGGGATTTTTTCTCATCAACTTGTTGAGCAAAGATGGTTCTATAAACAAGCAAGGTTTGAAAAGTTTTGTATATGTATTTTTTGTGGGCGCAGCTAAGTCGCCTATGGAAATATTAAGTGGTAAGCTTCCGAAGCAAAGGTAGAAATGTTAGCCGCATTGTCCTGTTTTCAGTCATTACATACTATTACCAAACATTTGTAGTTCTATCCAATTTTATTTCTTAAATTTATCTTCATGGCCTGTATTTAGCCATGGATAATGTACAAAAATATGATATGCCAAAAGGATTCGAACAGATATATTCAGACATTTCTCCTGGATTAAGACATTTATAAACATTTTCTTGGCAGTTTGGCTTCATTATATCCTCAAAAATGTCATTTGCTACTTTAAATAGGGGGTGTAGGTGTACAAATAGTCATAAAAATGAGTATTGGTGCTATTTAGGCATAATTATGTGCATTTTGGGATAGAATTGTTTCGAAGACATAGGAGAAGAAACACTGATGCAAGCCGGTGTCTAGGTTCTATTCCAGAAAAAAGGTAAACTTTGCACTTTTCAAAAATATATGGTTTGCTCGCCTTTCATGGTTGAATCTGAAAGTGATAACTTTTTCGCTAACGTTAAGGCTTCTTTGTGACTGAACTTTTATTAGCATGAGTAAATCATTAGATATGACCTAAATTTCTATTTGGCAATTCTTTTGATGCATCATAAAGCAAATAAGGGGGTATTGGCAGCATTGCACTAGATACTGGGAGGTGTCGGGTTTTATCGCTTTTGGAATTAGCTTTTAGTTGCGTTCAAAATACTAGACTTGCTTCAATTGGATATAAATCCAATGTTTTAGTTCAATGTAAGAAAATGAGAGGTATAAGGGACTAAAATGATGCATGTTTTGTAAATATATCTGCGAGCTCAAAGAAATTGTTACTGATTTTATATGGTCACACCTCCTATAAAATATTGGTTTGTATTTACTCCGTTCTAGTAGGTAAACAAACATGGTTTATCCTAACTTGAAAAGGAGCAGATCCACATGTGGATTTTTCTCATAAACTTGTTGGTTTGTATTTACTCTGATCTAGTAGGTAAACAAACATGGTTGAACGTAACTGACAAGGGAGCTGATCAACATGTTTTCTCCATTAAGTTGTCCGGCTACGATGGTTCTTTAAACAAGCAAGGTTTGAAAAGTTTTGTATGTGTAGTTTTTGTGGGCGCAGGTTAGTCGCCTATGGAAATATTTGGTGGTAAGCTCCCAATAGCAAAGATAGAAATGTCAGCAGCAATGTCCTGTTTTCAGTCATTGCATACTATTTCCACACATTTGTAGTTCTATCCAGTTCTGTTTCATGAAATGTATCTTCATGGTATGTATTTTGCCATGGATAATGTAAAAATGTGATGGTAGTGTTAATTTAGGTGAGTTTTTGCCTGTGGTCTATGTTCTTGGGAGGGGGTGTACTTGAAAGCCATGTTAATAAGGTTTTATTTATCTTCACTGCAGCTGGTGCTGTGCCATGTGGCGGCCTTAACATGTCTCCCCGTACATCCATCATAGTGCAGATTATATATGCTGGTCCTTTGGGATCATTGAGTTCATTTAGAATCATTTTGAAAATAGAGTTATGCTTAAGCCGGTGCTAGAGGGCGTGGCCGGTGTTGCACATTTCAGTACTGGTCATGAACAGACTCAATAAAACCGAGTCTGCTATTTTCGTTTATTTGGTGTATTCTTTGCTTCCAAAGGATCTAACTATTCAAAACTTATATATTGTTGTGTTTGGAAAGAAGACTTGCAGTAATTGCATTAGCAGAAACACAAGTAAGAATCTACTTCATCTGGAATATAAGAGTAAGGTTTAATGGCACTATGACTATGTCTCAAACCAAAGCGAAACTTAAAAATTGTCTCTGTGAAACAGCCCGCTGCAATATTCCGATAAGTTTTCTCATCCGTTATATGATCTAATATATTGTATTCTTGTCAAATGGATGTGAACGGATACATTCAGCTATTTCTCATGGCATTAAGGCATTTATAAACATTTTCTGGACAGTTTTTGTCTTCAAAATATCCTCACAAATGTCATTTTTACTTTATAAAGTGGGTGTAGGTGTGAAAATAGCCATAAAAGTGAGTACTGGTGCTATTTAGGCATAATTCTCTGCATTTAAGGATAGAATTGTTCCAAAGACATTGGAGAGGAAATACTGATGCCAGCCGGTGTCTGTGTTCCATTCCGGAAAGAGGTAAATTTTGCACTTTTCAACAACATATGGTTTGCTCGGCTTCCATAGTTGAATCTAAAAGCGATAACTTTTTTGCAAACTTGAAAGAATCTTTGTGACTGAACTTTTATTATGCATGAGTAAATTATTAGATATCACTAAATTTCCATTGGCAATTCTTTTTATGCATCATGAAAAAAATTAGGGTTCGGTATTGGTAGCATTGATATGCTTATGACCCACAAAGGGGGTGGACGTGTCGTTAAACACGAAATCATCATCATCATTGGAAGCATTGCACTTGATACTGGGAGGAGCCTGGTTTTATCACTTTTGGACCGAGCTTTTAGTTGCTTTCGTAGTACCAGACATCGGAGTCTAATTGTTGGTTTTCTTTTGCTCCAACATTTCAGTGGTTTCTTGCTGTCGAGTCCTCACCGTTGTTTCATCTCTGTGGTTGTTTGATCATTTGTGTTCACGGAGATGTTGCACTGACGAGTAAGGAGGCCTTCATCCGTTCCAAGGCGGTTCCACTGTCGCGATTTATTTTTGTTATGGTTTGTCTTTAGCTGGTTGTGTCGCTTGTGTTATTTTATTTTGGTTAGCCTATTGGATCAACATGTGGATTTTTTTCATCAAGTTGTTGAGCTAAGATGGTTCTATAAACAAGCAAGGTTTACATCTATCTATTGTAGATGGATTTGTTTCGTGCAAAATGTATGATAAACGCGATGACTTTGATTTTGAGATTGTAAATTTTCCTTTTTTGGATGGTGATGTTCCTCGTGCGCATCCTATGGCGTTTATATTTCGCAATTAATTCGATTTGCTAGAGTCTCAAACCAAAGCAAAACTTAACAAGAGCACCGCAAGCGGGTGCCAACGCTCGTCTGCAGTTTCTTTTAGAAAACAAAAGTTCTAAGTCAAATCAAATTGCAAGATGGAGTTATAAAACTTGTAGGGAATGTAGCTCTGGTGATGGTGAGTATGTGTATGAAGTTTCATGAAGGTAGGCCAAATACTTTTGGAAATATGGTCAAGGTTAAGTTTTTTGGTTAATTTTTCGAAAAATAGGTCAAAGTTCAAAGGTCAAGGTCACAGGTCAAAAGGCGTGGTATGACTGAAAAGGTCTTGTCCCAAGGAACATTCATGTGAAGTTGGAAGGCTCTGTTGTGAATAGTATTGAAATAAGAGACAAAAACAATTATAAAAAAAACGGAGAGAAAAGGGGAGATAATTCAATCAAATTGCAAGATGGAGTTATAAAACTTATAGGGAATGTAGCTCTTGTGATGGTGAGTATGTGTATGAAGTTTCATGAAGGTAGGCCAAATACTTTTGGAAATATGGTCAAGGTTAAGGTTTTCGGTTAAATTTTCGAAAAATAGGTCAAAGTTCAAAGGTCAAGGTCACAGATCAAAAAGTGTGGTATCACTGAAAAGGTCTTGTCCCAAGGAACATTCATGTGAAGTTTGAAGGCTCTGTTGTGAATAGTATTAAAATGAGAGCAAAAAATGTGTTTCAGAAAAAAATTGGAAAAGGGGAGATAATTCAGCAAAATCAACAATGTTGTTATGGTTCTTAATCAAAATGTAGCTCTTGTGATGATGAGTGTGTGTATGAAGTTTCATGAGGCTGGGTCTAATACTTTTTAAGTTATAGCCAAGGTTAAGTTTTTTTGGAACGACGCAGGACGACGCAGGACGACAACGCAACGACAACGCAGACGCCGGAGTGATGACAATAGCTCGAAAGTTTTTTTTCAAAAAACAGACGAGCTAAAAATTGTCTCTGTGAAACAGCCAATAGCAATATTCCGATAAGTTTTCTCATCCGTTATATGATCTAATGTATTGTATTCTTGTCAAATGGATGTGAACGGATACATTAAGCTATTTCTCATGGCATTAAGGCAATTATAAACATTTTATTGGCAGTTTTGTCTTCAAAATATCCTCACAAATGTAATTTTACTTTAAAAAGTGTGTGTAGGTGTGAAAACAGCCATAAAAGTATTGGTGCGATAACTTTTTCGCAAACTTGAAAGAATCTTTGTGACTGAACATTTATTATGCATGAGTAAATTATTAGATATCACTAAATTTCCATTTGGCAATTGCACGACCCGCAGAAAAAGAAACCGACTAAAGTCGGTTGATTTCTAAGAGTGCCCTAAAATCACCGTGTCATTCTGTCTTTCGGTCAATCGGTCAGTCTGTCAGTCTGTCCGTCCGTAACCCGATTGTGAAAATTGGTGATAGTGACTTAACCGCTTGGAATATTTAAACAATTTTTGGCATACTGATAGATATCAAAGAGATCTAACCAATACACTTGCGAAATATTACATTCCATTTAGTATAGCCTCGCCGAGGCGAATAATGTGAAAATTTTCGAACTGCTTCTCCTCGGAAACCGTTGGGCCGATTGAAGTCAAATTTCATATGGAGCCTCTATGGAATGGGGGAAACCAAAATTTGCCCATAGGGTCCAGGTCACATGACCAAAATGGCCGCCAAGCCAAATCTGGTCTGTCTGTCTGTCCGTCCGTAACCCGTTTGTGAAAATTGGTGATAGTGACTTAACCACTTGGAATATTTAAACAATTTTTGGCATACTGATAGATATCAATGAGGTCTAACCAATGAACTTGCGAAATATTACATTCCATTTAGAATAGCCTCGCCGAGGCGAAAAATGTGAAAATTTTCGAACTGCTTTTCCTCGGAAACCGTTGGACCGATTGAAGTCAAATTTCATCTGGAGCCTAAATGGGATAGGGAAACCAAATTTTGCTCATGGGGTCCTGGTCACATGACCAAAATGGCCGCCAAGCCATATATGGTAAAAACCCTTCAAAAATAGTCTTCTCCAGAACCATCGGGCAGATTTCCACGAAACTTGATAAATAGCATCTGGGACGTAGGCCCATCATAAATTGCTAAAATGGTGACCCTGGGTTGACCTTGACCTTCTTTGGGTCCGTCCGTAACCCGTTTTTGAAAATTGGTGATAGTGACTTAACCGCTTGGAATATTTAAACAATTTTTGGCATACTGATAGATATCAATGAGATCTAACCAATGAACTTGCGAAATATTACATTTCATTTAGTATAGCCTCGCCGAGGCGAAAAATGTGAACATTTTCGAACTGCTTCTCCTCGGAAACCGTTGGGACGATTGAAGTCAAATTTCATATGAAGCCTCTATGGGATGGGGGAAACCAAAATTTGCTCATGTGGTCCAGGTCACATGACCAAAATGGCCGCCAAGCCGTATATGGTCTGTCTGTTTGTCCGTCCGTAACCCGTTTGTGAAAATTGGTGATAGTGACTTAACCGCTTGGAATATTTAAACAATTTTTGGCATACTGATAGATATCAATGAGATCTAACCAATGAACTTGCGAAATATTACATTCCATTTAGTATAGCCTCGCCGAGGTGAAAAATGTGAAAATTTTCGAACTGCTTCTCCTCGGAAACCGTTGGGCCGATTGAAGTCAAATTTCATATGGAGCCTCTATGGAATGGGGGAAACCAAAATTTGCCCATAGCCTAAATGGGATAGGGAAACCAAATTTTGCTAATGGGGTCCAGGTCACATGACCAAAATGGCCACCAAGCCATATATGATAAAAACCCTTCAAAAATAGTCTTCTCCAGAACCACTGGGCAGATTTCCACGAAACTTGATAAATAGCATCTGGGACGTAGGCCCATCATAAATTGCTTAAATGCTGACCCTGGGTTGACCTTGACCTTCTTTGTGCCTAGGTCAAACTTTGACACATATGCTTTTGTATTGGAAAAGTGAGAATGCATTTTATCCTGCAAACGATTCAGAATACAGTACTAAAGTATAAGATATATTTTTGCTCCTTACGATAAGGCGCATTTATTGGGGGAACCGTTTTAGGTCCAAGTCACATGACCAAAATGGCCGCCATACCCATATATAGTAACACTCATAAAGCTAAAAGCATCCGGCGGGTCGTGCACTTCAGCTGAAGCACTGGTTCTTTTTATGCATCATAAAGAAAAAAAGGGTTCGGTATTGGTAGCATTGATATGCTTATGACCCACAAAGAGGGTGGACGCGTCGTTAAACACGAAATCATCATCATCATTGGTAGCATTGCACTTGATACTGGGAGGAGCCTGGTTTTATCACTTTTGGACCCAGCTTTTAGTTACGTTCGTAATACCAGACATCGGAGTCTAATTGTTGGTTTTCTTTTGCTCCAACATTTCAGTGGTTTCTTGCTGTCGAGTCCTCACCGTTGTCCCACCTCTGTGGTTCTTTGATTATGTGTGTTCACGGAGATGTTGCACTGATGAGTTAGGAAGCCTTCATGCGGACTGAACAAATTATATGTTAAATCGCGACGGAAGTAAGGGCGAGGACTTCGGCCACGTAAAATCGATTTAAGCCCTCCAGTGGAAATCTTTCCACTGACCGTTCCAAGGCGGTTCTTCTGTGGCGGTTTATTTATGTTGTTGTTTGTTACTTACTGTGTGTATCACTTGTGTCTTTTTATTTTGGATGGCCATTTTGTGGGAAAGAAACTCTCCTTATGGCCTTCCTTTGTTTAGGTTTCCATTATGGTCTGGTCGCTTAATGTTTGTGTTTCTTTCCCTTTGGTGTCTTTGATGGGTGGAGTAAGTTAATTGTATCAATTCCTGATCTTTGTTTTATTTCTACTTTGCTTCCGTTTGATATATATCCCATGCTTTCAATGTGAGGAAACGACAGGTATAAGGGACTAAAATGATGCATGTTTTATCAATTTATCTGCTAGCTCAAAGAAATTGTTGCTGATTTAATATGGTCACCACTCCTTTAAAAATGTTGGTTTGTATTTACTATGTTTTAGTAGCTAAAGAAAAATGGTTGATTGAAACTTGAAAAGGAGCAGCTCAACATGTGGATTTTTATCATTTATTTGTTGGGCTAGGATGGCTCTATAAACAAGCAAGGTTTGAAAAGTTTTGCATGTGTAGTTTTTGTAGGCGCACGTAAGTCGCCTATGGAAATATTTAGAGGTAAGCTCCCAATAACAAAGGTAGAAATGTCAGCAGCACTGTCCTGTTTTCAGTCGTTACATAGATATGTGTTCGCAAAGCCTTTTCAAAATTTCATAGACGCCATTCTGATTTAATTTCAAAATTCAATATTGGACTTAAATCTCTTCTGCAACAAGGTCTATCGGAACCCGAATTTTATGGTGACTTAGTATATAAATTCAGAAAAATATATAACCGCTATGACTTCAGCACCCAATTTCGTAAAATTATTCTTCGATATAAAAAGATTGGGTACAACATGGATGTTATACGACAGACTGCATGCATGGTAGTAAAGCCAATCACGGTTGGCAACTTTGCTTCCCTCTTTAATTGCACGCCGGTGGGTCAGGCCTCAGTTTCTATGACGGTTCCAACGTAAAGGCTTATTGAGAATTAGAGAGAACTTATTCAAGGTAATGTTGGTTGGTGCCTGATGCTCTGTCTCTGGTCGGGCCCATCGGAGTCTAACTGTTGGTTTTCTTTTGCTCCAGCATTTCAGTGGTTTCTTGCTGTCGAGTCCTCACCGTTGTCTCACCTCTGTGGTTCTTTGATTATTTGTGTTCACGGAGATGTTGCACTGATGAGTTAGGAGGCCTTCATGCGGACTGAACAAATTATTTGTCTAAATCGCGACGGAAGTAAGGGCGAGGATTGTGGCCACGAAAATCGATTTAAGCCCCCCCCCCCCCCCCAGTGAAAATCTTTCCACTGACCGTTCCAAAGCGATTCTTCTGTGGCGGTTTATTTATGTTGTGGTTTGTTACTTACTGTGTGTATCACTTGTGTCTTTTTATTTTGGATGGCCATATGGCCATTTTGTGGGAAAGTAACTGTCCTTATGGCCTTCCTTTGTTTAGGTTTCCATTATCGCTAAATGTTTGTGTTTCTTTCCCTTTGTTGTCTTTGATGGGTGGAGTAAGTTAATTGTATCGATTCCTGATCTTTGTTTTACTTCTACTTTGGAGTAATTGCATTTGCAGAAACACAAGAAAGAAACTACTTCATCTGGAATATAAGGGTAAGGTTTCATGGCACTAGGACAATATATGTCATACCAAAGCAAAACTTAAAAATCGTGTTTCCTAAATTTCTATTTGGCAATTCATTCGATGGATAATAAAGAAAATAAGGGTTAGGTATTGGTAGCATTGCACTAGATACTGGGAGTTGTCATTTGCAATGCATAATAAAGGAAAAGGTTTTGTCAAGTATTCGTAGCATTGCACTTGATACTGGGACATGTCGGGATTTATAACTTTTGGACCAAGCTTTTAGTTGCGTTCTAAATACCAGACTTGCTTCCATTGGGTATATATCCCATGTTTTATTTCAATATGAGAAAATGACAGGTATAAGGTACTAAAATGATGCATATTTTGTAAATATATCAGGAAGCTCAAAGAATTGTTGCTTATTTTATATGGTCATCCCTCCTTTAAAATGTTGGTTTGTATTTACTCCGTTCTAGTTGGTAAACAAACATGGTTGACTCTAACTTGAAAAGGAGCTGATGAACATGTGGATTTTTTTTCTCATTAACTTGTGGGGCTAGGATGGTTCTATAAACAAGCAAGGTTTGAAAAGTTTTGTATGTGTAGTTTTGTGGGCGCAGGTAAGTCACCTATGGAAATATTTAGTGGTAAGCTCCCAATAGCAAAGGTAGAAACGTCAGCAGCACTGTCATGTTTTCAGTCATTACATACTGTAACCACACATTTGTAGTTCTATCCGATTCTGTTTCATCAAATATATCTTTATGACATGTATTTCAACATGGATAATTTTAAAATGTGGTGGTAGTGCTAATTAAGGTCTAACTGACTTGTTTGATGAGTGTTTGCCTCTGATCCATATTCTTGAGAAGGGGGTGTACTTTAAAGCCATGTAAATCAGTTTTTATTGATGTGTTTGGAAGGAAGACTTGCAAAACTTAAAAAAATGTCTTTCTGAAACAGCCCGCCGCAATATTCTGATAAGTTTTCTCATCCTCATCTGTTATGTGATCTAATTTATTGTATTCATGTCAAAAGGATGTGCACAAATATATTCAGCTATTACACATGGCATTAAGGCATTTATAAACATTTTCTTGGCAGTTTTGTCTTCAATATATCCTCAGAAAATGATATATTGAAAATGTGAAAATGACCATAAAAATGAGTATTGGTGCTATTTAGGGATAATTCTGTGCATTTTAGGATAGAATTGTTCCAAAGACATTGGAGGTGAAACACTGATGCAAGCCAGTGTCTAGGTTCCATTCAAAAAGAGGTAAACGTTACACTTTAAAAACAATATGTTTGCTCGGCGTTCAAAGTGGAATCTGAAAGCGATTACTTTTTCGCAAACTTAAAAGATTCTTTGTGACTGAATTTTTATTTTGCATGAGTAAATTATTAGATATGACCTAAATTTCTATTTGGCAATTCTTTTGATGCATTATAAAGAAAATAAGAGTACGGTATTGGTAGCATTACACTAGATACTGGGGGGGGGGGGGGGGGGGAGGGGTGCTGGATTTTATCACTTTTGGACCGAGCTTTTAGTTGCGTTCTAAATACCAGACTTGCTTCCATTGGATATATGTCCCATGTTTTATTTCAATTTGAATAAGGGACTAAAATGATGCATGTTTTATAAATATATCTGCATGCAGAAAGAAATTGTTGCTGATTTTATATGGTAACCCCTCCTTTAAAAATGTTGGTTTGTATTTACTCCGTTCTAGTAGAGTCCGATATTGGTAGCATTGCACTAGAAACTTGGAGGTGCCGGGTTTTATCACTTTTGGATCGAGCTTTTAGTTGCGTTCTAAATACCAGGCTTGCTCAATTGGACATATATCCCATGTTTTATTTCAATGTGCGAAAATGACAGGTATAAGGGACTTAAATGATGCATGTTTTATAAATATATCTGCAAGCTCAAAGAAATTGTTCCTGATTTTATATGGTCACCCATCCTTTAAAAATGGTCCATTCTAGTAGGTAAACAAACATGGTTGACAGTAACTTGAACAAGGAGCAAATCAACATAAGGTTTCATGGCACTAGGACTATGTCTCAACCTAAAGCAAATCTTAAAAACTTTTTCTCCGAAACAGCCCGCTGCAATATCCCCGATACGTTTTCTCATCCGTTATAAGTTCTAATTTATTGTATTCATGTCAAAACAATGTGAACAGATATATTCAGCGATTTCTCAGGACATTAAGGCATTTATAAACATTTTTTGCCAGTTTCGTCTTCAAAATATCGTCATAAATGCCATTTTTTTACTTTAAATAGGGGGTGAAGGTGTACAAATAGCCAAACAAATGACTATTGGTGCTATTTAAGCATAATTCTGTGTATTTTAGGAAAGAACTGTTCCAAAGACATTCTAGGAGTACCACTGATGCAAGCCGGTGTCTAGTTTCTATTTCAGAAATAGGTAAACTTTGCACTTTTCAAAAACATACGGTTTGCTCGGCTTTCATAGTTGAATTTGAAAGCGATTACTTTTCGCAAACTTGAAAAATTCTTTGTGATTGAACTTTTATTATGGAAGAGTAGTTTATTACATATGACCTCAATTTCTATTTGGCAATTCTTTCGACGCATCATAAAGAAAATAAGGGTTCGCTAATGGTAGCATTGCACTAGATACGGGGAGGTGCCGGGTTTTATCGCTTTTGGAGCGAGCTTTTCTACATCTACATCTCAGCGTTGGTTCATCAATCTTGACTATTACTCAATGGATATGACTTCATTATGGTAGCCCTAGAAAGATGAAAAGCAAGAGAATATAGTCAGCAAGAATCAGTATATAGTCATAAATTAGCGTAAAAATAACAAGAAAATAGGACTAAAAATATTATCATATATAAGCAAAGAGGTTCAACGAGAGAGAAGGAAGAAAGTTATCCCAGCCACTTTTGGCTCAACAAGTAAAGACCTCTCTGCCTTCCGTGGCGAAACCAGGGCCCATACGTCCCCCCTTGCAGAGTTACTAGGTGACTGGGCCCCTTAACTTGTTTAGAATGAGAGGGTGGATAGCTCCATCCTGAATGATGCCAGTGGTGGAGCCTAAGCTACAAAAGCTGGTACAGAATTCCACAAAGGTACGGTACGAGGGAAAAAGCTAAACTTAAAAGAATCTGATGATGTTGAAAACAGTCTGAACTTCGTGGAGTGTGTAGCTCTGGTCCATGCTGTGACTGGGGTCAAGTAATCAGCGGCAGGTATATCAACACTGTCCTACACCACTTTGTACAGTAGGGTGAGTTGAATCTTTGACCGTCTGGTCTCCAGGGGTTCCCACTGTAGGTGATCGAGAATGCATGATACGCTGCTTGTATTTGTGTACTGATTAGTGGTAACGACGGCAGCTCTGCGTTGTACCATATCGAGCTTCCTGGTCTGTTCTTTGTGATGTGGGCTCAATACGGAACAGCAATAGACCAGATTGGATCTAACCATACTGCAGTAGGCATTTGCTTTACTTCTGTGCCGGCCTTCAAGTTGCGTCGCAGAAATCCAAGCGTGATGTTTGCCTTCTTGCAGTACCGATCTATATGATTTTGCCGTGACAACGAAGACTGTAGGTCCACTCCAAGGTACTATGTGGTGTCTTGAAGTTGAAGGAAATGTCCCTTCAGTTGGTATGGATGCCTGGTGGGCGGTCGGGATCTTGTGATTGTCAACACGCTGCATTTCAAGGGATGAAACTACATGCCCCACTTGCGCTCCCAGTCAGCAAGTGTGCAAGGGTCCTGTTGAAGAGCCGAGCAATCTTCTTGACTTTCTATGGTCCTATTAACATTACAATCATCGGCGAACAGTCTGGTGTGAGAGGTGATGTTGTCCGGAAGATCGTTTATGAAAAGCAGGAAAAGTAAAGGTCCCACGACTGACCCCTGGGATACCCCGCTGGCTACTAATGCACCCTCTGACGTCACGCCTTCAACAACTACACGCTGTGTGCGGCCTGTGGGGAATGATGATATCCGTCATGGAGATTTCCTCGAATTCCGAAGTGATGCAGTTTAAGAAGGCGTTGGTGAGACACACGATCAAATGCCTTTGAAAAATCAAGGATGACCATATCCGTCTGAATTCCCTTGTCCTTGGCCGAAGCAAGATCGTGTACCAGTGTGACTAAATGCGTCGCGCACTTTTTTCTTCGAAAACCATGTTGTGAGTCGGTGTGGATTTGGTGCTGGTCAACATGCTTCATCACGTTACTGACAATCACATGCTCCAGAAGCTTACAACATAGGCAGGTTAATGAAACTGGCCGGTAGTTTGCTGGGTCATAGGGCTGGACTTTCTTGAAAACCGCAGACACGTTTGCTTGCTTCCAGTCTTCTGGAACTGAGCCTGTCTGTAGAGACTTGTTAGATATGGTCGCAAGGATAGGTGCGAGTGCTTTGGAGCATTCTTTGAACAGTTGAGCTGGTATCATGTCAGGTCCCGAAGATTTGTTTGACTTGCTTGACCGCAACAGCTTTTCCACCCCTTCCTCATTAACTAGAATCTCTTCCATCTCCGGGTAAGGATTACCATCTGGTTCTGGAACAGTGCTTTCCTGGTCCTCCTTGGTGTATACTGACTGGTACTGTCGAGTAAGGATATCTGCCTTGTCTTTTGAGGCATTAAAAAGGCGCCCTTTGTCCTTTAGTGGGGCAATTCCAGTACCATCTATCCTCAGAGAAGTGAGGTATTTTTAGAAGCGCTTCTGTTTTGGTTGACGTTCAACATCCGGGTCACCCATTTCATTGATGCTATTGATGTACTTCCATTAGGACTGACGTTCACACTGTTGCACAGCCTTCTTGCAGTCTTTGTACTTTCTAACGTCTTTCTCGTTCTTTGTTTTCTTCATGTGTCTTAACAACTTGTCACGCCGTCTCATCTGGGTTTTTATGTTTATGTCTATCCAGGGTTTTGTTGATCTTCTTTCCACTCAGGAGCTTCGTTGGTATGTATTTCTTCATCAAGTTTGATATGAGGCGTCGGAATTTGTTCCACATGTCCTCTACCGATGAAGTACTTGCCATGTTGTCAAACTTTACATTGGCCCCTCTTAGTTTCGTTCTAAATACCAGACTTGCTTCCATTGGACATTTATCCCATGTTTTATTTCAATCTGAGGAAATGACAGGTAAGGGACCAAAATGTTGCATGTTTTATAAATATATCAGCAAGCGCAAAGAAATTGTAGCTGAATTTATATGGTCACCCCTCCTCTAAAATGTTGGTCTGTATTGACTCCGTTCTAGTAAGTAAACAAACATTGTACAATATAAATGAGTATTGGTGCTATTTAGGCATAATTCTGTGCATTTAAGGATATAATTGTTTCAAAGACATTGGAGAAGAAACACTGATGCAAGCCAATGCCTGGGTTCAATTCCAGAAAGAGGTAAACTTTGCAATTTCAAAAACATATGGTTTGCTCGACTTTCATAGTTGAATCTGAAAGCGATACCTTTTTCGCAAACTTGAAAGATTCTTTGTGACTGAACTTTTATAATGCATGAGTAAATGGTCAGATATGACCTAAATTTCTATTTGGAAATTCTTTTGATGCATCATAAAGAAACAAGGGTTCAGTATTGGCAGGATTGCACTAGATACTGGAAGATGCCATTTTACCATTTTTGGACCGAGCTTTAAGCTGCATTCTAAATACCAGATTTGCTTCCATTGGATATATATCCCATGTTTTATTTCAAAGTGAGAAAATGACAGCTGAAAAGGGCTGAAATGATGCATGTTTTATTAATAGATCTGCAAGCTCAAAGAAATTGTTGGTGATTTTATATGGTCACCCCTACTTTAAAAATGTTGGTTTATATTTACTACGTTCTAGTCGGTAAACAAACATAGTTGACTGTAACTTGAATAGGAGCAGATCAACATATGGATTTTTTCTCATTAACTTGTTGGGCAAGGATGGTTCTATAAACAAGCAAGGTTTGAAAACTTTGTATGTGTAGTTTTTGTGGGCGCAGTTAAGTCGCCTATGGAAATATTTAGTGGTAAGCTCCCTAAAAGCAAAGGTAGAAATGTCAGCAGCACTGTCCTGTTTTCAGTCATTACATACTAGTTCGACACATTCGTAGTTCTATCCAATTCTGTTTCATGATATGTATCCTTATGGCATGCATTTTGCCATGGTTAATGTAAAAATATGATGGTAGTGCGAATTTAGATCTAACTGTGTGATTTGATGAGGTTTTTTTTTGTCTCTGATATATGTTCTTGTTCTTTAAAGCAATGTAAATCAGTTTGTATTGATGTGTTTGGAAAGATGACTTGCAGTAATTGCATTTGCAGAAACATAAGAAAGAATCTAATTCCTCTGGAATAAAAGGGTAAGCTTCCAGGGCACAAGGACTATGTCTCAAACCAAAACAAAACTTAAAAATTGTCTCTCCGAAACAGCCCGCTGCAATATCCCGATAAGTTTTCTCATCCGTCATATGTTCGAATTTATTGTATTCATATCAAAGAGACATGAAAAGATATATTCAGCTATTTCTCATGGCATTTAGGCATTTGTAAACAATTTCTTGGCAGTTTTGTCTTCAAAATATCCTTAAAAATGTCATTTTTCATTTTACATAGGGGGTGTAGGTTTGAAAATTGCCATAAAAATGAGTATTGGTGCTATTTAGGCATACTTCTGTGCATTTTAGGATAGACTTGTTTCAAAGACATTGGAGAAGAAACACTGATGGAAGCCGATGTCTGGGTTCCATTCCAGAAAGAGGTAAACTTTGCACTTTTCAAAAACATATGGTTTGTTCGGCTTTCATAGTTGAATCTAATAACTTTTTCGCAAACTTGAAAGATTTTCTTTGTGACTGAACTTTTTTCATGCATGGGAAAATTATCAATATGACCTAATTTTTTTTTATGCATCATTAAGAAAATAAGGGTTCGGTATTGGTAGCATTGCACCAGATACTGGGAGGTGCCGGGTTTTATCACTTTTGGACCGAGCTTTTAGTTGCGTTCTAAATACCAGACCTGCTTCAATTGGATATATATCCCATGTTTTATTTTAATGTGAGAAAATGACAGGTGTAAGGCACTTAATTGATGCATGTTTTATAAACATATCTGCAAGCTCAAAGAAATTGTTGCTGATTTTGCTGATCAACATGTGGATTTATGTCATTAACTTGTTGAGCTAGGATGGTTATATAAACAAGCAAGGTTTGAAAAGTTTTGTGTGTGTAGTTTCTGTGGGCGCAGGTAAGTCGCCTATGGAAATATTAAGTGGTAAGCTCCATATAGCAAAGGCAGAAATGTCAGCAGCACTGTCCTGTTTTCAGTAATTGCATACTTTGTCCACACATTTGTAGTTCTATCCAATTCTGCTTTATAAAATGTATCTTCATGACATGCATTTTGCTATGGATAATGTAAAAATGTGATGGAAGTGCGAATTAGTTTGCCTCTGATCTATATTCTGGGGAGTGGGGTGGGGTGTACGTTAAAGCCAAGTAAATAAATTTTTATTGATATATTTAGAAAGATGACTTGCAGTAATTGCATTTGCAGAAACACAAGAAAGAATCTAATTAATCTGGAATATAAGGGTAAGGTTCCAGGGCACAATGACTATGTCTCAAACCAAAACAAAACTTAAAAATTGTCTCTCCGAAACAGCCCGCTGCAATATCCCGATAAGTTTTCTCATCTGTTATATGTTCTAATTTATTGTATTCATGTCAGAAGGATGCAAAAAGATATATTCAGCTATTTCTCATGGCATTAAGGCATTTATTAACATTTCTTGGCATTTTTGTCTTCAATATATCCTCAAAAATGTCATTTTTTACTTAAAATAGGGGCTGTATGTTTAAATAGGGGCTGTATGTGTAAAAATAGTCATAAATATGAGTATTGGTGCTATTTAGGCATAATTGTGTGCATTGTAGAATAGAATTGTTCCAAAGACATTCTAGAAGAAAGACTGATGCAAGCCGGTGTCTGGGTTCTATTTCAGAAAGAGGTAAACTTTGCACTTTTCAAAAACATATGGTTTGCTCGGCTTTCATAGTTGAATCTGAAAGCGATAACTTTTTCGCCAACTTGGAAGATTCTTTGTGACAAACTTTTATAATGCATAAGAAAATTATCAGATATGACCTAAATTTCTATTTGGCAATTCTTTTGATGTATCATAAGGAAAATAAGGGTTCAGTATTGGTAGCATTGCACTAAATACTGCGAGTTGTCTGGTTTTATCCCTTTTTGACCGAGCTTTTAGTTGCGTTCTAAATACCAGACCTGCTTCCATTGGATATATATCCCATGTTTTATTTCAATGTGAGAAAATGACAGCTGCAAGGGACTAAAATGATGCATGTTTTATAAATATATCTGCAAGCTCAAAGAAATTGTTGCTGATTTTATATGGTCACCCCTCCTTTAAAAATTGGGTTTGTATTTACTCCGTTCTAGTAGGTAAACAATCGTGGCTGACTGTAACTCGAACAGGAGCAGTTCAACATATCTAACTTCAGAACTTATTTAGTTGATGAGTTTTTGCATCTGATCTATGTTTTGGGGACGGGGTGCACCTTAAAGCCATGTAAATCAATTTTTATTGATGTGTTTAGAAAGAAGACCTGCAGTAATTGCACTGACAGAAACACAAGAAAGGATCTACTTCATCCGGAATATAAGAGTAAGGTTTCATGGCACTAGGAATATGTCTCAAACCGAAGCAATACTTATTTTTTTTGTCTCTCCGAAGCAGCCATCTGCAATATTCTGATAAATTTTCTCATCTGTTATATATTTTAATTTATTGTATTCATGTTAAAAGCATGTGAACAGATATATTCAGCTATTTCGCATGGAATTTTGGCATTTATAAACGTTTGCTTGACAGTTTTGTCTTCAAAATGTCATAAAAATGTCATTATTTACTTTACATAGGGGTGTAGGTGTGAAAATAGCCATAAAAATGAGTGTTGGTGTTATTTAGGCGTCATTCTGTGCATTTTAGGAATAGAATAGTTCCAAAGACATTGGAGACGAAACACTGATGCAAGCCGGTGTCTGGGTTCCATTCCAGAAAGAGGTAAACTTTGCACTTTTCAAAAACATGGTTTGCTCGGCTTTCATAGTTGAATCTGAAAGCAATAACTTTTTCGCAAACTTGAAAGGTTCTTTATGACTGAACTTTTATTATGTATGTCTAAATTATTAGATATGACCTAAATTTCTATTTGGCAATTCTTTTGATGCATCATAAAGAATATAAGGGTTCGGTATTAGTAGGATTGCACTAGATACTTGGAGGTGCCAGGCTTTATCCTTTTTGGACCGAGCTTTTAGTTGCGTTCTAAATTCCAGACCTGCTTCCATTGGATATATACCCCATGCTTTATTTCAATTTGAGAATGACAGCTGTAACGGACTAAAATGATGCAGTTTTTATAAATATATCTGCAAGCTCAACGAAATTGTTGCTGATTTTATATGGCCAACCCTCCTTTTAAAAACGTTAGTTTCCAGTCGATAAACAAACATTGTTGACTGTAACTGGAAAAGGAACAGATCAACATTTGGAATTTTTCTCATTAACTTGTTGGGCTGTGACGGTTCTCTTAGCAAGCAAGCTTTGAAAACTTTTCTATGTGTAAGTTCTGTGGGCGCAGGTAAGTCGCCTATGGGAATATTTAGTGGTTAGCTCCCAATAGCAAAAAAGTAGAAATGTCAGCAGCACTGCCCTGTTTTCAGTCATTACATACTAATTCCACACATTTGTAGTTCTATCCAATCATGTTTTATAAAATTATCTTCATGACATGCATTTTGCCATGCATAATGTAAAACTGTAATGGTAGTGCGAATTTAGGTCTAACTGGGTGGATCTGATGAGTTTTGCCTCTGATCTATGTTTTTGGGAGTGGATGTACTTTAAAGCCATGTAAATCATTTTTTATCAATTTTTATTGATGTGTTTAGAAAGAAAAAACAAGGTAACGTTGGCTGGTGCCTGATGCTCTGTCTCTGTTCTATGCTCTAAAACTGTTGGTTTTCTTTTGCTCCAGCATTTCAGTGGTTTCTTGCTGTCGAGTTCTCACCGTTGATTCATCTCTGTGGTTGTTTGATTATTTGTGTTCACGGAGATGTTGCACTGATGAGTTAGGAGGCCTTCATGCGGACTGAACAAATTATTTGTGCAAATCGCGACGGAAATAAGGGCGAGGATTGTGGCCACGTAAAATCGATTTAAGCGCCCCCGCCCCCATGAAATTCGATTCCACTGACCGTTCCAAGGCGGCTTTTCGGTCGCGATTTATTTTTGTCTTTGGGTGTTTGTGTCGCTTGTGTTATTTTATTTTGGATAGCCTTTTGTCCATTTTGTGAGAAAGTAACTGTCCTTTTGGCTTTCCGCTGTTAGTGGTGTTTCCATTAGGTCTGTTGTTGCATGTTTGTGTCTCTTTCCCTTTGATGTGCCTGATGGGAGCTATGGGTAGATTGTATCGATTCCTGATCATTGCTTCCACTTCAATTTTGCAGTAATTGTATTTGCAGAAACAAAGGAAAGCATCTACTTCATCTGGAATATAAGAGTAAGGTTTCATGGCACAAGAACTATGTCTCAAACCAACGCAAATCTTAAAATTTGTCTCTCCGAAACAGCCCGCTGCAATATCCCGATAAGTTTTTGCATCCGTTATATGTTCTAATTTATTGTATTCATGTCTGAAGGATGTGAACAGATATATTCAGCTATTTCTCATGTCATTGAGGCATTTATAAACGTTTTCTTGGCAGTTTTGGTTTTCAAAACATCCTCAAAATGTCATTTTTTACTTTAAATAGTGGGTGTTGGTGTGAAAATAGCCATAAAAATAAGGATTTGTATTATTTAGGTGTAATTCTGTGCATTTTAGAATAGAATTGTTCCAAAGACATTGGAGAAGAAGCACTGATGCAAGCCGGTGATTCTTTGTGACTGAACTTTTATTATGCTGGAGTTTATTATTAGATATGACCTAAACTACTTTTTCGCATTTTTGTTGATGCGTCAAAAAGAAAATAAGTGTTCGGTATTGGTCGCATTGCACTAGATACTGGGAGGTGCCGGGATTTATCATTTTTGGACCAAGCTTTTAGTTGGTTTAAACAATATTTATTTGCAAATAAATTACAAAGACATACAAAGATACATACACGCAAAATGGCATAGGATCTGACGGTGAGCAAATTGCTTATATTCGAAGTCATTTCCTAGGTTCAAGTATTGTTTACAGTGTAATCGAATAATGGTTAAATAGTGACATCAATGCAAAACCAAATCGTTCTGTGAACATAGAGAGAGAGAGCTTTTAGTTGCGTTCTAAATACCAGACTTTCTTCAATTGGATATATATCCCATGTTTTATTTCAATGTGAGAAAATGACAGCTGTAAGCGATTAAAATGATGCATGTTTTATAAATATATCTGCAAGCTCAAAGAAATTGTTGCTGATTTCATATGGTTAACCCTCCTTTAATAAATGGTTTGTATTTACTCAGTTCTAGTAGGTAAACAATCGTGGCTGACTGTAACTTAAACAGGAGCAGTTCAACATATGGATTTTTTCTCATTAACGTGTTGGGCTAGGATGGTTCTATAAGCAAGCAAGCTTTGAAAAGTTTTGTATGTGTAGTTTCATGTGGGCGCAGGTAAGTCACCTGTGGAAATATTAAGTGGTAAGCTCCCAAGAGCAAAGGTAGAAATGTCAACAGCACTGTCATGTTTTCAGTCATTACATACTGTTTCCACACATTTTCAGTTCTATCCAATTCTGTTTCATAAAACCCCGGGCTTCTCCAGACTTTCGCATGAGTCTTTAAACCGAGGTCCCGTCTCCATATGACCTTAGATGTTGGTGGGACGTAAAACTCAAACACTCACAAACTGTGTTTCATAAAATGTATCTTCATTGCATGTATTTCAACATGGATAATGTAAAATGTTATGGTAGTGCTAATTAAGGTCTAACTGGGTGGATTTGATGAGTTTTTGCCTCTGATCTAAGTTTTTTCAGAAGGGGATGTACTTTAAAACCATGTAAATTACAGGGTCACTGATGAGGCTTTATTAGCCGAAACTACGTAGAATGACACATCTTCTTTCTTATGAATGTTTTCATTGCTCTTAAAGGAACTCATTTTTGATTTTTATTTATTGATGTGTTTGGAAGGAAGACTTGCAGTAATTGCATTTGCAGAAACACAAGAAAAATCTACTTCATCTGGAATATAAAAGTAAGGTTTCTTGGCACTAGGACTATGTCTCAAACCAAAGCAAAACTAAAAAAATGTCTTTCCGAAACAGCCAGCCGCGATATCCTGATAAGTTTTCTCATCTGCTATATGATCTAATTTATTGTATTCATGTCAAAAGGATGTACACAGATATATTCAGCTATCTTTCGTGGGTTTAAGGCATTTATAAACATTTTTCTTGGTAGTTTTATCTTCAATCTACCCATAGAAATGTCAATTTTTACTTCAAATAGGGGATGTAGGTGTTAAAATGACCGTAAAATGAGTATTGGTCCTATTTATGCATAATTCTGTGCATTTTAGGATAGATGATGATGATGATGATTTCGTGTTTAACGACGCGTCAACCCTCCTGGTGGGTCATAAGCGTCAGTCGGTTAACGGTTAAACGGCATGAATAATTATGATGATATTAAAAGTAACAAGTCAGAATGATAATGTATAAAAATCTGAAACAGTTAAATCTTATGAAAAAGACCAATTTCTTTTAAGAATAAAATAATGTTATCAACAGGTACATCTCGAAACAGTTGTTGCAAAGTGTCAGCTTTGAAATATAAAATACGTGAGGGTGAAAAGTCAACACAGTCAATTAAGATATGTTTCACAGTGAATGGCTGATCACAACCTACACAAGAAGGCTGATCATCACCATTAAAAATATAAGAATGAGTAACTCTAGTATGGCCGATGCGCAGTCGTGTTAATACTACGTCCTCTTTTCTGGAAAACTGTGGAGGAGAGCATTTTGTACTAACGACAGGTTTAATGGCATGGAGTTTGTTATTTATTGCACGGTCCCATTCGCCTTGCCATTCCGACAAGATGTATCTATTGATAAATGGTTTAAAATTATTAAAAGGAATTTTAAAAACAGATGGATCAAGATTGAGCGATTCCTTTGCTTTCTTGTCAGCATATTCATTGCCGACAATGCCAATATGGCTCGGAAGCCAACAAAACAAGATTTGGTGTGTTTTAGAAATTTCATGATGTTTTTCGATCAATTTTTGAATTTGAGGATTTTTAGATGATGAATGATCTAAAGCCTTAAGCACAGAAAGTGAACCAGAAAATATAATTGCTTTTTGAATTGTTGAAGAACTGATAAAATCTAAAGCTAGGTCTATTGCTTTGGCTTCAGCTGTAAAAATAGATGAACCATCTGGAAGGCGCATGGTTTTGTGCGTATCTTTAGAAACATACGCACAACCAACTTTATCTCCTTCTTTGGAACCATCAGTATAGACTTGCTGGTAATCATCGTAACGTGATTGCAGTACCTGAAAGTTTTGTTTGAGAAGTATCGGATTTGATTCGGATTTTTTGCCATCATGTAAGTCGAACAGAATAGAAGGTTGTTTAATACACCAAGATGGAACTTCGGCGGTTTCATGTTTTTGAATATTTTTAAGGTCGATACCTGAATTTTCCAGCAGTGGTAAAATACGTAATCCAAAAGGTTTAATTGCTGTGGGTTTAGTTTCATACCTATCTACAAATTGAGGTCGAAATGAAATTTTGGATGCCGGGTTAGATGGATTTGCAGCAAGTCTAATAGCATACTGAAGAGAAAGTTTCTCTCTGCGCGAGGTTAAAGATGGTTCACCTGCTTCTACATAAAGGCTTAATACGGGAGAAGTACGGAAGGCTCCCATGGCCAGACGAAGGCCTTGGTGATGGATAGTATCCAAGGATTTTAAATAGGACTTTCTGGCAGAACCATAAACAACAGACCCATAATCTAATTTAGATCTTATTAAAGACCGGTAAAGATGTAATAAAGTATACCGATCTGCTCCCCAACTTGTATGAGCTAAAACTTTCAAAAGATTCAAAGCTTTTAAGCATTTCGCTTTAAGATATTTAATATGGGGAATAAAAGATAACTTTTGATCAAATATGACCCCAAGAAATTTGGCTTCTTCAACAACAGGAATTTGTGATCCGTATAAAAACAGGGAAGGATGTTCGTGTTTCTTCCGTAGTTTACAAAAATGAACACACTGCGTTTTCGATTTGGAGAACTTGAAACCATTTTTATCAGTCCATTCTTCTATTCTTTTTAAATTTTGTTGTAACTTTCGTTCAATTGTTTTCATATTTTTTGAACGGTAACATATACAAAAATCATCAACATACAATGAACAATCAGTTTTGTCGTCCAAACACTGTACAATATTGTTTATTTTGATGTTAAATAGCGTAGTTGAAAGAATACTACCCTGTGGGACACCCTGTTCTTGATCATAGAAATCTGACACGGTAGACCCCACACGCACCTGAAACATGCGCTCCCCTAAAAAGCTTTCAATAAAACTGGGAAGTTTTCCTCTTAAGCCAATGTTATGTAGATCTTTCAATATTCCATATCGCCATGTTGTATCATATGCTTTCTCCAAGTCGAAAAAGACAGCTACTACGTGTTCTTTGTTAATAAAAGCATCTCGTATAAATGTTTCTAGTCTTATTAAATTGTCATTGGTACTACGTTCCGAACGAAAGCCCGATTGATATTCTGAAATGAGGTTGTTGGACTCTAAGTACCAGACTAATCTCTTGTTTATCATTCTCTCCAATGTTTTACACAAACAACTTGTCAAAGCTATCGGACGATAATTTGTAGGTTCTGCATGATCTTTCCCTGGTTTCGGAATTGGTACAACTGTAGCTACACGCCAGCTCTCAGGACAGACCCCCGTTTCCCAAATATTATTAAAGATATCTAAAAGTGTTGTAAGAGAACTTTTTGGCAGATGCTTAAGCATCTGATAATGAATTTCATCGGGGCCGGTTGCCGTATCATGTGATTTTTCAATGGCTTCAACGAGTTCGGATAAGTTAAAAGGTTTGTTGTATTCTTCGTGATTAAGTGATTTAAAGTTTAGATTTCTTTTCTCTTGGTCCTTTTTGAAATTTCTAAAAGTGTCAGAATAATTACGCGATGATGAATTTCTCAAGAATGTGTGCCCAAGAGTATCTGAAATATCTTTTTTTGTTGAAGCTATTGTGTCAAATTCAGTATTTAAATGTGTAAAACTAGGAGACTTTGTTTTTCCTGAAATTTTTCGTACCATATCCCAAACCTTTTTAATGGGGGTTTTATAGTGCAATTTGGAGACATATTCTCTCCATGACTTTCGTTTGGAAGCTCGGATTGTTCGCCGAGCTTTAGCTCTAAACACTTTTACGTCGTTGAGCTTTTCTGAAGTGGGATTTTTGCAGAACTTATTTAGAGCCTGTTTACGCTTTTTAATAGCTTCTTTACAGTCATTATTAAACCAAGGCTTGCTTTTCTTAGTATTTGTGGAGGTCTTTGGAATGCATTGTTCTGATATGTTAATAAGTGTATCTGTGAAATCAGAAACAATGTCGGATGATTCATTAAAATGATCAATTGATAACTCTTCTTCACATAAATTATGGAATAATTCCCAGTCGGCTTTATTCATTTTCCATTTCTGGTTACAGTCCTCATCTGGTTCGTTTACACTCTCAATTATAACAGGGAAGTGATCACTTCCGCACTGATCATCATGAACAGACCAGTCATAGTCCAAGAAGAGAGATGGGTGACACAAAGAGAGATCCAAAGAAGACAAATGACCTGTCGCTGGGTGAAGGTAAGTATAAGATTTATCATTCATCAAGCAAAGATCGCTCTTTGCAATAAAATCTTCAACAAGTGCTCCTCTGTTATTGATATCTTTACAGCCCCATAGAATATTGTGACCATTGAAGTCGCCAACTAAAAGATATGGCGATGGAAGTTGACTCAGCAATGAGTCAAGATGTTCGGGCTTTAACGAAAATGAGGGTGGAATATATAAAGAGCAAATTGTAGTTTCTTTATCCAGAGAAACCGATACTGCTACAGCTTGTAGGTCTGTTTTTAATTTGATCTCTCTTTGTGGTAAACATGATTTAACAAGAATTGAACTGCCACCAGATGGTTTGCTACCATCAGAATAGATATAGTTGTATGTATTGAAACCCCTGACATCAATGTTGTCATCAGTTTTTAAAAAAGTTTCTTGTAAACAAAAAACCGATGGGTTTAATAACGAAATAAGTAATAAGAGTTCATTATAATTTGGTTTAAGACCTCGACAATTCCATTGTATTATTTTGTGTTTTAAATCCATTTTATGAAGAGATTAAGACTAGAAACTATATTGGAGCTGCAATTGGTGATATAGATCTGCTACCACCAGCTCGTGGTGTTGCTGACCTCGATCTGTTATTGCCATTTGGTGATGATGGAGTTTCAGCGAACTCCATATCACTGTCACTCAAAGATCCGAATCTGTTCTGAAATCTAATATTGTCTCTTTCCATTTTACGTTGTCTGTCTGTCTGTTTTTGAGACAATTGATGTTTTTTTATCGGATCTTCCGATCCCTTATTAGTTCGACCTGAGTCGAGTTTCTCTTTTACGTGCGGCGCTGGCTTCGGTACGGTCGCTGTCGACCGATCCGAAGCAACCTGGATTGCGCCATTTGATAATTTGGTTGAACTTTGCGGTGCTGGAGTGGGTTTACTCCATGCACCAGATTTTTTCAGTTCAGCTATGTATGATTCAGCAGTCTGTGTCGCGGAGCTGGTACATTTTACACCAGTACCCTTTGTGATGCTGGCGAAACTGGTGGTTGGTGTTATATATCGCTCATCGACAATTTTTCGCGCTTCTGGGAATGTTATCCCCCTTTGGTATTTGACGGTTAGTATTTCTTTTTCTTTTTTCCATGCCGGACAGTCTCGAGAGAAAACAGCATGTTTGCCATCACAATTTACGCATTTGGGTTCATTTTTGCAGTTGAGGTGATTATCAACATGCTTTTCTTCACCACAATTAGGACAGAGTTTTTTCCTCTGACATCTGCTTTCATGATGGCCAAAAGCCTGACAAGAGTAACATCTAAGAGGGTTTGGGATGTATACCTCTACGTTAATGGAAAGATATGCTACTTTGATTTTCTTGGGTAGAACTGGTGTATTAAAAGTCAACACATAAGTTGCTGTTGGTTTTAGTACACCATTTCTACGGACTTTGATGTTACGAACACCAACAGCATTTTAGGATAGAATTGTTCCAAAGACATTGGTGAAGAAACACTGGTGCAAGCCAATGTCTACGTTCTATTTAGAAAGAGGTAAACTTTACACATTAAAAAAACAATACATTTGCTCAGCGTTCATAGCTGAATCTGAAAGCGATAACATTTTCGCAAACTTAAAAGATTCTTTGTGACTGAACTTTTATTGTGCATTAGTAAATTATTCGATATGACCTAAATTTCTATTTGGAAATTCGTTTGATGCATCATAAAGAAAATAAGAGTTCGGTATTGGTAGCATTGCACTAGAAACTTGGGGGGAGGGGTTGCTGAATTTTATAACTTTTGGACCGATCTTTTAGTTGCGTTCTAAATACCAGACTTGCTGCCATTGGATATATATCCCATGTTTTATTTCACTGTGAGAAAAGGACTAAAATGAAGCATGTTTTATAAATATATCTACATGCTCAAAGATATTGTTGCTGATTTTATATGGTCACCCCTCCTTTAAAAATGTTGGTTTGTATTTACTCCGTTCCAGCAGAGTTCGATATTTGTAGCATTGCACTAGATACTTGGAGGTGCCGGGTTTTATCACTTTAGACCGAGCTTTTAGTTGCGTTCTTAATACCAGACTTGCTTCAATTGGATATATATCCTATGTTTTATTTCAATGTGAGAAAAATGACAGCTGTAAGCGATTAAAATGATGCATGTTTTATAAATATATCTGCCAGCTCAATGAAATTGTTGCTGATTTTATATGGTCACCCCTCCTTTAAAAATGGTTTGTATTTACTCCGTTCTAGTAGGTAAACAAACATGGTTGACAGTACCTTGAAAAGGAGCAAATCAACATAAGGTTTTATGGCACTTGGACTATGTCTCAAACCATAGGAAATCTTAAAAAATTGTCTCTCCGAAACAGCCCGCTACAATATCCCCGAAAAGTTTTTCATCCGTTATAAGTTCTAATTTATTGTATTCATGTCAAAACGATGTGAACAGATATATTCAGCTATTTGTCAAGACATTAAGGCTTTTATAAACATGTTTTGGCAGTTTTGTCTTCAAAATATCCTCATATATGCCATTTTTACTTTAAATAGGGGGCGAAGGTGTAAAAAAAAAATACTCATCCAAATGAGTTGGTGCTATTTAAGTATAATTCTGTGTATTGCAGAATAGAATTTTTCCAAATACATTGGAGAAGAAACACTGATGTAAGCCGGTGTCTAAGTACTATTTAAGAAATAGGTAAACTTTGCACTTTAAAAAAACAATATGTTTGCTCGGCGTTCATGGTTGAATCTGAAAGCGATAACTTTTTCGCAAATTTGAAAGATTCTTTGTGACTGAACTTTTATTATGCATGAGTAAATTATTACATATGGCCTAAAGTTCTATTTGGCAATTCTTTTGATGCATCATAAAGAAAATAAGGGTTCTGTAATGGTAGCATTGCACTAGATGCGGGGAGGTGCCGGGTTTTATCATTTTTGGAGCGAGCTTTCCTACATCTACATCTATACATTGGTCCGTCAATCTTGACTATTACTCAATGGATATAGTTCATTATGGTAGAGCTAGAAAAATTGAAAAGCAAGAGAATATAGTCGGCAAGAATTAGTATTTAGTCATAAATTAACGTAAAAATAACAAGAAAACAGGACTAAAAATATTACCATATATAAGCAAAGAGGTTCAACATAAAAAGGAGAGAAGGAGAAAGTTACCCCAGCCACTTTTGGCTCAACAAGTCAAGGCCTCTCTGCCTTCCGTGGCGGTACCAGGGCCCATACGTCCTCGACAGCACAGCTCCCCCTTGCAGAGTTACTAGGTGACTGGGTCCCTTAACTTGCTTAGAATGAGAGGGTGGATAGCTTCATCGTGAATGATGCCAGTGGTGGAGCCTCAGCTACAGAAGCTGGTACAGAATTCCACAAAGGTACGGTACGAGGGAAAAAGCTAAACTTAAAAGAATCTGATGATGTCGAAAAGTCTGAACTTCGTGGAGTTTGTAGCTCTGGACCTTGCTGTGACTGGTGTCAAGTAATCAGCGGCAGGTATATCAACAACGTCTTGAACCACTTTGTACAGTAGGGTGAGATGAATCTTTGACCGTCTGGTTTCTAGGGGTTCCCACTGTAGGTGATCGAGCATTGATGATACGCTGCTTGTATTTGTGTACCGATTAGTGGTAAAGCGGACAGTTATGCGTTGTACCATCTCGAGCTTCATGATCTGTTCGTTGTGATGTGGACAGCAATAATCCAGATTGGATCTAACCATACTGCAGTAGTCATTTGCTTTTGTTTCTTCTGTGCCGGCCTTCATGTTGCGTCGCGGAAATCCAAGCGTGCTGTTTGCCTTCTTGCATTACCGATCGATGTAATTTTGCCATGACAACGAAGAGTGTAGGTCCACTCCAAGGTACTTTGTGGTATTTGAAGTTCAAAGACATGCCCCTTCAGTTGGTATGGATGCCTGGTGGGGATCGGGATCAGGTGATTGTCAACACGCTGCATTTCTGGGGATGAAACAACATGCCCCATTCGCGCTCCCAGTCAGCAAGTGTGTAAAGGTCCTGTTAGAGACGAGCAATCTTCTTGACTTTCTATGGTCCTATAAACAATACAATCATCGGCGAAAAGTCTGGTGTGAGGGTTGATGTTGTCCGGAAGATCGTTTATGAAGAGGAGGAAAGGAAAAGGTCCTACGAATGACCCCTGGGGAACCCCGCTGGCTACTGGTGCCCTCCTTGTCGTCACTCCTTCAACAACTACACGCTGTGTACCGCCTGTGAGGAACGATGACATCCATTCATGGAAATTTCCTCGAATTCCGAAGTGATGCAGTTTAAGACGAAGGCGTTGGTGAGGCACACGATCAAATGCCTTTGAAAAATCAAGGATGTGTCCATGGCCGAGGCAAGATCGTGTACCATTGTGACTAACTGCGTCTCGCAACTTCTTCTTCGAACACCAGGTTTGTGAGTCGGTGTGGATTTGGTGCTGGTCAACATGATCCATCACGTTACTGACAATCACATGCTCCAGAAGCTTACAACATAGGCAGGTTAATGAAACTGGCCGGTAGTTTGCTGGGTCATAGCGCTGGCCTTTCTTGAAAACCGCCGACACGTTTGCTTGCTTCCAGTCCTCTGGAACTGAGCCTGTCTGTAGAGACTTATTGATTATGGTCGCAAGGATAGGTGCGAGTTCTTTGGAGTATTCTTTCAACAGTTGAGCTGGTATCATGTCAGGTCCCGAAGCTTTGTTTGGATTGCTTGAGCGCAACAACTTTTCCACCCCTTCCTCATTCACTAGAATCTCTTCCATCTCCGGGTAAGGATTACCATCTGATTCCGAAACTGTGCTTTCCTGGTCCTCCTAGATGTATACTGACTGGTACTGTCGACTAAGGATGTTTGCTTGTCTTTTGGGGCATTAAATAGGCGCCCTTTGTCCTTCAGTGGGGCAATTCCAGTAGCATCTTTCCTCAGAGACTTGATGTATTTCCAGAAGCGCTTCTCCTTTGGTTGACGTTCGACATCCGGGCCACCCACTTCATTGATGCCATTGATGTCCTTCCATTAGGACTGACGTTCCCACTTTTGCACAGCCTTTTTGTAGTCTTTGTACTTTCTAACGTCTTTCTCGTTCTTTGTTTTCTTCATGCGTCTAAACAACTTGTCACGCCTCTCATCTGAGTTTTTATGTTTCAGTCTATCCTGGGTTTGTTGATATTCATTCCACTCAGGAGCTTCGTTGGTATGCATTTCCTCACCAAGTATGATGTGAGGCGTCGGAATTCGTTCCACAAGTCCTCTACCGATGAAGTACTTGTCATGTTTCGGAGAGACAATTTTTTAAGATGGCCTGTCTTAGTTCCGTTCCAAATACCAGACTTGCTTCCATTGGACATATATCCCATGTTTTATTTCAATCTGAGAAAATGACGGGTATAAGGGACGAAAATGGTGCATGTTTTATAAATATATCAGCAAGCTCAAAGAAATTGTAGCTGATTTTATATGGACACCCCTCCTGTAAAAATGTTGGTCAGTATTTACTCCGTTCTAGTAGGTAAACAAACATTGTACAATATAAATGAGTATTGGTGCTATTTAGGCATAATTCTGTGCATTTTAGCAAAGAATTGTTTCAAAGACATTGGAGAAGAAAGGCTGATGCAAGCCGATGTCTGGGTTCAATACCAGAAAGAGATAAACTTTGCACTTTTCAAAAACATATGGTTTGCTCGACTTTCATAGTTCAATCTGAAAGCGATAACTTTTTCGCAAACTTGAAAGATTCTTTGTGACTGAACTTTTATAATGCATGAGTGAATGATCAGATATGACCTAAATTTCTATTTGGAAATTCTTTTGATGTGTCATAAAGAAAATAAGGGTTCGGTATTGGTAGCATTGCACTAGATACTGGGAGGTGCCGGGTTTTTATCGTTTTTGGACCAAGCTTTTAGTTGCGTTCTAAATACCAGACCTGCTTCCATTGGATATTTTTCCCATGTTTTATTTCATTGTGAGAAAATGACAGCTGTGAGGGACTTAAATGATGCATGTTTTATAAATATATCTGCAAGCTCAAAGAAATTGTTGCTGAAATACATACCAACATCATAGTGTAAATTATATTTTCTTGTCCTTTGAGATCATTGATTCCATTGTGGAATTTTGAAAATATCTGAGGGTCACTGATGAGGCCTTATTGGCCGAAACTAGCTATTCTGGCGCCGTAAACATGTACACTGCATATTTTTCACTTCTGTGGTGTTTTCATTGCTTCAAAAGGATAACCCTTTCCTAGAACATATTTAACTTCACTACAGCTGGTGTGTGGGAATGTGTGGCGGCGGTAAATCGTCTCCCTGCCCTACATCATAGTGTAAATGCTGAAATACATACCAACATCATAGTGTAAATTATATTTTCTTTTCCTTTGGGATCATTGATTCCATTGTGGAATTTTGAAAATATCTGAGGGTCACTGATGAGGCCTAATTGGCCGAAACTAGCTAGTCTGGCCCAGAAAACATGTTCACTGCATATTTTTCACTTCTGTGAAAATCTGTCTCTCCGAAACAGCCCGCTGTCAAAATATTCTCAAAAATGTCTTTTTTTACTTTAAAAAGGGAGTGCATGTGTGAAAATAGCCATGAATATGAGTATTTGTGCTATTTAGGCATAGTTTTGTGCATTTTAGGATAGAATTGTTCCAAAGGCATTGGGATCTCGGGCTTCTCCAGACTTTCGGTTGAGTCTTTAAACCGAAGTCCCGTCTCCGTACGACCTTAGCTATTGGTGGGACGTAAAACTCAAACACTCACTCACTCCAAAGGCATTGGAGAAGAAAGACTGATGCAAGCCGGTGTCTGGGTTTTATTCCAGAAAGAGGTAAACTTTGCCTTTTTCAAAAACATATGGTTTGGTCGGCTTTCATAGTTGAATCTGAAAGCCATAACTTTTTCGCAAACATGAAAGATTCTTTTTGACGAACTTTTGTAATGCATGAGAAAATTATCAGATTTGACCTAAATTTCTATTTGGCAATTCTTTTGACGTTTCATAAGAAAATAAGGGTTCGGTATTGGTAGCATTGCACTAGATACTGTGAGGTGCCTGGTTTTATCACTTTTGGACCGAGCTTTCAGTTGCGTTCTAATTAACAGACCTGCTTCCATTGGATATATATCCCCTGTTTTATTTCAATGTGAGAAAAGAACAGCGGTAAGGGACTAAAATGATGCATGTTGTATAAAAATATATCTGCAAGCTCAAAGAAATTGTTGCTGATTTTATATGGTCACCCCTCCTTTAAAAATGTTGGTTTGTATTTACTCCGTTCTAGTCGGTAAACAAACATGGTTGACTCTAACTTGAAAAAGAACAGATCTAAATGTGGATTTTTTCTCATTAACTTGTTGGGCTGGGATGGACCTATAAACATGCAAGGTTTGAAACGTTTTTTTTATGTGCAGTTTCTGTGGGCGCAGGTAAGTCGCCTATGGAAATATATAGTGGTAAGTTCCCAATGCCAAAGGTAGAAATGTCAGCAGCACTGTCCTGTTTACAGTCATTACATACTATTTCCACACGTTTGTACTTCTATCCAATTCTGTTTCATAAAATGTCCCTTCATAGCATACATTTTGCCATAGATAATGTAAAAATGTGATGGTAGTGCGAATTCAGGTTTAACTGCGTGTATTTGATGAGTGTTTGCCTCTGATCGATGTTCTTGGGAGTGGGTGTACTTCTAAGCCATGTAAATCAATTTTATTGGTTGTGTTTAGAATGAAGACTTGCAGTAATTGTATTTGCAGAAACACAAGAAAGAATCTTCTTCATCTGTAATATAAGAGTAAGGTTTCATGGCACAAGGACCATGTCTCAAACCAAAACAAATCTTAAAAATTGTCTCGCCGAAACAGCCCGCTGCAATATCCGGATAAGTTTTCTGATCCGTTATATGCTCTAATGTATTGTATTCATGCCATAAAGATGTGAACAAATATATTCAGCTATTTCTCAAGGCATTAAGGCATTTATAAACGTTTTCTTGGCATTTTTGTTTTCGCAACATCCTCAAAATGTCATTTTTTTTAATTTAAATAGGGGTTGTAGGTGTGAAAATAGCCATAAAAATAAGGATTTGTGTTATTTAGGCGTAATTCTGTGCATTTTAGGATAAACTTGTTCCAAAGACATTGGAGAAAAAACAATGATGCAAGCCGGTGATTCTTTGTTACTGAACTTTTATTGTGCATGAGTTTATTTGTAGATATGACCTAAACTACTATTTGGCAATTTTTTCCATGCGTCATAAAGAAAATAAGAGTTCGGTATTTGTAGCATTGCACTAGATACTGGGAGGTGCCGGGTTTTATCACTTTTGGACCAAGCTTTTAGTTGGTTTAAACAATATTTATTTGCAAATAAATTAAAAAAGACATACATAGATACATACACGCAAAATGACATAGGATCTGACGGTAAGCATAGGGCTTTTGAAAATTAGAGAGATAATGTCGGTTGGTGCCTGATGCTCTGTATCTGGTCGGGCTCATCGGAGTCTAACTGTTGGTTTTCTTTTGCTCCAGCATTTCAGTGGTTTCTTGCTGTCGAGTCCTCACCGTTGTCTCACGTCTGTGGTTCTTTGATTTTTGTGTTCACGGAGATGTTGCACTGATGAGTTAGGAGGCCTTCATGCCGACTGAACAAATTATTTGTCTAAATCGCGACGGAAGTAACGGCGAGGATTGTGGCCACGTAAAATCGATTTAAGCCCCCCAGTGGAAACATTCCGCTGACCGTTCCAAGGCGGCTCTTCTGTGGCGATTTATTTATGTTGTTGTCTGTTACTTACTGTGTGTATCACTTGTGTCTTTTGGTTTTGGATGGCCATATGGCCATTTTGTGGGAAAGTAACTGTCCTTATGGCCTTCCTTTGTTTAGGTTTCCATTATGGTCTGGTCGCTTAATGTTTGTATTTCTTTCCCTTTGGTGTCTTTTATGGGTGGAGTAAGTTAATTGTATCAATTCCTGATCTTTGTTTTACTTCTACTTATATTGGTAGTCATTTCCTAGGTTCAAGTAGTGTTAACAGTGTATTCAAATAATGGTTAAATAGTGATATTAATACAATACCAAATCGTTCTGAGAACTCAGAAAGCTTTAAGTTGCGTTCTAAATACCAGAACTGCGTCATTTGGAATATATCCCATGTTTTATTTCAATGTGAGAAAATGACAGCTGTAAGGGACTAAAATGATGCATGTTTTATATATATATTTGCAAGCTCAATGAAATTGTTGCTGATTTTATATGGTCACCCCTCCTTTAAAAATGTTGGTTTGTATTTACTCCGTTCTAGTAGGTAAGCAATCATGGCTGACTGTAACTTGAAAAGGAGCAGATCAACATGTGGATTTTTTCTCATTAGCTTGTTTGGCTAGGATGGTTCTATATACAAGCAAGATTTGACAAGTTTTGTATGTGTAGTTTCTGTGGGCGAAGGTTAGTCGCCTTTGGAAATATTTAATGGTAAGCTCCCAAGAGCAAAGGTAGAAATGTCAGCAGCAATGTCATGTTTTCAGTCATTACATACTATTTCCACACATTTGTAGTTTTATCCAATTCTGTTTCATAAAATGTAACTTCATGGCATGGATAATGTAAAAATGTGATAAAAGTGCTAATTAAGGTCTAACTGGGTGTATTTGATGAGATTTTGCCTCTGCTCTATGTTTTTGAGAAGGGGGTGTACTTTTAAGCCATGTAAATCAGTTTTCATTGATGTGTTTGGAAGGAAGACTTGCAGTAATTGCATTTGTTGAAACACAAGAAAGAATCTACTTCATCTGGAATATAAGAGTAAGGTTTTTCTTCACTGCAGCTGGTGCTGTGCCGTGTGGCGGCCGTAAAAAGTCTCCCCGTACATCCATCATAGTGCAGATTATATTTTCTGGTCCTTTGGGATCATTGAGGTCATTAAGAATCATTTTGAAAATAGATTTCTGCTTAAGCCGGTGCAAGGGGGCGTGGCCAGTGTAGCACATTTCAGTACTGGTCATGAACAGACTCAATAAAACCGAGTCTGCTATTTTCGCTTTTTTTGTGTATTCTTTGCATCCAAAGGATCAAACTATTCAGAACTTATTCATAGCACTTGGGCTATGTCTCGAACCAAAGCAAAACTTAAAAATTTTCTTTAGGAAACAGCCCGCCACAATATTCCGATAAGTTTTCTCATCTGCTATATGAACTAATTTATTGTATTCATGACAAAAGGATGTGCACAGATATATTCAGCTATTTCTCATGGCATTAAGACATTTATAAACATTTTCTTGGCGATTTTGTCTTCAATATATTCTCAGAAATGTCAATTTTTACTTTAAATAGGGGCTGTAGGTGTGAAAATAACCATCAAAATGAGTATTTGTGCTATTTAGGCATAATTATGTGCATTTTAGGAAAGAACTATTCCAAGGACCTTGGAGAAGAAAGACTAATGCAAGCCAGTGTCTAGGTTCCATTCAGAATGAGGTAAACTTTACCATTAAAAAAAAACAATATGTTTGCTCGGCGTTCATAGTTGAATCTGAAAGCGATAACTTTTTCGCAAACTTAACAGATTCTTTGTGACTGAACTTTTATTGTGCATGAGTAAATTATTAGATATGACCTAAATTTCTATTTGGCAATTCTTTGATGCATCATAAAGAAAATAAGAGTTCGGTATTGGTAGCAGTGCACTGGATACTGGGAGGGGGGGGGGGGGTGGGGGCGGTGCAGGATTTTATCACTTTTGGACCGAGCTTTTAGTTGCGTTCTTAATATCAGTCTTGCTTCCATTGCACATATATCCCATGTTTTATTTCAATGTGACAAAGGGACTAAAATGATGCATGTTTTATAAAAATATCTGCATGCTCAAAGAAATTGTTGCTAATTTTATATTGTAACCCCTCCTTTACAAAAAAAATGTTGTTTTTTATTTACTCCGTTCTAGTAGAGTTCTATATTGGTAGCATTGCACTAGATACTTGGAGGTGCCGGGTTTTTTCGCTTTGGGACCGAGCTTTTAGTTGCCTTCTAAACACCAGACTTGCTTCAATTGGATGCATATCCCATGTTTTATTTCAATGTGAGAAAATGACAGGTATAATGGATTAAAATGATGCATGTTTTATAAATATATCTGCAAGCTCAAAGAAATTGTTCCTGATTTTATATGGTCACCCCTCCTTTAAAATAATGGTTTGTATTTACTCCATTCTAGTAGGTAAACAAACATGGTTGACAGTAACATGAAACGGAGCAAATCAACATAAGGTTTCAAGGCACTAGGACTATGTCTCAACCCAAAGCAAATCTTAAAAATTGTCTCTCTGAAACAGCCCGCTGCAATATCCCCGATAAGTTTTCTCATCCGGTATAAGTTCTAATTTATTGTATTCATGTCAAAGGTACTTTGTGGTGTCTTGAAGTTCAAGAACATGTCCCTTCAGTTGGTATGAATGCCTGGTGGGCAATCGGGATCTGGTGATTGTCAACACGCTGCATTTCTGGGGATGAAACTGCATGCCCCACTTGCGCTCCCAGTCAGCAAGTGTGAAAGGGTCCTGTTGAAGAGCCGAGCCGAGCAATCTTCTCGACTTTCTCTGGTCTTATAAACACCACAATCATCGGCGAAAAGTCTGGTGTGAGAGCTGACGTTGTCCGTAAGATCGTTTATGAAGAGATGGAAAGGTAAAGGTCCCAGGACTGACCCCTGGGAGACCCCGCTGGCTACTGATGCGCCCTCTGACGTCACGCCTTCAACAACTACACGCTGTGTGCGGCCTGTGAGGATATTGACATCCATCATGGAGATTGCCTCGAATTCCGAAGTGATGCAGTTTAAGAAGAAGGCGCTGGTGAGACACACGATCAAATGCCTTAGAAAAATCAAGGATGACCATATCCGTCTGAATTCCCTTGTCCATGGCCGAGGCAAGATCGTGTACCAGTGCGATTAACTGTGTCGCGCAACCTCTTCTTTTTCGAAAACCATGTTGTGAGTCGGTGTTGATTTGGTGCTGGTCAACATGCTTCATCACGTTACTGACAATCACATCCTCAATAAGCTTACAACATAGGCAGGTTAATGAAACTGGCCGGTAGTTTGCTGGGTCATCGGGCTGGACTTTCTTGAAAACCGCCGACACGTTTGCATGCTTCCAGTCTTCTGGAACGGAACCTGTCCGTAGAGACTTGTTGAATATGGTCGCAAGGATAGGTGCGAGTTCTTTGGAGAATTTTTTCAACAGTTGTGCTGGTATCATGTCAGGTCCCGAAGCTTTGTTTGGATTGCTTGAGCGCAACAGCTTTTCCACCCCATTAACTAGAATCTCTTCCATCTCCGGGTAAGGATTACCATCTGGTTCTGGAATAGTGCTTTCCTGGTCCTTCTTGGTGTATACTGACTGGTAATGTCGAGTAAGGATATCTGCCTAGTCTTTTGAGGCATTTGGGTCAATTTCAGTAGCATCTTTTCTCAGAGAATTGATGTATTTTCAGAAGCGCTTCTGTTTTGGTTGAGGTTCGACATCCGGGTCACCCACTTCATTGATGCTGTTGATGTACTTCCATTAGGACTTACGTTCACACTTTTGCACAGCCTTCTTGCAGTCTTTGTACTTTCTCACGTCTTTCTCGTTCTTTGTTTTCTTCATGCGTCTAAACAACTTGTCACGCCATCTCATCTGGGTTTTTATGTTTATGTCTATCCAGGGTTTTGTTGATCTTCTTTCCACTCAGGAGCTCCGTTGGTATGTATTTCTTCATCAAGTATGATGTGAGGCGTCGGAATTTGTTCCACATGTCCTCTACCGATGAAGTACTTGCCATGTTGTCAACCTCTACATTGCCCCCTCTTAGTTTCGTTCTAAATACCAGACTTGCTTCCATTGGACATTTATCCCATGTTATATTTCAATCTGAGGAAATGACAGGTAAGGGACCAAAATATTGCATGTTTTATAAATGTTGGTTGGTATTTACTCCGTTCTAGTAGGTAAACAATCATTGTACAATATAAATGAGTATTGGTGCTTTTTTGGCATAAGTCTGTGCATTTTAGGATAGAATTGTTTAAAAGACATTGGAGAAGAAACACTGATGCAAGCCGATGTCTGGGTTAAATTCCACAAAGAGGTAAACTTTGCACTTTTCAAAAACATATGGTTTGTTCGACTTTCATAGTTGAATCTGAAAGCGATATTTTTTACGCAAACTTGAAAGATTCTTTGTGACTGAACTTTAATAATGCATGAGTTAATGGTCAGATATGACCTAAATTTCTATTTGGAAATTCTTTTGATGCATCATCAAGAAAATAAGGGTTCAGTATTGGCAGGATTGCACTAGATACTGGGAGATGCCGTTTTATCGTTTGTGGACCAAGCCTTTAGTTGTGTTCTAAATACCAGACCTGCTTTCATTAGATATATATCCCATGTTTTATTTCAATGTGAGAAAATGAAAGCTGAAAGGGACTGAAATGAGACTGAAACACAAGAAAGAATCTACTTCATCTGTAATATAAGAGAAAGGTTTCATGGCACAAGGACTATGTCTCAAACCAAAGCAAATCTAAAAAAAAATGTCTCTCCGAAACAGCCCGCTGCAATATCCCGATAAGTATTCTCATCTGTTATATGTTCTAATTTATTGTATTCATGCCAGGAGGATGTGAACAGATATATCCAGCTATTTCTCATGACATTGAGGCATTTATAAACATATTCTTGGCAGTTTTGTCTTCAATATATCCTAAAAAAATGTCATTTTCATTTTTTTACTTTAAATAGGGGGTTTATGTGTGAAATAGCCATAAATATGAGTATTGGTGCTATTTAGGCATAGTTTTGTGCATTTAAGGATAGAATTGTTCCAAAGGCATTCTAGAAGAAAGACTGATGCAAGCCGGTGTCTGGGTTCTATTCAAGAAAGAGGTAAACTTTGCACTTTTCAAAAACATATTGTTTGCTCGGCTTTCAGAGTTGAATCTGAAAGCGATAACTTTTTCGCAAACTTGAATGATTCTTTGTGACGAACTTTTATAATGCATAAGAAAATTATCAGTTATGACCTAAATTACTATTTGGCAATTCTTTTGATATATCATAGGGAAAATAAGGTTACGGTTTTGGTAGCATTGCACTAGATACTGTGAGGTGCCTGTTTTTATCACTTTTAGACCGAGCTTTTAGTTGCGTTCTAAATACCGGAGCTGCTTCCATTGGATATATATGCCATGTTTTATTTCAATGTGAGAAAATGACAGCTGCAAGGGACTAAAATGATGCATGTTTTATAAATATATCTGCAAGCTCAAAGAAATTGTTGCTGATTTTATATGGTCACCCCTCCTTTAAAAATGTTGCTTTGTATTTACTCCGTTCTAGTCGGTAAACAAACATTGTTGACTGTAACTTGAAAAGGAAAAGATCAACATGTGGATTTTTTTCTCATTAACTTGTTGGGCTGTGATGGTTCTATAAACATGCAAGGTTTGAAAAGTTTTGTATGTATAGTTTCTGTGGGCGCAGGTAAGTCATCTATGGAAGTTTTTAGTGGTAAGCTCCCAATACCAAAGGTAGAAATGTCAGCAGCACTGGCCTGTTTTCGGTCATTACATACTATTTTCATACATTTGTAGGTCTTTCCAATTCTGTTTCATAAAATGTATCTTCATGGCTTACATTTTGCCATGGATAATGTAAAAATATGATGTTAGTGCGAATTAAGGTTTAACTGGGTGTATTTGATGAGCGTTTGACTCTGATCGATGTTCTTGGGAGGGGCGTACTTTAAAGCCATGTAAATCAATTTTCATTGGTTGTGTTTAGAAAGAAGACTTGCAGTAATTGTATTTGCAGAAACACAAGAAAGACTCTACTTCATCTGGAATATAAGAGTAAGGTTTCATGGCATCAGGACCATGTCTCAAACCAAAGCAAATCTTAAAAATTCTCTCGCTGAAACAGCCCGCTGCAATATCCCGATAAGTTATATGTTCTAATTTATTGTTTTCATGTCAGAAGGATGTGAACAGATATATTCAGCTATTACTCATGGCATTAAGGCATTCATAAACGTTTTCTTGGCAGTTTTGTTTTCAAAACATCCTCAAAAATGTCATTTTTTTACTTTAAATAGGGGGTGTAGGTGTGAAAATAGCCATAAAAATAAGAATTGGTGTTATGAAGGCGTCATTCTGTGCATTTTAGGATAGACTTGTGCCAAAGACATTAGAGAAGAAACAATGATGCAAGCCGGTGATTCTTTGTGACTGTATTTTTATTATGCTTGAGTTAATTATTAGATATGACCTAAACTACTATTTCGCAATTGTTTGATGCGTCATAAAGAAAATAGGAGTTCGGTATTGGTCGCATTGCACTAGATACTGGGAGGTGCCTGGTTTTATCACTTTTGGACCGAGCTTTTAGTTGGTTTAAACACTATTTATTTGCAAATAAATTACAAAGACATATATAGATACATACACGCAAAATGACATAGGATCTGACGGCAAGCATAGTGCTTATATTGGAAGTCATTTCCTAGATTCTAGTATCGTTTACAGTATGCAAAACAAAATCATTCCGTTAACATAGCTTTTAGTTGCGTTCTAAATACCAGACTTGCTTCAATTGGATATATATCTCATGTTTTATTTCAATGTGAGAAAATGTCGGCTGCAAGGGACTAAAATGATGCGTGTTTTATTAATATATCTGCAAGCTCAACGAAATTGTTGCTCATTTCATATGGTCACCCCTCCTTTAAAAATGGTTTGTAATTACTCCGTTCTAGTAGATAAACAATCATGGCTGACTGTAACTTGAACAGGAGCAGTTCAACATATGGATTTTTTCTCATTAACGTGTTGGGCTAGGATGGTTTTCTATAAGCAAGCAAGCTTTGAAAAGTTTTGTATGAGTAGTTTCTGTGGGCGCAGGTAAGTCGCCTTTGGAAATATTTATTGGTAAGCTCCCAAGGGCAAAGGTAGAAATGTCAACAGCACTGTCATGTTTTCAGTCATTACATTCTGTTTCCACACATTTTAGTTCTATCCAATTCTGTTTCATGAAACCCCGGGCTTCTCCAGACTTTCGGATGAGTCTTTAAACCGAGGTGCCGTCTCCATATGACCTTTGATGCGTTTTTGCCTCTGATCTATGTTCTTGGGAGGGGGTGTACTTTCAAGCAATGTAAATTAGTTTTTGTTGATGTGTTTGGAAAAAGAAGAAGTGCAATAATTGTATTTGCAGAAACACATGAAAGAATCAACTTTATCTGGAATATAAGGGTAAGGTTTCATGGCACAAGGATTTTGTCTCAAGCCAAAGCAAAACTTAAAAATTGTCTCTCCGAAACAGCCCGCTGCAATATCCCGATAAGTTTTCTTATCCGTCATATGTTCTAATTTATTGTATTCATGTCAAAAGGAAGGGAAAATATATATTCAACTATTTCTCATGGCATTAAGGCATTTATAAACATTTTCTTGGCAGTTTTGTCTTCCAATTATCCTCAAAAATGTAAATTTTTACTTTAAACAGGAGGTGTAGCTGTAAAAATAACCATAAAAATGAGTATAGGTGCTATTTAGGCATAATCCTGTGCATTTTAGGATAGACTTGTTTCAAAGACATTGGAGAAGAAACACTGATGCAGCCGATGTCTGGGTTCCATTCCAGTAATAGGTAAACGTTGCACTTTTAAAAAACATATGGTTTTTTTCGGCTTTCATAGTTGAATCTGAAAGCGAAAACTTTTTCGCAAACTTGAAAGATTCTTTGTGACTGAAATTTTATTATGCATGAGAAAATTATCAATTTTACCTAAATTTCTATTTGGCAATTCTTTTGATGCATCATAAAGAAAATAAGTGTAGCATTGCACTAGATACTGGGAGGTGCCGGGTTTTATCACTTTTTGACCGAGCTTTTAGTTGCATTCTAAATACTAGAACTGCTTCCATTGGATATATATCCCATGTTTTATTTCAATGTGAGAAAATGACAGGTGTGAGGCACTTAATTGATGCATGTTTAATAAATATATCTGCAAGCTCAATGAAATTGTTGCTGACTTTAAAGCCTTTTCAAAATTTTATAGACGCCATTCTGATTTAATTTCAAAATTCAATATTGGACTTAAATCTCTTCTGCAACAAGGTCTATCGGAACCCGAATTTTATGGTGACTTAGTATTTAAATTCAGAAACATATATAACCGCAATGACTTCAGCTCCCAATTTCGTAAAATCATTCTTCGATATAAAAAGATTTGGTACAACATGGATATTATACGACAGATTGCATGCATGGTTGTTAACCCAATCACGGTTGGCAACTTTGCTTCCCTCTTTAATTGCACGCCGGTGGGTCAGGCCTCAGATTCTATGACGGCTCCAACGTAAAGGCTTATTGAAAATTAGAGAGATAATGTTGGTTGGTGCCTGATGCTCTGTCTCTGGTCGGGCTCATCGGAGTCTAACTGTTGGTTTTCTTTTGCTCCATCATTTCAGTGGTTTCTTGCTGTCGAGTCCTCACCGTTGTCTCACGTCTGTGGTTCTTTGATTTTTGTGTTCACGGAGATGTTGCACTGTTGAGTTAGGAGGCCTTCATGCGGACTGAACAAATTATTTGTCTAAATCGCGACGGAAGTAACGGCGAGGATTGTGGCCACGTAAAATCGATTCAAGCCCCCCAGTGGAAATCTTCCACTGACCGTTCCAAGGCGGCTCTTCTGTGGCGATTTATTTATGTTGTTGTTTGTTACTTACTGTGTTTATCACTTGTGTCTTTTGGTTTTGGATGGCCATATGGCCATTTTGTGGGAAAGTAACTGTCCTTATGGCCTTCCTTTGTTTAGGTTTCCATTATGGTCTGGTCGCTTAATGTTTGTATTTCTTTCCCTTTGGTGTCTTTTATGGGTGGAGTAAGTTAATTGTATCAATTCCTGATCTTTGTTTTACTTCTACTTTATATGGTCATCCATGCTTTAAAAATGGTTTGTATTAACTCCGTTCTAGTAGGTAAACAGACAGGGTTGACTAACTTGAAAAGGAGCCGATTAGCATGTTGATTTTTTGTCATTAACTTGTTGAACTAGGATGGTTCTATACTCAAGCAAGTTTTGTATGTGTAGTTTTTGTGGGCGCAGGTAAGTCGCCTATGGAAATATTTAGTGGTAAGCTCCCAATAGCAAAGGTAGAAATGTCAACAGCACTGTCCTATTTTCGGTAATTGCATACTTTTCCACACATTTGTAGTTCTATCCAATTCTGTTTAATAAAATGTATCTTCATGGCATGCATTTTGCCATGGATAATGTAAGAATGTGATGGTAGTGCGAATTAGTTTGCCTCTGATCTATGTTCTGGAGAGTGTGGGGGGATGGTGTACGTTAAAGCCATGGGAATCAAATTTTATTGAAATGTTTAGAAAGAAGACTTGCAGTAATTGTATTTGCAGAATCACAAGAAAGAATCTACTTCGTCTGGAATATATGAGTAAGGTTTCATTGCACTAGGACTATGTCTCAAACCAAAGCAAGTCTTAAAATCTGTCTCTAGGAAACAGCCCACTGTCAAAATATTCTCAAAAATGTCTTTTTTTTTTACTTTAAATAGGGAGTGCATGTGTGAAAATAGCCATGAATTTGAGTATTTGTGCTATTTAGACATAATTTTGTGCATTTTAGGATAGAATTGTTCCAAAGGCATTGGGATCCCGGGCTTCTCCAGACTTTCGGATGAGTCTTTAAACCGAAATCCCGTCTCCGTATGACCTAGGCTGTTGGTGGGACGTAAAACTCAAATACTCAGTCACTCCAAAGGCATTGGAGAAGAAAGACTGATGCAAGCCGGTGTCTGGGTTTTATTCCAGAAAGAGGTAAACTTTGCCTTTTTTAAAAACATATGGTTTGGTCGGCTTTCATAGTTGAATATGAAAGCCATAACTTTTCGCAAACATGAAAGATTCTTTTTGACGAACTTTTGTAATGCATGAGAAAATTATCAGATTTGACCTAAATTTCTATTTGGCAATTCCTTTTGATGTTTCATAAGAAAATAAGGGTTCGGTATTGGTACCATTGCACTAGATACTGTGAGGTGCCTGGTTTTATCACTTTTGGACCGAGCTTTTAGTTGCGTTCTAATTATCAGACCTGCTTCCATTGGATATATATCCCATGTTTTATTTCAATGTGAGAAAAGGACAGCTGTAAGGGACTAAAATGATGCATGTTGTATAAAAAAATTATCTGCAAGCTCAAAGAAATTGTTGCTGATTTTATATGGTCAACCCTCCTTTAAAAATGTTGGTTTGTATTTACTCCGTTATAGTCGGTAAACAAATATGGTTGACTCTTACTTGAAAAGGAACAATTCTACATGTGGATTTTTTCTCATTAACTTGTTGGGCTGTGATGGATCTATAAACATGCAAGGTTTGAAAACTTTGTATGTGTAGTTTTTGTGGGCGCAGGTAAGTCGCCTATGGAAATATTTAGTGGTAAGCTCCCAAAAGCAAAGGTAAAAATGTTAGCAACACTGTCCTGTTTTTAGTCATTACATACTAGTTCGACACATTTGTAGTTCTATATAATTCTTTTTCATGAAATATATCCTTACGGCATGCATTTTGCCATGGTTTATGTAAATATGTGATGGTAGTGCGAATTAAGATCTAACTGGGTTATTTGATGAGTTTTTTTTGCCTCTGATCTATGATCTTGGAAGGGGGTGTACTTTAAAGCAATGTAAATCAGTTTTTATTGATGTGTTTGGAAAGAAGACTTGCAGTAATTGCATTTGCAGAAACACAAGAAAGAATCTTATTCCTCTGGAATATAAGGGTAAGCTTCTAGGGCACAAGGACTATGTCTCAAACCAAAACAAAACTTAAAAAAATTGTCTCTTTGAAATAGCCCGCTGCAATATCCCGATAAGTTTTCTCATCCGTCATATGTTTTAAGTTATTGTATTTATATCAAAAGGACGTGAAAAGATATATTTAGCTATTTCTCATGGCATTTAGGCATTTAAATGCAATTTCTTGGCAGTTTTGTCTTCCAAATATCCTAAAAAATGTAGTTTTTCATTTTACATAGGGGTGGTGTGTTTGAAAATAGCCATAAAAAGAAGTATTGGTGCTATTTAGGCATAATTCTGTGCATTTTAGGATAGACTTGTGTCAAAGACATTGGAGAAGAAACACTGATGCAAGCCGATGTCTGGGTTCCATTCCAGAAAGAGGTAAACTTTGCACTTTTCAAAAACATATGGTTTGGTCGGCTTTCATAGTTGATTCTGAAAGCGATAACTTTTTCGCAAACTTGAAAGATTCTTTGTGACTGAACTTTTATTATGCATGGGAAAATTATCAATATGACCTAATTATCTATTTGGCAATTCTTTTGATGCATCATTAAGAAAATAAGGGTTCGGTATGGGTAGCATTGCACCAGATACTGGGAGATGCCGGGTTTTATCACTTTTGGACCGAGCTTTTAGTTGCGTTCTCAATACCAGACCTGCTTCCATTGGATATATTTCCCATGTTTTATTTCAACGTGAGAAAATGACAGGTGTAAGGCACTTAATTGGTGCATGTTTTATAAACATATCTGCAAGCTCAAAGAAATTGTTGCTGATTTTATATGGTCGCCCCTCCTTTATAAAATGGTTTGTATTAACTCCGTTCTAGTAGGTAAACAGACAGGGTTGACTAACTTGAAAAGGAGCTGATCAACATGTGGATTTTTTGTCATTAACTTATTGAGCTAGGATGGTTCTATAAACAAGCAAGGTTTGAAACGTTTTGTATGTGTAGTTTTTGTGGTCGCAGGTAAGTCGCCTATGGAAATATTTAGTGGTAACCTCCAAATAGCAAAGGCAGAAATGTCAGCAGCACTGTCCTGTTTTCAGTCAATATATACTATTTCCACACTTTTGTAGTTCTATCCATTTCTGTTTCATAAAATGTATCTTCATGGCAAGCAATTTGCTATGGATAATGTAAAATGTGATGGAAGTGTGAATTAGTTTGCTACTGATCTATGTTCTGGGGAGTGGGGTGGGGGTGTACGTTCAAGCCATGTAAATCAATTTTTATTGATGTATTTAGAAAGAAGACTGTTTTCATTGCTCCTAAAGGAATTTATTTTTGATTTTTATTTGCCTTCACTGCAGCTGGTGTTGTGCCGTGTGGCGGCCGTAAAACGTCTCCCCGTACATCAACCATAGTGAAGTTTATATTTTACTTTTGTTCCTTTGAGATCAGCGTGAATATTCTGAGAAATCAGAAATAAATTATTGGTTTAGACTCATATTCTAGACAGGTTTTTAATTATTTGGACCCCATTTTGATTTATTTCAGTCTTTGTATCGACTTCCTGTTCGAAACTCGCAAAATTGCAGTATGTTTCCTCTGGCTTTCTTTGCCGGATCATTACAGGGTCACTGATGAGGCTTTATTAGCCGAAACTACGTAGTATTACCCACCTTCTTTCTTATGAATGTTTTCATTGCTCCTAAAGGAATTTATTTTTGATTTTTATTTGCCTTCACTGCAGCTGGTGTTGTGCCGTGTGGCGGCCGTAAAACGTCTCCCCGTACATCAATCATAGTGCAGTTTATATTTTACTTTTGTTCCTTTGAGATCAGCGTGAATATTCTGAGAAATCAGAAATAAATTATTGGTTTAGACTCATATTCGAGACAGGTTTTTAATTATTTGGACCCCATTTTGATTTATTTCAGTCTTTGTATCGACTGCCTGTTCGAAATTCGCAAAATTGCAGTATGTTTCCTCTGGCTTTCTTTGCCGGATCATTACAGGGTCACTGATGAGGCTTTATTAGCCGAAACTACGTAGTATGACCCACCTTCTTTCTTATGAATGTTTTCATTGCTCCTAAAGGAATTTATTTTTGATTTTTATTTGCCTTCACTGCAGCTGGTGTTGTGCCGTGTGGCGGCCGTAAAACGTCTCCCCGTACATCAACCATAGTGCAGTTTATATTTTACTTTTGTTCCTTTGAGATCAGCGTGAATATTCTGAGAAATCAGAAATAAATTACTGGTTTAGACTCGTATTCTAGACAGGTTTTTAATTATTTGGACCCCATTTTGATTTATTTCAGTCTTTGTATCGACTGCCTGTTCGAAATTCGCAAAATTGCAGTATGTTTCCTCTGGCTTTCTTTGCCGGATCATTACAGGGTCACTGATGAGGCTTTATTAGCCGAAACTACGTAGTATGACCCACCTTCTTTCTTATGAATGTTTTCATTGCTCCTAAAGGAATTTATTTTTTATTTTTATTTGCAGTAATTGCATTTGCAGAAACACAAGAAAGAATCTAATTCATCTGGAATATAAGGGTAAGGTTCCAGGGCATAATGACTATGTCTCAAACCAAAACACTTAAAAATTGTCTCTCCGAAACAGCCCGCTGCAATATCCCGAGAAGTATTCTCATTTGTTATTTGTTCTTATTTATTGTATTCATGTCAGGAGGATGTGAACAGATATATTCAGCTATTTCTCATGGCGTTGAGGCATTTATAAACATTTTCTTGGCAGTTTTGTCTTCAATATATCCTCAAAAATGTCATTTTTACTTTAAATATGGGGTGTATGTGTGAAAATAGCCATAAATATGAGTATTGGTGCTATTTAGGCAGAATTTTGTGCATTTTAGGATAGAATTGTTCCAAAGGGATTCTAGAAGAAAGACTGATGCAAGCCGGTGTCTGGGTTCTATTCAAGAAAGAGGTAAACTTTGCACTTTTTAAAAACATAGGGTTTGCTCGGCTTTCATAGTTGAATCTGAAAGCGATAACTTTTTCGCAAACTTGAAAGATTCTGTGTGACGAACTTTTATAATGCATAAGAAAATTATCGGATATGACCTAAATTTCTATTTGGCAATTCTTTTGATGTATCATAAAGAAAATAAGGATTCGGTTTTGGTAGCATTGCACTAGATACTGTGAGGTGCCTGGTTTTATCACTTTTGAACCGAGCTTTTAGTTGCGTTCTAAATACCGGAGCTGCTTCCATTGGATTAATATCACATGTTTAATTTCAATGTGAGAAAATGACAGCTGCAAGGGACTAAAATGATGCATGTTTTATAAATATATCTGCAAGCTCAAAAGAAATTGTTGCTGATTTTATATGGTCACCCCTCCTTCAAAAATTTTGGTTTGTATTTACTCCGTTCTAGTCGGTAAACAAACATTGTTGACTGTAACTTAAAAAGGAAAATAGAAGTAAAACAAAGATCAGGAATTGATACAATTAACTTACTCCATCCATAAAAGACACCAAAGGGAAAGAAATACAAACATTAAGCGACCAGACCATAATGAAAACCTAAACAAAGGAAGGCCATATGGACAGTTACTTTCCCACAAAATGGCCATATGGCCATCCAAAATTAAAAGACACAAGTGATACACACAGTAAGTAACAAACAACAACACAAATAAATCGCCACAGAAGAGCCGCCTTGGAACGGTCAGTGGAAGATTTCCACTGGGGGGCTTAAATCGATTTTACGTGGCCACAACCCTCGCCCTTACTTCCGTCGCGATTTAGACAAATAATTTGTTCAGTCCGCATGAAGGCCTCCTAACTCATCAGTGCAACATCTCCGTTAACACAAAAATCAAAGAACCACGGAGGTGAGACAACGGTGAGGACTCGACAGCAAGAAACCACTGAAATGCTGGAGCAAAAGAAAACCAACAATTAGACCCCGAATGGGCCCAACAAGAGACAGAGCATCAGGCACCAACCAGCATTACCTTGAATTAGATCTCTCTAATTCTCAATAAGCCTTTACGTTGGAGCCGTCATAGAATCTGAGGCCTGACCCAACGGCGTGCAATTAAAGAGGGAAGCAAAGTTGCCAACCGTGATTGGGTTAACTACCATGCATGCAGTCTGTCGTATAATATCCATGTTGTACCCAATCTTTTTATATCGAAGAATGATTTTACGAAATTGGGTGCTGAAGTCATTGCGGTTATATATTTTTCTGAATTTATATACTGTCACCATAAAATTCGGGTTCCGATAGACCTTGTTGCAGAAGAGATTTAAGTCCAATATTGAATTTTGAAATTAAATCAGAATGGCGTCTATAAAATTTTGAAAAGGCTTTGCGTAGTTTATGGTACCGATAACCCTGATTAAGAAGTTTAGCCGTTAATAATTTATTACGAGTGTTGAAGTCAGTTACATGGCTACACACTCTAGCAAATCGAATTAATTGCGAAATATAAACGCCATAGGATGGCGCACGAGGAACATCACCATCCAAAAAAGGAAAATTTACAATCTCAAAATCAAAGTCATCGCGTTTATCATAAATTTTGCATGAAACAAACCCATCTACAATAGATAGATGTAAATCCAAAAACGGGGCCTCGGTATCAGAAGAATTTGCTTTATTTAACTGAAGTTCTGGGGGGTAAATCTGACTGATCAAACCATCGAAATAGGTATTATCAATATTTAATAAATCATCTAAATATCTAGAAGTGGAGCTAAAAGCTTCAATAATTTCAGATTGGTTATCAATGGAAAGCGACAAAATGAAGTCTCTTTCATAACAATACAAGAACAGATCAGCCACAAGAGGTGCGCAATTAGTACCCATCGGAATACCCACAATTTGTCTAAATAACTTAGTACCGAATCTAATATAAATATTGTCAAGTAGAAAGTTGAGGGCATCACACACTTTCTGACATGACCAAAGTGTGTAATTATTATGCTCTTTAGAAGTGAAAAATGCATTTCTGACATTACATGCAAGATAGAGAGAATCTTCTCTGTGAAAAGCCCATTCAATTAAATCATTAAGCTTTTCTTTTATAAGATTATGAGGAAGTGTAGTGTAAAGAGTGGAAAAATCGTAAGTAGACAGACTAGAAGCACGAAAATGTCTGGATTTCAATTTATTTAAAACCTCATTCGAATTTTTTATAGACCAAAACAGATTTCTTCCTGATCTTTCAAAGACTTTATCCCAATATTTAATTACATTCGTTTTAATAGCAGTAAGACAGGAAGTTAATAATTTAGAAAGTTCAGTGGTAGTGCAAGAGCTAGAATTTGCAATAAACCGTGCTTTGTAAGGTCTTTTATGAAGTTTTGGTAACCAGTATAGCGTAGGAAGCTTGTCTTGGCCTTCGTTAACACACACAGCAAACTTGGTGGCTGAAAGACAAACATGTTTATCTACTATAGCTCTCTCTTCAGCTAAAGGCTGAAGTTCATAGGCCTTAGTACCACCAAGCTCCTGCTTAAGCGTGTTAACATAGTGGAGCCGTCACACAACGACGACGTTGTTAGCGGCCTTGTCTGCAGGGGCCAAAACAAACTTCTTATGAAATTCTTGAATACCTAGTTTAAGATGACGTAAAGACGTCTTGGTCTTAGGAGGTAATAAGTTAGTATTTTGAGAATAGAACGAAATGCGTTTATTCACTAGTTTTAAAATGCTAAGTTTCCAGTCCTTAAGGGCTTTATGCTCAACATACTCTCGCTTACACCATCGATTACCGAATTCATTCCAGGAAGCAGCGATCTCATCTCTACATTTACTGAAATCAATTTTAGAAGGAAACCGATATTTCGGTCCTTTAGAAATTATATTCCTTATCCTGGAATCAGGAATAATTTTCAAATTGCCAGTAATTACATGACCAGCAGCAGGATAGCAATACTTTGAGTTTTTACAATCACATGAATCAGGGTATTAGTATCAATATCAAGATCTGAAACAAGTTTATTGAAATTAAAAATGATAGATCTAACAGGTTTGTTATATTTATAGCAAATTATAGGTGTTTCAGTATTTTGAAAATAAGCAGGAATGGAAGAAAGCACCGATCTCTCACGGAAGATACTGGGCAAATCTATAAAATCCATACCCTTATTAATGAAGGATATTTTGAAGAAATGGCGTTTATGATTAATTTCAGAATCAATGTAAGGACGGAGAGTATGCTGAGTATAGCCTCTAGTAAAGAGAGCCGCATCATATAACTGATGAGAACTATCGTAGAATTTATTCGCCTCGGTGTTGAGAAGACGTAAAACAGAAACGGGTAATGAACTTAAAAATGAAAGCATAGAGTGGCGTCCATGATTTAATAATATAATTGACAGTCACTTCAGTCTAGTATTGTTTCGACATGTGGATTTTTCTCATTAACTTGTTGGGCTGTGATGGCTCTATAAACAAGCAAGGTTTGAAAAGTTTTGTATGTGTAGTTTCTGTGGGCGCAGGTAAGTCATCTATGATTGAAGTATTTAGTGGTAAGCTCCCAATACCAAAGTAGAAATGTCAGCAGCACTGGCCTGTTTTCAGTCATTACATACTATTTTCATTACTTTTGTAGTTCTATCCAATTCTGTTTCATAAAATGTAACTTCATGGCTTACATTTTGCCATGGATAATGTAAAAAATATGATGGTAGTACGAATTAAGGTTTAACTAGGTGTATTTGATGAGCGTTTGACTCTGATCGATGTTCTTGGGAGGGTAGTACTTTAAAGCCATGTAAATCAATTTTCATTGGTTATGTTTAGAAAGAAGACTTCTGTGGTGTATTCCTTGCTTCCAAAGGATAACCCTTTTATAGAACATATTGCAGTAATTGTATTTGCAGAAACACAAGAAAGACTCTACTTCGTCTGGAATATAAGAGTAAGGTTTCATGGCACCAGGACCATGTCTCAAACCAAAGCAAATCTTAAAAATTCTCTCGCCGAAACAGCCCGCTGCAATATCCCGATAAGTTATATGTTCTAATTTATTGTATTCATGTCAGAAGGATGTGAACAGATATATTCAGCTATTACTCATAGCATTAAGGCATTTATAAACGTTTTCTTGGCAGTTTTGTTTTCAACACATCCTCAAAAATGTCATTTGTTTACTTTAAATAGGGGGTTTAGGTGTGCAACTAGCCATAAAAATAAAGTTTGATGCTATGTAGGCGTCATTCTGTGCATTTTAGGATAGACTTGTTCCAAAGACGTTGGAGAAGAATCAATGATGCAAGCCGGTGGTTCTTTGTGACTGAACTTTTATTATGCTTGAGTTAATTATTAGATATGACCTAAACTACTATTTCGCAATTGTTTGATGCGTCATAAAGAAAATAGGAGTTCGGTATTGGTCGCATTGCACTAGATACTGGGAGGTGTCGGGTTATATCACTTTTGGACCGAGCTTTTAGTTGATTTAAACAATATTTATTTGCAAATAAATTACAAAGACATACATAGATACATACACGCAAAATGACATAGGCTCTGGCGGCAAGCATAGTGCTTATATTGGAAGTCATTTCCTAGGTTCTAGTATTGTTTACCGTGTGTTCGAATGCAAAACTAAATCGTTCTGTGAACATAGAGAGCTTTAAGTTGCGTTCTGAATACCAGACTTGCTTCAATTGGATATATATCTCATGTTTTATTTCAATGTGAGAAAATGACAGCTGTTAGGAACTAAAAAGATGCATGTTTTATTAATATATCTGCAAGCTCAAAGAAATTGTTGCTGATTTCATATGGTCACCCCTCCTTTAAAAACGGTTTGTATTTACTCCGTTCTAGTAGGTAAACAATCATGGCTGACTGTAACTTGAACAGGAGCGTTCAACATATGGATTTTCTCATTAACGTGTTGGGCTAGGATGGTTCTATAAGCAAGCAAGCTTTGAAAAGTTTTGTATGAGTAGTTTCTGTGGGCGCAGGTAAGTCGCCTTTGGAAATATTTATTGGTGAGCTCCCAAGAGCAAAGGTAGAAATGTCAACAGCACTGTCAGGTTTTCAGTCATTACATACTGTTTCCACACATTTTAGTTCTATCCAAAGTAGAAGTAAAACAAAGATCAGGAATTGATACAATTAACTTCCTCCACCCATAAAAGACACCAAAGGGAAAGAAATACAAACATTAAGCGACAAGACCATAATGGAAACCTAAACAAAAGAAGGCCATAAGGACAGTTACTTTCCCACAAAATGGCCATATGGTCATCCAAAATAAAAAGACAAAAGTGATACACACAGTAAGTAACAAACAACAACATAAATAAATCGCCACAGAAGAGCCGCCTTGGAACGGTCAGTGGAAGATTTCCACTGGGGGGCTTAAATCGATTTTACGTGGCCACAATCCTCGCCCTTACTTCCGTCGCGATTTAGCCAAATAATTTGTTCAGTCCGCATGAAGGCCTCCTAACTCATCAGTGCAACATCTCCGTGAACACAAAAATCAAAGAACCACAGAGGTGAGACAACGGTGAGGACTCGACAGCAAGAAACCACAGAAATGCTGGAGCAAAAGAAAACCAACAGTTAGACTCCGATGGGCCCGACCAGAGACAGAGCATCAGACACCAACCAACATTACCTTGAATTAGATCTCTCTAATTCTCAATAAGCCTTTACGTTGGAGCCGTCATAGAATCTGAGGCCTGACCCAACGGCGTGCAATTAAAGAGGGAAGCAAAGTTGCCAACCGTGATTGGGTTAACTACCATGCATGCAGTCTGTCGTATAATATCCATGTTGTACCCAATCTTTTTATATCGAAGAATGATTTTACGAAATTGGGTGCTGAAGTCATTGCGGTTATATATTTTTCTGAATTTATATACTAAGTCACCATAAAATTCGGGTTCCGATAGACCTTGTTGCAGAAGAGATTTAAGTCCAATATTGAATTTTGAAATTAAATCAGAATGGCGTCTATAAAATTTTGAAAAGGCTTTGCGTAGTTTATGGTACCGATAACCCTGATTAAGGCGTATAGCCGTTAATAATTTATTACGAGTGTTGAAGTCAGTTACATGACTACACACTCTAGCAAATCGAATTAATTGCGAAATATAAACGCCATAGGATGGCGCACGAAGAACATCACCATCCAAAAAAGGAAAATTTACAATCTCAAAATCAAAGTCATCGCGTTTATCATAAATTTTGCATGAAACAAATCCATCTACAATAGATAGATGTAAATCAAAAAATGGGGCCTCGGTATCAGAAGAATTTGCTTTATTTAACTGAAGTTCTGGGGGGTAAATCTGACTGATCAAACCATCATAATAGGTATTATCAATATTTAATAAATCATCTAAATATCTAGAAGTGGAGCTAAAAGCTTCAATAATTTCAGATTGGTTATCAATGGAAAGCGACAAAATGAAGTCTCTTTCATTACAATACAAGAACAGATCAGCCACAAGAGGTGCGCAATTAGTACCAATCGGAAAACCCACAATTTGTCTAAATAACTTAGTACCGAATCTAATATAAATATTGTCAAGTAGAAAGTTGAGGGCATCACACACTTTCTGACATGACCAAAGTGTATAATTCTTATGCTCTTTAGAAGTGAAAAATGCATTTCTGACATTACATGCAAGATAGAGAGAATCTTCTCTGTGAAAAGCCCATTCAATTAAACCATTAAGCTTTTCTTTTATAAGATTATGAGGAAGTGTAGTGTAAAGAGTGGAAAAATCGTAAGTAGACAGACTAGAAGCAAGAAAATGTCTGGATTTCAATTTATTTAAAACCTCATTCGAATTTTTTATAGACCAAAACAGATTTCTTCCTGATCTTTCAAAGACTTTATCACAATATTTAATTACATGCGTTTTAATAGCAGTAAGACAGGAAGGTGATAAATTAGAATAATTTGCAATAAACCGTGCTTTGTAAGGTCTTTCATGAAGTTTTGGTAACCAGTATAGCGTAGGAAGCTTGTCTTCGCCTTCGTTAACACACACAGCAAACTTGGTGGCTGAAAGACAAACATGTTTATCTGCTATAGCTCTCTCTTCAGCTAAAGGCTGAAGGTCATAGGCCTTAGTACCACCAAGCTCCTGCTTAAGCGTGTTAAGCGTGTTAACATAGTGGAGCCGTCACACAACGACGACGTTGTTAGCGGCCTTGTCTGCAGGGGCCAAAACAAACTTCTTATGAAATTCTTGAATACCTAGTTTAAGATGACGTAAAGACGTCTTGGGCTTAGGAGGTAATAAGTTAGTATTTTGAGAATAGAAAGAAATGCGTTTATTCACTAGTTTAAAAATGCTAAGTTTCCAGTCCTTAAGGGCTTTATGCTCAACATACTCTCGCTTACACCATCGATTACCGAATTCATTCAAGGAAGCAGCGATTTCATCTCTACATTTACTGAAATCAATTTTAGAAGGAAACCGATATTTCGGTCCTTTAGAAATTATATTCCTTATCCTAGAATCAGGAATAATTTTCAAATTGCCAGTAATTACATGACCAGCAGCAGGATAGCAATAATTTGAGTTTTTTTTTTTTTTTTTTTTTTTTTTTTTTTTTGGTTTGGGTTTTACGGCCCTTTCAAGATTATTTAACTCATATCAAGCCGATCGTTAATCAGAGGTGGGCGAAAACCGGAGTACCCGGAGAAAAACCACCTGACCTTCCGTTGCAGAACTTGGCGTCTCACACGTGGCCCGAGCGAGGCTCGAACCTACTAATTTGAGTTTTTACAATCACATGAATCAGGAGTATTAGTATCAATTTCAAGATCTGAAACAAGTTTATTGAAATTAAAAATGATAGATCTAACAGGTTTGTTATATTTATAGCAAATTATAGGTGTTTCAGTATTTTGAAAATAAGAAGGAATGGAAGAAAGCACCGATCTCTCACGGAAGATACTGGGCAAATCTATAAAATCCATACCCTTATTAATGAAAGATATTTTGAAGAAATGGCGTTTATGATTAATTTCAGAATCAATGTAAGGACGGAGTATATGCTGAGTATAGCCTCTAGTTAAGAGAGCCGCATCATATAACTGATGAGAACTATCGTAGAATTTATTCGCCTCGGTGTCCAGAAGACGTAAAACAGAAACGGGTAATGAACTTAAAAATGAAAGCATAGAGTGGCGTCCATGATTTAATAATATAATTGACAGTCACCTCAGTCTAGTATTGTTTCGTTTTACGTTTAAAGTTACCATTTTTCCTGGTGCCGTGAGATCTAGTTCTGCGTTTTCGACATTCCAGGAGTGAGAAAATATCAAAGTCCGGCATTCTGGAAATATTACCCTCATGATAAATATTGTCATTAAATCCCAGTGGAAAAGGGGTCTGTAAAAATTTTCCATTTTAGTTCAGCTTCATGTCTTTTGATTATTTTGAATCTAGATGTAGAATTTGCATCGTAATAAAGTTTTTCCACTGGTTGTATAACAAAGTTATTTACAATGTTTCATAAAACCCCGGGATTCTCCAGACTTTCGGATGAGTCTTTAAACCGAGGTCCCGTCTCCATATGACCTTAGATGTTGGTGGAACGTAAAACTCAAACACTCACTCACTCTGTTTCCTAAAATGTATCTTCATTGCATGTATTTCAACATGGATAATGTAAAAATGTGATGGTAGTGCTAATTAAAGTCTAACTGGGTGTATTTGATGAGTTTTTGCCTCTGATCTATGTTTTTGAGAAGGGGGTGTACTTTAAAACCATGTAAATCAGTTTTTTCTCATTAACGTGTTGGGCTAGGATGGTTCTATAAGCAAGCAAGCTTTGAAAAGTTTTGTATGAGTAGTTTCTGTGGGCGCAGGTAAGTCGCCTTTGGAAATATTTATTGGTAAGCTCCCAAGAGCAAAGGTAGAAATGTCAACAGCACTGTCATGTTTTCAGTCATTACATACTGTTTCCACACATTTTAGTTCTATCCAATTCCGTTTTATAAAACCCCGGGCTTCTCCAGACTTTCAGATGAGTCTTTAAACCGAGGTCCTGACTCCATATGACCTTAGATGTTGGTGGAACGTAAAACTCAAACACTCACTCACTCTGTTTCATAAATTGTATCTTAATTGCATGTATTTCAACATGGATAATGTAAAAATGTGATGGTCGTGCTAATTTAGGTCTAACTGGGTGTATTTGATGAGTTTTTGCCTCTGATCTATGTTTTTGAGAAGAGGGTGTACTTTAAAACCATGTAAATCAGTTTTTATTGATGTGTTTGGAAGGAAGACTTGCAGTAATTGCATTTGCAGAAACACAAGAAAGGATCTACTTCATCTGTAATGTAAGAGTAAGGTTTCATGGCACTAGGACTATGTCTCAAACCAAAGCAAAACTTAAACATTGTCTTTCCGAAACAGCCCGCCGCAATATCCTGATAAGTTTTCTCATCTGCTATATGATCTAATTTATTGTATTCATGTCAAAAGGATGTGCACAGATATATTCAGCTATCTATCGTTGCTTTAAAGCATATATGAACATTCCTCTTGGTAGTTTTAACTTCAATATACCCTCCGAAATGTCAATTTTTACTTCAAATAGGAGATGTAGGTGTTAAAATGACCGTAAAATGAGTATTGGTGCTATTTATGCATAATTCTGTGCTTGTTAGGATATAATTGTTCCAAAGACATTGGAGAAGAAACACTGATGCAAGCCAGTGTCTACGTTCTATTTAGAAAGAGGTAAGCTTCACACATTAAAAAACAATATCTTTGCTCAGCGTTCATAGTTGAATCTGAAAGCGATAACTTTTTCGCAAACTTAAAAGATTCTTTGTGACTGAACTTTTATTGTGCATTACTAAATTATTCGATAGGACCTAAATTTCTATTTGGCAATTCGTTTAATGCATCATAAAGAAAATAAGAGTTCGGTATTGGTAGCATTGCACTAGAAACTTGGGGGGGGGGGGGGGGGTTGCTGAATTTTATAACTTTTGGACCGATCGTTTAGTTGCGTTCTAAATACCAGACTTGCTGCCATTGGATATATATCCCATGTTTTATTTAACTGTGAGAAAGGGACTAAAATGATGCATCTTTTATAAAAATATCTGCATGCTCAAAGAAATTGTTGCTGATTTTATATGGTAACCCCTCCTTTAAAAATGTTGGTTTTTAATTACTCAGTTCTAGTAGATTCGATATTGGTAGCATTGCACTAAATACTTGGAGGTGCCGGGTTTTATCACTATTGACCGAGCTTTTAGTTGCGTGTTAAATACCAGACCTGCTTCAATTGATTATATATCCCATGTTTTATGTCAATTTGAGAAAATGACAGGTAAAAGGAACTATAATGATGCATGTTTTATAAATATATCTGCCAGCTCAATGAAATTGTTGCTGATTTTATATGGTCACCCCTCCTTTAAAAATGGTTTGTATTTACTCCGTTCTAGTAGGTAAACAAACATGGTTGACAGTACCTTGAAAAGGAGCAAATCAACATAAGGTTTTATGGCACTTGGACTATGTCTCAAACCATAGGAAATCTTAAAAAATTGTCTCTCCGAAACAGCCCGCTACAATATCCCCGATAAGTTTTTCATCCATTATCAGTTCTAATTTATTGTATTGCTGTCAATACGATGTGAACAGATATATTCAGCTATTGGCAAGACATTAAGGCTTTTATAAACAAGTTTTGGCAGTTTTATCTTCAAAATATCCTCATAAATGCCATTTTTTACTTTAAATAGGGGGCTAAGGTGTAAAAAAAAAAATAGCCATCAAAATGAGTGTTGGTGCTATTTAAGCATAATTCTGTGTATTGTAGAATAGAATTTGTCCAAATACATTGGAGAAGAAACACTGATGTAAGCCGGTGTCTAGGTTCTGTTTCAGAAATAGGTAAACTTTGCACTTTAAAAAAACAATAGGTTTGCTCGGCGTTCATAGTTGAATCTGAAAGCGATAACTTTTCCGCAAACTTGAAAGATTCTTTGTGACTGAACTTTTATTATGCATAATAAAATTATTACATATGACCTAAAGTTCTATTTGGCAATTCTTTTGATGCATCATAAGGAAAATAAGGGTTCTGTAATGGTAGCATTGCACTAGATGCGGGGAGGTGCCGGGTTTTATCATTTTTGGAGCGAGCTTTTCTACATCTACATCTATACGTTGGTCCGTCAATCTTGACTATTACTCAATGGATAAAGTTCATTATGGTAGCGCTGGGAAGATGAAAAGCAAGAGAATATAGTCAGCAAGAAGTAGTATTTAGTCATAAATTAACGTAAAAATAACAAGAAAACAGGACTAAAAAATTTTATCATATATCAGCAAAGAGGTTCAACATAAAAAGGAAATAAGGAAGAAAGTTACCCCAGCCACTTTTGGCTCAACAAGTAAAGACCTCTCTGCCTTCCGTGGCGGTACCAGGGCCCATACGTCCCCGACAGCACAGCTCCCCCTTGCAGAGTTACTAGGTGACTGGGCCCCTTAACTTGCTTAGAATGAGAGGGTGGATAGCTTCATCATGAATGATGCAAGTGGTGGAGCCTCAGCTACAGAAGCTGGTACAGAATTCCACAAAGTTACGGTACGAGGGAAAAAGCTAAACTTAAAAGAATCTGATGATGTTGAAAAGTCTGAACTTCGTGGAGTTTGTAGCTCTGGTCCTTGCTGTGACTGGTGTCAAGTAATCAGCGGCAGTATATCAACAACGTCCTGAACCACTTTGTACAGTAGGGTGAGATGAATCTTTGACCGTCTGGTTTCCAGGGGTTCCCACTGTAGGTGATCGAGCATGGATGATACGCTGCTTGTATTTGTGTACCGATTAGTGGTAAAGCGGACAATTCTGCGTTGTACCATCTCGAGCTTCCTGATCTGTTCGTTGTGATGTGGACAGCAATAATCCAGATTGGATCTAACCATACTGCAGTAGTCATTTGCTTCTGTTTCTTTCTGTGCCGGCCTTCATGTTGCTTCGCGGAAATCCAAGCGTGCTGTTTGCCTTCTTGCATTACCGATCGATGTGATTTTGCCATGACAACGAAGACTCTAGGTCTACTCCAAGGTACTTTGTGGAATTTGAAGTTCAAGGACATACCCCTTCAGTTGGTATGGATGCCTGGTGGGCGATCGGGATCTGGTGATTGTCAACACGCTGCATTTCTGGGGATGAAACAACATGCCCCATTTGCGCTCCCAGTCAGCAAGTGTGTAAAGGTCCTGTTAGAGACGAGCAATCTTCTTGACTTTCTATGGTCCTAAAAACAATACAATCATCGGCGAAAAGTCTGGTGTGAGGGGTGATGTTGTCCGGAAGATGGTTTATGAAGAGGAGGAAAGAAAAAGGTCCCACGAATGACGCCTGGGGGACCCCGCAGTCCACTGGTGCCCTCCTTGACGTCATTCCTTCAACAACTACACGCTGTGTACCGCCTGTGAGGAACGATGACATCCATTCATGGAAATTTCCTCGAATTCCGAAGTGATGCAGTTTAAGACGAAGGCGTTGGTAAGACACACGATCAAATGCCTTTGGAAAATCAAGGATGTGTCCATGGCCGAGCTTCTTCGAACACCAGGTTTGTGAGTCGGTGTGGATTTGGTGCTGGTCAACAAGCTTTATCACGTTACTGACAATCACATGCTCCAGAAGCTTACAACATAGGCAGGTTAATGAAACTGGCCGGAAGTGTGCTGGGTCATAGCGCTGGCCTTTCTTGAAAACCGCCGACACGTTTGCTTGCTTCCAGTCCTCTGGAACTGAGTCTGTCTGTAGAGACTTATTGATTATGGTCGCAAGGATAGGTGCGAGTTCTTTGGAGCATTCTTTCAACAGCTGAGCCGGTATCATGTCAGGTCCCGAAGCTTTGTTTAGATTGCTTGAGCACAACAACTTTTCCACCCCTTCCTCATTCACTAGAATCTCTTCCATCTCCGGGTAAGGATTACCATCTGGTCCCGAAACTGTGCTTTCCTGGTCCTCCTTGATGTATACTGACTGGTACTGTCGACTAAGGATGTTTGGCTTGTCTTTTGGGGCATTAAATAGGCGCCCTTTGTCCTTCAGTGGGGCAATTCCAGTAGCATCTTTCCTCAGAGACTTGATGTATTATGATGCTTCTCCTTTGGTTGAGGTTCGACATCCGGGTCACCCACTTCATTGATGTCATTGGTGTCCTTCCATTAGGACTGACGTTCACACTTTTGCACAGCCTTTTTGCAGTCCTTGTACTTTCTAACGTCTTTCTCGTTCTTTGTTTTCTTCATGCGTCTAAACAACTTGTGACGCCGTCTCATCTGGGTTTTTAAGTTTCAGTCTATCCTGGGTTTGTTGATCTTCGTTCCACTCAGGAGCTTCTTTGGTATGTATTTCCTCATCAAGTTTGATATGAGGCGTCGGAATTTGTTCCACATGTCCTCTACCGATAAAGTACTTGCCATGTTGTCAAACTTTACATTGGCCCCTCTTCGTTTCGTTCTAAATACCAGACTTGCTTCCATTGGACATTTATCCCATGTTATATTTCAATCTGAGAAAATGACGGGTACAAGGGACGAAAATGGTGCATGTTTTGTTAATATTTCAGCAAGCTCAAAGAAATTGTAGCTGATTTTTTTAAATGGTCATCACTCCTTTAAAAATGTTGGTCTGTATTTACTCCGTTCTAGTAGGTAAACAAACAATGTACAATATAAATGAGTATTGGTGCTATTTAGGCATAATTCTGTGCATTTTATCATAGAATTGTTTCAAAGATATTGGAGAAGAAAGGCTGATGCAAGCTGATGTCTGGGTTCCATTCCAGAAAGAGGTAAACTTTGCACTTTTCAAAAACATATGGTTTGCTCGACTTTCATAGTTGAATCTGAAAGCCATAACTTTTTCGCAAACTTGAAAGATTCTTTGTGGCTGAACTTTATAATGCATGGGTAAATGATTAGATATGACCTAAATTTCTATTTGGAAATTCTTTTGATGCATCAAAAAGAAAATAAGGGTTCGGTATTGGTAGCATTGCACTAGATACTGGGAGGTGCCGGGTTTTTATCGTTTTTGGACCAAGCTTTTAGTTGCGTTCTAAATACCGGACCTGCTTCCATTGGATATATATCCCATGTTTTATTTCATTGCGAGAAAATGACACCTGTGAGGGACTTAAATGATGCATGTTTTATAAAATATATCTGCAAGCTCAAAGACATTGTTGCTGAAATACATACCAACATCATAGTGTGGATTATATTTTCTTGTCCTTTGGGATCATTGATTCCATTGTGGAATTTTGAAAATATCTGAGGGTCACTGATGAGGCCTAATTGGCCGAAACTAGCTAGTCTGGCCCAGAAAACATTTAAACTGCATATTTTTCACTTCTGTGGTGTATTCCTTGCATCCAAAGGATAACCCTTTTATAGAACATACTAATATGGCCATCCCTACTTTAAAATGTTGGTTTGTATTTACTACGTTCTAGTCGGTAAACAAACATGGTTGACTGTAACTTGAAAAGGAGCAGGTCAACATATGGATTTTTTTCATTAACTTGTTGGGCTAGGATGGCTCTATAAACAAACAAGGTTTGAAAACTTTGTATATGTAGTTTTTGTTGACGCAGGTAAGTCGCCTATGGAAATATTTAGTGGTAAGCTCCCAAACACAAAACTAGAATTGTCAGCAGCACTGTCCTGTTTTCAGTCATTAAATACTATTTCCACACATTTGTAGTTGTATCCAATTCTGTTTCATGAAGGTATCCTTATGGCATGCATTTTTCAATGGATAATGTAAAAATGTGATGGTAGTGCGAATTTAGATCTAACTGGGTTATATATTGAGTTTTTGCCTCTGATCTATGTTCTTGGGAGGGGGTGTACTTTAAAGCAATGTAAATCAAATTGTGTTGATGTGTTTGGAAAGAAGACTTGCAGTAATTATATTTGCAGAAACACATGAAAGAATCAACTTTATCTGGAATATAAAGGTAAGGTTTCATGGCACAAGGACTTTGTCTCAAACCAAAGCAAAACTTAAAAATTGTATCTCCGAAACAGCCCGCTGCAATATCCCGATAAGTTTTCTCATCCGTCATATGTTCTAATTTATTGTATTCATATCAAAAGGATGCGAAAAAATATATTTAACTATTTCTCATGGCTTTAAGGCATTTATAAACATTTTCTTGGCAGTTTTGTCTTCCAATTATCATCAAAAATGTAAACTTTTACTTTAAACAGGGGGTGTAGGTGTGAAAATAGCCATAAAATGAGTATAGGTGCTATTTAGGCATAATTCTGTGCAGCCGATGTCTGGGTTCCATTCCAGAAATAGGTAAACGTTGCACTTTTCAAAAACATATGGTTTGTTCGGCTTTCATAGTTGAATCTGAAAGCGATAACCTTTTCGCAAACTTGAAAGATTCTTTGTGACTGAACTTTTATTATGCATGCGAAAATTATCAATATGACCTAAATTTCCATTTGGCAATTCTTTTGATGCATCAGAAAAAAAATAAGGATAGCATTGCACTAGATACTGGGAGGTGCCGGGTTTTATCACCTTTGGACCGAGCTTTTAGTTGCATTCTAAATACTAGAACTGCTTCCATTGGATATATATCCCATGTTTTATTTCAATTTGAGAAAATGACAGGTGTGAGGCACTTAATTGGTGCATGTTTAATAAATATATCTGCAAGCTCAAAGAAATTATTGCTGACTTTATATGGTCACCCATGCTTTAAAAATGGTTTATATTAACTCCGTTCTAGTAGGTAAACAGACGGGGTTGACTAACTTGAAACGGAGCCGATTAACATGTTGATTTTTTGTCATTAACTTGTTGAACTAGGATGGTTCTATAAACAAGCAAGGTTTGAAAAGTTTTGTATGTGTAGTTTTTGTGGGCGCAGGTAAAGTCGCCTATGGAAATATTTAGTGGTAAGCTCCCAATAGCAAAGGTAGAAATGTCAACAGCACTGTCCTATTTTCGGTAATTGCATACATTTCCACACATTTGTAGTTCTATCCAATTCTGTTTAATAAAATGTATCTTCATGGCATGCATTTTGCCAGGAATAATGTAAAAATGTCATGGTAGTGCGAATTAGTTTGCCTCTGATCTATATTCTGGGGAGTGTGGGGGGATGGTGTACGTTAAAGCCATGGAAGTCAATTTTTATTGAAATGTTTAGAAAGAAGACTTGCAGAAGGTTGTCTCCCCGTACATCAACCATAGTGCAGTTTATATTTTACATTTGGTCCTTTGAGATCAGCGTAAATATTCTGAGAAATCAGAAATAAATTATTGGTTTAGACTCATATTCTAGACAGGTTTTTAATTATTTGGACCCCATTTTGATGTATATCAGTCTTTGAATCGACTGCCCATTCGAAATTCGCAAAATTGCAGTATGTTTCCTCTGGCTTTCGTTGCCGGATCATTACAGGGTCACTGATGAGGCTTTATTAGCCGAAACTACGTAGTATGACCAATCTTCTTTCTTATGAATGTTTTCATTGCTCTTAAAGGAACTCATTTTTGATTTTTATTTGCAGTAATTGTATTTGCAGAATCACAAGAAAGAATCTACTTCGTCTGGAATATATTAGTAAGGTTTCACAGCACTAGGACTATGTCTCAAACCAAAGTAAATCTTACAATCTGTCTCTCCGAAACAGCCCGCTGTCAAAATATTCTCAAAATGTTTTTTTTTTTTTTTTTTGTACTTTAAATAGGGAGTGCATGTGTGAAAATAGCCATGAATATGAGTATTTGTCATATTTAGGCATACTTTTATGCATTTTAGGATAAAATTGTTCCAAAGGCAGGGGATCCCGGGCTTCTCCAGACTTTCGGATGAGTCTTTAAACCGAAGTCCCGTCTCCGTATGACCTTTGCTGTTGGTGGGACGTAAAACTCAAACACTCACTCACTCCAAAGGCATGGGAGAAGAAAGACTGATGCAACCCGTAGTCTGAGTTTTATTCCAGAAAGAGGTAAACTTTGCCTTTTTCAAAAACATATGGTTTGCTCGGCTTTCATAGTTGAATCTGAAAGCGATAACTTTTTCGCAAACATGAAAGATTCTTTTTGACGAACTTTTGTAATGCATGAGAAAATTATCAGATTTGACCAAAATTTCTATTTGGCAATTCCTCTTGATGTTTTATAAGAAAATAAGGGTTCGGTATTGGTACCATTGCACTAGATACTGTGAGGTGCCTGGGTTTATCACTTTTGGACCGAGCTTTTAGTTGCGTTCTAAATACCAGACCTGCTTCCATAGGATATATCTCCCATGTTTTATTTCAGTGTGAGAAAAGGACAGCTGTAAGGGACTAAAATGATGCATGTTGTATAAAAATATATCTGCAAGCTCAAAGAATTTGTTGCTGATTTTTTTATGGTCACCCCTCCTTTAAAAATTTTGGTTTTGTATTTACTCTGTTCTAGTCGGTAAACAAACATGGTTGACTCTAACTTGAAAAGGAACAGATCTACATGTGGATTTTTTTCTCATTAACTTGTTGGGCCGTGATGGATCTATAAACATGCAAGGTTTGAAACGTTTTTATGTGCAGTTTCTGTGGGCGCAGGTAAGTCGCCTTTGGAAATATTTAGTGGTAAGTTCCCAATGCCAAAGGTAGAAATGTCAGCAGCACTGTCCTGTTTTCAGTCATTACATACTATTTCCACACATTTGTAGTTCTATCCAATTCTGTTTCACAAATGTATCTTCAAAGAATACATTGTGCCATGGATAATGTCAACACGTGATGGTAGTGCGAATTCAGGTTTAACTGGGTGTATTTGATGAGTGTTGCCTCTGATCGATGTTCTTGGGAGGGGGTGTACTTTAAAGCCATGTAAATCAATTTTATTGGTTGTGTTTAGAATGAAGACTTGCAGTAATTGTATTTGCAGAAGCACAAGAAAGAATCTACTTCATCTGGAATATAAGAGATAGGTTTCATGGCACAAGGACCATGTCTCCAACCAAAACAAATCTTAAAAATTGTCTCGCCTAAACAGCCCGCTGCAATATCCGGATAAGTTTTCTCATCCTTTATATGTTCAAATGTATTGTATTCATGTCAGAAAGATGTGAACAAATATATATCAAGCTTTTGCTAATGGCATTAAGACATTTATAAACGTTTTCTTGTCATTTTTGTTTTCAAAACATCCTCAAACTGTCATTTTTTTTAAAATTTAAATAGGGGTTATGGGTGTGAAAATAGCCATAAAAATAAGGATTTGTGTTATTTAGGCGTAATTCTGTGCATTTTAGGATACACTTGTTCCAAAGACATTGTAGAAGAAACAATGATGCAAGCCGGTGATTCTTTGTGACTGAACTTTTATTATGCATGAGTTTATTTGCAGATATGACCTAAACTACTATTTGGCAATTTTTTCCATGCGTCATAACGAAAATAAGAGTTCGGTATTGGTAGCATTGCACTAGATACTGGGAGGTGCCGGGTTTATCACTTTTGGACCAAGCTTTTAGTTGGTTTAAACAATATTTATTTGCAAATAAATTACAAAGACATACAGAGATACATACACGCAAAATGACATAGGATCTGACGGTAAGCATAGTGCTTATATTGGTAGTCATTTCCTAGGTTCAAGTATTGTTAACAGTATATTAAAATAATGGTTAAATAGTGATATTAATACAATACCAAATCGTTCTGAGAACTCAGAAAGCTTTAGGTTGCGTTCTAAATACCAGAACTGCGTCATTTGGAATATATCCCATGTTTTATTTCAATGTGAGAAAATGAAAGCTGTAAGGGACTAAAATGATGCATGTTTTATAAATATATCTGCAAGCTAAAAGAAATTGTTGCTGATTTTATATGGTCACCCCTCCTTTAAAAATGTTGGTTTGTATTTACTCCGTTCTAGTAGGTAAGCAATCATGGCTGACTGTAACTTGAAAAGGAGCAGATCAAAATGTGGTTTTTTTCTCATTAATTTGTTGGGCTAGGATGGTTCTATAAACAAGCAAGATTTGACAAGTTTTGTATGTGTAGTTTCAGTGGGCGAAGGTTAGTCGCCTTTGGAAATATTTAATGGTAAGCTCCCAAGAGCAAAGGTAGAAATGTCAGCAGCAATGTCATGTTTTCAGTCATTACATTCTATTTCCATATTTGTAGTTCAATACAATTATGTTTCATAAAATGTAACTTCATAGACGCCATTCTGATTTAATTTCAAAATTCAATATTGGACTTAAATCTCTTCTGCAACAAGGTCTATCGGAACCCGAATTTTATGGTGACTTAGTATATAAATTCAGAAAAATATATAACCGCAATGACTTCAGCACCCAATTTCGTAAAATCATTCTTCGATATAAAAAGATTTGGTACAACATGGATATTATACGACAGACTGCATGCATGGTAGTTAACCCAATCACGGTTGGCAACTTTGCTTCCCTCTTTAATTGCACGCCGGTGGGTCAGGCCTCAGATTCTATGACGGCTCCAACGTAAAGGCTTATTGAGAATTAGAGAGATAATGTTGGTTGGTGCCTAATGCTCTGTCTCTGGTCGGGCTCATCGGAGTCTAACTGTTGGTTTTCTTTTGCTCCAGCATTTCAGTGGTTTCTTGCTGTCGAGTCCTCACCGTTGTCTCACCTCTGTGGTTCTTTGATTTTTGTGTTCCCGGAGATGTTGCACTGATGAGTTAGGAGGCCTTCATGCGGACTGAACAAATTATTTGTCTAAATCGCGACGGAAGTAAGGGCGAGGATTGTGGCCACGTAAAATCGATTTAAGCCCCCCAGTGGAAATCTTCCACTGACCGTTCCAAGGCGGCTCTTCTGTGGCGATTTATTTATGTTGTTGTTTGTTGCTTACTGTGTGTATCACTTGTGTCTTTTAATTTTGGATGGCCATATGGCCATTTTGTGGGAAAGTAACTGTCCTTATGGCCTTCCTTTGTTTAGGTTTCCATTATGGTCTGGTCGCTTAATGTTTGTATTTCTTTCCCGATGGTGTCTTTTATGGGTGGAGTAAGTTAATTGTATCAATTTCGGATCTTTGTTTTACTTCTACTTTTCATGGCATGTATTACAACATGGATAAAGTAAAAATATGATGATATTGCTAATTAAGGTCTAACTGGGTGTATTTGATGAGATTTTGCCTCCGATCTATGTTTTTGAGAAGGGGGTGTACTTTAAGCCATGTAAACCAGTTTTCATTGATGTGTTTGGAAGGAAGACTTGCAGCTGATGTTGTGCCGTGTGGCGGCCGTAAAACGTCTCCCCGTACATCAACCATAGTACAGTTTATATTTTACTTTTGGTCCTTTGAGATCAGCGGGAATATTCTGAGAAATCAGAAATAAATTATTGGTTTAGACTCATATTCTAGACAGGTTTTTAATTATTTGGACCCCATTTCGATGTATATCAGTCTTTGAATCGACTGCCAGTTCGAAATTCGCAAATTTGCAGTATGTTTCCTCTGGCTTTCGTTGCCGGATCATTACAGGGTCACTGATGAGGCTTTATTAGCCGAAACTACGTAGTATGACCCATCTTCTTTCTTATGAATGTTTTCAATGCTCTTAAAGGAACTCATTTTTGATTTTTATTTGTAGTAATTGCATTTGCTGAAACACAAGAAAGAATCTACTTCATCTGGAATATAAGAGTAATTTTGCTTCACTGCTGCTGGTGCTGTGCCGTGTGGCGGCCGTAAAAAGTCTCCCCGTACATCCATCATAGTGCAGATTATATTTTCTGGTCCTGTGAGATCATTGAGTTCATTAAGAGAAGCTGACTGTAAGCATCGAGCATTACATGGAAAGTCAAAATTATTGATTTTCTTTATTTTTTGTACGTAAGTAGCATTTCGCAAATGATGAAGATTGGTGAAAATTTTATTGGAATATGTCAAGTAGTTTTCGAGATATTGATACAAATGCTGTTGCCATGGCAACAACGTATTCACATAGATAAAACAGTATTTTTATATGATTTTCAACAACTAGCTATTGTTTCCACTTTCATAATACATACCAAATTACACAAGATATCAATAAGGGTATATGTAATAAAGCGATTCATAATATATTGGGCTCGTGAACGTGTTCAAATATGTTACCATGGCAACGGAATTGAGGTGCTAGTCAAGCACATTGAATTTTTCTGGATTTTCTATATTTTTGTCTGCATTTTATTCTCAGGGGCAACGACATTGGAAGAAACGGACAGTGGCACTTAAATGACATGTCTTAGTATTAACAAAAACTGTGATGTCTAGGTGTAATCCTCTTTCAATGGAAGAAAGATAACTCGGCAACTTTGTCCGTGTTGCACAGACGAATTTTTTTAAAAATAGTAACGGTGTAACTACTTATGTGAAATTCCATAGCTGGTCTTTGATAAATTAACCATTGCATTGGTCATAAATTATTAAACTAACATGTTGCACAATGTACATAGCCATTAAAATCAATAAAAGACCTAAAATGTATGTTTTTATGCATTTTTCTGCATACAAAGATCAAATGAAATTCTGTTACCAGTGTCATTATCATACTTTTGCTTCATCTATATCAAATCTAATCTATTTCTGATTACTAAATGTGTGATAATTTGGTTTGATTATAATGCCATATGCTTCAAGTTAATGAATAATTTGAAATTTGAATAATTATAACAATTATGGTGTCTCGTTACCCCACCCACTTTATTGTGTACAAAATGGTGTTGCATTTCTGGACAGGAAAGCAACGCCCCTGTATACTTAAGCCTAGTTAAACTAGGAAATAATGATCATGATTTGAATAGATAAATAGATAAAATGGTGTAGATTGTGTAGTAGCTCTTGTTGCTATGGCAACCGTAACATTCAGTTAAAACTGAATAAATATCTGTTTATGGTTTCACTGTTGTAAGAGATTTTCACTAGCTTTAAAATCTATGAGGACAGAATTGAAAGTTTATATCAATTTAGATTTAATAACATATCTATGATAACATTTTCCTTGTTACGGTTGCTATGGCAACACAAAATTTCATTTTTATAATGAATAGATACATGTATGTGATCCGTTATTGAGAGGTGGGCCTTACGTATGTTTGGAAGTGCTGACTTTAAAACACAACAAGACGTAATGTAGGAATTAATTTGTAGAGTATGTTAGAATCTTAAATGAATTCCCATGGTCTTTTTTACGAAAGCACGAGTTTAAAAAAAAAAAAAAAAAAAAAAAAAATATATATATATATATATATATATATATATATATATATATATATATATATATATATATATATATATATATATATATTTTTTTTTTTTAACTCGTGCTTTTGTTGAAATTATTTTGAACTCATTGCCCTTTCAAATGTTTCATCAATAGTGTTGCAATCGTCGAAACTCTTATCAAGTTTACAATTAATTCTTTCTGTTGTCCAACATAATTACGTCTCCCCATACATCATCATAGTGGAAATTATATTTTCTGGTCCTTTGTGATCATTGAGTTCATTTAGAATATTTTGGAAATAGAATTCAGCTTAAGTCGGTGCTATAGGGCGTGGCCGGTGTTGCATATTTCAGTACTGTTCCTGAACAGACTCAATAAACTCAATAAAACTGATTCTGCTATTTTGTTTATTTTGTGTATTCTTTGCTTCCAAAAGACCCAACCATTCAGAACTCATTTACAATGATATCTGCACTAGACGGGTTTAACATATACATTTGGTCCCTGTTTACGGCGATATATGTTTATTGATGCATAATAGATAGCGTTGCCTGCTTAAATCAGCTACCCTAAAGCTATTATACCTGGACTGATATCCGTCATTGATGTTAGTGATTTGCCCATGATACCATGCCAATCGCATGCTACATTTTTTTCTTATGCCAGATCGAACGCATGCGCGTGTGACAACTACAATTCTCAATACATCCAACTTATGGGAGTATAGAATTCAAAGTAACTGATTGCGCAAGGTGGTGCATATAGCCTACGTCAAATTATAGCCCAATGAAATAGGGTTTATAAACATGGGCGGACAGACTCGCACCGCTTTGTCTGGGCAGGCTTACATCCTCTAAGCTGTTTACTAGTACCCGTGTGCGGTCGGTTTCAGCCCAGGCCGGAAGCATCATGCAGCCCATCTATTGTTAGAGTGTGCATGGATTACCTTAATTGTGGGACTATTGAAGTAATGGACTGACAGGCACGTTCCTCTGACTTGAGCCCAATAAAACATATGTGGGACATTCTTTACAGATGTATCTCATAGGGCGAGTATCCACCAATGACTATTCAAGATCTCATAAACATCCTTAGACAGGAGTGTGAAACACTAGCTTTACAAACTGTTCAAAGTTTAGTTCGTAGCATGCCTCGGCGATGCCAGGAGTGTTGTGCTGCTCGAGGTAGACATACGCATTATTGGCAGGTTTGCGCATGTCTATGGCATTTGAAATAATCTGATATAAAGAGGGCGATTTCTCCAAAAAATATGCAAATTCCTCCTTAACAGGTTACAGCGTGATTTGTGAACTGGTTGCTTTTGTTTGCCATAAACATGTTCCAGATAGAGTTATTTATCTAGTATCTGAATCGTTTCATCATCATTATCCAACATCTTTATACTGAGGAAATATGTGTTTGCTCCTTTGTTTTGAGCAGTGTATATTTGAAAGACCTGCCTGTCTCCCCTGCATGTGTCCTGTAATGTCAAATTGTATTTGGCAGGTGTGCTGTTCCCTTAGTATAAAACCCCTTCTGAATCAAGGGAACGTGTTTGCTCCTTTATTTTTGAGCAGTGTATATTTGAAAGACCTGTCTGCGTCCCCTGCAGGTGTCCTGTAATGTCAAATTGTATTTAGCAGGTGTGCTGTTCCCTTAGTATAAAACCTTCTGAATCAAGGGAATGAGCTATTTTTCCTATGTTTAAACCGTGAGCAAGTGCAAATTAATTAGCCTATTAGAGTTGATCAGGAGAACGCGAGTTCGATATCTGCCGGGGTCGGCAACATTCTTTCGCGGAGATTGATCATGAAATCTTTTCTACGGCCATTCTCCCCCTTCCGCTGATTCAAAAAGGGTAGTTCTCAGTTTCTTGCGAAAGAATATGCACTCCACTAGTTAACAGCTTAGGTATTAGCCTGCCCAGGAAGTGTGGAAAGGTTAACGGACCGGCTCAAAAATGACCTAAATATGTTGACTGGACCGTTAAACTGCAATGCAAACATACAAAAAAAAAAAAAAAAAAAAAAAAATAGAAATGCGTCCATAGGACACGGATATCCCCGCCTGAAAATATGTCTATGTTCGTATTAATCCATAGAAGGTTATTGACGGTGTTTAAGTTTTTGACCCTTTTTTCACATTTGACCTCTAAGTATGACCTTGACCTAAGAGGTAAGATTGATAGCCAACATTTCTGCCAAGTAATTTCAAAATCCATCCAGAAATAAGAAAGTTATTGACTGCGTTTAAGTTTCAGACCCTTTTTTACCTTTGACCTCTAAGTATGACATTGCCATTGGAGGTACCGGCCTGGCTTTTGCACGTGACACATCGTCTCATAATGGTTAGTATTTCTACAAAGTAATTTCAAAATCCATCCAGAAATAAGACATTTATTGACTACGTTTAAGTTTCGGACCTTTTTTTTACATTTGGCCTCTAAGTATGACCTTGACCTTGGAGGTACGGACCTGGGTTTTGCATGTGACACATCGTTCAAAATCCATACAGAAATAAGAAAGTTATTGACTGCGTTTAAGTTTCGGACGGACGAACGAACGTGCGGACGAACGGACGGACGGACGGACGGACACGGGCAACGCTATATGCCCTTACATCATTCTTCGAATGGCGGGGGCATAAAAAACACTAACAATTATCAGAGAAATACTATTTTCGCACTTTGAACTGGTGGTAACCATCTATTGTAGTCGCAGATAAGATTGACTAGTTGGAGCTATCGTTTGGACCTGCTTTAGGAATAAGGTAAACCAAGTCACCCGATTGTGTGAATTCAACTGTAACACAAGCATAGCTGTGGGGTATATGACCATTTTGTCCGCTTGTAGAAAGCGTGCAAGATGCACTCTACTAAATCTTCTGGTGGACTTAGCGAATTTGATATATACTCGGTAAAAAAAGTTTTGTCCCTAGGCAGAGAATGGGCTGTAAAATATCACAGGAACGATCGATTTTCATATAGTATATACCAGCCTCTTCAGCAGCCACAGCCCGTCAATACTGATTAGGTTTGAGTCTTATGAACCTGTCATAAAATGCTACAGAGGCTGCCAAATGTTGTAAGGGTCAGCTTTCAAAACGTGCAAATCGTAATTTAAGCGTTAATGACTATTGTAAACAACGGGGTCTAACTCAGTAATTGCTGGGCAGATTTTTGTGAAATTTTCATTGTTGATATTGCAAGACTATGCCAAAAAGGGATCAGAAAGGTGTTTTGTCTTTTGGACCTTAACTCCTGATACAGAGGCTGCAGACCCCCAGAAGACGTTGTCAAAAAGGTGAAAAAAATGGCTGTAATTGGGTATAACTCAATAGCTAATGATCAGATTTTTGTGTAATTTGTATCATTTTGATGCACAGTCTGTACTTGAAAAGGGCACGAAACCATTAGCCCCTTTTAGACCTTAACGGCTGGTACAGATGCTGCAAAATGCCGGAGGGGGTTAAAAACGCCGGCAAAAATGACAATCGTTTTGAGAGGCGGCTTGATATTGTTTACCGCATTCATTCATGCGGTATTCGTTCGTTCGTTCGCTCGCTCGCTCGTTCGTTCATTCGTTCGTTCGTTCGTTTGTTTGTTTGTTCTTTCGTTCGTCTATTCGTTCGTCCGTTCGTTTGTTCGTTTATTTATTCATTCATTTCTCAAAAAGGTCAGTTTTACCGACAAACTCATTAAAATTTCACTTGCATGCTTTTTGTGATTTTTCAAAATGTTGAGTTCATCAATGTTTTTTTTAATCGTGCACTTTTGTGAGCATCGCTTTAAAACAGATTTGATAAACTTGTTACCGTAGAAACACCATAGACTTTGATCACGATGCCACCTCGTTACCGAAAACTGTCAAACTTAGACCGGGCTAGGGCACTTGGGCAGCTCCAGGCAGGGCAATCTAGTCGACGTGTTGCCATAGCGTTTAACACAAATCGCAAGACTATCGACAGGATAAGGCAACGCTATGCAGCTTCTGGGGATGTCAAGGACCTCCCGCGCTCAGGAAGACCCAGGGCAACAACCCATGCCGAGGATCGACTGATCACCAACAGCACTCTAAGAAGCCGCTTTACCAATGCCAAAATGACGACTATGCGGATTCGACGACTACGAGGTGCTGGGGGCATAGCCGTCTCTGTTCAAACCATTCGGAACAGAATCCATGCTGCTGGGCTGAAATCACGTGTTCCTGCGAAGAAGCCCATTCTTTTACCGAGGCACAGAGCAGCTCGTCTTCAGTTTGCTCGGAATCATGTGCGATGGAATAGACAGCAGTGGCGAACTGTCGTGTTCTCAGATGAGAGTCGGTTTTGCCTACATCATATTGACGGACGTCTACGTGTCTGGCGTCGGAATGGGGAGCGTCACGCGGAAGCCAACGTGCAGCCACGCCATGCTTACAATGGAGGAAGTGTCATGGTCTGGGCTGGTGTGACGGCAGATAGGCGTACCAACCTCGTTGTGGTTCCAGGAATTCTTACCGGTCAACGCTACATCGACGAGATCCTACGTCCCCATGTTGTGCCTTTCCTTCAGCAAATGGGAAACAACGCCATCTTTCAAGATGATAATGCCAGACCACATCGGGCAAGAATTGTAGACGCCTATCTGCAAGCCAACAACGTCAGACGGTTAGACTGGCCAGCAATGTCGCCTGACTTAAGCTGCATTGAACATGTCTGGGATGTCCTCGGAAGAGCCGTCCAAACGAGGATAACAGAGCACAGCACTATGGCAGATCTTCGGCGCTTCCTTGGAGAGGAATGGCATCCAATCCCTCAAGCCACCATCCGGAAGATGGTCTTCTCTACCAGAAAACGACTGATTGAGTGCAGAGACAATCGCGGAGGTTATACCCACTACTAAAGAAAGACAAAGTTCAAACTTATTGAATAGTGTTTCACATGTCAAATGAATTTCAAATGTCAGAATAGTGAAATAAAGTTGCTGATCTTCTTGCTTTGTTTAAGACCAGTGCCACGTATCAGTATATGCATAAAATGGAATAATGTCGTTTCTTACATGCTTTTCAATGAATGATAGAGATTTATCAGTGAAATATAAATCGATATTTTCACTGTTTCAAACAGTGAAAATACGATTTTTTATTTTTCACTGTTTGGGACTACTTTTTTCTTCAAATCTAACTCTAATTTCAATTTTATCTTTGTTAGATAACTGAACAATACTGAAATTTGTTCTAATTGACGCATAGCCCGTTCATGTGTGACGGGGACGTTACTGACGTCATTTATGACGCTGACGTCACGTCTTTTGTCGCGCGACGTTAGACTTGCCAGCAACTTCTTTGGAAAACTACTCTCTCAATTATTTCATTAATCATTCATAATAATACCATCCCAGGCCATTTCTCAGGTGCAAACTTTCAGTTTACACCCAACAGTATACCCACTAAACACGATGGACACCACTAAATTGACGCGAAACGAACAGGAACAAAGATAATTTTCTCCGAATGTGAGCGACACCATTAAAGACGCTAAATATTGCCTTTTGAAGCATGTAAGAAACAGAAAATTTGATTTTTTCAGTGCAAGATCAAATTTTATTTCACTCATGAACACCAAAACTGCTATTTTCACTCGTGGCTACGCCACTCGTGAAAATAACAGTTTTGGTGTCCATTCGATGAAATAAAATTCGATCTTACACTGAAAAAATCAAATATCCTCTATATCAACGTTGATTCGATATGACAATGTTTCAATCAAAGGATGCGGTGGTCTCGATGAGTCGATATTTCATGTTTGTCGTATGCCGATACGTGGCTAGTCCTTTGTTACGATTTGCACGTTTTGAAAGTTGACCCCAGTCGCACTCCGCAGCCTCTGGAGCATTTACGATCGCGTCCTTCTTACCTAAACCTAATCAGTATTGACGAGCAGTGGCTGCTGAAGAGTTTGGTATATGCCATATGAGAATCGACCGACCCTGTGATATTTTACAGCCGATTGTATACATAGGGACAAAACTTTTTTTACCGAGTATATATTGACAACACGCTGAAAAAAATAACTAGTACATTCGACTAGTTTACCTAGTAAACACAGAGGGTCACCTAGTCGTCTGTAGGTTGACTGAGCATTCTTAGTCAATTTAACTAGTCTCTCTAGTAAGCGTAAATCAATAATCGTTGACAGGGCATCTGGTCAGTATGACTACCCTTTCTAGTCAGTATGACTAGGGTGTCTAGACAGTTTTCCCGCCGAATGTTGATTGACAGCTTGCAGAATGTGTAGAGGAAGCGTTCCAGACGCCATCTTAACGTTTAGGAGAACATGCTCCAACATACAGTGGGTTGATTCTGATATTATTTCACCCAACATACAGTGGGTTGTTGTACTCACCTTGAGCACTTTGTTCTTATTGTTTGTAACTCTGCAGGTAAGAAATATTCTTTTATTTCTTAAGCACCTAGTGGTTATAAGCAGCGTTATAATGCTTACAAGATAAACAACAACAACAACAATGTCAACATACAAATATACGTCCAGAAGCTCTAAAGTCGACATTTCCGTGAATCCAAGCATAAATAATGGGGATTTTCTTTTCTGCAATATGAAAATATAACTCTGCAGGTAAGAAATATTCTTTTATTTCTTCTCTTATCTTCCTAAAGGCGCCTTTACACAGCATGTTTTTCCATATGTGTTTTGGGTACTAGTAATCAGTACTAAGAATCTAGTAATCTACGACTAAAGCAACTAGTAATCAGTACTAAGAATCTAGTAATCCTGACCATGCATGCTAGTACTTTTGACAGTCACACCAGTACATTTGACTATTAAGCTAGTACATATGACTAGCTTAAACTAGTGAACTTTGACTAGATGAAGCTAGTCAAATGTACTAGGCTAAGTAAAGCTAGTCAAGTTGACTAGTTTTTTCTAGTCAAAATGCTTGACTAGGTCTTCCTAGTCACATCGACTATTTTGCATAGTGCTTTTTTGGACAATCATATTGACTAGGTTCCTTAGTCGGCATGACTATTTTTTTTTCTCAGTGGTGCACCTGAATAGCTCCGCCTATAGTCAATCTTATCTGCGACTACTATATGTGGTGTTCAAGGCATGCAACTCTCGCAACAATTCTACACTATATATATATTTAACCGGCCTAGGTACACATGTAGCTCAGTCGGATGCGTCTGACTGGTGATCAAAAGGGCGCGAGTTCGATACCTGCCGGGTTCGGCAGCATTCTTTTGTGGAGATTGATTATGGAGCGCTTTGGTGCAGTTGTAGCGCATCGGATTTGTGATCTAGAGGTTGCGGGTTCGAGCCTCACCTGACCAAAGTGTTGTGTTCCTGAGCAAGGCACTTCATCCGCATTGCTTAAAAATAATAATAAAAAAGAACTGGCTACCACCCAGGAAATCCTGCTCGTAATGCTCAGATGTCAGCGAGTAGCAGTAATAGGAGAAAAATAAAGAAATAAAATGAAATCTTTTCTACGGTCATTCTCTTCCTTTCGCTTATTCAAGAAGGGCATTGTCAGTTTCTCGCAAAAGAATGTGCACTGTAGTGTAGCGTGATAGCTCAGTGGTTAGTGCACTTGCCTCTGATGCTAGAGATCCCGCCGGGTTCGATCATCGGCGATAAAATTTCGGTGTCCGAACAGGCTCCATCGGCATCATTTGCAGGGATGAATGTCATAAAGTGCACCGTCCTTCGGATCGGGATGTTCACTGGAGGCCTTCTGTGCGGGGAGAACCATCCCCTGTGCAGGTTAAAGAACCCTACCGTAATTACAAGATTACTGTGTAGGCTTTAAACTTGCAAAACCTGGAGTGTATCTAATGTACACCTGCTAGTAATGGTCAGATATGACCGATCGTAGTAGCAAGAAAGAAAGAATGAAAAGATATAATCCTGCCCGGGAAAAGTGTGGAAAGGTAAACTGGCCGGCTCAAAAATGGCCTAAATTAGTGTTGACTGGGCAGTTTGACTACAAAACAAACATAAATGTTTAAAAAAAAATGAGCTTAAAAATTTCGGTCCGGCACAGTCTTGAACCACAGTTCCCTTGTTTATGGGAAAAAGTGCCATACCAACTGAGATATTGAGATATGTTGTGAACTGGGCGTTTTATAACCTGATACATACAACACAGCCAATTACCGGTAACTGTCTATTTTTGTTTATAAATTCTATGCAAATTTTCTAATTCACAAGATAATAGGCTCTTGTTTATAGTATTATTAGCAACAGGTGCGCAACAAATTAGCTACGTAGCTACGTCAACTATGACGTCACGATTTTTCACGTGTTCTCGAAATGACGTAATGCCAAAATCTGATGACGCGTCACATATATTGAAAATGAAATAACCAGAATGTAGTAAAAGTAAAGACGGTCTTTAAATTTTGCGCAAAAAGTGTCATCCGGTTGACACTTCCTTGTTTACCGACCACCTCACGCATAAGAATATTCAACAAGGGACTTAATCGGCGTTACCGGACAAATCCCGGACACTAGTGTTCGCCGTTATAGTTCTCTCCCTTGGCACGAAACGCCGTATTGATACTATTTCAAAAGCCTATAACGACACGGTATCAAAAGGATTACACCTAAACTCTGCATATTTTGCATCTTTCAGCTATGCTGTAGCTTCTGGTGTTTTACATTTTCCGTGAAGCCGTTGCCCTTGAGAAGCATAACGGAACATATATGACCACCAAATCACTGAAACCGAGTGTCATTTCATGCAAATAATCTCATGTACATGTCAGAAATCGATTAATAAATTTGAAACGATCGAATAAAAAAAATCTTAATTCAATTTTGAAATTATAAAAAACACTAACGTACCAGTATAAACGATATTTATTATACTTTCATAACAATGCATCCAAGAGGTACGAATTTTTAGCGAATGGAAACAAAATAGCCGTTTCCATGGAAACGGCGAAGAATCGGCACGAAAAAAAATATCAACGTAACACATGGCACAAAGTTAACATTTCCACAAAGTTTCACTGGAATCTGTGATTTTCGCACTTTCCAGGTTTTCATGGACCAATGCTCGATGCTTACAGTCAGCTTCTCTTAATAATCATTTTGAAAATAAATTTCTGCTTAAGCCGGTGCTAGGGGGCGTGGCCAGTGAAGCACATTTCAGTACTGGTCATGAACAGACTCAATAAAAAAAACGAATCTGCTATTTTCGCTTTTTTGTGTATTCTTTGCTTCCAAAGGATGTAACTATTCAGAACTTATTCATAGCACTAGGGCTATGTCTCAAACCAAAGCAAAACTTAAAAATTTTCTTTCCGAAACAGCCCGCCACAATATTCTGATAAGTTTTCTCATCTGCTATATGATCTAATTTATTGTATTCGAGACAAAAGGGTGTGCACAGATATATACAGCTATTTCTTATGGCATTAAGACATTTATAAACATTTTCAAGGCAAATTTGTTACTTACTTTGTGTATCACTTGTATCTTTTCATTTTGGATTGCCATATGGCCATTTTGTGGGAAAGTAACTGTCCTTATGGCCTTCCTTTGTTTATGTTTCTATCATGGTCTGGTCGCTGCATGTTTGTGTTTCTTTCCCTTTGGTGTCTTTGATGGGTGGAGTAAGTTAATTGTATCGATTCCTGATCTTTGTTTTACCTCTACTTTGTCTTCAATATATTCTCAGAAATGTCAATTTTTACTTTAAATAGGGGCTGTAGGTGTGAAAATAACCATAAAAATGAGTATTGGTGCTATTTAGGCATAATTATGTGCATTTTAGGATAGAACTATTCCAAGGACATTGGAGATGAAAGACTGATGCAAGCCAGTGTCTAGGTTCCATTCAGAAAGAGGTAAACTTTACACTTTAAAAAACAATATGTTTGCTCAGCGTTCATAGTTGAATCTGAAAGCGATAACTTTTTCGCAAACTAAACAGATTCTTTGTGACTGAACTTTTATTGTGCATGAGTAACGTATTAGATATGACCTAAATTTCTATTTGGCAATTCTTTTGATGCATCATAAAGAAAATAAGAGTTCGGTATTGGTAGCATTGCACTGGATACTGGGAGGGGGGGGGGTGCTGGATTTTATCACTTTTGGACCGAGCTTTTAGTTGCGTTCTTAATATCAGTTTTGCTCTTATTTTTCCAATCCTCAGGGATTGCTTATGCAATTGCTTTTCAGTTCCATCAATTGACATCCTGTAGATACCTGTTGAAGGTCATTATTAAACCGATGTTCGTTCCTTGTTGTATAACAACTGCTTGTTTGACATCCCTGGACTTTAAGTAGACTTCTATTCGAACGAATGAATTATCTTCAGTAATTTTATATGCTGTTTTACATAATGACCGGTATGAAGATCGCTTTAGTTTTGACGGTATCAAAACCTTCTAAACCCACATGAGTATCAGAAATACATTTAAAATATCAATATCACCCCTTAGGTTACACTCTGCTTCTTCTGTACGGATTCCCCATTCTATTAAGAACTTTAATACTATGTTGCCTTCGGTATTGGTTAGACCCTTAAATTTGTCTTCTGTAACTTCAGTTAATCTCAATGGAGCAGGCAATACCAATGTTTTTGGGAGTAGTCTTCGTATATGACTATCTCCTCTCAACTCACCCATCCTTCGAAAATATACTAATCCGTTGAAAAGAAGTGGAATGTATCCTAGTATTTCTAAGTGCAATGCCAAGAGGTGCAGATGTTGTTCGCATTTAAGCACTGCGTCTACCGTTACTTCATCTGTAAACGGTAGACGCTTCTCTTTAGTTAACATGTCTGATTTGACATGACAGTCTACAGATTTAATTTATCTAATTACATGACGTGCTGCAAACTGTAATATGCAGTACGTCGGTCAAACTAACCGCATGCTTAAAACTAGATTGAATGAGCAGTATCGTAGAATGAGTAAGCCTAAGAAAACTGACACTTTCTTGTACAGGTCATTCTGTAAATAACATTGTTATACAACCAGTGGAAAAACTTTATTACGATGCAAGTTCTACATCTAGATTCAAAATAATCAAAAGACATGAGGCTGAACTGAAATAGATTAAATTTTTACAGACCCCTTTTCCACTGGGATTTAATGACAACATTTATCATGAGGGTAATATTTCCAGAATGCCGGACTTTGATATTTTCTCGCTCATGGAATGTCGAAAACGCAGAACTAGATCTCACGGCACCAGGAAAACTGGTAACTTTAAACGTAAATCACATGCGTTTAAACGAAACAATACTAGACTGAAGTGACTGTCAATTATATTATTAAATCATGGACGCCACTCTATGCTTTCATTTTTAAGTTCATTACCCGTTTCTGTTTTACGTCTTCTGGACACCGAGGCGAATAAATTCTACGATAATTATCATCAGTTATATGATGCGGCCCTCTTAACTAGAGGCTATACTCAGCATACTCTCCGTCCTTACATTGATTCTGAAATTAATCATAAACGCCATTTCTTCAAAATATCCTTCATTAATAAGGGTATGGATTTTATAGATTTGCCCAGTATCTTCCGTGAGAGATCGGTGCTTTCTTCCATTCCTGCTTATTTTCAAAATACTGAAACACCTATAATTTGCTATAAATATAACAAACCTGTTAGATCTATCATTTTTAATTTCAATAAACTTGTTTTAGATCTTGATATTGATACTAATACTCTTGATTCATGTGATTGTAAAAACTCAGTGTATTGCTATCCTGCTGCTGGTCATGTAATTACTGGCAATTTGAAAATTATTCCTGATTCTAGGATAAGGAATATAATTTCAAAAGGACCGAAATATCGGTTTCCTTCTAAAATTGATTTCAGTAAATGTAGAAATGAAATCGCTGCTTCCTTGAATGAATTCGGTAATCGATTGTGTAAGCGAGAGTATGTTGAGCATAAAGCCCTTAAGGACTGGAAACTTAGCATTTTAAAACTAGTGAATAAACGCATTTCTTTCTATTCTCAAAATACTAACTTATTACCTCCTAAGCCAAAGACGTCTTTACGTCATCTTAAACTAGGTATTCAAGAATTTCATAAGAAGTTTGTTTTGGCCCCTGCAGACAAGGCCGCTAACAACGTCGTCGTTGTGAGACGGCTCCACTATGTTAACACGCTTAAGCAGGAGCTTGGTGGTACTAAGGCCTATGAACTTCAGCCTTTAGCTGAAGAGAGAGCTATAGTAGATAAACATGTTTGTCATTCAGCCGCCAAGTTTGCTGTGTGTGTTACCGAAGGCCAAGACAAGCTTCCTACGCTATACTGGTTACCAAAATTTCATAAAAGACCTTACAAAGCACGGTTTATTGCAAATTCTAGCTCTTGCACTACCACTGAACTTTCTAAATTATTAACTTCCTGTCTTACTGCTATTAAACCGCATGTGGTTAAATATTGTGATAAAACCTTGAAAGATCAGGAAGAAATCTGTTTTGGTCTATAAAAAATTGGAATGAGGTTTTAAATAAATTGAAATCCAGACATTTTCGTGCTACAAGTCTGTCTACTTACGATTTTTCCACTCTTCACACTACACTTCCTCATAATCTTATAAAAGAAAAGCTTAATGATTTAATTGAATGGGCTTTTCACAGAGAAGATTCTCTCTATCTTGCATGTAATGTCAGAAATGCATTTTTCACTTCTAAAGTGCATAATAATTATACACTTTGGTCTTGTCAGAAAGTGTGTGATGCCCTCACCTTTCTACTTGACAATATTTATATTAGATTCGGTACTAAGTTATTTAGACAAATTGTGGGTATTCCGATGGGTACGAATTGCACACCTCTTGTGGCTGATCTGTTCTTGTATTGTTATGAAAGAGACTTCATGTTGTCGCTTTCCATTGATAACCAATCTGAAATTATTGAAGCTTTTAGCTACACTTCAAGATATTTAGATGATTTATTAAATATTGATAATACCTATTTCGATGGTTTGTTCAGTCAGATTACCCCCCAGAACTTCAGTAAAATAAAGCAAATTCTTCTGATACCGAGGCCCCGTTTTTGGATTTACATCTATCTATTGTAGATGGGTTTGTTTCGTGCAAAATTTATGATAAACGCGATGACTTTGATTTTGAGATTGTAAATTTTCCTTTTTTGGATGGTGATGTTCCTCGTGGGCCATCCTATGGCGTTTATATTTCGCAATTAATTCGATTTGCTAGAGTGTGTAGTCATGTAACTGACTTCAACACTCGTATTAAATTATTAACGGCTAAACTCCTTAATCAGGGTTATCGGTACCATAAACTACGCAAAGTCTTTTCAAAGTTTTATAGACGCCATTCTGATTTAATTTCAAAATTCAATATTGGACTTAAATCTCTTCTGCAACAAGGTCTATCGGAACCCGAATTTTATGGTGACTTAGTATATAAATTCAGAAAAATATATAACCGCAATGACTTCAGCACCCAATTTCGTAAAATCATTTTTCGATATAAAAAGATTGGGTACAACATGGATGTTATACGACAGACTGCATGCATGGTAGTTAACCCAATCACGGTTGGCAACTTTGCTTCCCTCTTTAATTGCACGCCGGTAGGTCAGGCCTCAGATTCTATGACGGCTCCAACGTAAAGGCTTATTGAAAATTAGAGAGATCTAATTCAAGGTAATGTTGGTTGGTGCCTGATGCTCTGTCTCTGGTCGGGCCCATCGGAGTCCAATTGTTGGTTTTCTTTTGCTCCAGCATTTCAGTGGTTTCGTGCTGTCGAGTCCTCACCGTTGTCTCACCTCTGTGGTTCTTTGATTTTTTGTGTTCACCGAGATGTTGCACTGATGAGTTTGGAGGCCTTCATGCGGACTGAACAAGTAAGGGCGAGGATTGTGGCCACGTAAAATCGATTTAAGCCCCCCAGTGTAAATCTTTCCACTGACCGTTCCAAGGCGGTTCTTCTGTGGCGGTTTAATTATGGTGTTGTTTGTTACTTACTGTGTGTATCACTTGTTTTCTTTTTATTTTGGATGGCCATATGGCCATTTTGTGGGAAAGTAACTGTCCTTATGGCCTTCCTTTGTTTAGGTTTCCATTATGGTCTGGTCGCTTAATGTTTGTGTTTGTTTCCCTTTGGTGTCTTTGATGGGTGGCGTAAGTTAATTGTATCGATTCCTGATCTTTGTTTTACTTCTACTTTGCTTCCATTGCATATATATCCCATGTTTTATTTCAATGTGAGAAAGGGACTAAAATGATGCATGTTTTATAAAAATATCTGCATGCTCAAAGAAATTGTTGCTGATTTTATATGGTAACCCCTCCTTTAAAAATGTTGGTTTGTATTTACTCCGTTCTAGTAGAGTTCGATATTGGTAGCATTGCACTAGATACTTGGAGGTGCCGGGTTTTATCAATTTTGGACCGAGCTTTTAGTTGCTTTCTAAATACCAGACTTGCTTCTATTGGATTTATATCCAATGTTTTATTTCAATGTGAGAAAATGACAGGTATAAGGAACTAAAATGATGCATGTTTTATAAATATATCTGCAAGCTCAAAGAAATTGTTCCTGATTTTATATGGTCACCCCTCCTTTAAAAATATGGTTTGTATTTACTCGATTCTAGTAGGTAAACAAACATGGTTGACAGTAACTTGAAAAGGAGAAAATCAATATAAGGTTTCATAGCACTAGGACTATGTCTCAACCCAAAGCAAATCTTAAAAATTGTCTCTCTGAAACAGCCCGCTGCAATATCCCCGATAAGTTTTCTCATCCGTTATAAGTTCTAATTTATTGCATTCATGTCAAAACGATGTGAACAGATATATTCAGCTATTTCTCACGACATTAAAAGTAGAAGTAAAACAAAGATCTGGAATCGATACAATTAACTTACTCCACCCACCAAAGACACCAAAGGGAAAGAAATACAAACATTTAGCGACCAGACCATAATGGAAACCTAAACAAAGGAAGGCCATAAGGACAGTTATTTTCCCACAAAATGGCCATATGGCCATCCAAAATTAAAAGACACAAGTGATACACACAGTAGCATTTATAAACATTTTTTGGCAGTTTTGTCTTCAAAATATCCTCATAAATGCCATTTTTTTACTTTAAAAAGGGTGTGAAGGTGTAAAAATAGCCAAACAAATGACTATTGGTGCTATTTAAGCATAATTCTATGTATTTTAGGATAGAATTTTTTCAAAGACATTCGAGGAGAAACACTGATGCAAGCCGGTGTCTAGTTTCTATTTCAGAAATAGGTTTGCACTTTTCAAAAACATATGGTTTGCTCGGCTTTCATAGTTGAATCTGAAAGCGATTTTTTTTTTCGCAAACTTGAAAGATTCTTTGTGACTGAACTTTTATTATGCAAGAGTAATTTATTACATATGACCTAAATTTCTATTTGGCAATTCTTTCAATGCATCAAAAAGAAAATAAGGGTTCGCTAATGGTAGCATTGCACTAGATACGGGTAGGTGCCCTGCTTTATCACTTTTGGAGCGAGCTTTTCTACATCTACATCTCTACGTTGGTTCATCAATCTTGGCTATTACTCAATGGATATGACTTCATTATGGTAGCGCTAGAAAGATGAAAAGCAAGAGAATATAGCCAGCAAGAATTCGTATATAGTCATAAATTAGCGTAAAAATAACAAAAAATAAGACTAAAAATATTATCATATATAAGCAAAGAGGTTCAACATAAATAAGAGAGAAGGAAGAAAGTAATCCCAGCCACTTTTGGCTCAACAAGTAAAGACCTCTCTGCCTTCCGTGGCGGTACCAGGGCCCATACGTCCCCGACAGCACAGCTCCCCCTTGCAGAGTTACTAGGTGACTGGGCCCCTTAACTTGCTTAGAATGAGAGGGTGGATAGCTCCATCCTGAATGATGCCAGTGGTGGAGCCTCAGCTACAGAAGCCGGTACAGAATTCCACAACGGTACGGTACGAGGGAAAAAGCTAAACTTAAAAGAATCCGATGATGTTGAAAACAGTCTCAACTTCGTGGAGTGTGTAGCTCTTGTCCTTGCTGTGACTGGGGTCAAGTAATCAGCGGCAGGTATATCAACGCTGTTCTGAATCATTTTGTACAGTTGGTTGAGCTGAATCTTTGACCGTCTGGTTTCCAGGGGTTCCCACTCTAGGTGATCGAGAATGCATGATACGCTGCTTGTATTTGTGTTCCGATTAGTGGTAAAGTGGGCAGCTCTGCGTTGTACCACATTGAGCTTCCTGATCTGTTCTTTGTGATGTGGGCTCCATACGGAACAGCAATAGTTCAGATTGGATCTAACTATACTGCAGTAGGCATTTGCTTTTGTTTCTTCTGTGCCGGCATTCAAATTGCGTCGCAAAAATCCAAGCGTGCTGTTTGCCTTCTTGCAGTACCGATCGATATGATTTTGCCATGACAACCAAAGTAGAAGTAAAACAAAGATCAGGAATTGATACAATTAACTTACTCTACCCATAAAAGACACCAAAGGGAAAGAAATACAAACATTAAGCGACCAGACCATAATGGAAACCTAAACAATGGAAGGCCATAAGGACAGTTACTTTCCCACAAAATGGCCATATGGCCATCCAAAATTAAAAGACACAAGTGATACACACAGTAAGCAACAAACAACAACATAAACAAATCGCCACAGAAGAGCCGTGGGTCCACTCCAAGCTACTTTGTGGTGTCTTGAAGTTCAAGAACATGTCCCTTCAGTTGGTTTGGATGCCTGCTGGGCGATCGGGATCTGGTGATTGTCAACACGCTGCATTTTATGGGGATGAAACTGCTTGCCCCTCTTGCGCTCCCAGTCAGCAAGTGTGTAAGGGTCCTGTTGAAGAGCCGAACAATCTTCTTGACTTTCTCTGGTCTTATAAACACTACAATCATCGGCGAAAAGTCTGGTGTGAGGTGACGTTGTCCGGAAGATCGTTTGTGAAGAGGAGGAAAGGTAAAGATCCCAGGACTGACCCCTGGGAGACCCCGCTGGCTACTGGTGCACTCTCTGACGTCACGCCTTCAACAACTACACGCTGTGTGCGGCCTGTGAGGAATGATGACATCCATCATGGAGATTGCCTCGAATTCCGAAGTGATGCAGTTTAAGAAGAAGGCGTTGGTGAGACACACGATCAAATGCCTTAGAAAAATCAAGGATGACCATATCCGTCTGAATTCTCTTGTCCATGGCCGAGGCAAGATCGTGTACCAGTGTGATAAACTGTGTCGCGCAACGTCTTCTTCTTCGAAAACCATGTTGTGAGTCGGTGTGGATTTGGTGCTGGTCAACATGCTTCATCACGTTACTGACAATCACATGCTCAAGAAGCTTACAACATAGGCAGTTTAATGAATCTGGCCGGTAGTTTGCTGGGTCATAGGGCTGGACTTTCTTGAAAACCGCCGACACGTTTGCTTGCTTCCAGTCTTCTGGAAATGAAGCTGTCTGTAGAGACTTGTAGAATATGGTCGCAAGGATAGGTGCGAGTTCTTTGGAGCATTCTTTCAACAGTTGAGCTGGTATCATGTCAGGTCCCGAAGCTTTGTTTGGATTGCTTGAGCGCAACAGCTTTTCCATTAACTAGAATCTCTTCCATCTCCGGGTAAGGATTACCATCTGGTTCTGGAACAGTGCTTTCCTGGTCCTTCTTGGTGTATACTGACTGGTACCCTCGACTAAGGATATCTGCCTTGTCTTTTGAGACATTAAAAAGGCGCCCTTTGTCCTTCAGTGGGGCAATTTCAGTGGCATCTTTCCTCAGAGAATTGATGTATTTTCAGAAGCGCTTCTGCTTTGGTTAACGTTCAACATCCGGGTCACCCACTTCATTGATGCTATTGATGTCCTTCCATTAGGACTGACGTTCACACTTGTGCACAGCCTTCTTGCAGTCTTTGTACTTTCTCACGTCTTTCTCGTTCTTTGTTTTCTTCATGCGTCTAAACAACTTGTCACGCCATCTCATCTGGGTTTTTATGTTTATGTCTATCCAGGGTTTTGTTGATCTTCTTTCCACTCAGGAGCTCCGTTGGTATGTATTTCCTCATCAAGTATGATGTGAGGCGTCGGAATTTGTTCCACATGTCCTCTACCGATGAAGTACTTGCCATGTTGTCAACCTCTACATTGCCCCCTCTTAGTTTCGTTCTAAATACCAGACTTGCTTCCATTGGACATTTATCCCATGTTATATTTCAATCTGAGAAAATGACAGGTAATGGACCAAAATGTTGCATGTTTATAAATGTTGGTTTGTAATTACTCCGTTCTAGTAGGTAAACCAACATTCTACAATATACATGAGTATTGGTGCTTTTTAGGCAAAATTCTGTGCATTTTAGGATAGAATTGTTTAAAAGACATTGGAGAAGAAACACTGATGCAAGCCGATGTCTGGGTTCAATTCTAGAAAGAGGTAAACTTTGCACTTTTCAAAAACATATGGTTTGCTCGACTTTCATAGTTGAACCTGAAAGCGATATTTTTTAAGCAAACTTGAAAGATTCTTTGTGACTAAACTTTTATAATGCATGAGTTAATGGTCAGATATGACCTAAATTTCGATTTGGAAATTCTTTTGATGCATCATAAGGAAAAAAAGGGTTCAGTATTGGCAGGATTGCACTAGATACTGGGAGATGCCGTTTTATCATTTTTGGACCGAGCTTTTAGTTGCGTTCTAAATACCAGACCTGCTTCCATTGGATATTTTTCCCATGTTTTATTTCAATGTGAGAAAATGACAGCTGAAAGGGACTGAAATGATGCAAGTTTTATAAATAGATCTGCAAGCTCAAAGAAATTGTTGCTGATTTTATATGTTCACCCCTACTTTAAAAATGTTGGTTTGTATTTACTACGTTCTAGTCGGTAAACAAACATGGTTGGCTGTAACTTGAAAAGGAGCAGATCAACATATGGATTTTTTTTTTGTCTCATTAACTTGTTGGGTAATAATGGTTCTATAAACAAGCAAGGTATGAAAACTTTGTATGTGTAGTTTTTGTGGGCGCAGGTAAATCGCCTATGAACGTATTTAGTGGTAAGCTCCCAAAAGCAAAGGTAGAAATGTTAGCAGCACTGTCCTGTTTTCAGTCATTACATACTAGTTCGACACATTTGTAGTTCTATCCAATTCTGTTTGATGAAATATATCCTTATGGCATGCATTTTGCCATGGTTAATGTACAAATGTGATGGTAGTGCGAATTAAGATCTAACTAGGTTATTTGATGAGTTTTTTTGCCTCTGATCTATGATCTTGGGAGGGGTGTACTTTAAAGCAATGTAAATCAGTTTTTATTGATGTGTTTGGAAAGAAGACTTGCGTGAATATTCTGAGAAATCAGAAATAAATTATTGGTTTAGACTCATATTCTAGACCGGTTTTTAATTATTTGGCCCCCTTTTTGATTTATATCAGTCTTTGAATTGACTGCCTATTCGAAATTCGCAAAATTGCAGTATGTTTCCTCTGGCTTTCTTTGCCAGATCATTACAGGGTCACTGATGAGGCTTTATTAGCCGAAACTACGTAGTATGACCCATCTTCTTTCTTATGAATGTTTTCATTGCTCTTAAAGGAACTCATTTTTGATTTTTATTTGCAGTAATTGCATTTGCAGAAACACAAGAAAGAATCTAATTCCTCTGGAATATAAGGGTTAGCTTCCAGGGCACAAGGACTATGTCTCAAACCAAAACAAAACTTAAAAAATTGTCTCTTTGAAACAGCCCGCTGCAATATCCCGATAGGTTTTCTCATCCGCCATATGTTTTAAGTTATTATATTCATATCAAAAGGACGTGAAAAGATATATTTAGCTATTTCTCATGGCATTTAGGCATTAATATACAATTTCGTGGCAGTTTTGTCTTCCAAATATCCTAAAAAATGTAATTTTTCATTTTACATAGGGGGTGTGTGTTTGAAAATAGCCTTAAAAATGAGTATTGGTGCTTTTTAGGCATAATTCTGTGCATTTTAGGATAGACTTGTGTCAAAGACATTTGAGAAGAAACACTGATGCAAGCCGATGTCTGGGTTCAATTACAGAAAGAGGTAAACTTTGCACTTTTCAAAAACATATGGTTTGTTCGGCTTTCATAGTTGATTCTGAAAGCGATATCTTTTTCGCAAACTTGAAAGATTCTTTGTAACTTAACTTTTATTATGCATGAGAAAATTATCAATATGACCTAATTATCTATTTGGCAATTCTTTTGATCCATCATTAAGAAAATAAGGGTTCGGTATTGGTAGCATTGCACCAGATACTGGGAGATGCCGGGTTTTATCACTTTTGGACCGAGCTGTAAGTTGCGTTCTCAATACCAGACCTGCTTCCATTGGATATATATCCCATGTTTTATTTCAATGTGAGAAAATGACAGGTGTAAGGCACTTAATTGATACATGTTTTATAAAAATATCTGCAAGCGCAAAGAAATTGTTGCTGAGTTTATATGGTCGCCCCTCATTTATAAAATGGTTTGTGTTAACTCCGTTCTAGTAGGTAAACAGACATTGTTGACTAACTTGAAAAGGAGCTGCTCAACATGTGGATTTTTTGTCATTAACTTATTGAGCTAGGATGGTTCTATAAACAAGCAAGGTTTGAAACGTTGTGTATGTGTAACCTCCAAATAGCAAAGGCAGAAATGTCAGCAGCACTGTCCTGTTTTCAGTCATTATATACTATTTCCACACATTTGTAGTTCTATCCATTTCTGTTTCATAAAATGTATCTTCATGGCATGCAATGTGCTATGGATAATGTATAAATGTGATGGAAGTGCGAATTAGTTTGCTACTGATCTATGTTCTGGGGAGTGGGGTGGGGATGTAAATCAATTTTTATTGATATATTTAGAAGGAAGACTGGCAGTAATTGCATTTGCAGAAACACAAGAAAGATTCTAATTCATCTGGAATATAAGGGTTAGGTTCCAGGGCATAATGACTATGTCTATGTCTCAAACCAAAACACTTAAAATTGTCTCTCCGAAACAGCCCGCTGCAATATCCCGAGAAGTATTCTCATCTATGTTCTTATTTATTGTATTCATGTCAGGAGGATGTGAACAGATATATTCAGCTATTTCTCATGGCATCGAGGCATTTATAAACATTTTCTTGGCAGTTTTGTCTTTAAAATATCCTCAAAAATGTCATTTTTTTACTTTAAATAGGGGGTGTATGCGTGAAAATAGCCATAAATATAAGTATTGGTGCTGGGCCTCCGTGGCCTAGTGGTTAAGAGCGCTGACTCTTGATCATTAGGTCTCTCACCGCTGTGGTTCGAGCCTCGCTCGGGTCACATGTGAGACGCCAAGTTCTGCAACGGAAGGTCGGTGGTTTTTCTCCGGGTACTCCGGTTTTCGCCCACCTCTGATTAACGATCGGCTCGATATGAGTGAAATAATCTTGAAAGGGCCGTAAAACCCCCCCAAAAAGTATTGGTGCTATTTAGGCATAATTTTGTGCATTTTAGGATAGAATTGTTCCAAAGGCATTCTAGAAGAAAGACTGATGCAAGCGGGTGTCGGGGTTCTATTAAAGAAAGAGGTAAACTTTGCACTTTTCAAAAACATATGGTTTGCTCGGCTTTCATAGTTGAATCTGAAAGCGATAAGTTTTTAGCAAACTTGAAAGATTCTTTGTGACGAACTTTTATAATGCATTAGAAAATTATCAGATATGACCTAAATTTCTATTTGGCAATTCTTTTGATGTATCATACAGAAAATAAGGGTTCGGTTTTGGTAGCATTGCACTAGATACTGTGAGGTGCCTGGGTTTTTATCACTTTTTGACCGAGCTTTTAGTTGCGTTCTTAATACCGGAGCTGCTTCCATTGGATTTATATCCAATGTTTTATTTCAATGTGAGAAAATGACAGCTGCAAGGGACTAAAATGATGCATGTTTTATAAATATATCTGCAAGCTCAAAGAAATTGTTGCTGATTTTATATGGTCACCCCTCCTTCAAAAATTTTGGTTTGTATTAACTCCGTTCTAGTCGGTTAACAAACATTGTTGACTGTAACTTGAAAAGGAAAAGATCAACATGTGGATTTTTTCTCGTTAACTTGTTGGGCTGTGATGGTTCTATAAACAAGCAAGGTTTGAAAAGTTTTGTATGTGTAGTTTCTGTGGGCGCAGGTAAGTCATCTATGATTGAAGTATTTAGTGGTAAGCTCCCAATACCAAAGGTAGACATGTCAGCAGCACTGGCCTGTTTTCAGTCATTACATACTATTTTCATTACTTTTGTATTTCTATCCAATTCTGTTTCATAAAATGTATCTTCATGGCTTACATTTTGCCATGGATACTGTAAACATATGATGGTAGTGCGAATTAAGGGTTAACCGGGTGTATTTGATGAGCGTTTGACTCTGATCGATGTTCTTGGGAGGGACGTACTTTAAAGCCATTTAAATCAATTTTCATTGGTTGTGTTTAGAAAGAAGACTTGTTCCAAGGCGGCTCTTCTGTGGCGATTTATTTATGTTTACTGTGTGTATCACTTTTGTCTTTTTATTTTGGATGGCCATATGGCCATTTTGTGGGAAAGTAACTGTCCTTATGGCCTTCCTTTGTTTAGGTTTCCATTATGGTCTGGTCGCTTAATGTTTGTATTTCTTTCCCTTTGGTGTCTTTTATGGGTGGAGTAAGTTAATTGTATCAATTCCTGATCTTTGTTTTACTTCTACTTTGCAGTAATCGTATTTGCAGAAACACAAGAAAGACTCTACTTCATCTGGAATATAAGAGTAAGGTTTCATGGCACCATGACCATGTCTCAAACAAAGGCAAATCTTAAAAATTCTCTCGCTGAAACAGCCCGCTGCAATATCCCGATAAGTTATATGTTCTAATTTATTGTTTTCATGTCAGAAGGATGTGAACAGATATATTCAGCTATTACTCATAGCATTAAGGCATTCATAAACGTTTTCTTGGCAGTTTTGTTTTCAAAACATCCTCAAAAATGTTATTTGTTTACTTTAAATAGGGGATGTAGGTGTGAAAATAGCCATTAAAATCAGAATTGGTGTTATGTAGGCGTCATTCTGTACATTTTAGGATAGACTTGTTCCAAAGACATTGGAGAAGAAACAATGATGCAAGCCGGTGATTCTTTGTGACTGAACTTTTATTATGCTTGAGTTAATTATTAGATATGACCTAAACTACTGTTTCGCAATTGTTTGATGCACTAGATACTGGGAGGTGCCGGGTTATATCACTTTTGGACCGAGCTTTTAGTTGGTTTAAACGCTATTTATTTGCAAATAAATTACAAAGACATACATAGATACATACACGCAAAATGACATAGGATCTAACGGCAAGCATAGTGCTTATATTGGAAGTCATTTCCTAGGTTCTAGTATTGTTTACAGTGAATTCGAATGCAAAACTAAATCGTTCTGTGAACATAGAGAGCTTTAAGTTGCGTTCTGAATACCATACTTGCTTCAATTGGATATATATCTCATGTTTTATTTCAATGTGAGAAAATGACAGCTGTAAGGGACTAAAAAGATGCGTGTTGTATTAATATATCTGCAAGCTCAAAGAAATTGTTGCTGATTTCATATGGTCACCCCTCCTTTAAAAACGGTTTGTATTTACTCCGTTCTAGTGGGTAAACAATCATGGCTGACTGTAACTTGAACAGGAGCGTTCAACATATGGATTTTCTCATTAACGTGTTGGGCTAGGATGGTTCTATAAGCAAGCAAGCTTTGAAAAGTTTTGTATGAGTAGTTTCTGTGGGTGCAGGTAAGTCGCCTTTGGAAATATTTATTGGTAAGCTCCCAAGAGCAAAGGTAGAAATGTCAACAGCACTGTCATGTTTTCAGTCATTACATACTGTTTCAACACATTTAAGTTCTATCCAATTCTGTTTCATAAAGCCCCGGGCTTCTCCAGACTTTCGGATGAGTCTTTAAACCGATGTCCCGTCTCCATATGACCTTAGATTTTGGTGGAACGTAAAACACAAACACTCACTCACTCTGTTTCATAAATTGTATCTTTATTGCATGTATTTCAACATGGATAATGTAAAAATGTGATGGCAGTGCTAATTAAGGTCTAACTGGGTGTATTTGATGATTTTTTGCCTCTGATCTATGTTTTGAGAAGGGGGTGTTCTTTTAAACCATGTAAATTAGTTTTTATTGATGTTTTTGGAAGGAAGACTTGCAGTAATTGCATTTGCAGAAACACAAGAAAGAATCTCCTTCATCTGTAATATAAGAGTAAGGTTTCATGGCACTAGGACTATGTCTCAAACCAAAGCAAAACTTAAAAACTGTCTTTCCGAAACAGCCCGCCGCAATATCCTGATAAGTTTTCTCATCTGCTATATGACCTAATTTATTGTATTTATGTCAAAGGATGTGCACAGATATCAGCTATCTCTCGTGGCATTAAGGCATTTATAAACATTTTCTTGGCAGTTTTGTCTTCAATATACCCTCGGAAATGTCAATTTTTTCTTCAAATAGGAGATGTAGGTGTTAAAATGACCGTAAATGAGTATTGGTGCTATTTATGCATAATTCTGTGCATTTTAGGGTCGAACTGTTCCAAAGACATTGGAGAAGAAACACTGACGCAAGCCAGTGTCTAGGTTTAATTTAGAAAGACGTAAACTTTACACATTAAATAACAAAACATTTGCTAAGCGTTATCTGAAAGCGATAACTTTTTCGCAAACTTAAAAGATTCTTTGTGACTGAACTTTTATTGTGCATCAGTAAATTATTAGATAGGACCTAAATTTATGTGAGAAAGGGACTAAAATGAAGCATGTTTCATAAATATATCTACATGCTCAAAGAAATTGTTGCTGATTTTATATGGTCACCCCTCCTTTAAAAATGTTGGTTTGTATTTACTCCGTTCTATTAGAGTTCGATATTGGTAGCATTGCACTAGATACTTGGAGGTGACGGGTTTTATCACTTTTGACCGAGCTTTTAGTTGTGTTCTAAATACCAGATTTGCAGCGATTGGATATATATCCCATGTTTTATTTCAATGTGAGAAAATGACAGGTATAAGGAACTAAAATGATGCATGTTTTATAAATATATCTGCATGCTCAATGAAAATGTATCGGATTTTATATGGTCACCCTTCCTTTAAAAATGGTTTGTATTTACTCCGTTCTAGTAGGTAAACAAACATGGTTGACAGTGCCTTGAAAAGGAGCAAATCAACATAAGGTTTTATGGCACTTGGACTATGTCTCAAACCAAAGGAAATCTTAAAAAAATTGTCTTTATGAAACAGCCCGCTGCAATATCCCCGATAAGTTTTTCATCCGTTATAAGTTCTAATTTATTGTATTCATGTCAAAGCGATGTGAACAGATATATTCAGATATCTCAAGACATTAAGGCTTCTATAAACCGTTTTTGGCAGATTTGTCTTCAAAATATCCTCATAAATGCCATTTTTTACTTTAAATAGGGGGCGAAGGTGTAAAAATAGCCATACAAATGAGTACTGGTGCTATTTAAGCATGATTCTGTGTATTGTAGGATAGAATTTTTCCAAAGACATTGGAGAAGGAACACTGATGTAAGCGGGTGTCTAGGTTCTCTTTCAGAAATAGGTAAACTTTGCACTTTTCAAAAACATATGGTTTGCTCGGCGTCATAGTTGAATCTGAAAGCGATAACTTTTTCGCAAACTTATTATTTATGAGTACTGGTGCTATTTAAGCATGATTCTGTGTATTGTAGGATAGAATTTTTCCAAAGACATTGGAGAAGGAACACTGATGTAAGCGGGAGTTTATTTATGTTGTTGTTTGTTACTTACTGTGTGTATCACTTGTGTCTTTTGGTTTTGGATGGCCATATGGCCATTTTGTGGGAAAGTAACTGTCCTTATGGCCTTCCTTTGTTTAGGTTTCCATTATGGTCTGGTCGCTTAATGTTTGTATTTCTTTCCCTTTGGTGTCTTTTATGGGTGGAGTAAGTTAATTGTATCAATTCCTGATCTTTGTTTTACTTCTACTTTGAAAGATTCTTTGCGACTTAACTTTTATTATGCAAGAGTAAATTATTACATATGACCTAAATTTCTTTTTGGCAATTCTTTTGATGCATCATAAAGAAAATACGGGTTCGGTAATGGTAGCATTGCACTAGATGCGGGAAGGTGTCGGGTTTTATCATTTTTGGAGCGAGTTTTTCTACATCTACACCTATACGTTGGTCTGTCAATCTTGTCTATTATTCAATGGATATGACTTCATTATGGTAGCGCTAGAAAGATGAAAAGCAAGAGAATATAGTCAGCAAGAAGTAGTATTTAGTCATAAATTAGCGTTTAGTCATAAATTAGCGTAAAATAACAAGAAAACAGGACTAAAAATATTATCATGTATAAGCAAAGAGGTTCAACATAAATAAGAGAAAAGACCTCGCGGCCTTCCGTGGCGGTACCAGGGCCCATACGTCCCCGACAGCACAGCTCCCCCTTGCAGAGTTACTAGGTGACTGGGTCCCTTAACTTGCTTAGAATGAAAGGGTGGATAGCTCCAGCCTGAATGATGCCAGTGATGGAGCCTCAGCTACAGAAGCTGGTACAGAATTCCATAAAAGTACGGTACGCGGAAAAAAGCTAAACTTAAAAGAATCTGATGATGTTAAAAACAGTCTGAACTTCCTGGAGTGTGTAGCTCTGCTCCTTGCTGCAACTGGGGTCAAGTAATCAGCGGCAGGTATATCAACAACGTCCTGAAAAACTTTGTACAGCAGGGTCAGCTGAATCTTTGACCGTCTGGTTTCCAGGGGTTCCCACTGTAGGTGATCGAGCATGGATGATACGCTGCTTGTATTTGTGTACCGATAGTGGTAAAGAGGGCGGTTCTGCGTTGTACCATATCGAGCTTCCTGATCTGTTCTTTGTGATGTGGGCTCCATACGGAACAGCAATAGTCCAGATTAAATCTACCCATACTGCAGGAGGCATTTGCTTTTGTTTCTTCGCCGGTCTTCAAGTTGCGTCACAGAAAGCCAAGCGTGCTGTTTGCCTTCTTACATTACCGATCGATGTGATTTTGCCATGACAACGAAGACTGTCGGTCCACTCCAAGGTACGTTGTGGTGTCTTGAAGTTCAAGGACATGCCCCTTCAGTTGGTATGGATGCCTGATGGGCGATCGGGATCTGGTGATTGTCAACACGCTGCATTTCTGGGGATGAAACTACATGCCCCACTTGCGCTCCCAGTCAGCAAGTGTGTAAGGGTCCTGTTAAAGAGCCGAGCAATCTTCTTGACTTTCTATGGTCCTATAAACAATACAATCATCGGCGAACAGTCTTTAGTGAGAGGTGATGTTGTCCGGAAGATCGTTTATGAAGAAGAGGAAAGGTAAAGGTCACAGGACTGACCCCTGGGGGACCCCGCTGGCTACTGGTGCACTGTCTGACGTCACGCCTTCAACAACTACAAGCTGTGTGAGGCCTGTGAGGAATTATGACATCCATTCATGGAGATTTTATCGAATTCCGAAGTGATGCAGTTCAAGAAGAAGGCGTTGGTGAGACACACGATCAGATGCCTTTGAAAAATCAAGGATGACCATATCCGTCTGCATTCTATTTCCCATGACCGAGGCAAGATCGTGTACCAGTGTGACTTACTGCATCTCGTATGTTCTTCTTCTTCGAAAACCATGTGAGTCGGTGTGGATTTGGTGCTGGTCAACATGCTTCATCACGTTACTGACAATCACATGCTCCAGAAGCTTACAACATAGGCAGGTTAATAAAACTGGCCGGTAGTTTGCTGGGTCATAGCTTTGGACTTTCTTGAAAACCGCCGACACGTTTGCTTGCTTCCAGTCCTCTGGAACTGAGCCTGTCTGTAGAGACTTGTTGAATATGGTCGCAAGGATAGGTGCGAGTTCTTTGGAGCATTCTTTCAACAGTCGAGCTGGTATCATGTCAGGTCCCGAAGCTTTGTTTGGATTGCTTGAGCGCAACAGCTTTTCCACCCCTTCCTCATTAACTAGAATCTCTTCCATCTCCGGATAAGGATTACCATCTGGTTCTGGAACTGTGCTTTCCAGGTCCTCCTTGCTGTAAACTGACTGGTACTGTCGACTAATGATGTCTGTCTTGTCTTTTGAGGCCTTAAATAGGCGCCCTTTGTCCTTCAGTGGGGCAATTCCAGTAGCATCTTTCCTCAGAGACTTGATGTATTTCCAGAAGCGCTTCTCTTTTGGTTGACGTTCGACATCCGGGTCACCCACTTCATTGATGCTATTGGTGTACTTCCATCAGGACTGACATTCACACTTTTGCACAGCCTTCTTGCAGTCTTTGTACTTTCTAACGTCTTTCTCTTTCTTTGTTTTCTTCATGCGTCAAAACAACTTGTCACGCCATCTCATCTGGGTTTTTATGTTTCTGTCTATCCAGGGTTTGTTGATCTTCTTTCCACTCAGGAGCTCCGTTGGTATGTATTTCTTCATCAAGTTTGATGTGAGGCGTCGGAATTTGTTCCACATGTCCTCTACCGATGAAGTACTTGCCATGTTGTCAACCTCTACATTGCCCCCTCTTCGTTTCGTTCTAAATACCAGACTTGCTTCCATTGGACATTTATCCCATGTTATATTTCAATCTGAGAAAATGACAGGTATAAGGGACCAAAATGATGCATGTTTTATAAATATATTAGCAAGCTCAAAGAAATTGTAGCTGATTTTATATGGTCACCTCTGCTTTAAAAATGTTGGTTTGTATTGACTCCGTTCTAGTAGGTAAACGAACATTGTTGAATATAAATGAGTACTGGTGCTATTTAGGCATAATTCTGTGTATTTTAGGATAGCATTGTTTCAAAGACATTGGAGAAGAAGCACTGATGCAAGCCGATGTCTGGGTTCAATTCCAGAAAGAGGTAAACTTTGCACTTTTTTTAAACAGATGGTTCGCTCGGTTTTTATAGTTGAATCTGTCTGGGTTTAATTCCAGAAAGAGGTAAACTTTGCACTTTATAAAAACATATGGTTTGCCCGGCTTTTGGCCGAAACTAGCTAGTCTGGCCCAGAAAACAAGTACACTCCATATTTTTCACTTCTGTAGTGTATTCCTTGCTTCCAAAGGATAACCCTTTTATAGAACATATTTAACTTCACTACAGCTGGTGTTGGAATGTGTGGCGGCGGTAAAACGTCTCCCTGCCCTACATCATAGTGTAGATTATATTTTCTTGTCCTTTGGGACCATTGATTTCATTGTGGAATTTTGAAAATATCTGAGGGTCACTGATGAGGCCTAATTGGCCGAAACTAGCTAGTCTGGCCCAGAAAACAAGTACACTCCATATTTTTCACTTCTGTAGTGTATCCCTTGCTTCCAAAAGATAACCCTTTTATAGAACATATTTAACTTCACTACAGCTGGTGTGTGGGAATGTGTGGCGGCGGTAAAACGTCTCCCTGCCCTACATCATAGTGTAGATTATATTTTCTTGTCCTTTGGGACCATTGATTCCATTGTGGAATTTTGAAAATATCTGAGGGTCACTGATGAGGCCTAATTGGCCGAAACTAGCTAGTCTGGCCCAGAAAACAAGTACACTCCATATTTTTCACTTCTGTAGTGTATTCCTTGCTTCCTAAGCCCCCGCCCATAGGGGCTTGAAGAAATATATGGGCTGCATGATGCTTCCACGCAGAGCTGAATCCGGCCCGCACACTAGTACTGGTAAACCGCTTAGAGGATCTTAGCCTGTCCAGGAACCGCGGTGCGAGGCGGACCGTCCATGTTAATAAACCCTATTGGTTTCATTGGGCGACAGGGCTTGAGATGTCATTTCATCTCAATGTCGGGTAAAAGTCCCACAAAATTGGAAGCAACGTCTCCAAAATGACCTTTAAAGTGTTGACGGGGACGTTAAACCTCAAATCAAACAAATCAAACAAACATTCCTTGCTTCCAAAGGATAACCCTTTTATAGAACATATTTAACTTCACTACAGCTGGTGTGTGGGAATGTGTGGCGGCGGTAAAACGTCTCCCTGCCCTACATCATAGTGTAGATTATATTTTCTTGTCCTTTGGGACCATTGATTCCATTGTGGAATTTTGAAAATATCTGAGGGTCACTGATGAGGCCTAATTGGCCGAAACTAGCTAGTCTGGCCCAGAAAACAAGTACACTCCATATTTTTCACTTCTGTAGTGTATTCCTTGCTTCCAAAGGATAACCCTTTTATAGAACATATTTTATAGTTGAATCTGAAAGCGACAACTTTTTCGCAAACTTGCAATATTCTTTGTGACTGAACTTTTATCACGCGTGAGTAAATGGTCAGATATGACATAGATTTCTATTTGGAAATTCTTTTGATGCATCATAAGGAAAATAACGGTTCGGTATTGGTAGCATTGCGCTAGATTCTGGGAGGTGCCGGGTTTTATCGTTTTTGGACCGAATTTTAAGTTGCGTTCTTAATACCAGACCTGCTTCCATTGGACATATATCCCATGTTTTATTTCATTGTGAGAAAATGACAGCTGTAAGGGACTAAAATGATGCATGTTTTATACGAATATCTGCAAGCTCAAAGAAACTGTTGCCGATTTTATATGGTCACCCCTACCTTAAAAAATAATGGTTTATATTAACTATAAACAAACATGGTCGACTGTAACTTTAAAAGGAGCAGATCAACATATGGATTTTTTTAACTCATTAACTTGTTGGGCAAGGATGGTTCTATAAACAAGCAAGGTTTGGAAACTTTGTATGTGTAGTTTTGTGGGCGCAGGTAAGTCGCCCAAGGAAATATTTAGTGGTAAGCTCCCAATGCCAAAGGTAGAAATGTCAGCAGCACTGTCCTGTGTTGAGTCATTACATACTAATTCCACACATTTGTAGTTCTATCCGATTCTATTTAATGAAATGTATCCTTATTGCATGCATTTTGCCATAGATAATGTAAAAATGTTATGGTAGTGCGAATTAAGATCTAACTTGGTTATTTGATGAGTTTTTGCCTCTGTTCTATGTTCTTGGGAGGGGTGTACTTTAAATCAATGTAAATCAGTTTTTAGTGATGTGTTTGGAAGGAAGACTTGCAGTAATTGCATTTGCAGAAACAAAATAAAGAATCTACTTCATCTGAAATATAAGGGTAATGTTTCAGGGCACAAGGATTATGACTCAAACCGAAGCAAGACTTAAAAATTGTCTCTCCGAAACAGTCCGCTGCAATATCCCGATAAGTTTTCTAATCCGTCATATGTTCTAATATATTGTTTTGATATTAAAAGGACGTGAAAAGATATATTCAGCCATTTCTCATGGCAATAAGGCCTTTATAAACATTTCTTGGCAGTTTTTATCTTCCAAATATCCTCAGAAATGTTATTTTTTACTTTAAACAGTGGGTGTAGGTGTGAAAACAGCTATAAAAATGAGTATCGGTGCTATTTAGGCATAATTCTGTGTATTTTAGACTTGTTTCAAAGACATTAAAGAAGAAACACTGATGCTAGCCGATGTCTGGGTTCCAGTCCAGAAAGAGGCACATTGCACTTTTCAAAAACATATGGATTGTTCGGCTTTCATAGTTGAATCTTACAGCAATAACTTTTTCGCAAACTTGAAAGAGTCTTTGTTACTCAACTTTTATTATGCATGAGAAAATTATGAACATGACCTAAATTTCTATTTGGCAATTCTTTTGATGCATCATAAAGAAAATAAGGGTTCGGTATTGGTAACATTGCACTAGATACTGGGAGGTGCCGGGTTTTATCACTTTTGGACCGAGCTTTCAGTTGCGTTCTGAATACCAGACCTGCTTCCATTGGATATATATCCCTTGTTATATTTCAATCTGAGAAAATGACAGGTATAAGGGACCAAAATGATGCACGTTTTATAAATATATCAGCAAGCTCAAAGAAACTGTAGCTGGTATTCAAGAATTTCATAAGAAGTTTGTTTTGGCCCCTGCAGACAAGGCCGCTAACAACGTCGTCGTTGTGTGACGGCTCCACTATGTTAACACGCTTAAGCAGGAGCTTGGTGGTACTATGGCCTATGAACTTCAGCCTTTAGCTGGAGAGAGAGCTATAGTAGATAAACATGTTTGTCTTTCAGCCACCAAGTTTGCTGTGTGTGTTAACGAAGGCCAAGACGAGCTTCCTACGCTACACTGGTTACCAAAACTTCATAAAAAAACCTTACAAAGCACGGTTTATTGCAAATTCTGGCTCTTGCACTACCACTGGGCTTTCTGAATTATTAACTTCCTGTCCTGCTGCTATTAAAACGCATGTAATTAAATATTGTGATAAAGTCTTTGAGAGATCAGGAAGAAATCTGTTTTGGTCTATAAAAAATTCGAATGAGGTTTTAAATAAATTGAAATCTAGACGTTTTCGTGCTTCTAGTCTGTCTGCCTCCGGTTTTTCCGCTCTTTGCGCTGCGCTTCCTCATAATCTTATAAAAGAAAAGCTTAATGATTTAATTGAATGGACTTTTCACGGAGAAGATTCTCTCTATCTTGCATGTAATGTCAGAAATGCATTTTTCACTTCTGGAGGGCATAAGAATTATACACTTTGGTCATGTCAGAAAGTGTGTGATGCCCTCACCTTTCTACTTGACAATATTTATATTAGATTCGGTACTGAGTTATTTAGACAAATTGTGGGTGTTCCGGTGGGTGTTGGTTGCGCGCCTCTTGTGGCTGGTCTGTTCTTGTGTTGTTGTGAAAGAGACTTCGTTTTGTCGCTTTCCATTGATAACCAATCTGAAATTATTGAAGCTTTTAGCTCTACTTCTAGATATTTAGATGATTTATTAAATATTGATAATACCTATTTTGATGGTTTGATCAGTCAGATTTACCCCCTAGAACTTCAGTTAAATAAAGCAAATTCTTCTGATACCGAGGCCCCGTTTTTGGATTTACATCTGTCTATTGTAGATGGATTTGTTTCGTGCAAAATTTATGATAAACGCGATGACTTTGATTTTGAGATTGTAAATTTTCCTTTTTTGGATGGTGATGTTCCTCGTGCGCCATCCTATGGCGTTTATATTTCGCAATTAATTCGATTTGCTAGAGTGTGTAGTCATGTAACTGACTTCAACACTCGTAATAAATTATTAACGGCTAAACTCCTTAATCAGGGTTATCGGTACCATAAACTACGCAAAGCCTTTTCAAAATTTTATAGACGCCATTCTGATTTAATTTCAAAATTCAATATTGGACTTAAATCTCTTCTGCAACAAGGTCTATCGGAACCCGAATTTTATGGTGACTTGGCATATAAATTCAGAAAAATATATAACCGCAATGACTTCAGCACCCAATTTCGTAAAATCATTCTTCGATATAAAAAGATTGGGTACACCATGGATATTATACGACAGACTGCATGCATGGTAGTTAACCCAATCACGGTTGGCAACTTTGCTTCCCTCTTTAATTGCACGCCGGTGGGTCAGGCCTCAGATTCTATGACGGCTCCAACGTAAAGGCTTATTGAAAATTAGAGAGATAATGTCGGTTGGTGCCTGATGCTCTGTCTCTGGTCGGGCTCATCGGAGTCTAACTGTTGGTTTTCTTTTGCTCCAACATTTCAGTGGTTTCTTGCTGTCGAGTCCTCACCGTTGTCTCACCTCTGTGGTTCTTTGATTTTTGTGTTCACGGAGATGTTGCACTGATGAGTTAGGAGGCCTTCATGCGGACTGAACAAATTATTTGTCTAAATCGCGACGGAAGTAAGGGCGAGGATTGTGGCCACGTAAAATCGATTTAAGCCCCCCAGTGGAAATCTTCCACTGACCGTTCCAAGGCGGCTCTTCTGTGGCGATTTATTTATGTTGTTGTTTGTTACTTACTGTGTGTATCACTTGTGTCTTTTGGTTTTGGATGGCCATATGGCCATTTTGTGGGAAAGTAACTGTCCTTATGGCCTTCCTTTGTTTAGGTTTCCATTATGGTCTGGTCGCTTAATGTTTGTATTTCTTTCCCTTTGGTGTCTTTTATGGGTGGAGTAAGTTAATTGTATCAATTCCTGATCTTTGTTTTACTTCTACTTTTTATATGGTCACCTCTCCTTTAAAAATGTTGGTTTGTGTTTACTCCGTTCTTGTAGGTAAACAAACATTGTTGAATATAAATGAAAAATTGGTACTATTTAGGCATAATTCTGTGCATTTTAGGATAGAATTGTTTCAAAGACATTGGAGAAGAAACACTGATGCAAGCCGATGTCTGGGTTCAATTCCAGAAAGAGGAAAACTTTGCACTTAGAAAAACATATGGTTTGCTCAGCTTTCATAGTTGAATCTGAAAGCGATAACTTTTTGCAAATTTGAGATATTCTTTGTGACTGAATTTTATCATGCATGAGTAAATGATCATGATGATCAGATATGACATAAATTTCTATTTAAAAATTCTTTTGATGCATCATAAGGAAAATAAGTTTTCGGTATTGGAAGCATTGCACTAGATACTGGGAGGTGCCGGCGTAACAGGCCGGTCCCCCCCCCCCCCAGTCAGCTTCTTCCCCGGGGAAGAACCGGGCCGGTCCATTTCTTCCCCGGGGAAGAAACTTTCCCCACCCAGTCAGTTTCTTCCCCCCCCCCTAAAATTTTTTTAGAACCATTGTAAACGAGCTATTAATGCCTCACAATTTGTTCAAAATGAAAACAGAAACCATTCTGAATACGTTTTGAGCCTTTATAGCTTGGATGGCAAAAATTTGCTAGATGCCCTACAATACATGGGAGATCTAATGAAATATGCATCCCTATTCTAGTATTTGTGATTAATTTTCTTAGCTTTCTAATACATAAATTGGTCTTAAATTGATAGATATACTAAGCAACAAATCTTCGGTGCTCAATTCTAAATAGAGTCTAGAAAATGGGGGTGGGGAAGAACTGGGCCGGCCCGGTTCTTCCCCGGGGAAGAAATTGGCCGGCCCAGTTCTTCCCCACCCCAGACATTTAATTTTCTAGTGTTTTTATTATTTTAATTAAAGTATTAATTCATAGCATAAAATGGCAATGTTAATTTGTTCTAATAGATAAATCTTTAGTAACCTTAGGGTGGGGAAGAACTGGGACGGCCCAGTTCTTCTCCCCACCCCCATTCACCCACCCCCAACTTTTTCCTTTTTGTAGTTCATACCGCTGTATTTGTTTATTAATTGAATTCAAATATTAAATTCAATAGCGTAAGACATTGTAGATTTTATCTGAAAAGCAAATATATAGCAGCCTTTGGGTGGGGAAGTACTGGGCCGGCCCAATTCTTCCCCATCACAGATATTTCATTTTTTGTTAAACATGTATTTTTGTTTATAGTTTTTAATTCAATTTTTAATTTCTAACTATTTGATACAATAATTTGGATATAAAATATAAGGAAAGTTATAGGAAAGAAGTCAAAGTGCAGACATCACAGGGAGCATTAGCAATCTGGGGGTGGGGAAAAACTAAGTTTGTTATGATGTAGAAGGCCGGCACAGTTCTTCCCCACCCCACACACATTCAACGTCATAATTGACTCAACTGTAAAACACTCATTAGGGGTGGGGAAGAAATGGGCCGGCCCAGTTCTTCCCCACCCCACACACATTCACTGTCATAACTAACTTAACTGTATAATACTCACCAGGGGTGGGGAAGAAATGGGCTGGCCCAGTTCTTCCCCACCCCACACACATTTAACTTCATAACTGACTTTTCTTTTTAACACTCATCAGGGTGGGGAAGAAATGGGCCGGCCCAGTTCTTCCCCACCCTGATGAGTGTTAAAAAGTATAACTGTATAACACTCTTGAGGGATGGGGAAGAATGGGTCGGCCCAGTTCTTCCCCACCCAACAAACATTCAACGTCATAATTGACTTAACTGTGTAACACTCATCAGGATTGGCGAAGAAATGGGCCGGCCCAGTTCTTCCCCAGCCCCACACACATTCAACGTCACAACTGACTTAACTGTAAAACACTCACCATGGTGGGGAAGAAATGGGCCGGCCCAGTTCTTCCCCAACCCACAAACATTCGACGTCATAATTGACTTAACTGTATAACACTCATCAGGGGAGGGGAAGAAATATGCCGGCCCAGTTCTTCCCCACCAAACATACATTCAACGTCATAATTGACTTAACTGTATAACACTCACCAGGGGTGGGGAAGAAATGGGCCGGCCCAGTTCTTCTCCACCCCACAAATATTCAACGTCATATTTGACTCAACTGTATAACACTCACCAGGGGTGGGGAAGAAATGGGCCAGCCAAGTAGGCGTTGTGCGTATGTAGAAGTCATCTCCTGGGACAAGTGTATTTTACGTTAAATGAATGGCTTTTGTAGTACATATAAACCAAGTGATTTCAGAGAAAGAAAAATACATGAGAGTGTTGATTAATTCCAATAATAGAGAGAGAGAGAGAGAAATGGAAATATTTAGTGGTAAGCTCCCTATAGCAAAGATAGAAATGTCAGTAGCACTTTCATGTTTTCAGTCATTACATACTATTTCCACACATTTGTAGTTCTATCCAATTCTGTTCTATAAAATGTATCTTCATGGCATGTATTTGGCCATTGATAGTGTAAAAATGTGATGGAAGTGCTAATTTAGGTCTAACTGGGTGTATTTGGTGCGATTTTGACTCTGATCTATGTTCTTGGGAGGGGGTGTACTTTAAAGCCATTTAAATCAGTTTTATTGGTGTGTTTAGAAAGAACACTTGCAGTAATTGCATTTGCAGAAACAGAAGAAAGAATCTACTTCATCTGGAATATAAGAGTAAGGTTTCATGGCACTAGGACTATGTCTCAAACCAAAAAAAAAAACTTAAAAATTGTCTCTCCGAAACAGCCCGCTGCAATATCCCGATTAGTTTTCCCATCCGTTATATGTTCTAATTTATTGTTTTCATGTTAAAAGGGTGTGAAGAGATATGTTCAGCTATTTCCCATGACATTAGGTGACTCCTGTTTCTGTTTCAACAGAACCGGCCCCGATAGCTCAGTTGGTAGAGTGTCCGCTCCGGGAACGGGAGGTCACGGGTTCGATCCCGGGCCGCGACATACCAAAGTCCTAAAAAATGGTACTAGCTGCTCTTCGCTTGGCACTCAGGTTTACGGGATAGAGCTAGGACTGGTCGACCAAGTGTCAGGATGTGACTTGGTGTGGTATCATGTAATGTGTCTTGGACATGATACTTCAGTGAGGCAGCACTTTAAAAGTGAGCATTGAGCTCCCTGTCGCAACCAGAAACCGTCGTGATATGACTGTAAAATTGTTGAAAGCGACGTTAAACCCGAATTCAAACACACACACACTGTTTCAACAGGAAATTTCATCCCCATTCACTACAGAAGGAAAGTGACATGTACATTTTGTTCCCTACAGACAAGGGATGATTTAAATAAAAGTTTGGTTGGAAAACAGGAGATCCTTTGCAAAATATGAGATCCACGATTGTGATAAAAAATAGTATTGAGGGGATTCGTTTTCGAAAGAAAAAGATTTTATAAACTACTAAAGCAATAAACTGTTAGATGATAACGTACATTTCAAATCTAAATGGTAGGTGTCCGATTCTGTATACTCTGGAGTCACTTGAAATGACAAGTTACTAATCTGATAACATTTATAAAATGCATCTTACATTCTTTGATGTGCAGAGTGATGGAGCATGAAAAAGTGACACATACACAGTACAAAGATTTATGTAAGACACAGACACAAGGTCTAAACCAAGTGATTTCAGAGAAAGAAAAACACATGAGAGTGTTGATTAATTCCAATAAGAGAGAGAGAGAGAGAGAGAGAGAGAGAGAGAGAGAGAGAGAGAGAGAGAGAGAGAGTTGCTGATTTTATATGGTCACCCCTCCTTTAAAACGGTTTGAATTTACTCCGTTCTAGTAGGTTAACAAACATGGTTGACTGTAACTTGAGAAGGAGCAGATCAACATAAGTTTTCATGGCACTAGGACTATGTCTCAAACCAAAGCAAATCTTAAAAGTTGTCTCTCCCAAATAGCCCGCTGCAATATCCCGGATAAGTTTTCTCATCCGTTATAAGTTCTAATTTATTGTATTCATGTCAAAACGATGTGAATAGATATATTCAGCTATTTCTCAGTACATTAAGGCATTTATAAACATGTTTTGCCAGTTTTGTCGTCAAAATATCCTCATAAATATTTTATACTTTAAATAGGGATTGTAGGTGTAAAAATAGCCATAAAAATGAGTATTGGTGCTATTTAGGCATAATTCTGTGCATTTTAGGATAGAATTGTTGCAAAGACATTGGAGAAGAACCACTGGTGAATGTCGGTTTCTGGGTTCCATTCTAGAAAGAGGTGAACTTTGCGCTTTTCAAAAACATAATATTCCTCAGTTTTCAGAGTTGAATCTGAAAGCGATAACTTGTTCGGAAACTTGAAATATTCTTTGTGACTGAACCTTTATTATGCATGATAAAATTTTTAGATATGACAAATTTCTATTTGGCAAGTGACGCATCATAAAGAAAATAAGGGTTCGGTATTGGTTTTAATGCACTAGATACTGGAAGATATCGGGTTTTATCTCTTTTTGACTGAGCTTTTCGTTGCGTTCTAAGTACCAGACTTATTTCCATTGGATAAATATCCCATGTATTTCAATGTGAGAAAATGACACAAAAAATAAGGGACTTACGTGATGTATGTTTTATAAATATATCTGCAAGCCCAAAGAAATTGTTGTTGATTTTATATGGCCATCCCTCCTTTATAAATGTTGGTTAGTATATACTCCGTACTAGTAGGTAAACAAACATTGTTGACTAACTTGAAAAGGAGCAGTTCAACAAGTTGATTTTTTCTCCCATAACTTGTTGGGCTAGGACCTCTCTATAAAGAAGTATAAGGTTTGAAAAGTTTTGTATTTGTAGTTTTGTGTGAGCAGGTAAAAGGTATACTATTGTCGCTTATAGCAAAGATAGTAATGTCAGCAGCTTTGTCCGTTTTCTGTCATTAAATACTATTTCAACACATTCTGTTTCATAAAATGTAACTTCATGGCATGCCTTTTGCCATAGATGCTGTAAAAATGTGATGGTAGTTCTAATTTAGGTCTCATTGGTTATATTTGATGATATTTTGCCTCTGATCTATGTTCTTGGAAGGGGGAGGGGGGGGGGGCTTCTTTAAAGCCATGTTAATCAGTTTTTATTGATGTGTTTGGAAAGGAGACTTGCAGCAATTGCATTTGCAGTAATACAAGAAAGAGTCTACTTCATCTCGAAAATAAGAGTAAGGTTTCATTGCACTAGGAATATGTTTTTATTGATGCATTTGGCAAGGAGACTTGCAGTAATTGTATTTGCAGAAACACAAGAAAGAATCTACTTCATCTAGAATATAAGAGTAAGGTTTTATGGTACTAGGACTATGTCTCAAACCAAAGCAAAACTTAAAAATTGTCTCTCCGAAACAGTCCGCAGCAATATCCCGATAAGGCATTTATAAACATTTTCCTGGCAGTTTTGTCTTTAAAATGTCCTCAAAAATGTCATTTTTTATTTATATAAATATAAAAATAGCCATAAAACGAGTATTGGTGCTATTTAGGCATATTTCTGTGCATTTTAGGATATAATTGTTCCAAAGAAATTTGAGAAGAACAACTGATCTAGGTTCCATTCCAGAAAGAGGTAAACTTTGCGCTTTTCAAAAATATATGGTTTGCTCGGCTTTCATACTTTAATCTGAAAGCGATAACCTTTTCGGAAACTTGAAATATTCTTTGACTGAACTTTAATTATGCATGAGAAAAATTTAAGATATGACCTTTAGATATGTCTCTCCGAAACATCCCGCTGCAATACCCCGATACGTTTTCTCATCCATTATAACTTCTCATTTATTGTATTCATGTCAATGGGATGTGAACTGTAATATTCAGCTACTTCTCATTGCAGTTAGACATTTATAAACATTTTCTTGGCAGTTTTGTTTTCAAAATATCCTCAAAATTTCATTTTTTACTTTAGTGTAAAAAAAGCCATAAAAGGAGTAGTGGTGCTATTTAGGCATCTTTCGGTGTATTTTAGGATAGGATTGTTCCAAATTCAATGTAATAGAACCGCTTATACGAGCTGGTGTCTGGGTTCCATTCCAGAAAGAGGTCAACTTTGCGCTTTTTGAAAACATGTGGTTTGCTTGGCTTCCAAAGTTGAATCTGAAAGTGAAAACTTTTTCGCAAACTTGAAAGATTCTTTGTGACTGAACATTAATTATGCATGTGTAAAGTATTAGATATGACCTGAATTTCTATTTGGCAATTCTTTTGATTCACCATAAAGAAAATAAGGGTTTGGCATAAGTAGCATTGCACTAAATACTGGGAGGTGCCGGGTTTTATAACTTTTGGACCGAGATTTAAGTGTGCGTTCTAATCTATGTTCTCATCTATAATACGTTCTCCTTTATTGTAGTCATGTCAAAAGGATGTGAACTTTTATATTCAGCCATTACCCATGGCATTAAGGCATTAATAAACATTTTCTTGGCACTTTTGTCGTCAAAATTTCCTCATAATGTCATTGTTTACTTTAAATACGGGATGTAGGTGTGAAAATAGCCATAAAAATAAGTATTGGTGCAATTTAGGCATAATTCAGTTTAGGCATAATTCAGTGCATTTTAGGATAGAATTGTTCCGAAGACATTGGAGAAGAATCACTGATACAAGCCGGTGTCTGGGTTCCACTCAAGAAAGAGGTAAACTTTGCGCTTTTCAAAAACATATGGTTATCTTGGTTTTCATAGTTGAATCTGAAAACAATATCTTTCGGAAACTTGAAAGGTTCTTTGTAGCTTAACGTTTATTATGCATGAGTAAATTATTTGAAATGACCTAAATTTCTATTTGGCAATTCTTTTGATGAATCCCAAATAAAATAAGGGTTTGGTATAGCGTAGGTAGAAATGTCAGCAGCACTGTCCTGTTTTCAGTCATAACATACTATTTCCATCCATTTATAGGTGCTATACAATTCTGTTTCATAAATGTATCTTTATGGCATGTATTTTGCCATAGATGGTGTAAAAATATGATGGTAGTGCTAATTCAGGTCTAACTGAGTGTTTTTGATGAGTTTTTATACCCCCGCAAACGTAGTTGGAAGGGGGTATCCTGGAATCAGCTTGTAGGTTGGTTTGTCGGGCGGTCTGTCTACAAAATTGTGTCCGCTCAACTCCTCCTTCACTATCAGTCGGATTCAATTGATACTTGTCATAATTGTTCACCAGGAGGGGTAGATATGCAAGACGCAAATTTCACAAAAGTTTGTCACATAACTACGGTGTTATGGCCCTTGATTTGCTAAAAAAATGTGCTAAAAACCTTGTCCGCTCAAGTCCTCCTTCAATATCAGTCGGATTCAATTGATACTTGCCATAATTGTTCACCAGGAGGGGTAGATGTGCAAGACGCACATTTCGCTAAAGTTTGTCCCATATTTACGGAGTTATGGCCCCTGAATCAATTTGAAAATACTTTCTTGACCCTGATTTGCTTGCAAACATCTTGTCCACTGAACTCCTCCTTCACTATCAGTTGGATTCAATGGATACTTGGCATACTTATTCTCTAGGATAAGTATATGTGCAAGACGCACATTTCAGGAGAATCTGTCCAACAATTATGGAGTTATTGCCCCTGGATAACTGAAAAGTTGATGCTGCAAATTTTTTCCGCTGAACTCCTCCTTCACTATCAGTCGAAATCAATGGATACTTGGCATACTTATTCACTAGGATAAGTAGATGTGCAAGACGCAAGTTTCAGGAGAATCTGAATGGACTCAGTGGACACTTTATGTTTGCTTTCTGTGTCAAGTATTGAGGCGGGGGTATTAATCATCACATTTAGTGATAGTTCCTCTAGTTTACGCTGATCTATGTTCTTGTGTGGGGTGGGTACCCTAAAGCCAAGGAAAACAGTTTTTATTGATGTCTATGGAAAGGAGACTTGCAGTAATTGTATTTGCGCAAACACAAGAAAGAATCTACTTCATCTGGAATAAAAGAGTAAGGTTTCATGGCACTTGGACTATGTCTCAAACCAAATTAAAACTTAAAAATTGTCTCTCAGAAACAGCCCGCTGCAATATTCCGATTAGTTTTCCCGTCCGTTATAAGTTCTAATTCATTGTATTTATGTCAAATGATGTGAACAGCTTGATTCTGCTATTTTTTATGGCATTAAGGCATTAATAAATACATGTATTTTCTTGGCAGTTTTGTCTTCAAATTATCCCCAAAATGTCACTTTGAACTTTAAATAGGATTGTAGGTGTAATAATAGCCATACAAATAAGTATCGGTGCTATAAAGGCATACTTCTGTGCATTTTAGGATAGATTTGTTCCAAGACCACTGATGCAAGCCGGTGTCTGGCTTCCATTCCTGAAAGAGAACATTGGAGAAAAAACATTGATGCAAGCCGTTGTCTAGCTTCCATTCCAGAAAGAGGTAAACTTTGCGCTTTTCAAAAACATATGGTTTGCTCGGCGTTCAATGTTGAATCTGAAAGCGATAACTTTTTCGCAACCTTGAAAGTTTCTTTTTTTGTGACTGGACTTTTTATTATGCATGAGTTAATTATTAGATATGCCCCAAATTTCGATTTGGCAATTCTTTTGATGCATCATAAAGAAAATAAGGGTTTGGTTTAGCAACGGTAGAAATGTCAGCAGCACTGTTCTGTTTTCAGTCTTTACATACTATTTCCACACATGTGTAGTGTCTATCCCATTTTATTTCATAAAATGTATCTTCATGGCATGTATTATGCCATAGATGCTGTAAACATGTGATGGTTGTGCGAATTTAGGTCTAACTGGGTGTATTTGATAAGATTTAGCCTCTGATCTATGTTCTTGGAAGGGGGATACTTTACAGCCGTGTACATCCATTTTTATTGATGTCTATGGAAAGGAGACTTAATAAAGTAAGTTAATTGTATCAATTCCTGATCTTTGTTTTACTTCTACTTTGCAGTAATTGTATAAACACAAACACAAGAAAGAATCTACTTCATCAGGAATATAAGAGAAAGGTTTCATGGCATTAGGAATATGTCTCAAACTAAATCAAACCTTAAAAATTGTCTCTCTCCGAAGCAGCCCACTGCAATATCCCAATAAGTGTTCTCATCCGTTATAAGTTATAATTTATTGTATTCATGCAAAAGAATGTGGAGAGATGTATTCAGCTATTTCCCATGGCATTAAGGCATTTATAAACTTTTTCTTGGCAGTTTTGTCTTCAAAATATCCTAAAAATGGGCAGTTTTGTCTTCAAAATATCCTAAAAAATGTCATTTTTTTTTTTTACTTAAAATAGGGGGGGGGGGGCATTATGTGTAATAATAGCCACAAAATGAGTATTGATGCTATTTAGGCATAATGCTGTGCATCTTAGGATAGATTTGTTACAAAGACATTGGAGAAGAACCATTGATGCAAGCCGATGTCTGGGTTCCATTCCAGAAAGAGGTAAACATTGTGCTTTTCAAAAGCATATGGTTTGCTCGGCTTTCATTGTTGAATCTGAAAGCGATGACTTTTTCGTAAACTTGAAAGATTGTGTGCGACTGAACTTTTATAATGCATAAGTAAATTACAAGGTATGACCTAAATTTCTATTTGGCAATTCTTTTGATGCATCATAAAGACAATAAGCGTTTGGTATAGGTAGCATTACACTAAATACTGGAGGTGTGTCGGGTTTTATCACTTTTGGACCGAGCTTTAAGTGTGCGTTCTAAATACCAGACTTGCGTCCATTTGATATATATCCCATGTTTTATTTCAATGTGAGAAAATGATATGTATAATGGAATAAAAAGATGCATGTTACCATTGTCACCTATGGAAAATGTTTAGTGTAAGCTCCCTACAGCAAAGATAGAACTGTCAGCAGCACTGTCCTGTTTTCAGTCATTACATACTATTTCCACACATTTGTAGTTCTATCAAACTCTGTTCCAGATATTTCTATCTATATTATTCCCACTAAAGTAGAAGTAAAACAAAGATCAGGAATTGATACAATTAACTTACACCACCCATAAAAGACACCAAAGGGAAAGAAATACAAACATTAAGCGACTAGACCATAATGGAAACCTAAACAAAGGAAGGCCATAAGGACAGTTACTTTCCCACAAAATGGCCATATGGCCATCCAAAACCAAAAGACACAAGTGATACACACAGTAAGTAACAAACAACAACATAAATAAATCGCCACAGAAGAGCCGCCTTGGAACGGTCAGTGGAAGATTTCCACTGGGGGGGGGGGGCTTAAATCGATTTTACCGTGGCCACATTCCTCGCCCTTACTTCCGTCGCGATTTAGACAAATAATTTTTCAGTCCGCATGAAGGCCTCCTAACTCATCAGTGCAACATCTCCGTGAACACAAAAATCAAAGAACCACAGAGGTGAGACAACGGTGAGGACTCGACAGCAAGAAACCACTGAAATGCTGGAGCAAAAGAAAACCAACAGTTAGACTCCGATGAGCCCGACCAGAGACAGAGCATCAGGCACCAACCAACATTATCTCTCTAATTTTCAATAAGCCTTTACGTTGGAGCCGTCATAGAATCTGAGGCCTGACCCACCGGCGTGCAATTAAAGAGGGAAGCAAAGTTGCCAACCATGATTTGGTTAACTACCATGCATGCAGTCTGTCGTATAATATCCATGTTGTACCCAATCTTTTTATATCGAAGAATGAATTTACGGAATTGGGTGCTGAAGTCATTGCGGTTATATATTTTTCTGAATTTATATACTAAGTCACCATAAAATTCGGGTTCCGATAGACCTTGTTGCAGAAGAGATTTAAGTCCAATATTGAATTTTGAAATTAAATCAGAATGGCGTCTATAAAATTTTGAAAATGCTTTGCGTAGTTTATGGTACCGATAACCCTGATTAAGGAGTTTAGCCGTTAATAATTTATTACGAGTGTTGAAGTCAGTTACATGACTACACACTCTAGCAAATCGAATTAATTGCGAAATATAAACGCCATAGGATGGCGCACGAGGAACATCACCATCCAAAAAAGGAAAATTTACAATCTCAAAATCAAAGTCATCGCGTTTATCATAAATTTTGCACGAAACAAATTCATCAACAATAGATAGATGTAAATCCAAAAATGGGGCCTCGGTATCAGAAGAATTTTCTTTATTTAACTGAAGTTCTGGGGGGTAAATCTGACTGATCAAACCGTCATAAGAGGTATTATCAATATTTAATAAATCATCTAAATATCTAGAAGTGGAGCTAAAAGCTTCAATAATTTCAGATTGGTTATCAATGGAAAGCGACAACATGAAGTCTCTTTCATAACAATACAAGAACAGATCAGCCACAAGAGGTGCGCAATTAGTACCCATCGGAATACCCACAATTTGTCTAAATAACTTAGTACCGAATCTAATATAAATATTGTCAAGTAGAAAGGTGAGGGCATCACACACTTTCTGACATGACCAAAGTGTATAATTCTTATGCTCTTTAGAAGTGAAAAATGCATTTCTGACATTACATGCAAGATAGAGAGAATCTTCTCTGTGAAAAGCCCATTCAATTAAATCATTAAGCTTTTCTTTTATAAGATTATGAGGAAGTGTAGTGTAAAGAGTGGAAAAATCGTAAGTAGACAGACTAGAAGCACGAAAATGTCTGGATTTCAATTTATTTTAAACCTCATTCGAATTTTTTATAGACCAAAACAGATTTCTTCCTGATCTTTCAAAGACTTTATCACAATATTTAATTACATGCGTTTTAATAGCAGTAAGACAGGAAGTTAATAATTTAGAAAGTTCAGTGGTAGTGCAAGAGCTAGAATTTGCAATAAACCGTGCTTTGTAAGGTCTTTCATGAAGTTTTGGTAACCAGTATAGCGTAGGAAGCTTGTCTTCGCCTTCGTTAACACACACAGCAAACTTGGTGGCTGAAAGACAAACATGTTTATCTGCTATAGCTCTCTCTTCAGCTAAAGGCTGAAGTTCATAGGCCTTAGTACCACCAAGCTCCTGCTTAAGCGTGTTAACATAGTGGAGCCGTCACACAACGACGACGTTGTTAGCGGCCTTGTCTGCAGGGGCCAAAACAAACTTCTTATGAAATTCTTGAATACCTAGTTTAAGATGACGTAAAGACGTCTTGGGCTTAGGAGGTAATAAGTTAGTATTTTGAGAATAGAAAGAAATGCGTTTATTCACTAGTTTTAAAATGCTAAGTTTCCAGTCCTTAAGGGCTTTATGCTCAACATACTCTCGCTTACACCATCGATTACCGAATTCATTCAAGGAAGCAGCGATTTCATCTCTACATTTACTGAAATCAATTTTAGAAGGAAACCGATATTTCGGTCCTTTAGAAATTATATTCCTTATCCTAGAATCAGGAATAATTTTCAAATTGCCAGTAATTACATGTCCAGCAGCAGGATAGCAATAATTTTTTTTTTTTTTTTTTTTTTTTTTTTTTGGTTTGGGTTTTACGGCCCTTTCAAGATTATTTCACTCATATCAAGCCGATCGTTAATCAGAGGTGGGCGAAAACCGAAGTAGCCGGAGAAAAAACACCTGACCTTCCGTTGCAGAACTTGGCGTCTCGCACGTGGCCCGAGCGAGGCTCGAACCTACTAATTTGAGTTTTTACAATCACATGAATCAGGAGTATTAGTATCAATATCAAGATCTGAAACAAGTTTATTGAAATTAAAAATGATAGATCTAACAGGTTCGTTATATTTATAGCAAATTATAGGTGTTTCAGTATTTTGAAAATAAGCAGGAATGGAAGAAAGCACCGATCTCTCACGGAAGATACTGGGCAAATCTATAAAATCCATACCCTTATTAATGAAGGATATTTTGAAGAAATGGCGTTTATGATTAATTTCAGAATCAATGTAAGGACGGAGAGTATAGCCTCTAGTTAAGAGAGCCGCATCATATAACTGATGAGAACTATCGTAGAATTTATTCGCCTCGGTGTCCAGAAGACGTAAAACAGAAACGGGTAATGAACTTAAAAATGAAAGCATAGAGTGGCGTCCATGATTTAATAATATAATTGACAGTCACTTCAGTCTAGTATTGTTTCGTTTAAACGCACGTGATTTACGTTTAAAGTTACCAGTTTTCCTGGTGCCGTGAGATCTAGTTCTGCGTTTTCGACATTCCAGGAGTGAGAAAATATCAAAGTCCGGCATTCTGGAAATATTACCCTCATGATAAATGTTGTCATTAAATCCCAGTGGAAAAGGGGTCTGTAAAAATTTAATCCATTTTAGTTCAGCTTCATGTCTTTTGATTATTTTGAATCTAGATGTAGAATTTGCATCGTAATAAAGTTTTTCCACTGGTTGTATAACAAAGTTATTTACAATGTTTCATAAAACCCCGGGCTTCTCCAGACTTTCGGATGAGTCTTTAAACCGAGGTCCCGTCTCCATATGACCTTAGATGTTGGTGGAACGTAAAACTCAAACACTCACTCACTCTGTTTCCTAAAATGTATCTTCATTGCATGTATTTCAACAAGGATAATGTAAAAATGTGATGGTAGTGCTAATTAAAGTCTAACTGGGTGTATTTGATGAGTTTTTGCCTCTGATCTATGTTTTTGAGAAGGGGGTGTACTTTAAAACCATGTAAATCAGTTTTTATTGATGTGTTTGGAAGGAAGACTTGCAGTAATTGCATTTGCAGAAACACAAGAAAGACTCTACTTCATCTGGTGTATAAGAGTAGATTTTCATGGCACCAGGACCATGTTTCAAACCAAAGCAAATCTTAAAAATTCTCTCGCCGAAACAGCCCGCTGCAATATCCCGATAAGTTATATGTTCTAATTTATTGTATTCATGTCAGAAGGATGTGAACAGATATATTCAGCTATTACTCATAGCATTAAGGCATTTATAAACGTTTTCTTGCCAGTTTTGTTTTCAACACATCCTCAAAAATGTCATTTGTTTACTTTAAATAGGGGGTTTAGGTGTGCAACTAGCCATAAAAATAAAGTTTGATGCTATGTAGTCGTCATTCTGTGCATTTTAGGATAGACTTGTTCCAAAGACGTTGGAGAAGAATCAATGATGCAAGCCGGTGATTCTTTATGACTGAACTTTTATTATGCTTGAGTTTATTATTAGATATGACCTAAACTACTCTTTCGCAATTGTTTTGATGCGTCATAAAGAATATAGGTGTTCGGTATTGGTCGCATTGCACTAGATACTGGGAGGTGCCGGGTTTTATCACTTTTGGACCGAGCTTTTAGTTGGTTTAAACGCTATTTATTTGCAAATAAATTACAAAGACATACATAGATACATACACGCAAAATGACATAGGATCTAACGGCAAGCATAGTGCTTATATTGGAAGTCATTTCCTAGGTTCTAGTATTGTTTACCGTGTATTTGAATGCAAAACTAAATCGTTCTGTGAACCTAGAGAGCTTTTAGTTGCGTTCTAAATACCAGAATTGCTTCAATTGGATACATATCCCATGTTTTATTTCAATGTGAGAAAATGACAGCTATAAGGGACTAGAATGATGCATGTTTTATTAATATATCTGCAAGCTCAAAGAAATTGTTGCTGATTTCATATGATCACCCCTCCTTTAAAAATGGTTTGTATTTATTCCGTTCCAGTAGGTAAACAATCATGGCTGACTGTAACTTGAACAGGAGCAGTTCAACATATGGATTTTTTCTCATTAACGTGTTGGGTTAGGATGGTTCTATAAGCAAGCAAGCTTGGAAAAGTTGTGTATGAGTAGTTTCTGTGGGCGCAGGTAAGTCGCCTTTGGAAATATTTATTGGTAAGCTCCCAAGAGCAAAGGTAGAAATGTCAACAGCACTGTCAGGTTTTCAGTCATTACATACTGTTTCCACACATTTTAGTTCTATCCAATTCTGTTTTATAAAACCCCGGGCTTCTCCAGACTTTCGGATGAGTCTTTAAACCGAGGTCCTGACTCCATATGACCATAGATGTTGGTGGAACGTAAAACTCAAACACTCACTCACTCTGTTTCATAAATTGTATCTTAATTGCATGTATTTCTACATGGATAATGTAAAAATGTGATGGTAGTGCTAATTAAGGTCTAACTGGGTGTATTTGATGAGTTTTTGCCTCTGATCTATGTTTTTGAGAAGAGGGTGTACTTTAAAACCATGTAAATCAGTTTTTATTGATGTGTTTGGAAGGAAGACTTGCAGTAATTGCATTTGCAGAAACACAAGAAAGGATCTACTTCATCAGTAATGTAAGAGTAAGGTTTCATGGCACTAGGACTATGTCTCAAACCAAAGCAAAACTTAAACATTGTCTTTCCGAAACAGCCCGCCGCAATATCCTGATAAGTTTTTTTCATCTGCTGTAGGATCTAATTTATTGTATTCATGTCAAAAGGATGTGCACAGATATATTCAGCTATCTATCGTGGCTTTAAGGCATTTATGAACATTCTTCCTGGTAGTTTTAACTTCAATATACCCTCCGAAATGTCAATTTTTACTTCAAATAGGAGATGTAGGTGTTAAAATGACCGTAAAATGAGTATTGGTGCTATTTATGCATAATTCTATGCTTGTTAGGATATAATTGTTCCAAAGACATTGGAGAAGAAACACTGATACACGCCAGTGTCTACGTTCTATTTAGAAAGAGGTAAGCTTTTCACATTAAAAAACAATATATTTGCTCAGCGTTCATAGTTGAATCTGAAAGCGATAACTTTTTCGCAAACTTAAAAGATTCTTTGTGACTGAACTTTTATTGTGCATTAGTAAATTATTCGATAGGACCTAAATTTCTATTTGGCAATTCGTTTAATGCATCATAAAGAAAATAAGAGTTCGGTATTGGTAGCATTGCACTAGAAACTTGGTGGGGGGGGGGGGGGGGTTGCTGAATTTTATAACTTTTGGACCGATCGTTTAGTTGCGTTCAAAATACCAGACTTGCTGCCATTGGATATATGTCCCATGTTTTATTTAACTGTGAGAAAGGGACTAAAATGATGCATGTTTTATAAAAATATCTGCATGCTCAAAGAAATTGTTGCTGATTTTATATGGTAACCCCTCCTTTAAAAATGTTGGTTTTTAATTACTCAGTTCTAGTAGATTCGATATTGGTAGCATTGCACTAAATACTTGGAGGTGCCGGGTTTTATCACTATTGACCGAGCTTTTAGTTGCGTTCTAAATACCAGACCTGCTTCAATTGGATATATATCCCATGTTTTATGTCAATTTGAGAAAATGACAGGTATAAGGAACTATAATGATGTATGTTTTATAAATATATCTGCCAGCTCAATGAAATTGTTGCTGATTTATATGGTCACCCCTCCTTTAAAAATGGTTTGTATTTACTCCGTTCTAGTAGGTAAACAAACATGGTTGACAGTACCTTGAAAAGGAGCAAATCAACATAAGGTTTTATGGCACTTGGACTATGTCTCAAACCATAGGAAATCTTAAAAAATTGTCTCTCCGAAACAGCCCGCTACAATATCCCCGATAAGTTTTTCATCCGTTATCAGTTCTAATTTATTGTATTGATGTCAAAACGATGTGAACAGATATATTCAGCTATTGGCAAGACATTAAGGCTTTTATAAACATGTTTTGGCAGTTTTATCTTCAAAATATCCTCATAAATGCCATTTTTTACTTTAAATAGGGGGCTAAGGTGTAAAAAAAAATAGCCATCAAAATGAGTGTTGGTGCTATTTAAGCATAATTTTGTGTATTGTAGAATAGAATTTGTCCAAATACATTGGAGAAGAAACACTGATGTAAGCCGGTGTCTAGGTTCTATTTCAGAAATAGGTAAACTTTGTACTAAAAAAAAACAATAGGTTTGCTCGGCGTTCATAGCTGAATCTGAAAGCGATAACTTTTCCGCAAACTTGAAAGATTCTTTGTGACTGAACTTTTATTATGCATAATAAAATTATTACATATGACCTAAAGTTCTATTTGGCAATTCTTTTGATGCATCATAAAGAAAATAAGGGTTCTGTAATGGTAGCATTGCACTAGATGCGGGGAGGTGCCGGGTTTTATCATTTTTGGAGCGAGCTTTTCTACATCTACATCTATACGTTGGTCCGTCAATCTTGACTATTACTCAATGGATAAAGTTCATTATGGTAGCGCTGGGAAGATGAAAAGCAAGAAAAATTTAGTCAGCAAGAAGTAGTATTTAGTCATAAATTAACGTAAAAATAACAAGAAAACAGGACTAAAAAATTTTATCATATATCAGCAAAGAGGTTCAACATAAAAAGGAAATAAGGAAGAAAGTTACCCCAGCCACTTTTGGCTCAACAAGTAAAGACCTCTCTGCCTTCCGTGGCGGTACCAGGGCCCATACGTCCCCGACAGCACAGCTCCCCCTTGCAGAGTTACTAGGTGACTGGGCCCCTTAACTTGCTTAGAATGAGAGGGTGGATAGCTTCATCATGAATGATGCAAGTGGTGGAGCCTCAGCTACAGAAGCTGGTACAGAATTCCACAAAGTTACGGTACGAGGGAAAAAGCTAAACTTAAAAGAATCTGATGTTGTTGAAAAGTCTGAACTTCGTGGAGTTTGTAGCTCTGGTCCTTGCTGTGACTGGTGTCAAGTAATCAGCGGCAGTATATCATCAACGTCCTGAACCACTTTGTACAGTAGGGTGAGATGAATCTTTGACCGTCTGGTTTCCAGGGGTTCCCACTGTAGGTGATCGAGCATGGATGATACGCTGCTTGTATTTGTGTACCGATTAGTGGTAAAGCGGACAATTCTGCGTTGTACCATCTCGAGCTTCCTGATCTGTTCGTTGTGATGTGGACAGCAATAATCCAGATTGGATCTAACCATACTGCAGTAGTCATTTGCTTCTGTTTCTTTCTGTGCCGGCCTTCATGTTGCGTCGCGGAAATCCAAGCGTGCTGTTTGCCTTCTTGCATTACCGATCGATGTGATTTTGTCATGACAACGAAGACTGTAGGTCCACTCCAAGGTACTTTGTGGAATTTGAAGTTCAAGGACATACCCCTTCAGTTGGTATGGATGTCTGGTGGGCGATCGGGATCTGGTGATTGTCAACACGCTGCATTTCTGGGGATGAAACAACATGCCCCATTTGCGCTCCCAGTCAGCAAGTGTGTAAGGGTCCTGTTAAAGAGACGAGCAATCTTCTTGACTTTCTATGGTCCTAAAAACAATACAATCATCGGCGAAAAGTCTGGTGTGAGGGGTGATGTTGTCCGGAAGATGGTTTTTGAAGAGGAGGAAAGAAAAAGGTCCCACGAATGACGCCTGGGGGACCCCGCAGTCCACTGGTGCCCTCCTTGACGTCATTCCTTCAACAACTACACGCTGTGTACCGCCTGTGAGGAACGATGACATCCATTCATGGAAATTTCCTCGAATTCCGAAGTGATGCAGTTTAAGACGAAGGCGTTGGTAAGACACACGATCACATGCCTTTGAAAAATCAAGGATGTGTCCATGGCCGAGGCAAGATCGTGTACCAGTGTGACTAACTGCGTCTCGCAAATTCTTCTTCGAACACCAGGTTTGTGAGTCGGTGTGGATTTGGTGCTGGTCAACAAGCTTTATCACGTTACTGACAATCACATGCTCCAGAAGCTTACAACATAGGCAGGTTAATGAAACTGGCCGGTAGTTTGCTGGGTCATAGCGCTGGCCTTTCTTGAAAACCGCCGACACGTTTGCTTGCTTCCAGTCCTCTGGAACTGAGTCTGTCTGTAGAGACTTATTGATTATGGTCGCAAGGATAGGTGCGAGTTCTTTGGAGCATTCTTTCAACAGCTGAGCCGGTATCATGTCAGGTCCCGAAGCTTTGTTTAGATTGCTTGAGCACAACAACTTTTCCACCCCTTCCTCATTCACTAGAATCTCTTCCATCTCCGGGTAAGGATTACCATCTGGTCCCGAAACTGTGCTTTCCTGGTCCTCCTTGATGTATACTGACTGGTACTGTCGACTAAGGATGTTTGGCTTGTCTTTTGGGGCATTAAATAGGCGCCCTTTGTCCTTCAGTGGGGCAATTCCAGTAGCATCTTTCCTCAGAGACTTGATGTATTATGATGCTTCTCCTTTGGTTGAGGTTCGACATCCGGGTCACCCACTTCATTGATGTCATTGGTGTCCTTCCATTAGGACTGACGTTCACACTTTTGCACAGCCTTTTTGCAGTCCTTGTACTTTCTAACGTCTTTCTCGTTCTTTGTTTTCTTCATGCGTCTAAACAACTTGTCACGCCGTCTCATCTGGGTTTTTAAGTTTCAGTCTATCCTGGGTTTGTTGATCTTCATTCCACTCAGGAGCTTCGTTGGTATGTATCAATCATGATATGAGGCGTCGGAATTTGTTCCACATGTCCTCTACCGATAAAGTACTTGCCATGTTGTCAAACTCTACATTGGCCCCTCTTCGTTTCGTTCTAAATACCAGACTTGCTTCCATTGGACATTTATCCCATGTTTTATTTCAATCTGAGAAAATGACGGGTACAAGGGACGAAAATGGTGCATGTTTTGTTAATATTTCAGCAAGCTCAAAGAAATTGTAGCTGATTTTTTTAAATGGTCATCACTCCTTTAAAAATGTTGGTCTGTATTTACTCCGTTCTAGTAGGTAAACAAACAATGTACAATATAAATGAGTATTGGTGCTATTTAGGCATAATTCTGTGCATTTTATCATAGAATTGTTTCAAAGACATTGGAGAAGAAAGGCTGATGCAAGCCGATGTCTGGGTTCAATTCCAGAAAGAGGTAAACTTTGCGCTTTTCAAAAACATATGGTTTGCTCGACTTTCATAGTTGAATCTGAAAGCCATAACTTTTTCGCAAACTTGAAAGATTCTTTGTGGCTGAACTTTATAATGCATGGGTAAATGATTACATATGACCTAAATTTCTATTTGGAAATTCTTTTGATGCATCAAAAAGAAAATAAGGGTTCGGTATTGGTAGCATTGCACTAGATACTGGGAGGTGCCGGGTTTTTATCGTTTTTGGACCAAGCTTTTAAGTGCGTTCTAAATAACGGACATGCTTCCATTGGATATATATCCCATGTTTTATTTCATTGCGAGAAAATGACACCTGTGAGGGACTTAAATGATGCATGTTTTATAAATATATCTGCAAGCTCAAAAGACATTGTTGCTGAAATACATACCAACATCATGGTGTGGATTATATTTTCTTGTCCTTTGGGATCATATATTCCATTGTGGAATTTTGTAAATATCTGAGGGTCACTGATGAGGCCTAATTGGCCGAAACTAGCTAGTCTGGCCCAGAAAACATGTAAACTGCATATTTTTCACTTCTGTGGTGTATTCCTTGCATCCAAAGGATAACCTTTTTATAGAACATATTAATATGGCCATCCCTACTTTAAAATGTTGGTTTGTATTTACTACGTTCTAGTCGGTAAACAAACATGGTTGACTGTAACTTGAAAAGGAGCAGGTCAACATATGGATTTTTTTTCATTAACTTGTTGGGCTAGGATGGTTCTATAAACAAACAAGGTTTGAAAACTTTGTATATGTAGTTTTTGTTGACGCAGGTAAGTCGCCTATGGAAATATTTAGTGGTAAGCTCCCAAACACAAAACTAGAATTGTCAGCAGCACTGTCCTGTTTTCAGTCATTAAATACTATTTCCATACATTTATAGTTGTATCCAATTCTGTTTCATGAAGGTATCCTTATGGCATGCATTTTTCAATGGATAATGTAAAAATGTGATGGTAGTGCGAATTTAGATCTAACTGGGTTATATATTGAGTTTTTGCCTCTGATCTATGTTCTTGGGAGGGGGTGTACTTTAAAGCAATGTAAATCAAATTTTGTTGATGTGTTTGGAAAGAAAACTTGCAGTAATTATATTTGCAGAAACACATGAAAGAAGCAACTTTATCTGGAATATAAAGGTAAGGTTTCATGGCACAAGGACTATGTCTCAAACCAAAGCAAAACTTAAAAATTGTATCTCCGAAACAGCCCGCTGCAATATCCCGATAAGTTTTCTCATCCGTCATATGTTCTAATTTATTGTATTCATATCAAAAGGATGCGAAAAGATATATTTAACTATTTCTCATTGCTTTAAGGCATTTATAAACATTTTCTTGGCAGTTTTGTCTTCCAATTATCATCAAAAATGTAAATTTTTACTTTAAACAGGGGGTGTAGGTGTGAAAATAGCCATAAAAATGAGTATAGGTGCTATTTAGGCATAATTCTGTGCAGCCGATGTCTGGGTTCCATTCCAGAAATAGGTAAACGTTGCACTTTTCAAAAACATATGGTTTGTTCGGCTTTCATAGTTGAATCTGAAAGCGATAACCTTTTCGCAAACTTGAAAGATTCTTTGTGACTGAACTTTTATTATGCATGCGAAAATTATCAATATGACCTAAATTTCCATTTGGCAATTCTTTTGATGCATCAGAAAGAAAATAAGGATAGCATTGCACTAGATACTGGGAGGTGCCGGGTTTTATCACTTTTGGACCGAGCTTTTAGTTGCATTCTAAATACTAGAACTGCTTCCATTGGATATATATCCCATGTTTTATTTCAATGTGGAAGATGACAGGTGTGAGGCACTTAATTGGTGCATGTTTAATAAATATATCTGCAAGCTCAAAGAAATTGTTGCTGACTTTATATGGTCACCCATGCTTTAAAAATGGTTTATATTAACTCCGTTCTAGTAGGTAAACAGACGGGGTTGACTAACTTGAAAAGGAGCCGATTAACATGTTGATTTTTTGTCATTAACTTGTTGAACTAGGATGGTTCTATAAACAAGCAAGGTTTGAAAAGTTTTGTATGTGTAGTTTTTGTGGGCGCAGGTAAGTCGCCTATGGAAATATTTAGTGGTAAGCTCCCAATAGCAAAGGTAGAAATGTCAACAGCACTGTCCTATTTTCGGTAATTGCATACATTTCCACACATTTGTAGTTCTATCCAATTCTGTTTAATAAAATGTATCTTCATGGCATGCATTTTGCCAGGAATAATGTAAAAATGTCATGGTAGTACGAATCAGTTTGCCTCTGATCTATGTTCTGGGGAGTGTGGGGGGATGGTGTACGTTAAAGCCATGGAAGTCAATTTTTATTGAAATGTTTAGAAAGAAGACTGATTTTTATTTGCAGTAATTGCATTTGCAGAATCACAAGAAAGAATCTACTTCGTCTGGAATATATTAGTAAGGTTTCACAGCACTAGGACTATGTCTCAAACCAAAGTAAATCTTACAATCTGTCTCTCCGAAACAGCCCGCTGTCAAAATATTCTCAAAATGTTTTTTTTTTTTTTTTTGTACTTTAAATAGGGAGTGCATGTGTGAAAATAGCCATGAATATGAGTATTTGTCATATTTAAGCATACTTTTATGCATTTTAGGATAAAATTGTTCCAAAGGCAGGGGATCCCGGGCTTCTCCAGACTTTCGGATGAGTCTTTAAACCGAAGTCCCGTCTCCGTATGACCTTTGCTGTTGGTGGGACGTAAAACTCAAACACTCACTCACTCCAAAGGCATTGGAGAAGAAAGACTGATGCAACCCGTAGTCTGAGTTTTATTCCAGAAAGAGGTAAACTTTGCCTTTTTCAAAAAACATATGGTTTGCTCGGCTTTCATAGTTGAATCTGAAAGACATAACTTTTTCGCAAACATGAAAGATTCTTTTTGACGAACTTTTGTAATGCATGAGAAAATTATCAGATTTGACCAAAATTTCTATTTGGCAATTCCTTTTGATGTTTCATAAGAAAATAAGGGTTCGGTATTGGTACCATTGCACTAGATACTGTGAGGTGCCTGGGTTTATCACTTTTGGAACGAGCTTTTAGTTGCGTCCTAAATACCAGACCTGCTTCCATAGGATATATCTCCCATGTTTTATTTCAGAGTGAGAAAAGGACAGCTGTAAGGGACTAAAATGATGCATGTTGTATAAAAATATATCTGCAAGCTCAAAGAAATTGTTGCTGATTTTTTTATGGTCACCCCTCCTTTAAAAATTTTGGTTTGTATTTACTCTGTTCTAGTCGGTAAACAAACATGGTTGACTCTAACTTGAAAAGGAACAGATCTACATGTGGATTTTTTCTCATTAACTTGTTGGGCCGTGATGGATCTATAAACATGCAAGGTTTGAAATGTTTTTATATGCAGTTTCTGTGGGCGCAGGTAAGTCGCCTTTGGAAATATTTAGTGGTAAGTTCCCAATGCCAAAGGTAGAAATGTCAGCAGCACTGTCCTGTTTTCAGTCATTACATACTATTTCCACACATTTGTAGTTCTATCCAATTCTGTTTCATAAATGTATCTTCAAAGAATACATTTTGCCATGGATAATGTAAACATGTGATGGTAGTGCGAATTCAGGTTTAACTGGGTGTATTTGATGAGTGTTTGCCTCTGATCGATGTTCTTGGGAGGGGGTGTACTTTACAGCCATGTAAATCAATTTTATTGGTTGTGTTTAGAATGAAGACTTGCAGTAATTGTAATTGTATATCTGGAATATAAGAGATAGGTTTCATGGCACAAGGACCATGTCTCCAACCAAAACAAATCTTAAAAATTGTCTCGCCTAAACAGCCCGCTGCAATATCCGGATAAGTTTTCTCATCCTTTATATGTTCTAATGTATTGTATTCATGTCAGAAAGATGTGAACAAATATATTCAGCTTTTGCTCATGGCACTAAGACATTTATAAACGTTTTCTTGGCATTTTTGTTTTCAAAACATCCTCAAAATATCATTTTTTTTTTAAATTTAAATAGGGGTTATGGGTGTGAAAATAGCCATAAAAATAAGGATTTGTGTTATTTAGGCGTAATTCTGTGCATTTTAGGATACACTTGTTCCAAAGACATTGGAGAAGAAACAATGATGCAAGCCGGTGATTCTTTGTGACTGAACTTTTATTATGCATGAGTTTATTTGCAGATATGACCTAAACTACTATTTGGCAATTTTTTCCATGCGTCATAACGAAAATAAGAGTTCGGTATTGGTAGCATTGCACTAGATACTGGGAGGTGCCGGGTTTTATCACTTTTGGACCAAGCTTTTAGTTGGTTTAAACAATATGTATTTGCAAATAAATTACAAAGACATACAGAGATACATACACGCAAAATGACATAGGATCTGACGGTAAGCATAGTGCTTATATTGGTAGTCATTTCCTAGGTTCAAGTATTGTTAACAGTGTATTCAAATAATGGTTAAATAGTTATATTTCTACAATTCCAAATCGTTCTGAGAACTCAGAAAGCTTTAGGTTGCGTTCTAAATACTAGAACTGCGTCATTTGGAATATATCCCATGTTTTATTTCAATGTGAGAAAATGAAAGCTGTAAGGGACTAAAATGATGCATGTTTTATAAATATATCTGCAAGCTCAAAGAAATTGTTGCTGATTTTATATGGTCACCCCTCCTTTAAAAATGTTGGTTTGTATTTACTCCGTTCTAGTAGGTAAGCAATCATGGCTGACTGTAACTTGAAAAGGAGCAGTTCAACATGTGTTTTTTTTCTCATTAATTTGTTGGGCTAGGATGGTTCTATAAACAAGCAAGATTTGACAAGTTTTGTATGTGTAGTTTCTGTGGGCGAAGGTTAGTCGCCTTTGGAAATATTTAATGGCAAGCTCCCAAGAGCAAAGGTAGAAATGTCAGCAGCAATGTCATGTTTTCAGTCATTACATACTATTTCCATATTTGTAGTTCAATCCAATTATGTTTCATAAAATGTAACTTAATAGACGCCATTCTGATTTAATTTCAAAATTCAATATTGGACTTAAATCTCTTCTGCAACACGGTCTATCGGAAAGTAGAAGTAAAACAATGATCAGGAATTGATACAATTAACTTACTCCATCCATAAAAGACACCAAAGGGAAAGAAATACAAACATTAAGCGACCAGACCATAATGGAAACCTAAACAAAGGAAGGCCATATGGACAGTTACTTTCCCACAAAATGGCCATATGGCCATCCAAAATTAAAAGACACAAGTGATACACACAGTAAGTAACAAACAACAACATAAATAAATCGCCACAGAAGAGCCGCCTTGGAACGGTCAGTGGAAGATTTCCACTGGGGGGCTTAAATCGATTTTACGTGGCCACAATCCTCGCCCTTACTTCCGTCGCGATTTAGACAAATAATTTGTTCAGTCTGCATGAAGGCCTCCTAACTCATCAGTGCAACATCCCCGTGAACACAGAAATCAAAGAACCACAGAGGTGAGACAACGGTGAGGACTCGACAGCAAGAAACCACTGAAATGCTGGAGCAAAAGAAAACCAACAGTTAGACTCCGATGAGCCCGACCAGAGACAGAGCATCAGGCACCAACCAACATTATCTCTTTAATTTTCAATAAGCCTTTACGTTGGAGCCGTCATAGAATCTGAGGCCTGACCCAACGGCGTGCAATTAAAGAGGGAAGCAAAGTCGCCAACCGTGATTGGGTTAACTACCATGCATGCAGTCTGTCGTATAATATCCATGTTGTACCCAATCTTTTTATATCGAAGAATGATTTTACGAAATTGGGTGCTGAAGTCATTGCGGTTATATATTTTTCTGAATTTATATACTAAGTCACCATAAAATTCGGGTTCCGATAGACCTTGTTGCAGTAGAGATTTAAGTCCAATATTGAATTTTGAAATTAAATCAGAATGGCGTCTATAAAATTTTGAAAAGGCTTTGCGTAGTTTATGGTACCGATAACCCTGATTAAGGAGTTTAGCCGTTAATAATTTATTACGAGTGTTGAAGTCAGTTACATGACTACACACTCTAGCAAATCGAATTAATTGCGAAATATAAACGCCATAGGATGGCGCACGAGGAACATCACCATCCAAAAAAGGAAAATTTACAATCTCAAAATCAAAGTCATCGCGTTTATCATAAATTTTGCACGAAACAAATCCATCTACAATAGATAGATGTAAATCCAAAAACGGGGCCTCGGTATCAGAAGAATTTGCTTTATTTAACTGAAGTTCTAGGGGGTAAATCTGACTGATCAAACCATCAAAATAGGTATTATCAATATTTAATAAATCATCTAAATATCTAGAAGTAGAGCTAAAAGCTTCAATAATTTCAGATTGATTATCAATGGAAAGCGACAAAATGAAGTCTCTTTCATAACAATACAAGAACAGATCAGCCACAAGAGGTGCGCAATTAGTACCCATCGGAATACCCATAATTTGTCTAAATAACTTAGTACCGAATCTAATATAAATATTGTCAAGTAGAAAGGTGAGGGCATCACACACTTTCTGACATGACCAAAGTGTATAATTCTTATGCTCTTTAGAAGTGAAAAATGCATTTCTGACATTACATGCAAGATAGAGAGAATACGGAACCCGAATTTTATGGTGACTTAGTATATAAATTCAGAAAAATATATAACCGCAATGACTTCAGCACCCAATTTCGTAAAATCATTCTTCGATATAAAAAGATTTGGTACAACATGGATATTATACGACAGACTGCATGCATGGTAGTTAACCCAATCACGGTTGGCAACTTTGCTTCCCTCTTTAATTGCACGCCGGTGGGTCAGGCCTCAGATTCTATGACGGCTCCAACGTAAAGGCTTATTGAGAATTAGAGAGATAATGTTGGTTGGTGCCTGATGCTCTGTCTCTGGTCGGGCTCATCGGAGTCTAACTGTTGGTTTTCTTTTGCTCCAGTATTTCAGTGGTTTCTTGCTGTCGAGTCCTCACCGTTGTCTCACCTCTGTGGTTCTTTGATTTTTGTGTTCCCGGAGATGTTGCACTGATGAGTTAGGAGGCCTTCATGCGGACTGAACAAATTATTTGTCTAAATCGCGACGGAAGTAAGGGCGAGGATTGTGGCCACGTAAAATCGATTTAAACCCCCAGTGGAAATCTTCCACTGACCGTTCCAAGGCGGCTCTTCTGTGGCGATTTATTTATGTTGTTGTTTGTTACTTACTGTGTGTATCACTTGTGTCTTTTAATTTTGGATGGCCATATGGCCATTTTGTGGGACAGTAACTGTCCTTATGGCCTTCCTTTGTTTAGGTTTCCATTATGGTCTGGTCGCTTAATGTTTGTATTTCTTTCCCTTTGGTGTCTTTTATGGGTGGAGTAAGTTAATTGTATCAATTCCTGATCTTTGTTTTACTCCTACTTTTCATGGCATGTATTACAACATGGATAATGTAAAAATATGATGATAGTGCTAATTAAGGTCTAACTGGGTGTATTTGATGAGATTTTGCCTCCGATCTATGCTTTTGAGAAGGGGGTGTACTTTAAGCCATGTAAACCAGTTTTCATTGATGTGTTTGGAAGGAAGACTTGCAGCTGATGTTGTGCCGTGTGGCGGCCGTAAAACGTCTCCCCGTACATCAATTATAGTACAGTTTATATTTTACTTTTGGTCCTTTGAGATCAGCGTGAATATTCTGAGAAATCAGAAATAAATTATTGGTTTAGACTCATATTCTAGACAGGTTTTTAATTATTTGGACCCCATTTTGACTTATATCAGTCTTTGAATCGACTGCCAGTTCGAAATTCGCAAATTTGCAGTATGTTTCCTCTGGCTTTCGTTGCCGGATCATTACAGGGTCACTGATGAGGCTTTATTAGCCGAAACTACGTAGTATGACCCATCTTCTTTCTTATGAATGTTTTCATTGCTCTTAAAGGAACTCATTTTTGATTTTTATTTGTAGTAATTGCATTTGCTGAAACACAAGAAAGAATCTACTTCATCTGGAATATAAGAGTAATTTTTCTTCACTGCTGCTGGTGCTGTGCCGTGTGGTGGCCGTAAAAAGTCTCCCCGTACATCCATCATAGTGCAGATTATATTTTCTGGTCCTTTGAGATCATTGAGTTCATTAAGAATCATTTTGAAAATAAATTTCTGCTTAAGCCGGTGCTAGGGGGCGTGGCCAGTGTAGCACATTTCAGTACTGGTTATGAACAGACTCAATAAAAAAACGAATCTGCTATTTTCGCTTTTTTGTGTATTCTTTGCTTCCAAAGGATGTAACTATTCAGAACTTATTCATAGCACTAGGGCTATGTCTCAAACCAAAGCAAAACTTAAAAATTTTCTTTCCGAAACAGCCCGCCACAATATTCTGACAAGTTTTCTCATCTGCTATATGATCTAATTTATTGTATTCGAGACAAAAGGATGTGCACAGATATATACAGCTATTTCTTATGGCATTAAGACATTTATAAACATTTTCAAGGCAAATTTGTTACTTACTTTGTGTATCACTTGTATCTTTTCATTTTGGATTGCCATATGGCCATTTTGTGGGAAAGTAACTGTCCTTATGGCCTTCCTTTGTTTATGTTTCTATCATGGTCTGGTCGCTGCATGTTTGTGTTTCTTTCCCTTTGGTGTCTTTGATGGGTGGAGAAAGTTAATTGTATCGATTCCTGATCTTTGTTTTACCTCTACTTTGTCTTCAATATATTCTCAGAAATGTCAATTTTTACTTTAAATAGGGGCTGTAGGTGGGAAAATAACCATAAAAAAATGAGTATTGGTGCTATTTAGGCATAATTATGTGCATTTTAGGATAGAACTATTCCAAGGACATTGGAGATGAAAGACTGATGCAAGCCAGTGTCTAGGTTCCATTCAGAAAGAGGTAAACTTTACACTTTAAAAAACAATATGTTTGCTCAGCGTTCATAGTTGAATCTGAAAGCGATAACTTTTTCGCAAACTAAACAGATTCTTTGTGACTGAACTTTTATTGTGCATGAGTAACTTATTAGATATGACCTAAATTTCTATTTGGCAATTCTTTTGATGCATCATAAAGAAAATAAGAGGTCGGTATTGGTAGCATTGCACTGGATACTGGGAGGGGGGGGGGGGGGTGCTGGATTTTATCACTTTTGGACCGAGCTGTTAGTTGCGTTCTTAATATCAGTCTTGTTCTTATTTTTCCAATCCTCAGGGATTGCTTAGGCAATTGCTTTTCACTGTTCCATCAATTGACATCCTGTAGATACCTGTTGAAGGTCATTATTAAACCGATGTTCGTTCCTCGTTGTATAACAACTGCTTGTTGGACATCCCTGGACTTTAAGTAGACTTCTATTCGAACGAATGAATTATCTTCAGTAATTTTATATGCTGTTTTACATAATGACCGGTATGAAGATCGCTTTAGTTTTGACGGTATCAAAACCTTCTAAACCCACATGAGTATCAGAAATACATTTAAAATATCAATATCACCCCTTAGGTTACACTCTGCTTCTTCTGTACGGATTCCCCATTCTATTAAGAACTTTAATACTATGTTGCCTTCGGTATTGGTTAGACCCTTAAATTTGTCTTCTGTAACTTCAGTTAATCTCAATGGAGCAGGCAATACCAATGTTTTTGGGAGTAGTCTTCGTATATGACTATCTCCTCTCAACTCACCCATCCTTCGAAAATATACTAATCCGTTGAAAAGAAGTGGAATGTATCCTAGTATTTCTAAGTGCAATGCCAAGAGGTGCAGATGTTGTTCGCATTTAAGCACTGCGTCTACCGTTACTTCATCTGTAAACGGTAGACGCTTCTCTGTAGTTAACATGTCTGATTTGACATGGCAGTCTACAGATTTAATTTATCTAATTACATGATGTGCTGCAAACTGTAATATGCAGTACGTCGGTCAAACTAACCGCATGCTTAAAACTAGATTGAATGAGCATTATCGTAGAATGAGTAAGCCTAAGAAAACTGACACTTACTTGTACCGTCACTTTCGGCGTACAGGTCATTCTGTAAATAACATTGTTATACAACCAGTGGAAAAACTTTATTACGATGCAAGTTCTACATCTAGATTCAAAATAATCAAAAGACATGAGGCTGAACTGAAATGGATTAAATTTTTACAGACCCCTTTTCCACTGGGATTTAATGACAACATTTATCATGAGGGTAATATTTCCAGAATGCCGGACTTTGATATTTTCTCGCTCCTGGAATGTCGAAAACGCAGAACTAGATCTCACGGCACCAGGAAAAATGGTAACTTTAAACGTAAATCACATGCGTTTAAACGAAACAACACTAGACTGAAGTGACTGTCAATTATATTATTAAATCATGGACGCCACTCTATGCTTTCATTTTTAAGTTCATTACCCGTTTCTGTTTTACGTCTTCTGGACACCGAGGCGAATAATTTCTACGATAATTCTCATCAGTTATATGATGCGGCCCTCTTAACTAGAGGCTATACTCAGCATACTCTCCGTCCTTACATTGATTCTGCAATTAATCATAAACGCCATTTCTTCAAAATATCCTTCATTAATAAGGGTATGGATTTTATAGATTTGCCCAGTATCTTCCGTGAGAGATCGGTGCTTTCTTCCATTCCTGCTTATTTTCAAAATACTGAAACACCTATAATTTGCTATAAATATAACAAACCTGTTAGATCTATCATTTTTAATTTCAATAAACTTGTTTTAGATCTTGATATTGATACTAATACTCTTGATTCATGTGATTGTAAAAACTCAGTGTATTGCTATCCTGCTGCTGGTCATGTAATTACTGGCAATTTGAAAATTATTCCTGATTCTAGGATAAGGAATATAATTTCAAAAGGACCGAAATATCGGTTTCCTTCTAAAATTGATTTCAGTAAATGTAGAAATGAAATCGCTGCTTCCTTGAATGAATTCGGTAATCGATGGTGTAAGCGAGAGTATGTTGAGCATAAAGCCCTTAAGGACTGGAAACTTAGCATTTTAAAACTAGTGAATAAACGCATTTCTTTCTATTCTCAAAATACTAACTTATTACCTCCTAAGTCAAAGACGTCTTTACGTCATCTTAAACTAGGTATTCAAGAATTTCATAAGAAGTTTGTTTTGGCCCCTGCAGACAAGGCCGCTAACAACGTCGTCGTTGTGAGACGGCTCCACTATGTTAACACGCTTAAGCAGGAGCTTGGTGGTACTAAGGCCTATGAACTTCAGCCTTTAGCTGAAGAGAGAGCTATAGTAGATAAACATGTTTGTCATTCAGCCGCCAAGTTTGCTGTGTGTGTTACCGAAGGCCAAGACAAGCTTCCTACGCTATACTGGTTACCAAAACTTCATAAAAGACCTTACAAAGCACGGTTTATTGCAAATTCTAGCTCTTGCACTACCACTGAACTTTCTTAATTATTAACTTCCTGTCTTACTGCTATTAAAACGCATGTGGTTAAATATTGTGATAAAACCTTGAAAGATCAGGAAGAAATCTGTTTTGGTCTATAAAAAATTGGAATGAGGTTTTAAATAAATTGAAATCCAGACATTTTCGTGCTACAAGTCTGTCTACTTACGATTTTTCCACTCTTCACACTACACTTCTTCATAATCTTATAAAAGAAAAGCTTAATGATTTAATTGAATGGGCTTTTCACAGAGAAGATTCTCTCTATCTTGCATGTAAAGTCAGAAATGCATTTTTCACTTCTAAAGTGCATAATAATTATACACTTTGGTCATGTCAGAAAGTGTGTGATGCCCTCACCTTTCTACTTGACAATATTTATATTAGATTCGGTACTAAGTTATTTAGACAAATTGTGGGTATTCCGATGGGTACGAATTGCGCACCTCTTGTGGCTGATCTGTTCTTGTATTGTTATGAAAGAGACTTCATGTTGTCGCTTTCCATTGATAACCAATCTGAAATTATTGAAGCTTTTAGCTACACTTCAAGATATTTAGATGATTTATTAGATATTGATAATACCTATTTCGATGGTTTGATCAGTCAGATTAAACCCCCCCCCCCCCCCCAGAACTTCAGTAAAATAAAGCAAATTCTTCTGATACCGAGGCCCCGTTTTTGGATTTACATCTATCTATTGTAGATGGGTTTGTTTCGTGCAAAATTTATGATAAACGCGATGGCTTTGATTTTGAGATTGTAAATTTTCCTTTTTTGGATGGTGATGCTCATCGTGCGCCATCCTATGGCGTTTATATTTCGCAATTAATTCGATTTGCTAGAGTGTGTAGTCATGTAACTGACTTCAACACTCGTAATAAATTATTAACGGCTAAACTCCTTAATCAGGGTTATCGGTACCATAAACTACGCAAAGCCTTTTCAAAGTTTTATAGACGCCATTCTGATTTAATTTCAAAATTCAATATTGGACTTAAATCTCTTCTGCAACAAGGTCTATCGGAACCCGAATTTTTTGGTGACTTAGTATATAAATTCAGAAAAATATATAACCGCAATGACTTCAGCACCAAATTTCGTAAAATAATTTTTCGATATAAAAAGATTGGGTACAACATGGATGTTATACGACAGACTGCATGCATGGTAGTTAACCCAATCACGGTTGGCAACTTTGCTTCCCTCTTTAATTGCACGCCAGTAGGTCAGGCCTCAGATTCTATGACGGCTCCAACGTAAAGGCTTATTGAGAATTAGAGATCTAATTCAAGGTAATGTTGGTTGGTGCCTGATGCTCTGTCTCTGTTCGGGCCCATCGGAGTCTAATTGTTGGTTTTCTTTTGCTCCAGCATTTCAGTGGTTTCGTGCTGTCGAGTCCTCACCGTTGTCTCACCTCTGTGGTTCTTTGATTTTTTGTGTTCACCGAGATGTTGCACTGATGAGTTTGGAGGCCTTCATGCGGACTGAACAAATTATTTGTCTAAATCGCGACGGGTAAGGGCGAGGATTGTGGCCACGTAAAATCGATTTAAGCCCCACAGTGGATATCTTTCCACTGACCGTTCCAAGGCGGTTCTTCTGTGGCGGTTTATTTATGGTGTTGTTTGTTACTTACTGTGTGTATCACTTGTTTTCTTTTTATTTTGGATGGCCATATGGCCATTTTGTGGGAAAGTAACTGTCCTTATGGCCTTCCTTTGTTTAGGTTTCCATTATGGTCTGGTCGCTTAATGTTTGTGTTTCTTTCCCTTTGGTGTCTTTGATGGGTGGCGTAAGTTAATTGTATCGATTCCTGATATTTGTTTTACTTCTACTTTGCTTCCATTGCATATATATCCCATGTTTTATTTCAATGTGAGAAAGGGACTAAAATGATGCATGTTTTATAAAAATATCTGCATGCTCAAAGAAATTGTTGCTGATTTTATATGGTAACCCCTCCTTTAAAAATGTTGGTTTGTATTTACTCCGTTCTAGTAGAGTTCGATATTGGTAGCATTGCACTAGATACTTGGAGGTGCCGGGTTTTATCAATTTTGGACCGAGCTTTTAGTTGCTTTCTAAATACCAGACTTGCTTCTATTGGATATATATCCCATGTTTTATTTCAATGTGAGAAAATGACAGGTATAAGGAACTAAAATGATGCATGTTTTATAAATATATCTGCAAGCTCAAAGAAATTGTTCCTGATTTTATATGGTCACCCCTCCTTTAAAAAAATGGTTTGTATTTACTCCATTCTAGTAGGTAAACAAACATGGTTGACAGTAACTTGAAAAGGAGAAAATCAACATAAGGTTTCATAGCACTAGGACTATGTCTCAACCTAAAGCAAATCTTAAAAATTGTCTCTCTGAAACAGCCCGCTGCAATATCCCCGATAAGTTTTCTCATCCGTTATAAGTTCTAATTTATTGTATTCATGTCAAAACGACGTGAACAGATATATTCAGCTATTTCTCACGACATTAAAAGTAGAAGTAAAACAAAGATCAGGAATCGATACAATTAACTTACTCCACCCTCCAACGACACCAAAGGGAAAGAAATACAAATATTTAGCGACCAGACCATAATGGAAACCTAAACAAAGGAAGGCCATAAGGACAGTTATTTTCCCACAAAATGGCCATATGGCCATCCAAAATTAAAAGACACAAGTGATACACACAGTAGCATTTTAAACATTTTTTGGCAGTTTTGTCTTCAAAATATCCTCATAAATGCCATTTTTTTTTACTTTAAAAAGGGTGTGAAGGTGTAAAAATAGCCAAACAAATGACTATTGGTGCTATTTAAGCATAATTCTATGTGTTTTAGGATAGAATTATTTCAAAGACATTCGAGGAGAAACACTGATGCAAGCCGGTGTCTAGTTTCTATCTAGTTTCTATTTCAGAAATAGGTAAACTTTGCACTTTTCAAAAACATATGGTTTGCTCGGCTTTCATAGTTGAATCTGAAAGCGATTTTTTTTTCGCAAACTTGAAAGATTCTTTGTGACTGAACTTTTATTATGCAAGAGTAATTTATTACATATGACCTAAATTTCTATTTGGCAATTCTTTCAATGCATCAAAAAGAAAATAAGGGTTCGCTAATGGTAGCATTGCACTAGATACGGGTAGGTGCCCTGCTTTATCACTTTTGGAGCGAGCTTTTCTACATCTACATCTCTACGTTGGTTCATCAATCTTGGCTATTACTCAATGGATATGACTTCATTATGGCAGCGCTAGAAAGATGAAAAGCAAGAGAATATAGCCAGCAAGAATATAGTCATAAATTAGCGTAAAAATAACAAAAAAATAAGACTAAAAATATTATCATATATAAGCAAAGAGGTTCAACATAAATAAGAGAGAAGGAAGAAAGTTATCCCAGCCACTTTTGGCTCAACAAGTAAAGACCTCTCTGCCTTCCGTGGCGGTACCAGGGCCCATACGTCCCCGTCAGCACAGCTCCCCCTTGCAGAGTTACTAGGTGAACGGGCCCCTTAACTTGCTTTGAATGAGAGGGTGGATAGCTCCATCCTGAATGATGCCAGTGGTGGAGCCTCAGCTACAGAAGCTGGTACAGAATTCCACAACGGTACGGTACGAGGGAAAAAGCTAAACTTAAAAGAATCTGATGATGTTGAAAACAGTCTCAACTTCGTGGAGTGTGTAGCTCTTGTCCTTGATGTGACTGGGGTCAAGTAATCAGCGGCAGGTATATCAACGCTGTTCTGAATCATTTTGTACAGTTGGGTGAGCTGAATCTTTGACCGTCTGGTTTCCAGGGGTCCCCACTCTAGGTGATCGAGAATGCATGATACGCTGCTTGTATTTGTGTTCCGATTAGTGGTAAAGTGGGCAGCTCTGCGTTGTACCACCTTGAGCTTCCTGATCTGTTCTTTGTGATGTGGGCTCCATACGGAACAGCAATAGTTCAGATTGGATCTAACTATACTGCAGTAGGCATTTGCTTTTGTTTCTTCTGTGCCGGCATTCAAGTTGCGTCGCAAAAATCCAAGCGTGCTGTTTGCCTTCTTGCAGTACCGATCGATATGATTTTGCCATGACAACCAAAGTAGAAGTAAAACAAAGATCAGGAATTGATACAATTAACTTACTCTACCCATAAAAGACACCAAAGGGAAAGAAATACAAACATTAATCGACCAGACCATAATGGAAACCTAAACAAAGGAAGGCCATAAGGACAGTTACTTTCCCACAAAATGGCCATATGGCCATCCAAAATTAAAAGACACAAGTGATACACACAGTAAGCAACAAACAACAACATAAACAAATCGCCACAAAAGAGCCGTGGGTCCAATCCAAGCTACTTTGTGGTGTCTTGAAGTTCAAGAACATGTCCCTTCAGTTGGTTTGGATTCCTGCTGGGCGATCGGGATCTGGTGATTGTCAACACGCTGCATTTCTGGGGATGAAACTGCTTGCCCCTCTTGCGCTCCCAGTCAGCAAGTGTGTAAGGGTCCTGTTGAAGAGCCGAACAATCTTCTTGACTTTCTCTGGTCTTATAAACACTACAATCATCGGCGAAAAGTCTGGTGTGAGGTGACGTTGTTCGGAAGATCGTTTGTGAAGAGGAGGAAAGGTAAAGGTCCCAGGACTGACCCCTGGGAGACCCCGCTGGCTACTGGTGCACTCTCTGACGTCACGCCTTCAACAACTACACGCTGTGTGCGGCCTGTGAGGAATGATGACATCCATCATGGAGATTGCCTCGAATTCCGAAGTGATGCAGTTTAAGAAGAAGGCGTTGGTGAGACACACGATCAAATGCCTTAGAAAAATCAAGGATGACCATATCCGTCTGAATTCTCTTGTCCATGGCCGAGGCAAGATCGTGTACCAGTGTGATAAACTGTGTCGCGCAACTTCTTCTTCTTCGAAAACCATGTTGTGAGTCGGTGTGGATTTGGTGCTGGTCAACATGCTTCATCACGTTACTGACAATCACATGCTCAAGAAGCTTACAACATAGGCAGTTTAATGAAACTGGCCGGTAGTTTGCTGGGTCATAGGGCTGGACTTTCTTGAAAACCGCCGACACGTTTGCTTGCTTCCAGTCTTCTGGAAATGAAGCTGTCTGTAGAGACTTGTAGAATATGGTCGCAAGGATAGGTGCGAGTTCTTTGGAGCATTTTTTCAACAGTTGAGCTGGTATCATGTCAGGTCCCGAAGCTTTGTTTGGATTGCTTGAGCGCAACAGCTTTTCCATTAACTAGAATCTCTTCCATCTCCGGGTAAGGATTACCATCTGGTTCTGGAACAGTGCTTTCCTGGTCCTTCTTGGTGTATACTGACTGGTACTGTCGACTAAGGATTTCTGCCTTGTCTTTTGAGACATTAAAAAGGCGCCCTTTGTCCTTCAGTGGGGCAATTTCAGTGGCATCTTTCCTCAGAGAATTGATGTATTTTCAGAAGCGCTTTTGCTTTGGTTAACGTTCAACATCCGGGTCACCCACTTCATTGATGCTATTGATGTCCTTCCATTAGGACTGACGTTCACACTTTTGCACAGCCTTCTTGCAGTCTTTGTACTTTCTCACGTCTTTCTCGTTCTTTGTTTTCTTCATGCGTCTAAACAACTTGTCACGCCATCTCATCTGGGGTTTTTATGTTTATGTCTATCCAGGGTTTTGTTGATCTTCTTTCCACTCAGGAGCTCCGTTGGTATGTATTTCCTCATCAAGTATGATGTGAGGCGTCGGAATTTGTTCCACATGTCCTCTACCGATGAAGTACTTGCCATGTTGTCAACCTCTACATTGCCCCCTCTTAGTTTCTTTCTAAATACCAGACTTGCTTCCATTGGACATTTATCCCATGTTTTATTTCAATCTGAGAAAATGACAGGTAATGGACCAAAATGTTGAATGTTTATAAATGTTGGTTTGTAATTACTCCGTTCTAGTAGGTAAACCAACATTCTACAATATACATGAGTATTGGTGCTTTTTAGGCAAAATTCTGTGCATTTTAGGATAGAATTGTTTAAAAGACATTGGAGAAGAAACACTGATGCAAGCCGATCTCTGGGTTCAATTCCAGAAAGAGGTAAACTTTGCACTTTTCAAAAACATATGGTTTGCTCGACTTTCATAGTTGAACCTGAAAGCGATATCTTTTTCGCAAACTTGAAAGATTCTTTGTGACTAAACTTTTATAATGCATGAGTTAATGGTCAGATATGACCTAAATTTCGATTTGGAAATTCTTTTGATGCATCATCAAGAAAAAAAAGGGTTCAGTATTGGCAGGATTGCACTAGATACTGGGAGATGCCGTTTTATCATTTTTGGACCGAGCTTTTAGTTGCGTTCTAAATACCAGACCTGCTTCCATTGGATATATATCCCATGTTTTATTTCAATGTGAGAAAATGACTGCTGAAAGGGACTGAAATGATGCAAGTTTTATAAATAGATCTGCAAGCTCAAAGAAATTGTTGCTGATTTTATATGTTCACCCCTACTTTAAAAATGTTGGTTTGTATTTACTACGTTCTAGTCGGTAAACAAACATGGTTGGCTGTAACTTGAAAAGGAGCACATCAACATATGGATTTTTTTGTCTCATTAACTTGTTGGGTAATGATGGTTCTATAAACAAGCAAGGTATGAAAACTTTGTATGTGTAGTTTTTGTGGGCGCAGGTAAATCGCCTATGAACGTATTTAGTGGTAAGCTCCCAAAAGCAAAGGTAGAAATGTTAGCAGCACTGTCCTGTTTTCAGTCATTACATACTAGTTCGACACATTTGTAGTTCTATCCAATTCTGTTTGATGAAATATATCCTTATGGCATGCATTTTGCCATGGTTAATGTAAAAATGTGATGGTAGTGCGAATTAAGATCTAACTAGGTTATTTGATGAGTTTTTTGCCTCTGATCTATGATCTTGGGAGGGGTGTACTTTAAAGCAATGTAAATCAGTTTTTATTGATGTGTTTGGAAAGAAGACTTGCAGTAATTGCATTTGCAGAAACACAAGAAAGAATCTAATTCCTCTGGAATATAAGGGTTAGCTTCCAGGGCACAAGGACTATGTCTCAAACCAAAACAAAACTTAAAAAATTGTCTCTTTGAAACAGCCCGCTGCAATATCCCGATAGGTTTTCTCATCCGTCATATGTTTTAAGTTATTATATTCATATCAAAAGGACGTGAAAAGATATATTTAGCTATTTCTCATGGCATTTAGGCATTTATATACAATTTTGTGGCAGTTTTGTCTTCCAAATAACCTAAAAAATGTAATTTTTCATTTTACATAGGGTCAGATATGACCTAAATTTCTAATGTGTTTGAAAATAGAATTACAAATGAGTATTGGTGCTTTTTAGGCATAATTCTGTGCATTTTAGGATAGACTTGTGTCAAAGACATTTGAGAAGAAACACTGATGCAAGCCGATGTCTGGGTTCAATTACAGAAAGAGGTAAACTTTGCACTTTTCAAAAACATATGGTTTGTTCGGCTTTCATAGTTGATTCTGAAAGCGATATCTTTTTCGCAAACTTGAAAGATTCTTTGTAACTTAACTTTTATTATTATTATCAATATGACCTAATTATCTATTTGGCAATTCTTTTGATCCATCATTAAGAAAATAAGGGTTCGGTATTGGTAGCATTGCACCAGATACTGGGAGATGCCGGGTTTTATCACTTTTGGACCGAGCTGTAAGTTGCGTTCTCAATACCAGACCTGCTTCCATTGGATATATATCCCATGTTTTATTTCAATGTGAGAAAATGACAGGTGTAAGGCACTTAATTGATGCATGTTTTATAAACATATCTGCAAGCTCAAGGAAATTGTTGCTGAGTTTATGTGGTCGCCCCTCATTTATAAAATGGTTTGTATTAACTCCGTTCTAGTAGGTAAACAGACATCGTTGACTAACTTGAAAAGGAGCTGCTCAACATGTGGATTTTTTGTCATTAACTTATTGAGCTAGGATGGTTCTATAAACAAGCAAGGTTTGAAACGTTGTGTATGTGTAACCTCCAAATAGCAAAGGCAGAAATGTCAGCAGCACTGTCCTGTTTTCAGTCATTATATACTATTTCCACACATTTGTAGTTCTATCCATTTCTGTTTCATAAAATGTATCTTCATGGCATGCAATGTGCTATGGATAATGTATAAATGTGATGGAAGTGCGAATTAGTTTGCTACTGATCTATGTTCTGGGGAGTGGGGTGGGGGTGTACGTTAAAGCCATGTAAATCAGTTTTTATTGATATATTTAGAAGGAAGACTGGCAGTAATTGCATTTGCAGAAACACAAGAAAGATTCTAATTCATCTGGAATATAAGGGTTAGGTTCCAGGGCATAATGACTATGTCTCAAACCAAAACACTTAAAAATTGTCTCTCCGAAACAGCCCGCTGCAATATCCCGAGAAGTATTCTCATCTATGTTCTTATTTATTGTATTCATGTCAGGAGGATGTGAACAGATATATTCAGCTATTTCTCATGGCATCGAGGCATTTATAAACATTTTCTTGGCAGTTTTGTCTTTAATATATCCTCAAAAATGTCATTTTTTTTTACTTTAAATAGGGGGTGTATGTGTGAAAATAGCCATAAATATAAGTATTGGTGCTGGGCCTCCGTGGCCTAGTGGTTAAGAGCGCTGACTCTTGATCATTAGGTCTCTCACCGCTGTGGTTCGAGCCTCGCTCGGGTCACATGTGAGACGCCAAGTTCTGCAACGGAAGGTCGGTGGTTTTTCTCCGGGTACTCCGGTTTTCGCCCACCTCTGATTAACGATCGGCTCGATATGAGTGAAATAATCTTGAAAGGGCCGTAAAACCAAAAAAAAAAGTATTGGTGCTATTTAGGCAAAATTTTGTACATTTTAGGATAGAATTGTTCCAAAGGCATTCTAGAAGAAAGACTGATGCAAGCGGGTGTCGGGGTTCTATTAAAGAAAGAGGTAAACTTTGCACTTTTCAAAAACATATGGTTTGCTCGGCTTTCATAGTTGAATCTGAAAGCGATAACTTTTTCGCAAACTTGAAAGATTCTTTGTGACGAACTTTTATAATGCATTAGAAAATTATCAGATATGACCTAAATTTCTATTTGGCAATTCTTTTGATGTATCATACAGAAAATAAGGGTTCGGTTTTGGTAGCATTGCACTAGATACTGTGAGGGGCCTGGGTTTTTATCACTTTTTGACCGAGCTTTTAGTTGCGTTCTTAATACCGGAGCTGCTTCCATTGGATTTATATCCAATGTTTTATTTCAATGTGAGAAAATGACAGCTGCAGGGGACTAAAATGATGCATGTTTTATAAATATATCTGCAAGCTCAAAGAAATTGTTGCTGATTTTATATGGTCACCCCTCCTTCAAAAATTTTGGTTTGTATTTACTCCGTTCTAGTCGGTTAACAAACATTGTTGACTGTAACTTGAAAAGGAAAAGATGAACATGTGGATTTTTTCTCGTTAACTTGTTGGGCTGTGATGGTTCTATAAACAAGCAAGGTTTGAAAAGTTTTGTATGTGTAGTTTCTGTGGGCGCAGGTAAGTCATCTATGATTGAAGTATTTAGTGGTAAGCTCCCAATACCAAAGGTAGACATGTCAGCAGCACTGGCCTGTTTTCAGTCATTACATACTATTTTCATTACTTTTGTATTTCTATCCAATTCTGTTTCATAAAATGTATCTCCATGGCTTACATTTTGCCATGGATAATGTAAACATATGATGGTAGTGCGAATTAAGGGTTAACCGGGTGTATTTGATGAGCGTTTGACTCTGATCGATGTTCTTGGGAGGGACGTACTTTAAAGCCATTTAAATCAATTTTCATTGGTTGTGTTTAGAAAGAAGACTTGTTCCAAGGCGATTCATTTATGTTGTTGTTTGTTACTTACTGTGTGTATCACTTTTGTCTTTTTATTTTGGATGGCCATATGGCCATTTTGTGGGAAAGTAACTGTCCTTATGGCCTTCCTTTGTTTAGGTTTCCATTATGGTCTTGTCGCTTAATGTTTGTATTTCTTTCCCTTTGGTGTCTTTTATGGGTGGAGTAAGTTAATTGTATCAATTCCTGATCTTTGTTTTACTTCTACTTTGCAGTAATCGTATTTGCAGAAACACAAGAAAGACTCTACTTCATCTGGAATATAAGAGTAAGGTTTCATGGCACCATGACCATGTCTCAAACAAAGGCAAATCTTAAAAATTCTCTCGCTGAAACAGCCCGCTGCAATATCCCGATAAGTTATATGTTCTAATTTATTGTTTTCATGTCAGAAGGATGTGAACAGATATATTCAGCTATTACTCATAGCATTAAGGCATTCATAAACGTTTTCTTTGCAGTTTTGTTTTCAAAACATCCTCAAAAATGTCATTTGTTTACTTTAAATAGGGGATGTAGGTGTGAAAATAGCCATTAAAATAAGAATTGGTGTTATGTAGGCGTCGTTCTGTACATTTTAGGATAGACTTGTTCCAAAGACATTGGAGAAGAAACAATGATGCAAGCCGGTGATTCTTTGTGACTGAACTTTTATTATGCATGAGTTAATTATTAGATATGACCTAAACTACTGTTTCGCAATTGTTTGATGCACTAGATACTGGGAGGTGCCGGGTTATATCACTTTTGGACCGAGCTTTTAGTTGGTTTAAACGCTATTTATTTGCAAATAAATTACAAAGACATACATAGATACATACACGCAAAATGACATAGGATCTAACGGCAAGCATAGTGCTTATATTGGAAGTCATTTCCTAGGTTCTAGTATTGTTTACAGTGAATTCGAATGCAAAACTAAATCGTTCTGTGAACATAGAGAGCTTTAAGTTGCGTTCTGAATACAATACTTCCTTCAATTGGATATATATCTCATGTTTTATTTCAATGTGAGAAAATGACAGCTGTAAGGGACTAAAAAGATGCGTGTTGTATTAATATATCTGCAAGCTCAAAGAAATTGTTGCTGATTTCATATGGTCACCCCTCCTTTAAAAACGGTTTGTATTTACTCCGTTCTAGTAGGTAAACAATCATGGCTGACTGTAACTTGAACAGGAGCGTTCAACATATGGATTTTCTCATTAACGTGTTGGGCTAGGATGGTTCTATAAGCAAGCAAGCTTTGAAAAGTTTTGTATGAGTAGTTTCTGTGGGCGCAGGTAAGTCGCCTTTGGAAATATATATTGGTAAGCTCCCAAGAGCAAAGGTAGAAATGTCAACAGCACTGTCATGTTTTCAGTCATTACATACTGTTTCCACACATTTAAGTTCTATCCAATTCTGTTTCATAAAGCCCCGGGCTTCTCCAGACTTTCGGATGAGTCTTTAAACCGAGGTCCCGTCTCCATATGACCTTAGATGTTGGTGGAACGTAAAACACAAACACTCACTCACTCTATTTCATAAATTGTATCTTCATTGCATGTATTTCAACATGGATAATGTAAAAATGTGATGGCAGTGCTAATTAAGGTCTAACTGGGTGTATTTGATGATTTTTGCCTCTGATCTATGTTTTGAGAAGGGGTTGTTCTTTAAAACCATGTAAATTAGTTTTTATTGATGTGTTTGGAAGGAAGACTTGCAGTAATTGCATTTGCAGAAACACAAGAAAGAATCTCCTTCATCTGTAATATAAGAGTAAGGTTTCATGGCACTAGGACGATGTCTCAAACCAAACCAAAACTTAAAAACTGTCTTTCCGAAACAGCCCGCCGCAATATCCTGATAAGTTTTCTCATCTGCTATATGACCTAATTTATTGTATTTATGTCAAAGGATGTGCACAGATATCAGCTATCTCTCGTGGCATTAAGGCATTTATAAACATTTTCTTGGCAGTTTTGTCTTCAATATACCCTCGGAAATGTCAATTTTTTCTTCAAATAGGAGATGTAGGTGTTAAAATGACCGTAAATGAGTATTGGTGCTATTTATGCATAATTCTGTGCATTTTAGGGTCGAACTGTTCCAAAGACATTGGAGAAGAAACACTGACGCAAGCCAGTGTCTAGGTTTTATTTAGAAAGACGTAAACTTTACACATTAAATAACAAAACATTTGCTAAGCGTTATCTGAAAGCGATAACTTTTTCGCAAACTTAAAAGATTCTTTGTGACTGAACTTTTATTGTGCATGAGTAAATTATTAGATAGGACCTAAATTTCTATTTGGCAATTCGTTTGATGCATCTGACATAAAGAAAATAAGAGTTCGGTATTGGTAGCATTGCACTAGAAACTGGGGGTTGGGGGAGGGGGTTGCTGAATTTTAGCACTTTTGGACCGAGCTTTTAGTTGCATTCTAAATACCAGACTGGCTGCCATTGGATATATATCCCATGTTTTATTTCAATGTGAGAAAGGGACTAAAATGAAGCATGTTTCATAAATATATCTACATGCTCAAAGAAATTGTTGCTGATTTTATATGGTCACCCCTCCTTTAAAAATGTTGGTTTGTATTTACTCCGTTCTATTAGAGTTCGATATTGGTAGCATTGCACTAGATACTTGGAGGTGATGGGTTTTATCACTTTTGACCGAGCATTTAGTTGTGTTCTAAATACCAGACTTGCTTCAATTGGATATATATCCCATGTTTTATTTCAATGTGAGAAAATGACAGGTATAAGGAACTAAAATGTTTTATAAATATATCTGCATGCTCAATGAAAATGTATCGGATTTTATATGGTCACCCTTCCTTTAAAAAAGGTTTGTATTTACTCCGTTCTAGTAGGTAAACAAACATGGTTGACAGTGCCTTGAAAAGGAGCAAATCAACATAAGGTTTTATGGCACTTGGACTATGTCTCAAACCAAAGGAAATTGTCTTTATGAAACAGCCCGCTGCAATATCCCCGATAAGTTTTTCATCCGTTATAAGTTCTAATTATTCATGTCAAAGCGATGTGAACAGATATATTCAGCTATTTCTCAAGACATTAAGGCTTCTATAAACCGTTTTTGGCAGATTTGTCTTCAAAATATCCTCATAAATGCCATTTTTTACTTTAAATAGGGGGCGAAGGTGTAAAAATAGCCATACAAATGAGTACTGGTGCTATTTAAGCATGATTCTGTGTATTGTAGGATAGAATTTTTCCAAAGACATTGGAGAAGGAACACTGATGTAAGCGGGTGTCTAGGTTCTCTTTCAGAAATAGGTAAACTTTGCACTTTTCAAAAACATATGGTTTGCTCGGCGTCATAGTTGAATCTGAAAGCGATAACTTTTTCGCAAACTTATTATTTATGAGTACTGGTGCTTTTTAAGCATGATTCTGTGTATTGTAGGATAGAATTTTTCCAAAGACATTGGAGAAGGAACACTGATGTAAGCGGGAGTTTATTTATGTTGTTGTTTGTTACTTACTGTGTGTATCACTTGTGTCTTTTGGTTTTGGATGGCCATATGGCCATTTTGTGGGAAAGTAACTGTCCTTATGGCCTTCCTTTGTTTAGGTTTCCATTATGGTCTGGTCGCTTAATGTTTGTATTTCTTTCCCTTTGGTGTCTTTTATGGGTGGAGTAAGTTAATTGTATCAATTCCTGATCTTTGTTTTACTTCTACTTTGAAAGATTCTTTGTGACTTAACTTTTATTATGCATGAGTAAATTATTACATATGACCTAAATTTCTATTTGGCAATTCTTTTGATGCATCATAAAGAAAATACGGGTTCGGTAATGGTAGCATTGCACTAGATGCGGGATGGTGTCGGGTTTTATCATTTTTGGAGCGAGCTTTTCTACATCTACACCTATACGTTGGTCCGTCAATCTTGTCTATTATTCAATGGATATGACTTCATTATGGTAGCGCTGAAAGATGAAAAGCAAGAGAATATAGTCAGCAAGAAGTAGTATTTAGTCATAAATTAGCGTTTAGTCATAAATTAGCGTAAAATAACAAGAAAACAGGACTAAAAATATTATCATGTATAAGCAAAGAGGTTCAACATAAATAAGAGAGAAGGAAGAAAGCTACCCAAGCCACTTTTGGCTCAACAAGTAAAGACCTCGCGGCCTTCCGTGGCGGTACCAGGGCCCATACGTCCCCGACAGCACAGCTCCCCCTTGCAGAGTTACTAGGTGACTGGGTCCCTTAACTTGCTTAGAATGAAAGGGTGGATAGCTCCAGCCTGAATGATGCCAGTGGTGGAGTCACAGCTACAGAAGCTGGTACAGAATTCCATAAAAGTACGGTACGCGGGAAAAAGCTAAACTTAAAAGAATCTGATGATGTTAAAAACAGTCTGAACTTCCTGGAGTGTGTAGCTCTGCTCCTTGCTGCAACTGGGGTCAAGTAATCAGCGGCAGGTATATCAACAACGTCCTGAAAAACTTTGTACAGCAGGGTCAGCTGAATCTTTGACCGTCTGGTTTCCAGGGGTTCCCACTGTAGGTGATCGAGCATGGATGATACGCTGCTTGTATTTGTGTACCGATAGTGGTAAAGAGGGCGGTTCTGCGTTGTACCATATCGAGCTTCCTGATCTGTTCTTTGTGATGTGGGCTCCATACGGAACAGCAATAGTCCAGATTAAATCTACCCATACTGCAGGAGGCATTTGCTTTTGTTTCTTCGCCGGTCTTCAAGTTGCGTCACAGAAAGCCAAGCGTGCTGTTTGCCTTCTTACATTACCGATCGATGTGATTTTGCCATGACAACGAAGACTGTCGGTCCACTCCAAGGTACGTTGTGGTGTCTTGAAGTTCAAGGACATGCCCCTTCAGTTGGTATGGATGCCTGATGGGCGATCGGGATCTGGTGATTGTCAACACGCTGCATTTCTGGGGATGAAACTACATGCCCCACTTGCGCTCCCAGTCAGCAAGTGTGTAAGGGTCCTGTTAAAGAGCCGAGCAATCTTCTTGACTTTCTATGGTCCTATAAACAATACAATCATCGGCGAACAGTCTGGCGTGAGAGGTGATGTTGTCCGGAAGATCGTTTATGAAGAAGAGGAAAGGTAAAGGTCCCAGGACTGACCCCTGGGGGACCCCGCTGGCTACTGGTGCACTGTCTGACGTCACGCCTTCAACAACTACAAGCTGTGTGAGGCCTGTGAGGAATTATGACATCCATTCATGGAGATTTTATCGAATTCCGAAGTGATGCAGTTCAAGAAGAAGGCGTTGGTGAGACATACGATCAGATGCCTTTGAAAAATCAAGGATGACCATATCCGTCTGCATTCTATTGTCCATGACCGAGGCAAGATCGTGTACCAGTGTGACTAACTGCGTCTCGTAAGTTCTTCTTCTTCGAAAACCATGTGAGTCGGTGTGGATTTGGTGCTGGTCAACATGCTTCATCACGTTACTGACAATCACATGCTCCAGAAGCTTACAAAATAGGCAGGTTAATAAAACTGGCCGGTTGTTTGCTGGGTCATAGCTTTGGACTTTCTTGAAAACCGCCGACACGTTTGCTTGCTTCCAGTCCTCTGGAACTGAGCCTGTCTGTAGAGACTTGTTGAATATGGTCGCAAGGATAGGTGCGAGTTCTTTGGAGCATTCTTTCAACAGTCGAGCTGGTATCATGTCAGGTCCCGAAGCTTTGTTTGGATTGCTTGAGCGCAACAGCTTTTCCACCCCTTCCTCATTAACTAGAATCTCTTCCATCTCCGGATAAGGATTACCATCTGGTTCTGGAACTGTGCTTTCCTGGTCCTCCTTGCTGTAAACTGACTGGTACTGTCGACTAATGATGTCTGTCTTGTCTTTTGAGGCATTAAATAGGCGCCCTTTGTCCTTCAGTGGGGCAATTCCAGTAGCATCTTTCCTCAGAGACTTGATGTATTTCCAGAAGCGCTTCTCTTTTGGTTGACGTTCGACATCCGGGTCACCCACTTCATTGATGCTATTGGTGTACTTCCATCAGGACTGACATTCACACTTTTGCACAGCCTTCTTGCAGTCTTTGTACTTTCTAACGTCTTTCTCTTTCTTTGTTTTCTTCATGCGTCAAAACAACTCGTCACGCCGTCTCATCTGGGTTTTTATGTTTCTGTCTATCCAGGGTTTGTTGATCTCCTTTCCACTCAGGAGCTTCGTTGGTATGTATTTCTTCATCAAGTTTGATGTGAGGCGTCGGAATTTGTTCCACATGTCCTCTACCGATGAAGTACTTGCCATGTTGTCAACCTCTACATTGCCCCCTCTTAGTTTCGTTCTAAATACCAGACTTGCTTCCATTGGACATTTATCCCATGTTATATTTCAATCTGAGAAAATGACAGGTATAAGGGACCAAAATGATGCATGTTTTATAAATATATTAGCAAGCTCAAAGAAATTGTAGCTGATTTTATATGGTCACCTCTGCTTTAAAAATGTCGGTTTGTATTGACTCCGTTCTAGTAGGTAAACGAACATTGTTGAATATAAATGAGTACTGGTGCTATTTAGGCATAATTCTGTGCATTTTAGGATAGAATTGTTTCAAAGACATTGGAGAAGAAACACTGATGCAAGCCGATGTCTGGGTTCAATTCCAGAAAGAGGTAAACTTTGCACTTTATTTAAACATATGGTTCGCTCGGTTTTTATAGTTGAATCTGTCTGGGTTTAATTCCAGAAAGAGGTAAACTTTGCACTTTATAAAAACATATGGTTTGCTCGGCTTTTATAGTTGAATCTGAAAGCGACAACTTTTTCGCAAACTTGCAATATTCTTTGTGACTGAACTTTTATCACGCGTGAGTAAATGATCAGATATGACATAGATTTCTATTTGGAAATTCTTTTGATGCATCATAAGGAAAATAAGGGTTCGGTATTGGTAGCATTGCGCTAGATTCTGGGAGGTGCCGGGTTTTATCGTTTTTGGACCGAATTTTAAGTTGCGTTCTTAATACCAGACCTGCTTCCATTGGACATATATCCCATGTTTTATTTCATTGTGAGAAAATGACAGCTGTAAGGGACTAAAATGATGCATGTTTTATACGAATATCTGCAAGCTCAAAGAAACTGTTGCTGATTTTATATGGTCACCCCTACCTTAAAAAATAATGGTTTATATTAACTATAAACAAACATGGTCGACTGTAACTTTAAAAGGAGCAGATCAACATATGGATTTTTTTAACTCATTAACTTGTTGGGCAAGGATGGTTCTATAAACAAGCAAGGTTTGGAAACTTTGTATGTGTAGTTTTGTGGGCGCAGGTAAGTCGCCCAAGGAAATATTAATGGTAAGCTCCCAATGCCAAAGGTAGAAATGTCAGCAGCACTGTCCTGTGTTGAGTCATTACATACTAATTCCACACATTTGTAGTTCTATCCGATTCTGTTTAATGAAATGTATCCTTATTGCATGCATTTTGCCATAGATAATGTAAAAATGTTATGGTAGTGCGAATTAAGATCTAACTTGGTTATTTGATGAGTTTTTGCCTCTGTTCTATGTTCTTGGGAGGTGTGTACTTTAAATCAATGTAAATCAGTTTTTAGTGATGTGTTTGGAAGGAAGACTTGTAGTAATTGCATTTGCAGAAACAAAATAAAGAATCTACTTCATCTGAAATATAAGGGTAATGTTTCAGGGCACAAGGATTATGACTCAAACCGAAGCAAGACTTAAAAATTGTCTCTCCGAAACAGCCCGCTGCAATATCCTGATAAGTTTTCTTATCCGTCATATGTTCTAATTTATTGTTTTGATATTAAAAGGACGTGAAAAGATATATTCAGCCATTTCTCATGGCAATAAGGCCTTTATAAACATTTCTTGGCAGTTTTTATCTTCCAAATATCCTCAGAAATGTTATTTTTTACTTTAAACAGGGGGTGTAGGTGTGAAAACAGCTATAAAAATGAGTATTGGTGCTATTTAGGCATAATTCTGTGTATTTTAGACTTGTTTCAAAGACATTAAAGAAGAAACACTGATGCTAGCCGATGTCTGGGTTCCAGTCCAGAAAGAGGCACATTGCACTTTTCAAAAACATATGGATTGTTCGGCTTTCATAGTTGAATCTTACAGCAATAACATTTTTCGCAAACTTGAAAGAGTCTTTGTTACTCAACTTTTATTATGCATGAGAAAATTATGAACATGACCTAAATTTCTATTTGGCAATTCTTTTGATGCATCATAAAGAAAATAAGGGTTCGGTATTGGTAACATTGCACTAGATACTGGGAGGTGCCGGGTTTTATCACTTTTGGACCGGGCTTTTAGTTGCGTTCTGAATACCAGACCTGCTTCCATTGGATATATATATCCCTTGTTATATTTCAATCTGAGAAAATGACAGGTATAAGGGACCAAAATGATGCACGTTTTATAAATATATCAGCAAGCTCAAAGAAACTGTAGCTGGTTTTATATGGTCACCTCTCCTTTAAAAATGTTGGTTTGTGTTTACTCCGTTCTTGTAGGTAAACAAACATTGTTGAATATAAATGAAAAATTGGTACTATTTAGGCATAATTCTGTGCATTTTAGGATAGAATTGTTTCAAAGACATTGGAGAAGAAACACTGATGCAAGCCGATGTCTGGGTTCAATTCCAGAAAGAGGAAAACTTTGCACTTAGAAAAACATATGGTTTGCTCAGCTTTCATAGTTGAATCTGAAAGCGATAACTTTTTGCAAACTTGAGATATTCTTTGTGACTGAATTTTATCATGCATGAGTAAATGATCATGTTGATCAGATATGACATAACTTTCTATTTAAAAATTCTTTTGATGCATCATAAGGAAAATAAGGTTTCGGTATTGGAAGCATTGCACTAGATACTGGGAGGTGCCGGCGTAACAGGCCGCCCCCCCAGTCAGCTTCTTCCCCGGGGAAGAACCGGGCCGGTCCATTTCTTCCCCGGGGAAGAAACTTTCCCCACCCAGTCAGTTTCTTCCCCCCCCCCCCTAAATTTTTTTAGAACCATTGAAAACGAGCTATTAATGCCTCACAATTTGTTCAAAATGAAAACAGAAACCATTCTGAATACGTTTTGAGCCTTTATAGCTTGGATGGCAAAAATTTGCTAGATGCCCTACAATACATGGGGGATCTAATGAAATATGCATCCCTATTCTAGTATTTGTGATTAATTTTCTTAGCTTTCTAATACATAAATTGGTCTTAAATTGATAGATATACTAAGCAACAAATCTTTGGTGCTCAATTCTAAATAGAGTCTAGAAAATGGGGGTGGGGAAGAACTGGGCCGGCCCGGTTCTTCCCCGGGGAAGAAATTGGCCGGCCCAGTTCTTCCCCACCCCAGACATTTAATTTTCTAGTGTTTTTATTATTTTAATTAAAGTATTAATTCATAGCATAAAATGGCAATGTTGATTTGTTCTGAAAGATAAATTTTTAGTAACCTTAGGGTGGGGAAGAACTGGGACGGCCCAGTTCTTCTCCCCACCCCCATTCACCCACCCCAAACTTTTTCCTTTTTGTAGTTCATACCGCTGTATGTGTTTATTAATTGAATTCAAATATTAAATTCAATAGCGTAAGACATTGTAGATTTGATCTGAAAAGCAAATATATAGCAGCCTTTGGGTGGGGAAGAACTGGGCCGGCCCAATTCTTCCCCACCACAGATATTTCATTTTTTGTTAAACATGTATTTTTGTTTATAGTTTTAAATTCAATTTTTAATTTCTAACTATTTGATACAATAATTTGGATATAAAATATAAGGAAAGTTATAGGAAAGAAGTCAAAGTGCAGACATCACAGGGAGCATTAGCAATCTGGGGGTGGGGAAAAACTAGGGCGGCCCATTTCTTCCCCACCCCTGATGAGTGTTAAAAAGTTAAGTTTGTTATGATGTAGAAGGCCGGCACAGTTCTTCCCCAGCCCACACACATTCAACGTCATAATTGACTCAACTGTATAACACTCATTAGGGGTGGGGAAGAAATGGGCCGGCCCAGTTCTTCCCCACCCCACACACATTCACTGTCATAACTAACTTAACTGTATAATACTCACCATGGGTGGGGAAGAAATGGGCTGGCCCAGTTCTTCCCCACCCCACACACATTTAACTTCATAACTGACTTTTCTTTTTAACACTCATCAGGGTGGGGAAGAAATGGGCCGGCCAAGTTCTTCCCCACCCTGATGAGTGTTAAAAAGTAGAACTGTATAACACTCTTCAGGGATGGGGAAGAATGGGTCGGCCCAGTTCTTCCCCACCCAACAAACATTCAACGTCATAATTGACTTAACTGTGTAACACTCATCAGGATTGGCGAAGAAATGGGCCGGCCCAGTTCTTCCCCAGCCCCACACACATTCAACGTCACAACTGACTTAACTGTAAAACACTCACCATGGTGGGGAAGAAATGGGCCGGCCCAGTTCTTCCCCACCCCACAAACATTCGACGTCATTATTGACTTAACTGTATAACACTCATCAGGGGAGGGGAAGAAATGGGCCGGCCCAGTTCTTCCCCACCAAACATACATTCAACGTCATAATTGACTTAACTGTATAACACTCACCAGGGGTGGGGAAGAAATGGGCCGGCCCAGTTCTTCTCCACCCCACAAATATTCAACGTCATATTTGACTCAACTGTATAACACTCACCAGGGGTGGGGAAGAAATGGGCCAGCCAAGTAGGCGATGTGCGTATGTAGAAGTCATCTCCTGGGACAAGTGTATTTTACGTTAAATGAATGGCTTTTGTAGTACATATAAACCAAGTGATTTCAGAGAAAGAAAAATACATGAGAGTGTTGATTAATCCCAATAATAGAGAGAGCGAGAGGAATGGAAATATTTAGTGGTAAGCTCCCTATAGCAAAGATAGAAATGTCAGTAGCACTTTCATGTTTTCAGTCATTACATACTATTTCCACACATTTGTAGTTCTATCCAATTCTGTTCTATAAAATGTATCTTCATGGCATGTATTTGGCCATTGATGGTGTAAAAATGTGATGGTAGTGCTAATTTAGGTCTAACTGGGTGTATTTGGTGCGATTTTGACTCTGATCTATGTTCTTGGGAGGGGGTGTACTTTAAAGCCATTTAAATCAGTTTTATTGGTGTGTTTAGAAAGAACAATTGCAGTAATTGCATTTGCAGAAACATAAGAAAGAATCTACTTCATCTGGAATATAAGAGTAAGGTTTCATGGCACTAGGACTATGTCTCAAACCAAAAAAAACTTAAAAATTGTCTCTCCGAAACAGCCCGCTGCAATATCCCGATTAGTTTTCCCATCCGTTATATGTTCTAATTTATTGTTTTCATGTTAAAAGGGTGTGAAGAGATATGTTCAGCTATTTCCCATGGCATTAAGTGACTCCTGTTTCTGTTTCAACAGAACCGGCCCCGATAGCTCAGTTGGTAGAGTGTCCGTTCCGGGAACGGGAGGTCACGGGTTCGATCCCGGGCCGCGACATACCAAAGTCCTTAAAAATGGTACTAGCTGCTCCTCGCTTGGCACTCAGGTTTACGGGATAGAGCTAGGACTGGTCGACCCAGTGTCAGGATGTGACTTGGTGTGGTATCATGTAATGTGTCTTGGACATGATACTTCAGTGAGGCAGCACTTTAAAAGTGAGCATTGAGCTCCCTGTCACAACCAGAAACCGTCGTGATATGACTGTAAAATTGTTGAAAGCGACGTTAAATCCGAATTCAAACACACACACACACTGTTTCAACAGGAAATTTCATCCCCATTCACTACAGAAGGAAAGTGACATGTACATTTTGTTCCCTACAGACAAGGGATGATTTAAATAAAAGTTTGGTTGGAAAACAGGAGATCCTTTGCAAAATATGAGATCCACGATTGTGATAAAAAATAGTATTGAGGGGATTCGTTTTCGAAAGAAAAAGATTTTATAAACTACTAAAGCAATAAACTGTTAGATGATAACGTACATTTCAAAACTAAATGGTAGGTGTCCGATTCTGTATACTCTGGAGTCACTTGAAATGACAAGTTACTAATCTGATACCATATAAAAAAATGCATCTTACATTCTTTGATGTGCAGAGTGATGGAGCATGAAAAAGTGACACATACACAGTACAAAGATTTATGTTAGACACAGACACAAGGTCTAAACCAAGTGATTTCAGAGAAAGAAAAACACATGATAGTGTTGATTAATTCCAATAAGAGAGAGAGAGAGAGAGAGAGAGTTGCTGATTTTATATGGTCACCCCTCCTTTAAAAACGGTTTGAATTTACTCCGTTCTAGTAGGTTAACAAACATGGTTGACTGTAACTTGAGAAGGAGCAGATCAACAAAAGTTTTCATGGCACTAGGACTATGTCTCAAACCAAAGCAAATCTTAAAAGTTGTCTCTCCCAAATAGCCCGCTGCAATATCCCGGATAAGTTTTCTCATCCGTTATAAGTTCTAATTTATTGTATTCATGTCAAAACGATGTGAATAGATATATTCAGCTATTTCTCAGGACATTAAGGCATTTATAAACATGTTTTGCCAGTTTTGTCGTCAAAATATCCTCATAAATATTTTATACTTTAAATAGGGATTGTAGGTGTAAAAATAGCCATAAAAATGAGTATTGGTGCTATTTAGGCATAATTCTGTGCATTTTAGGATAGAATTGTTCCAAAGACATTGGAGAAGAACCACTGGTGAATGTCGGTTTCTGGGTTCCATTCTAGAAAGAAGTGAACTTTGCGCTTTTCAAAAAACATAATATTCCTCAGTTTTCAGAGTTGAATCTGAAAGCGATAACTTTTTCGGAAACTTGAAATATTCTTTGTGACTGAACCTTTATTATGCATGATAAAATTTTTAGATATGACAAATTTCTATTTGGCAAGTCGTTTGACGCATCATAAAGAAAATAAGGGTTCGGTATTGGTTTTAATGCACTAGATACTGGAAGATATCGGGTTTTATCTCTTTTTGACTGAGCTTTTCGTTGCGTTCTAAGTACCAGACTTATTTCCATTGGATAAATATCCCATGTTTTATTTCAATGTGAGAAAATGACACAAAAAATAAGGGACTTACGTGATGTATGTTTTATGAATATATCTGCAAGCCCAAAGAAATTGTTGTTGATTTTATATGGCCATCCCTCCTTTAAAAATGTTGGTTAGTATATACTCCGTACTAGTAGGTGAACAAACATTGTTGACTAACTTGAAAAGGAGCAGTTCAACAAGTTGATTTTTTCTCCCATAACTTGTTGGGCTAGGACCTCTCTATAAAGAAGTATAAGGTTTGAAAAGTTTTGTATTTGTAGTTTTGTGTGAGCAGGTAAAAGGTATACTATTGTCGCTTATAGCAAAGATAGTAATGTCAGCAGCTTTGTCCGTTTTCTGTCATTAAATACTATTTCAACACATTCTGTTTCATAAAATGTAACTTCATGGCATGCCTTTTGCCATAGATACTGCAAAAATGTGATGGTAGTTCTAATTTAGGTCTCATTGGTTATATTTGATGATATTTTGCCTCTGATCTATGTTCTTGGAAGTGGGAGGGGGGGCTTCTTTAAAGCCATGTTAATCAGTTTTTATTGATGTGTTTGGAAAGGAGACTTGCAGTAATTGCATTTGCAGTAATACAAGAAAGAATCTACTTCATCTGGAAAATAAGAGTAAGGTTTCATTGCTCTAGGAATATGTTTTTATTGATGCATTTGGCAAGGAGACTTGCAGTAATTGTATTTGCAGAAACACAAGAAAGAATCTACTTCATCTAGAATATAAGAGTAAGGTTTCATGGCACTAGGACTATGTCTCAAACCAAAGCAAAACTTAAAAATTGTCTCTCCGAAACAGTCCGCAGCAATATCCCGATGAGGCATTAATAAACATTTTCCTGGCAGTTTTGTCTTTAAAATGTCCTCAAAAATGTCATTTTTTATTTATATAGGGGATGTAGGTGTAAAAATAGCCATAAAAACGAGTATTGGTTATATTTAGGCATATTTCTGTGCATTTTAGGATATAATTGTTCCAAAAAAATTTGAGAAGAACAACTGATCTAGGTTCCATTCCAGACTTTGCGCTTTTCAAAAATATATGGTTTGCTCGGCTTTCATACTTTAATCTGAAAGCGATAACCATTTCGGAAACTTGAACGATTCTTTGACTGAACTTTAATTATGCATGAGAAAAATTTAAGATATGACCTTTAAATATGTCTCTCCGAAACATCCCGCTGCAATATCCCGATACGTTTTCTCATCCATTATAACTTCTCATTTATTGTATTCATGTCAATGGGATGTGAACTGTAATATTCAGCTATTTCTCATTGCAGTTAGACATTTATAAACATTTTCTTGGCAGTTTTGTTTTCAAAATATCCTCAAAATTTCATTTTTTACTTTAGTGTAAAAATAGCCATAAAAGGAGTAGTGGTGCTATTTAGGCATCTTTCTGTGCATTTTAGGATAGGATTGTTCCAAATTCAATGTAATAGAACCGCTTATACGAGCTGGTGTCTGGGTTCCATTCCAGAAAGAGGTCAACTTTGCGCTTTTTGAAAACATGTGGTTTGCTTGGCTTCCAAAGTTGAATCTGAAAGTGAAAACTTTTTCGCAAACTTGAAAGATTCTTTGTGACTGAACATTAATTATGCATGTGTAAAGTATTAGATATGACCTGAATTTCTATTTGGCAATTCTTTTGATTCACCATAAAGAAAATAAGGGTTTGGTATAAGTAGCATTACACTAAATACTGGGAGGTGCCGGGTTTTATAACTTTTGGACCGAGATTTAAGTGTGCGTTCTAATCTATGTTCTCATCTATAATACGTTCTACTTTATTGTAGTCATGTCAAAAGGATGTGAACTTTTATATTCAGACATTACCCATGGCATTAAGGCATTAATAAACATTTTCTTGGCACTTTTGTCGTCAAAATTTCCTCATAATGTCATTGTTTACTTTAAATACGGGATGTAGGTGTGAAAATAGCCATAAAAATAAGTATTGGTGCAATTTAGGCATAATTCAGTTTAGGCATAATTCAGTGCATTTTAGGATAGAATTGTTCCGAAGACATTGGAGAAGAATCACTGATACAAGCCGGTGTCTGGGTTCCACTCAAGAAAGAGGTAAACTTTGCGCTTTTCAAAAACATATGGTTATCTTGGTTTTCATAGTTGAATCTGAAAACAATATCTTTCGGAAACTTGAAAGGTTCTTTGTAGCTTAACGTTTATTATGCATGAGTAAATTATTTGATATGACCTAAATTTCTATTTGGCAATTCTTTTGATGAATCCCAAATAAAATAAGGGTTTGGTATAGCGTAGGTAGAAATGTCAGCAGCACTGTCCTGTTTTCAGTCATAACATACTATTTCCACCCATTTATAGGTGCTATACAATTCTGTTTCATAAATGTATCTTTATGGCATGTATTTTGCCATAGATGGTGTAAAAATATGATGGTAGTGCTAATTCAGGTCTAACTGAGTGTTTTTGATGAGTTTTTATACCCCCGCAAACGTAGTTGGAAGGGGGTATCCTGGAATCAGCTTGTCGGTTGGTTTGTCGGGCGGTCTGTCTACAAAATTGTGTCCGCTCAACTCCTCCTTCACTATCAGTCGGATTCAATTGATACTTGTCATAATTGTTCACCAGGAGGGGTAGATGTGCTAGACGCAAATTTCACTAAAGTTTGTCACATAACTACGGTGTTATGGCCCTTGATTTGCTAAAAAATGTGCTAAAAACCTTGTCCGATCAACTCCTCCTTCAATATCAATCGGATTCAATTGATACTTGCCATAATTGTTCACCAGGAGGGGTAGATGTGCAAGACGCACATTTCGCTAAAGTTTGTCCCATATTTACGGAGTTATGGCCCCTGAATCAATTTGAAAATACTTTCTTGACCCTGATTTGCTTGCAAACATCTTGTCCACTGAACTCCTCCTTCACTATCAGTTGGATTCAATGGATACTTGGTATACTTATTCTCTAGGATAAGTATATGCAAGACGCACATTTCAGGAGAATCTGTCCAACAATTATGGAGTTATTGCCCCTGGATCACTGAAAAGTGGATGCTGCAAATTTTTTTCCGCTGAACTCCTCCTTCACTATCAGTTGAAATCAATGGATACTTGGCATACTTATTCACTAGGATAAGTAGATGTGCAAGACGCAAGTTTCAGGATAATCTGAATGGACTCAGTGGACACTTTATGTTTGCTTTCTGTGTCAAGTATTGAGGCGGGGGTATTAATCATCACCTTTAGTGATAGTTCCTCTAGTTTACGCTGATCTATGTTCTTGTGTGGGGTGGGTACCCTAAAGCCAAGGAAAACAGTTTTTATTGATGTCTATGGAAAGGAGACTTGCAGTAATTGTATTGCACAAACACAAGAAAGAATCTACTTCATCTGGAATAAAAGAGTAAGGTTTCATGGCACTTGGACTATGTCTCAAACCAAATTAAAACTTAAAAATTGTCTCTCAGAAACAGCCCGCTGCAATATTCCGATTAGTTTTCCCGTCCGTTATAAGTTCCTATTCATTGTATTTATGTCAAATGATGTGAACAGCTTGATTCTGCTATTTTTTATGGCATTAAGGCATTAATAAATACATGTATTTTCTTGGCAGTTTTGTCTTCAAATTATCCCCAAAATGTCACTTTGAACTTTAAATAGGATTGTAGGTGTAATAATAGCCATACAAATAAGTATCGGTGCTATAAACGCATACTTCTGTGCATTTTAGGATAGATTTGTTCCAAGACCACCGATGCAAGCCGGTGTCTGGCTTCCATTCCTGAAAGAGAACATTGGAGAAAAAACATTGATGCAAGCCGTTGTCTAGCTTCCATTCCATAAAGAAGTAAACTTTGCGCTTTTCAAAAACATATGGTTTGCTCGGCGTTCAATGTTGAATCTGAAAGCGATAACTTTTTCGCAACCTTGAAAGTTTTTTTTTTTTGTGACTGGACTTTTTATTATGCATGAGTTAATTATTAGATATGCCCCAAATTCTGATTTGGCAATTCTTTTGATGCATCATAAAGAAAATAAGGGTTTGGTTTAGCAACGGTAGAAATGTCAGCAGCACTGATCTGTTTTCAGTCTTTAGGATAACCCTTTTATAGAACGTATTTACATACTATTTCCACACATGTGTAGTGTCTATCCCATTTTATTTCATAAAATGTATCTTCATGGCATGTATTATGCCATAGATGCTGTAAACATGTGATGGTTGTGCGAATTTAGGTCTAACTGGGTGTATTTGATAAGATTTAGCCTCTGATCTATGTTCTTGGGAGGGGGATACTTTAAAGCCGTGTACATCCATTTTTATTGATGTCTATGGAAAGGAGACTTAATTAAGTAAGTTAATTGTATCAATTCCTGATCTTTGTTTTACTTCTACTTTGCCGTAATTGTATAAACACAAACACAAGAAAGAATATACTTCATCAGGAATATAAGAGAAAGGTTTCATGGCATTAGGAATATGTCTCAAACTAAATCAAACCTTAAAAATTGTCTCCCTCCGAAGCAGCCCACTGCAATATCCCAATAAGTGTTCTCATCCGTTATAAGTTATAATTTATTGTATTCATGCAAAAGAATGTGGAGAGATGTATTCAGCTATTTCCCATGGCATTAAGGCGTTTATAAACTTTTTCTTGGCAGTTTTGTCTTCAAAATATCCTAAAAATGGGCAGTTTTGTCTTCAAAATATCCTAAAAAATGTCTTTTTTTTTTACTTAAAATAGGGGGGCATTATGTGTAATAATAGCCACAAAATGAGTATTGATGCTATTTAGGCATAATGCTGTGCATCTTAGGATAGATTTGTTACAAAGACATTGGAGAAGAACCATTGATGCAAGCCAATGTCTGGGTTCCATTCCAGAAAGAGGTAAACATTGTGCTTTTCAAAAGCATATGGTTTGCTCGGCTTTCATTGTTGAATCTGAAAGCGATGACTTTTTCGTAAACTTGAAAGATTGTGTGCGACTGAACTTTTATAATGCATAAGTAAATTATAAGATATGACCTAAATTTCTATTTGGCAATTCTTTTGATGCATCATAAAGACAATAAGCGTTTGGTATAGGTAGCATTACACTAAATACTGGAGGTGTGTCGGGTTTTATCACTTTTGGACCGAGCTTTAAGTGTGCGTTCTAAATACCAGACTTGCGTCCATTTGATATATATCCCAGGTTTTATTTCAATGTGAGAAAATGATATGTATAATGGAATAAAAAGATGCATGTTACCATTGGCACCTATGGAAAATGTTTAGTGTAAGCTCCCTACAGCAAAGATAGAACTGTCAGCAGCACTGTCCTGTTTTCAGTCATTACATACTATTTCAACACATTTGTAGTTCTATCAAATTCTGTTCCAGATATTTCTATCTATATTATTCCCACTAAAGTAGAAGTATAACAAAGATCAGGAATTGATACAATTAACTTACACCACCCATAAAAGACACCAAAGGGAAAGAAATACAAACACTAAGCGACCAGACCATAATGGAAACCTAAACAAAGGAAGGCCATAAGGACAGTTACTTTCCCACAAAATGGCCATATGGCCATCCAAAACCAAAAGACACAAGTGATACACACAGTAAGTAACAAACAACAACATAAATAAATCGCCACAGAAGAGCCGCCTTGGAACGGTCAGTGGAAGATTTCCACTGGGGAGGGGGGGGGGGCTTAAATCGATTTTACGTGGCCACAATCCTCGCCCTTACTTCCGTCGCGATTTAGACAAATAATTTGTTCAGTCCGCATGAAGGCCTCCTAACTCATCAGTGCAACATCTCCGTGAACACAAAAATCAAAGAACCACAGAGGTGAGACAACGGTGATGACTCGACAGCAAGAAACCACTGAAATGCTGGAGCAAAAGAAAACCAACAGTTAGACTCCGATGAGCCCAACCAGAGACAGAGCATCAGGCACCAACCAACATTATCTCTCTAATTTTCAATAAGCCTTTACGTTGGAGCCGTCATAGAATCTGAGGCCTGACCCACCGGCGTGCAATTAAAGAGGGAAGCAAAGTTGCCAACCATGATTGGGTTAACTACCATGCATGCAGTCTGTCGTATAATATCCATGTTGTACCCAATCTTTTTATATCGAAGAATGATTTTACGAAATTGGGTGCTGAAGTCATTGCGGTTATATATTTTTCTGAATTTATATACTAAGTCACCATAAAATTCGGGTTCCGATAGACCTTGTTGCAGAAGAGATTTAAGTCCAATATTGAATTTTGAAATTAAATCAGAATGGCGTCTATAAAATTTTGAAAATGCTTTGCGTAGTTTATGGTACCGATAACCCTGATTAAGGAGTTTAGCCGTTAATAATTCATTACGAGTGTTGAAGTCAGTTACATGACTACACACTCTAGCAAATCGAATTAATTGCGAAATATAAACGCCATAGGATGGCGCACGAGGAACATCACCATCCAAAAAAGGAAAATTTACAATCTCAAAATCAAAGTCATCGCGTTTATCATAAATTTTGCACGAAACAAATCCATCTACAATAGATAGATGTAAATCCAAAAACGGGGCCTCGGTATCAGAAGAATTTGCTTTATTTAACTGAAGTTCTAGGGGGTAAATCTGACTGATCAAACCATCAAAATAGGTATTATCAATATTTAATAAATCATCTAAATGTCTAGAAGTAGAGCTAAAAGCTTCAATAATTTCAGATTGGTTATCAATGGAAAGCGACAAAATGAAGTCTCTTTCATAACAATACAAGAACAGATCAGCCACAAGAGGGGCGCAATTAGTACCCATCGGAATACCCACAATTTGTCTAAATAACTTAGTACCGAATCTAATATAAATATTGTCAAGTAGAAAGGTGAGGGCATCACACACTTTCTGACATGACCAAAGTGTATAATTCTTATGCTCTTTAGAAGTGAAAAATGCATTTCTGACATTACATGCAAGATAGAGAGAATCTTCTCTGTGAAAAGCCCATTCAATTAAATCATTAAGCTTTTCTTTTATAAGATTATGAGGAAGTGTAGTGTAAAGAGTGGAAAAATCGTAGGTAGACAGACTAGAAGCACGAAAATGTCTAGATTTCAATTTATTTAAAACCTCATTCGATTTTTTTATAGACCAAAACAGATTTCTTCCTGATCTTTCAAAGACTTTATCACAATATTTAATTACATGCGTTTTAATAGCAGTAAGACAGGAAGTTAATGATTTAGAAAGTTCAGTGGTAGTGCAAGAGCTAGAATTTGCAATAAACCGTGCTTTGTAAGGTTTTTTGTGAAGTTTTGGTAACCAGTATAGCGTAGGAAGCTTGTCTTGGCCTTCGTTAACACACACAGCAAACTTGGTGGCTGAAAGACAAACATGTTTATCTACTATAGCTCTCTCTTCAGCTAAAGGCTGAAGTTCATAGGCCTTAGTACCACCAAGCTCCTGCTTAAGCGTGTTAACATAGTGGAGCCGTCACACAACGACGACGTTGTTAGCGGCCTTGTCTGCAGGGGCCAAAACAAACTTCTTATGAAATTCTTGAATACCTAGTTTAAGATGACGTAAAGACGTCTTCGGCTTAGGAGGTAATAAGTTAGTATTTTGAGAATAGAAAGAAACGCGTTTATTCACTAGTTTTAAAATGCTAAGTTTCCAGTCCTTAAGGGCTTTATGCTCAACATACTCTCGCTTACACCATCGATTACCGAATTCATTCAAGGAAGCAGCGATTTCATCTCTACATTTACTGAAATCAATTTTAGAAGGAAACCGATATTTCGGTCCTTTAGAAATTATATTCCTTATCCTAGAATCAGGAATAATTTTCAAATTGCCAGTAATTACATGACCAGCAGCAGGATAGCAATACTTTGAGTTTTTACAATCACATGAATCAGGAGTATTAGTTTCAATATCAAGATCTGAAACAAGTTTATTGAAATTGAATACTTGGAGGTGCCGGGTTTTAACACTTTTAAACCGAGCTTTTAGTTGCGTTCTAAATACCGGACTTGCTTCCATTGGATATATATCACGTTTTTTTTTTTTTTTTTTTTTTTTTGGTTTTATGGCCCTTTCAAGATTATTTCACTCATATCGAGCCAATCGTTAAACATAGGTGGGCGAAAACCGGAGTACCCGGAGAAAAACCACCTGACCTTCCGTTGCAGAACTTGGCGTCTCACACGTGACCACATGTTATTTCAATGTGAGAAAATGATATGTATAAGGGACTAAAATGATGCATGTTAGTATTGTCACCTATGGAAAATATTTAGTGTAAGCTACCTACAGCAGAGATAATTTTCAGCAGCACTGCCCTGTTTTTAGTCATTACATACTATGTCCACACATTTGTAGTACTATCCAATTCTGTTTCACAAAATATATCTTCATTGCATTTATTTTGCCATAGGTACTGTAAAAATGTGATGGTAGTGCTAATTTAGGTCCAATTGGGTGTATTTGATTAGTTTTTGCCTCTGATCTATGCTCTTGAGGGGGAGGAGGTACTTTAAAGCCATCCAAATCAGTTTTTATTGATGTGTTTGGAAAGGAGACTTCCGTCTTTGGTCGGGCCCCTCGGAGTCTAACTGTTGGTTTTCTCTTGCTCCAGCAATTCTGTTGTTGTATGCTGTCGAGTCCTCAACCTTGTTTCATCTCTGTAGTTTTTTTATTTGTACGTTCTCGGAGATGTTACACTGATGAGTTAGGAAGCCCTTATCCGGACTAAACAAAATTAGTGTATACCGCGACAGAGGTAAGGGCGAGGATTATGGCCATGTAAAATCGATTTAAGCCCCCCAGTGGAATTTTTTCTACTGACCGTTCCAACGCGGTTCTTCTGTTGCGTTTTATTTATATTGTTGTTTGTTACTTATTGTGACTATCTCTTGTGTCTTTTTATTTTGGATGGCCATTTGGCCATTTTGTGGGAAAGTAACTGTCCTTATGGCCTTCCTTTGTTTAGGTTTCCATTATGGCCTGGTCGCTTCATGTTTGTGTTTCTTTCCCTTTGGTGTCTTTGATGTGTGGAGTAAGTCAATTGTATCGATTCCTGATCTTTGTTTTACTTCTACTTTGTAGTAATTGTATTTGCACAATCACAAGAAAGAATCCAGTTTATCTGGAATATAAGAAAAGTTTCAGGGAACTACGACAATGTCACAAACCAAAACAAAACTTAAAAATTGTCTCTCCGAAACAGCCCGCTGCAATATCCCGAAAAGTTCTCATCTATAATAAGTTCTACTGTATTGTATTCATGTTCAAAGGATGTGAACTTTTATATTCAGCTATTGCCCATGGCATAAAGGCATATATAAACATTTTCTTGGCACCTTTGTCTTCAAAATATCCTCAGAATGTCATTTTTTGTCTTTAAAGATGGGGTGTAGGTGTGAAAATAGCCATAAAAATAAGTATTGGTGCTATTTAGGCATAATTCAGTGCATTTTAGGGTAGGAGTGTTCCAAAGACATTGGAGAAGAACCACTGATGCAAGCCAGTGTCTGGGTTCCATTCCAGAAAGAGGTAAACTTTGCGTTTTTCAAAAACATATGGTTTGCTCGGCTTTCATAGTTGAATATGAATGCGATATCTTTCGGAAACTTGAAAGATTCTTTGTGACTGAACTTTTATAATGCATGAATAAATTATATGATATGACCTAAATTTCTATTTGGAAATTCGTTTGATGTACAATAAATAAAATAAGGGTTTGGTATAGCATAGGTAGAAAGGTCAGCAGCACTGTCCTGTTTTCAGTCATTACATACTATTTCCACACATTTGTAGATTCTATCCAATTCTGTTTCATAAAAAGTATCTTTATGGCATGTATTTTGCCACAGATGCTGTAAAAATGTGATGGTAGTGGTAATTTAGGTCTAACTTGGTGTATTTGATGATTTTTGACCTCTGATCTATGTTCTTGTGGGGGGGGGGGGGGGCGGTTACTCTAAAGCCAATGAAATCAGTTTTTATTGATGTGTTTGGAAAGGAGACTTGTTAGACCCGCTTTTTCGAAGAAAAATCGGGTATATTGTTTTCGTACCACAGTTGAGTCCGGCGTCAGTCCGTCTGTCCGTCCGTCTGTCCGCACGTGCGTCTGTCCGTCCGTCACGTTTCTTGTAAATTGATCTCCTCTGCAACCACTAAAGTTAGACTTTTGAAATTTTGCATGTGGATAGTACATGGAATGTAGATGGCAGTGGGCAACTTTTTGGTGACCTTGACCCCAACGTGACCACAAGTTCAAAGGAAAAAATATGATTTGCCATATCTCCTTAACTATTGGAGATACATTTCTGAAACTTTGCTTATTGTATGTCTTTGGAATATAGAATATGTCGGGATACTTTTGGTGTGACCTTGATCCCAAGGTCAAAGGTCAAAATGTATGATTTTGCCATATCTTCTAAACTATTAGAGTTACACTTTGGAAACTTTGGTTATTGGATGGCCCTTGGAATATAGAATAAATCTGGATACTTTTGGTGTGACCTTGACCTCAACATGACCCCAAGGTCAAAGGTCAAAAATTATGATTTGCCATATCTTCTTAACTATTGGAGTTACACTTCTGACACTTTGCTTATCGGGTGGTCCTGTTCGGCTACTTTTGGTGTGACCTCAACCCAAGGTCAAAGGTCAAAAAGTATGACTTTGCTACATCTTCTAAACTATTAGAGTTACACTTCTCAAACTTGGTTATTTGATGGCTGTTGGAATATAGAATAAATTGGGATACTTTGGGTGGACCTCAACATAACCCAAAGGTTAAAGGTCAAAAAGTATGACTTTGCCATATCTTCTAAACTATAAGAGTTACACTTTTAAAACTTTGCTTATCAGATTGAATGTTCTTTACAACTTTTTTTTAACTTACATGTTGTTTTGGCTAGCTAATACATAGTCATTATAGTGTTACTCATAGAAAAAGCGGGTATTTGCGATGGTTTACCATCGCCTGCTGATCTAGTTATAATTGTATTTGCACAAACACAAGAAAGAATCTACTTCATCTGGAATATAAGAGTAAGGTTTCATGGCACTAGGACTATGTCTCAAACCAAAGCAAAACTTAAAAATTGTCTCTCGGAAACAGTCCGCTGCAATATGCCGATTAGTTTTCCCATCCGTTATAAGTTCTAATTTATTGGATTTATGTAAAATGATGTGAGCAGATTTATTCTGCTATTTTTCGTGGCATTAAGACATTTATAAACATTTTCGTGACAGTTTTGTCTTCAAATTATCCTCAAAATGGCAATTATTACTTTACATAGGGGTGTAGGTGTAATAATAGCCATACAAATAAGTATCGGTGCTATTTAGGCATATTTCTGTTCATTTTAGGATAGATTTGTTCCAAGACCACTGACGCAAGCCGGTGTCTGGCTTCTATTCCAGAAAGAAATAACATTTTAGAAAAAACCACTGTTGCAAGCCGGTGTCAGGATTCCATTCCAGAAAGATGTAAACTTTGCGCTGTCAAAAACATATGGTTTACTGGGCTTTCATTGTTGAATCTGAAAGCGATAATTTTTTCGCAACCTTGAAAGATTCTTTGTGACTGAACTTTTATTATGCATGAGTTAATCATTAGATATGACCTAAATTTCTAATTGGCAATTCGTTTGATACATCATAAAGAAAATAAGGGGTATAGCAAACGTAAAATGTCAGCAGCACTAACCTACTCTCAGTCATTACATAATATCTCCACACTTTTGTAGGTTCTATCCGATACTGTGTAATAAAATGTTTCTTCATGGCATATTGTTCGCCATAGATACAGTAAAAGTGTGATGATAGTGCTAATTTAGGTCTAACCGGATGTATTTGCTGTATTTTGCCTCTGATCTATGTTCTTGTGTGTGTGTGTGGGGGGGGGGGGGAGAGAGTCACGCAAATCAGTTTTTATTGATGTGTTTGGAAAGGAGACTTGCAGTAATTGTATTTTTTGCACAAAAACAAGAAAGAATCTACTTCATCTGGAATATATGAGTAAAGTTTTATGGCACTAGGAGTATGTCTCAAACCAAAGCATAACTTATAAATTGTCTATCCGAAACAGCCCGCTGCAATATCCCATACAACTAGAGAAAGTGACCGGGGGTCATGTATACCCCCGGCCAGCGCCAACCCAACATCTCTTTCGAGCTTGTATGTAATATGAATGAAGATATCAAGAAGGTATAAGAATCTAAAAATGTGCTTGTAAAAGCTAATCCATACAATAATTTCTAAATGGACCAATGGAGTGAGAACATCCAAGTTACTGAACGGGTGGGGCATCAATGTTACTGCAGCAGCAGTGTGGGGTATGCATCAATGAAATCAATGGACTGGTATGGAAAAATCAATGCAAGTATCAATTGACTTTGAGTTAGAGTTTAGAACATACACCCATCTATAAACTTTGTCACAAACTTTAACCAAATGTAAAATTTCTAAGTTTGTGACCTTGACCTCAAAGTCGCTGTGGGGGTGGGTGGCATGCATCAATGGAATCTTTAGTACGATATGTAACATCAGTGTAAGTATCACCTAAATCTATGAAAGGGTTCAGAAGAAACAATCTCTTAGAAACTTTATCGCACAATTTTAATCAAATGTGGGACAGTGGGACATGCATCAATGAAATGTTTAGACCAGTATGTAACTTCAATGTAAGAATGAACTAAATGTATCAAACGATTCAGAAGATACAATGTCTTAGAAACTTTAACGCAAAACTTTAACCAAAATGTTAACGGACGGACGAAAAGACGGACGGACAGACGGAAGAACGAACGACAAGACGAATACTATATACCCCATAGCATACTTCATATGCCGGGGGTATAAAAATTATCCTTGTAATCCATTTGCATGTTTCAGTAAAATAACCAGTTGCATTCCCTTTGCAAGTACTTTGCAACAGATTGGTGCAAACATTTTGCAAACATAGCTGTACCACTGCAGAGACTGCAAATACAAAATGCTTTTAGCACACTGCAAATGTTCGCAAACAGTATCTCTGACATTTTTTCATACTGCGAAGCTTTTGCAAACAGTGACTTAAAATCATTTGGTAAGATTAATTAACATTCTTACCTCAGTAGCAGTCTGCAAACAGTTTTCAAACATCACCTCTGTTCTTTATTCAGGTGAAAAGCTTTTGCAAATAGTGACTTTGAAAGTATGTTTGCACGTGTAATGTAAAAGGTTTTACAGTCATTTAAAAAGTACATTTTTTTCATAAGTTCTTTGGAATTAAATGCAAAACAGGAGTTCAAAATTTGATCTGCATGTTGGGCATTGCAATACAACATTAATAACCGGTAAATGTAAAATGAATTTAAAAAACCTCACCTTTTATATACAGAATGATATTTGTATTTTGGGGCTGTTTTTCATTCTATGCAAAAAACAAGTCAGGGTCGTCAATTGAGAAAATTCTGAAATTCTTAACCAATAAATGCTGCATGCAATGGTTTGATGACTTCAAGTTATTTTGAACATTTTTATCATCTACTAGCAGAGAAGGCATAGCCTAGACCATTTGAATACAATTGTTGTGACTGGGGTTGGGTGGGGTGGGGTGGCGTGTGGTAGCGTAGGGTAGGTTGGGGTGGGGTGGGGCAGGGTAGGGTAGGTGAGTGGGAAGGGGTGGGTAGGATGGGGTGGGGTGGGGGTTGGGGTCGGTTGGGGTTGGTAGGTAGGGTAGGATGGGGTAGAAATTGATAGGGTAGGTAAATTGGGGTTGGGTAGGTTAGGGTAAGGTTAAGTAGGGAAGGGTAGCTAGGAAGATATGAAGTAGGTGGGTGTGGATAGATGGGTGCACTGCTGTTGGGTGAGGTAGGGAAGGTGAGGTCGGGATGGGTGGGGTTGGGGTGGATGCATTGGCATTGGGTGGGGTAGGCTTTGTCTGGGTTGAGATAGGTAGGGAAGGTAGGGTGGGGTTTGGTGGACAGGGGTAGTGTAAGATTAGGTAGAGTAGGGTAGGTAGGGTGGGACTGGGGTAGTTGGGGATGGGTAGGGTGGGTACATTGTTTTGGGGTCGTGTGGGGTAGGGTAGGTTGGGTAGAGGTTGGGTTGTGTAGGCAGAGTACGGTAGCTAGGTTGGGTGGGGTTTGGGTAGGTGGGGTGGATAGGTTATGGTTGGATGGGTGGGGTAGGTTTGGGTTGGATGGGTGGGGTAGGGAAGGTAGGGTGGGATTGGGTTAGGGTGGGTTCGTTATGGATGGGGTTGGGTAGGGTAGGTGGAGTGCAAAGTAGGTAAGGTGTGGTTGGGGTAGGTGGGTGGATAGTGTATGTTAGGTAGGCTTGGGTCGGATGGGGTGTGATAGGTAGATGAGGTTAAGGTAGGGTAAGTAGGGATAGGTAGGAGTAGGTAGGTCCATTCAACTAGGCAGGGTAGGACGAGTAGGGTGGGGTTGGGGAAAGTGGTAGTTGGTTTTGTGGTTTAACGTCCCCGTCAACACTGTAAAGGTCATTTTGGAAACGTTGCTTCCAATTTTGTGGGACTTTTACCCGACATTGAGATGAAATGACATCTCAAGCCCTGTCGCCCAATGAAACCAATAGGGTTTATTAGCATGGACGGCCCGCCTCGCACCGCGGCTCCTGGACAGGCTTAGATCCTCTAAGCGTCAGCAATAGTGTGCGGGCCGGATTCAGCTCTGCGTGGAAGCATCATGCAGCCCATATATTTCTTCAAGCCCCTATGGGCGGGGGCCAAGGGAAAGTGGTAGGATAGGGTAGACAGATGCGTTGGGTGGGGTTGGTGGTGTTAGGTAGGGTAGGGTCGGTGGGGTGATTTGTGGTAGGTTGGATGGGTAGGGTAGGTAGAGTGGAATTGGGGTAGGTAGGGGTGGATAGGGTCTGTGCGTTGGGGTGGGGTAGGGTATGGTAGATGGGATGAGGGTGGGTAGGTAGGGTGGGGTTGGGGTAGGTTGGGATGTGTAGGGTAGGTAGATTGGAGTTGAGAGGGGATAAGGTAGGGTAGGGTAGGTTAGATGGAGTGGGAAGGGTAGATAGGCTGGGATAGGGTAGGTGGCCTGGTTAGGTAGGATGCTTTGGGGTGGGTTTGGGGTATGGTAGGGTTGGCAGCTTTTATGATACCAGACATTGCAAGAATCACAACAAAATCCCAAGTTCTTAATACCAACACTTTCAGTACAGAGCCCACAGGGGTAAAATTCTATTCTTTTCTATAAAGGATGTGATGCATCAGAGTAGCGACACTTAGTTTAAATGACGTCATTTATTACATTGATGACATCACAAAATTATTGACTTCTCAAGGTCATAAAGCTCTATTTGCATTTTTGCAAAGCTTTTGCTCTGTATGAATATGAAAAAATCTGATATAGATCTGTTTGTTTGTTTGTTTGATTTGAGGTTTAACGTCCCCGTCAATACTGTAAAGGTCATTTTGGAGACGTTGCTTCCAATTTTGTAGGACTTTTACCCGACAATGAGATGAAATTGCATCTCAAGCCCTGTGGAAGCAGATCATGCAGCCCATATATTTCTTCAAGCCCCTATGGGCGGGGGCCGGATATAGAACTGAAGAACGCCAGACAAGGATAGGCGGAAATCAGATACTTGGAGTGTAGGGCAGGCTGAGAGTAGGATTTCCATAGAAGGAAAAGCAGATTGATAAGTTGTGGGCTAAGAGGAAAACAATGTCAGCTGAGGCAGATGTAGTTTTTGTTTGATTTGAGGTTTAACGTCCCCGTCAACACTGTAAAGGTCATTTTGGAGACGTTGCTTCCAATTTTGTGGGACTTTTACCCGACATTGTGATGAAATGACATCTCAAGTCCTGTCGCCCAATGAAACCAATAGGGTTTATTAGCATGGACGGTCCGCCTCGCACCGCGGTTCCTGGACAGGCTTAGATCCTCTAAGCGGTTTACCAGTACTAGTGTGCGGGCCGGATTCAGCTCTGCGTGATAGATAGATAGATAGATAGATAGATAGATAGATAGATAGATAGATAGATAGATAGATAGATAGATAGATAGATAGATAGATAGATAGATAGATAGATAGATAGATAGATAGATAGATAGATAGATAGATAGATAGATAGATAGATAGATAGATAGATAGATAGATAGATAGATAGATAGATAGATAGATAGATAGATAGATAGATAGATAGATAGATAGATAGATAGATAGATAGATAGATAGATAGATAGATAGATAGATAGATAGATAGATAGATAGATAGATAGATAGATAGATAGATAGATAGATAGATAGATAGATAGATAGATAGATAGATAGATAGATAGATAGATAGATAGATAGATAGATAGATAGATAGATAGATAGATAGATAGATAGATAGATAGATAGATAGATAGATAGATAGATAGATAGATAGATAGATAGATAGATAGATAGATAGATAGATAGATAGATAGATAGATAGATAGATAGATAGATAGATAGATAGAGTTAGCAAGTATTTTGAGCATACTAAAGATTTGTTAAACAGGTCCAGATTTAACACCTTAAACCCTTTAGACCATTTTGTTTGATTTGAGGTTTAACGTCCCCGTCAACACTGTAAAGGTCATTTTGGAGACGTTGCTTCCAATTGTGTGGGATTTTTACCCGGCATTGAGATGAAATGACATCTCAAGCCCTGTCGCCCAATGAAACCAATAGGGTTTATTAGCATGGACGGTCCGCCTCGCATCGCGGTTCCTGGACAGGCTTAGATCCTCTAAGCGGTTTACCAGTACTAGTGTGCGGGTCGGATTCAGCTCTGCGTGGAAGCATCATGCAGCCCATATATTTCTTCAAGCCCCTATGGGCGGGGGCTTATATTCCCTTTAGACCAGTACAGCTGATTAAGAAAACAGTCAAGATCCTATGAACTATATCATCAGGGTCTACACTGTTTGACATCATGTTTATGTTTGTCAAATCCCCTATTTATAAGAATGGACATATCCAAAATAAAAAAAAAATGTTAAAATAGTCGACCTCAGAATTACGGGGGTAAAAGTGTTTAATCATGTAAATCAGTCAATAAATTTGTGTTGTCATCAACGAAATAAATGACATCATACAAACCAAGGCACGCTACTCGGAATTTACCAGCAACAACAGAATAGAATATAATAGAATACTATGTATTTCCAATCAAGGACCAAGTTCACACCCTATTCCAGATAGGGATAAAGTTGGCTCTCCAGGTCTACAAAATAGAGTTATTAACCCATTTTGTATCAAATGGAATCTTCCAGTTGTTTTCATCATAAGTCATTTCAATATTTAGAAGCCTCTGTGGTGTAGTGGCTATGCTACTCGCCTGATTTTGTTTGTTTGATGTTAGGTTTAACGTCCCCGTCAACACTGTAAAGGTAATTTTGGAGACGTTGCTTCCAATTTTGTGGGACTTTTACCGGACATTGAGATGAAATGACTTCCCAAGCCCTGTCGCCCAATGAAACCAATAGGGTTTATGAGCATGGGCAGTCCGACACTTGCACCGCTTTGCCTGGGCAGGCTTAGATCCTCTAAGCATTTTACCAGTACTCGTGTACGGGTCGGTTTCAGCTCTGCGTGGAAGCATCCTGCAGCCCATCTATTTCTTCAAGCCCCGATGGTTGGGGGCCGACTACTCGCCTGATAAATCAGGAATCGCAGTATCAGTCCTGTGCTTCTCCAGACTTTCAGTTGACTTCAAACCAAGTTCCCATCCCCACTGAAAATGACACCAGAATTCCGGTGGAATTCCACTGCCACTGGAATTCTGACGGTTTCCAGTGAAATGTTTAATTCCGCTGAAATTTCATTGGAATTCTGATGAGAAAAAAAATCCACTTGAGTTCCACTGGAGAATCAGAGGAAAAATATTCATGTGAAACAATAAATATTTTGAGGTGTTTAAATTACACTTAAGATTATACAAAAGTGTAATTTGTGCAAATTTTATGAGTTTTGGCAACATTTCATAGGGATGCAAGGAATTTTTGTTATAACTACATTCGTTTTTACATAACGTAGTCGAAGCATTAAAACTTTGAAGTGTCAACCAGATATCATGCATGCACTTGTGACATCACCAACAAGTGACATCATTATCATGTGCTCTTCTGGGAACCGGTCTTGGAGCAGCTTCCTTTTCCTGTTAACCCAAGGACAAACAAGCTGCAGCAAAAATTTGAGCTCTTTAAATAATCTCAAGAAATCAGTCATTTTTGAGATGCCTGACAGAGGAATACCTAGATATGATCCCTGCCAGCACATACTACGGGCCAATGTTGGGCCGATAGCGGTAAGATCGGCCCGACGTTGGCCCGGCATTCTTTGCTGGCTGGGATGTCCTTAGGGTCGAGCGGTCTGAGAGGCAGGCTGTATTCAACCCGAATTCTGAAGGGACAAGGAAAAGACAAGAAACGGCTGACAATGCAGCCCTCAGACCAGGATGTAGAGGACACCATTTCCCTGAGTGGTGGGGGCTGTGAGCCAAAATCAGGAATAGATAAAACGAGAAAGGAGTAACCAGAAGGTATTATTCAATTAAATCAATGTGTTTAAAGACTTGCAACTTGAGCTTAAAGGCCCTCATCCAGTGGGGATTAAAAGCAGGATAAAACATGCTGTTGTGAGTCTGATCTAGGGAACTACAGTTATCTAGCCGTATCAATAAGATCAAAACAAAAAACAGCAAATGACTAGAATTTCATAGAAAAACCACCGAGGTTTCAGAATTACACAGAAATTCGGGTGGAATTTCACAGAAAAAAAACACCAGGATTCCAATGAAATTTCACCAGAATACTGGCATTTTTTTCCAGTGGAATTCCAGAGACATTCCAGTGGAATTCCACCGGAATAATTCGCCACAGTTCCGCCGGAATTCTGGAATTCCAATCAGAATTTTTAGTAGGGATCTCCATATGACCTTAGCTCTTGTAGGGATGTAAAACAACAATAACAACAACAACAACAACAAAAACACATTACAACATTTAGGGGTGTCAGGTTAACCGTTGTGTTTACTTAAAGAATTATTTGGAAATTGTCTGTTTTTCCAGGCGACCAAGGTCCTGATCAGATGCCACAGAAAAGGGCATCCTATCTGGGCTTGCACTGTTTGCCAGTTACCCTTTGAGGGGTTTCAGATACAAGATGGGTAAAGAGTATGTACATTAATGTCTGAGCTTCCCCATTTTAGCTCACCTGTCGCTTAGCTCACATGTCACGTAGTTACATGATGGGCTTTCGTGGCCGATGAATGTCCATCGTGCGTCATGAGACTGTCAGCAAATTTAGCTTGCCTCTTGGAACAACAATAATTGTTAACCCTTACAACCCTAAATCCCGATACAGATACTTATGCATACTGCGGCATCTGATCTGAGCCTACACTGTTTGCCAAACCCACCATACATGTATATCCAGTCTAGATTTTCGGATACCTCTCTTACATGTATGCAAGACTAATATTTCAGTGGAACAAATAAAATTGCAGTGTTTGGGTTGATTGTTTGCCACTCGACCCAAACTTATTAAGCAGAAAAGCCCTTCAGTGGTAAAGGTCATGTGGCTATATCACCGACTTGTCGTCGGAATAACTTTTGGTTAACCAGAGCAAAAGGCTCCCGGTGAGCTTATAGCACAGGCAGTTTTCGGTCGTCGTGTGTCGTCTGCGTCAACACTTTCAAATGACATAACCTCTGAAACCACTGGGTCGGTTGGGCCCAAATTTCATGTGTAGTATCCCTGGGCTAGGGGATTGAAAATTTGTGTTGTTTTTTTTATGAAAGTCGGCTCTTTAGTCTAGTTGCAATGGCCACTTCGTTTCCAAAGATTATAATGCGGAAACTTGAAAAATGGCATTTACTGACAAGTCATTGCAGATATTTTGACAAAGCTTTTATAGAAATGTTCACTGAGTAAACTTCTCTCAGCCATGTGCTTTATTGCCAACAGGGGGGGGGGGGGGGGGGCAGGTTGTGCTGGGGCCATGCCCTACCCCCTCTGTATCATAAAAGGCCATATATCTCAGAAACCATTCAGATCCCCACCCCTATACCATATATTTTCTTATTCATAATGATAAGTTGCATTCAGTGACATCAACCTAGGGGTCTCCCATGGGATGTGCCGGGGCCATGCCCCTCCCCCATCATTTCGTAAATGGCCCCCGCCCATCGGGGCGAATGCGTGGCGGCCGTAAAAAGTCTCCCTGCCCTACATCATAGTATAGTTTTGTATTTTCTTATCCTTTGGGATCATTGATTCCATTGTGGAATTTTGAAAATATATTGAGGGTCACTGATGAGGCCTAATTGGCCGAAACTAGCTAGTCTGGCCCAGAAAACATGTACACTCCATATTTTCCAGTTTTGTGGTGTATTCCTTGCTTCCAAAGGATAACCCTTTTATAGAACATACTTGAAGAAATATATGGGCTGCACGATGCTTCCACGCAGAGCTAAATCCGGCCCGCACATGAGTACTGGTAAACTGCTTAGAGGATCTAAGCCTGCCCAGACAAAGCTGTGCGAGTCGGACCGACCATGCTTATAAACCGGATCTAAGCCTGCCCAGACAAAGCTGTGCGAGTCGGACCGACCATGCTTATAAACCGTATCGGTTTCATTGGTGACAGGGCTTGAGATGTCATTTCATCTCAGCGTCGGATAAAAGTTCCACAAAATTGGAAACAACGTCTCCAAAATGACCTTTACAGTGCTGATAGGGACGTTAAACCTCAAATCAAACAAAACAAAAACCATTTCGTAAAAGGCCCAATATCTCGGAAACCTTTCAGATCCCCACCCCTAAACCATACATATTCTTGTTCCTTATGATAATACATCTATTTACACGAACCAGGGGGTCTCCCGCGTTGCGCCGGGGCCTTGCCCCATCCCTCCACTTCACTAAAGGCCTTATATCTCAGAAACTATTCAGACCCCCCCCCCCACCTAAACCTTACATATTCATCTTCCTTATTTTAATACGCTTTCAGTGACACCAGTTTTGGAGTCCCCGGGGTGTCCGGGCCATGCCCCATCGCTTTACTTCTTTAAAATGATAAGACGCATTTAGTGATACCAACCATGGCTCCATAGGGTCCATGCCCCACCCCTTCTTAATAAAAGGTATAATGTTTCAGATACTGAGTCCACATGAGTGCTTCTTCGGATATTGGGGTTCATTTGGGAGACTTCATATTTTATAATTGGTAGATTACAATGATATCATGTTAAAATACATGGCTACCATTGGGCAGTGCCCACCTATCCTCTGGTGAGCATAGTGGCCCATGGGTCTATTGTTTATAGAAAATAGCCGCTGTGGGTCAGTGTTTCATGAGAGGGTTTTCTTGGAATCGTTCCATTTTTAGAATAAAACAGACGGTGCGTACTCGTTAGAATTGAGGCGGTTCTCACGGAGAAGCGGTTCTGCCGAGTATCCACAATCTATGTTTTAAAGCAGAGTTTAGAAAAATAAGGTTTACCACTATAAACCCAAGCTTCACTATATAAAATTGGGGTTCAAGTGGGTCTAAATTATATTGGTGTGTTTTCGTGGTGTAAGGAAAAAATGGTTTACAGGTATACATTAGTTTGCCTTTTTTCTGCTCAAAGACATAGGTTGTGGGTACTCGTTAGTACCATCACAATGATGCGATTTTAACGAGCACCCACAACCAAATTGTGGAGTATAAATAAGAAAACTTTAAGAAATTTTCATCGGGAAAGAATGCACTTTATCATACATTTAGTATAAAATACTTAGTTTTGGAATATGCGATACGAACGTGACACCAATGCACGTATCACGCTTGCACGTGCTGCCATATCGCATGGGCTTTATCATACCCCAAAAATCCATATCACAACCCTTTATCGCACCCCTAAGCCTTTATCATAACTCTGACGTCAGCCTATTCGGAATAAGCGGCGTTCTTCCTTTTGCAGCATTTCGCATTTTTTGTTCAGGACACCATTTGCAATTTGCAATATTTTCGTCCGTTCTAACTGCGTGGCCGAAAAAAACAACAACAAAAAACATGGCACGGCGCAGCGAATACGAGAGGAAAATGGGCGAAAGAACGATGCAGGGGATTGCTGACAGACTTTTGGATCTGGATAATATTATCGAGCAAAGAAATTCTAGTGATTCAGTAAACAATGGAAACGTTGTTTACTTTGGTATTAGGCAGATGCAATTAATACAATTTATTTTGAACAATTTTTTTTAAAAAGTGCAATGTATGATAAATAGATTATGATATGGCATTTTTGATATCATAGGCTACCCCATATCGGCCCTCGGCCTGATATGGGGGTCTTGGGCTGATATGGGGTATGATATGAAAAATGCAATATTTATAACCTCTATATATCACACGGATGAGTTATCATTATGAGATTAGAACGAAAAGAATCCCTGTTAAATAAATTGAGGATCGTACACGAGTGGTGTATGAAATTTATGAAACGACTCTTCAGCGAGTTTCATAAATTTCATATGAAATGATATCGAGTGTAAGATTCTGCTTATCATGTGGCGAATTTAAATAGAATTTTATCGCCTTTTAATTTGACAGTTTTTTTTTTCCCACAAAAAAAAATGCACTGTTGACATGGACGTCGTCAAGTCGTCGTCATGTCGTTACTTAATCCCGCCAAATTGATATTACACGTATGGTCATACCATATTTAGAGTGACGTTATCCACTGCTCATCAATGACGTCATATGATAAATCAAAATTATCCAGGCACATCTTAAGAAAATTGGGAATGGACCTAACAAACAATGGAGTAGAAGGATCCGTCCAACATGAGGTTAAGACGGCGGTAGGCCCAGTTTACCATAATCACTCATTTCACAAGTCTACAAAACAAAAGTGCCACAATGGCCCTGGATCGCTCACCCGATCATTACTGTACAGATAAAATGGTAGGTAAAATAACGTGAAGTGGATGGTTTGAGCCACTTTGGTTGACAGTGACCCAAGGAACACTTCTATGAAATTATTTCAAAATCAGTCTACCTATTTTGTAGTAGAAGTCATTTTAAACATTGTTTATTTTGTTTTCAGTTTTGGTGGCTATTAAGTTCAGTGGAGTAATTTTGAGCAATTTTGTCAGAGGGTCACCCATGGAATATTCCTTCCAAATTGTTTTCTATCTGGGTATGAAGTCTTTTAAAAGTTTCATTCGACAATACAGAGCTAAGTATATGTTACTATCTGGGCACCTTCGTGCACATTGTGCACGGAGATAAATTTGCTCAGTCTTAACTTACAACGCCTCGTGGTAACAAGAACAAGAGGTGTGGGGGCGGAAGTTAGACTTCCCTGTGGTTCCCTTTGACAATACAGATCTGACATGTATTTCACTGTCATGACCTTGTGGAAATTGAGGGTTGGGGCGGGGAGAGGGGCAGGATTTGGCATAAGATGCTAGATATATTTATTCAGTGGCTCACTTTGACAACACACAGCTGACTTATATGTCACTGTCTAGGCACTTGTGGACAATGAGGATCAGGTCCTAGTGCACCAGACTGAGATGAACCGGCACAATACAGATCGGCCTTGTATTTCATTATTTTGACAACTTGTGGACATTGAGGGTCAGATCCTTGTGCACAAGACAGACATGAACCGGCTCACTCTAACTAACAATGTCTTAACTCTATATAAAACCAGCGGGCCCTTGGATAGGTCCATTTTAGCTTTAGATTTGAACATATAATTTGAATACTCTTGGTAGGGGTCCCCGACATGAAGCTTCATGCATAATAACAAAGAACTGGGCCTTGTGATTTCAGAGAAGAAGATTTTTAAAGGTTTTCCGTATATACGTCTATATAAAACCAGTGGGACCAGGGGCGGTGCCACCTCTGGCCCCAGGGCTATAAATTGAACAATCTTTGTAAAGGTCAACCAGATGAAAGTTCATACAAATATCAGAGACCCGGGCCTTCTGGTTTCAGACAAGAAGATTTTTAAAGGGTTTCCCAATGTAAGTCTATGTAAAGCCAGTGGGCCACGGATCTCCAAAATGACATGTATAGTGTTGACGAGGACGTTAAACCTCAAATCAAACGACAAAACAAACAGACGGGATGGGGCGGGGATATTTTGGCTACAGATTTGTTTGTTTTTGTTTGATTTGAGGTTTAACGTCCCCCTCAACACAGTTTTGGTCATTTGGAGACGTTGCTTCCAATTTTGTGGGAGTTTTACCAGACATTGAGATGAAATGACATCTCAAGCCCTGTCGCCCAATGAAACCAATAGGGTTTATAAACATGGACGGTTCGACTCGCACTGCGGTTCCTGGACAGGCTTAGATGCTCTAAGCGGTTTACCAGTACTAGTGTGCGGATGGTTTCAGCTCTGCATGGAAGCATCATGCAGCCTATCTATTTCTTCAAGCCCCGATGGGAGGGGGCGGGTTTTTGGCTCCAGGGCTATTATATGAACAATCTTGGTAGAGGTCCACTTGATGAAGCTTCATACCAAATATCAAAGTCCCGGGCCCTCTGGTTTCTGGAAGGACATTGTACAATTGGTGCGGCATTATAGCACCTCAGCGCTATAATTTGAACAACCTTGGTAGCGGTCAAGACAAAACTTCATACCAAATATAAAATACATGGGCCTTCTGGTTTCAGACAAGAAGATTTTTATTTTTAAAGGGTTCCCTACATAAGTATATGTAAAACTCGTGGACCCTGGCGCGGGGTCGGGGGCATTTTTGGCCACAGGGCTATAATTTGAATAATCTTAGATGAAGTTACATACCTAATATCAAAGACCTGGGCCTTCTTGTTTCAGTCTGTGTAAAATGGGTGGGCCCCGTCGCGGGAACATTTTTGGCCCGAGAACTATAATTTGAATAATCTTTGTAGAGGTCCACTGGATGAAACTTCTAATCAAATATCAAATATCTAATCAAATATCAAAGGCTTCTGGTTTCAGACGAGAAGATTTTTAAAGGCTTTCCCTATACTTGAGTCTAAGTAAATTAGATGGGCCCCGGTGCGGTGGCAGTTTTGGCCCCAGGGCTATAATTTGAACAATCTTGGTAGAGGTCCACTAGATACAACCTCATACTAAATACCATACACCTGGGCCTTCTGCTTTCAGACAAGAATATTTTAAACTGTTTTCCCTATATAAGTCTATGTAAAATGGCAGGGCCCGAAGCGGGGGCATTTTTGGCCCTTGGGCTATAATTTGAACAATCTTGGTAGAGGTCCACTAGATGAAGCTTCATACCAAATATCAAAGACCTGGGCCTTGCGGTTTCAGAGTTAAGTTTTCAGTGAAAATAATTTATTATGGCTCCTGTGATCTAGATGTTCAATGGACCGGAACCTTTTGAACAACTTTGAAAGGGGACCACCTAAGGATCATTCCTATGAAGTATGGTCAAAATCCAATTAGTGGTTTAGGAGGAGATGTCGTTTGAAATAATTGTTTACGGACGGACGGAGGCACGCACGCACGGACTATCCTACCTTGAAAATAAGTCAGTCAGCACAAACACGATTCCATAGTTCTGGTCAACCATTCTGTATAATCGGCATAGGTTTGCATTCAATCAGCGAGCACTTCCCCCACGCTCATCGGGGCTTGAAGAAATAGATGGGCTGCACGACGCTTCCCTGAAATCGAAACTTAAAGCTTAGAATATCAAACAAACTGATATATTTTAAAAGGCAATTTGCTTGACATATCATGCCCACTAGGGGCTTGAAGAAATGGATGGGCTGCACGATGCTTCCCTGAAATCGAAACTAAAAGCTTAGAATATCAAACAAACTGATATATTTTAAAAGGCAATTTGCTTGACATGTCAGGCCCACTATGTATGTTCTGCTCAAAGCAGGATTCCGGAATTGTTCTGCGCATAGTAATAATTTGTTGCGCAAAGTGAGAATTCCTACCTTGCGCAAGACAATTTCGGTATTGCCCCTGCGCAAAACTGAGAATCGGAACGAAGTAGGAATAATTTATCTTTTCTGTTTTTAATTTATAATATATTGCTATTTTATGATTCCTATTATTAAATTATAAATTCTTAAGAACTTCATGAAACAATCATTTAATTTGAAAACAGAATAAAAACATGCATTTTGAGATCATGTTTGTGTCAAGATATCTGGAAGTAAGTGAGTGTTTGAGTTTTACGTCCCACCAACAGCTAAGGTCATACGGAGACGGGACCTCGGTTTAATGACTCATCCGAAAGTCTGGAGAAGCCCGGGGTCGATCCTGCGATCCCTGGTTTATAAGGCGAGTAGCGTAACCACTACACCACTACACCACGGAGGTTTTTAGTATATCTGGAAGTAATTGAACTAGAATGATAAAAATGTTAGCATGCTTCGATACGGAAGAGGGGCGCAAATCTTTATTTTGGGTTTATTCAAGATTATTTCATTTCGAGCCGATCATAATTCAGAGGTGGGGGAAAACCGAAGTCCCCGGAGAAAAACTAACTGACCACCTGTTTCAGAATTTTGCATCTCACATGTGGCCGATGAGAGACCTAATGATTGCGAGTCAATTGTACCAATCGGGCCATGGAGCCGCAAATCATTTATACAAAGATGTTAGAACTTACAAACAAAACAGTTCAACATTACGATAACACACCCGTGCGATATAGTGCATTTTTCACATCTCCAAAATGGCAACTTTTCTGATGAAAATCCTTCATATTTTTCTTATAAATGCTCAAAACATAGGATGTGGGTGCTCGTTAGAACCGCCTCAATGAGGCCTATGTCTTGGAGCAGAAATAAGAAAAATAATGAATACCCCCGTAAACCCCAGTTTTCTCTATATAAAGAGAGGTTTAGGGGGGTCTTCATTTCACGGACTTGTTCACGTGATGATGCAGCATTTTCCCCAAAGGTAGGTACAGACAAAGTCAATGTGTGTGCTCGACTTCAATATGACATTCATTACTGACATCTATGTCAGCGGCGTTTTCATAAAATATCACAACTTTTCTTTCTAGAACCAAGAAAGACTATACAGAAAACAAATTTAGCCACGTAAGACACACACACGAATTAGGCATTGTGAAGGGCGTCTTTAAAATCGGTGTGTTTTCATACGGATTTGTTGAATGGACAAAGACCTCTTTGTTATTGTGTAATTCATTTTTAGCTCACCAGAGCCGAAGGCTCCGGGGGAGCTTATAGGATAGGCAGTTGTCCGTCGTCGTCGTCTGCGTAGGATAGGCAGTTGTCCGTCGTCGTCGTCTGCGTCAACACTTTCAAACGACATATCCTCTGAAGCTACTCGGTCGATTGGGCCGTCATTTTATCTGTAGCATCCTTGGGCTGGGGGATTGCAAGTTTGTGTTTTTTATCAAAATCGCCAAAATCCAGTGACTTTTTTTTTTTTTTTTTAAGCTAAATTCTAAATTTAGCTACGCACCCAACTGAGGTAATGGCCAAATATGACCGACTCAGTATAAGAAGATAGATAGATAGATAATTAGTTTGGTTGCTATTGCAACTTGTAGTTTCCATAGACATATAATGGGGAAAATTGAAAAATGGCATTTACTGCCAAGCCTCTGCAGATATTTTGACAAAACTTTCATAGAAATGTTCAATAGGCAATCTACTATCTGCCGTATGATTTTACGCCTTCTGCTCATTTTTATTGGTTGCCATGGAAACCAAAATGCAAAAAATAGACAAAAAAAAAAATGCTTAAAAAATCATCATCTCAGAAACCATATGCTCTAGGAGGCTGAGATTTTATGAAAATATTCACCATATTTGCCTTTACAGGTTTAGTGTTTTTTTGTTTTTTTTTGTTGTTGTTGTTTTTTTTTTGTGAAATTTGGCCTTTTAGTTTTGTTGCTATGGCAACTTAGAGTTTCCACTGACTTATAATGGGGAATACTGAAGAATGGCATTTACTGCCAAGTCATTGCAGATATTTTGACAAAACTTACATAAACATGTTCCTTGAGTAAACTTCTCTCAGCCATATGCTTTTATGTCAACCTGGGGGTCCCTAGGTTGTGCCGGGGCAATGCCCCGCTACTCCACTTCAGAAAATGCCTTACATCTCAGAAACTTTACAGATCCCAACCCTTAAACCATATATATTCTTGTTCCTTGTGATAAAATGCATTAAGTGACACCAACTTGGGGTCCCCCGGGATGTGCCGGGGACATGCTCCACCCCCTCCACTTCATAGAATGCCATTTATCACAGAAACCATTGAGATCCCCACCCCTAAACCATATATATTCTTGTTCCTTATGATAAGATGGACTCCGTGACACCAACCTGGGGGTCCCCCGGGATGTGCCGGGGCCATGCCCCACCCACTCCACTTCATAAAAGGCCCAATATCCAAGTAACCTTACAGATCCCCACCCCTAAACCAGATATATTCTTGTTCCTTATGATAAGATGGACTCCGTGACACCAACCTGGGGGTCCCCCGGGATGTGCCGGGGCCATGCCCCACCCACTCCACAACATAAAAAGCCCTATATCCAAGTAAACTTACAGATCCCCACCCCTAAATCATATATATTCTCGTTCCTTATGATAAGTCGCATTCAGTGACACCAACTTGGGGGTCCCCCGGGATGTGAGGGGGCCATGCCCAACCCCCTCCACTTCATAAAAGGCTAAATATTCCAGAAACCTTTCAGATCCCCACCCCAAAACCATATATATTCTTGCTCCTTATGATAAGACACATTCAGTGACACCAACCTTGGGGTCTCTCGGGGGCGCGCTGGGGCCATGCCCCACCCTTCCAATTCATAAATGCCATATATCTCAGAAACCATTCCGATCCCCACCCCTAAACTATATATATTCTTGTTTCTTATGTTAAGACGCATTCAGTGACACCAATCTGGGGTTCCCCTAGGATGTGGCGATTCTGTGGCAATCAGATCCCCACCCCCTCCACTTCGTAAAAGGCCGAATATCTCAGAAACCGTTCAGATCCCCACCCCTAAGCCATTAAAATTCTTGTTCTTTATGATAAGGCATTCAGTGATACCAACCTTAGGGCCTCCCTGGCCGCACGGGGGCTATATCCGACCCCTCCATTTCATAAAAGGCCCAATATCTCAGAAACCGTTCAGATCTCCACCCTTAAACCATGTAAATTCGTGTTATGATAAGATGCATTCAGTGATAACAACCTAAGGATCTCCCAGGGCTATGCCCAAACCCTCCACTTCATAAAAGGTGATATATCTCGGAAACCCTTCAGATCCCCACCCCAAAACCATGTATATTCTTATTTCTTATGATAAGACGCATTCAGTGACACCAATCTGGGGGGGGGGGGCTATTCCCCGACCCCTCCACTTCGTAAATGCCCAATATCTCAGAAACTGTTCAGCTCACCACCCCTAAAGCATATAAATTCTTGTTCCTAATGATAAGACGCATTCAGTGATACCAACCTAAGGGTCTCGGGGGCTATGCCCTACAATTCAACTTCATAAAAAGTGATATGTCTCGGAAACCATTCAGACCCCCCCCCCCCCCCCCAAAAAAAAAAAAAAAAAAACATATATATTCTTGTTTCTTATGATAAGACGCATTCATTGAAATCAACCTGGGGGTCCCCTGGGATGTGCCCGGGCCATGCCATGCCCAACCCCCTCCACTTCGTAAAAGGCTCAATATCTCAGAAACCATTCAGAACCCCCACCCCTAAACCATACATGTTCTTGTTCCTTATGATGAGACACATTCAGTGATACCAACCTAGGGGTCTCTGGGGGTGTGCTGGGGCTATGCCCCATCCTTCCACTTCATAAAATGCCATATATCTCAGAAACTGTTCAGATTCCCACCCCTAAAGTATGTATATTTGTATTCCCTATAATAAGACTCATTCACTCACATCAACGTGGGGTCTCTATGTGCAAGGGCAACATGCTGATGCCATGACCCACCCCTCCAGTTCATAAAAGGCCATATATCTCGGACACCATTAAGATCCCCACCTCACAATCATATATATTTTTGTTTCTTATGATTAGACACATTCAGTTACACCAACTTGGTGGTCAACCGAGGCCATTCGTCTCCCCATCATTTCATAAGAGGGCCTCATATCTTGGAAACTGTTCATATCCCCACCCATAAACAATATATTTTCTTGGTCCTTATTATAAGACACATTCAGCGACAACAACCTTGGCTTTCCTGGGGTCTGCCAGGGCCATGCTCCAACCCCTCCGCAGCTTAAAAGGCCTTATATCTCAGGAGCAGTACACATCCCAACCCCTCAACTAAACTATATATATTATTGTGCCGTATGATAAGATGGATACAGTGATACCAGCCTGGGCTCTGTTGGGTACATGTCTCATCCCTCCTCCTCATAAAAGGCCTAAAATTTCAGATAAAAGTCCACATGGGTGCTCATTTGGAAATGGGGGTTTGTTTGGGAGACTTCATAATCAATAAATTAAAACCTGAAACCATACATGGCTGCCAGTGGGCAGTGCCCGCCTGAGCTCTGGTGAGCATTGTGGCCCATGGGCCTCTTGTTTATCTTTTTGTATCATTTGTTATACCAGTACCGAATATAGGGAGTAATGCATCCTTTCATCGTAAAAAAGTCATGTCTGATTTGATTCTTACTTTGTCCAAAATAACTCCTTTTTTGCACAGAGACATTTAAACCGTGACGAATAATCGAAAGGTTAACACCCAATCCCTTGCGTCTTTCATTCATACTTCGGCCGAAAATCATATCCCCTCAAAAACTAGTAGGCCTGTATCTTCTATTCCCTGGATCACTCCAGAGATAAGAAGGAAAATTCGCAGAAGGAATAAGATTCATGCAAAGGCAAAAAAGACGGGAAGTGGTAAACTCCGGACAAAATTTGAAAACTTGAGACGTGAAATCAAGACTGATATAAAAAACAGCATGATTTGTATGTGAATAACTTGGTAGGTGATGTAAAGGCAAATCCCAGAGACTTCTACAGATATATTAATAGCCAGAAGAAAGACAGGCAAGGCATCCCGCCCCTTAATAAAAGAGGAGGGGACGGGGTTGCTGAATCAGACTCTGAAAGGGCAGAGGAACTAGTTGGTCAATTCAATGATGCGTTTAATAAAACTAAGTTCACGGAGGTTCCATTGACTGGAAGATCGGCCCCATTCATGAATAATATTGTTGTGACAGCTGCAGGAGTGATCAAATTACTTCAAGGCTTAAACCCCAGTAAGGCCTTAGGACCTGATGAGCTTCATCCCAGAGTCCTGAAGGAACTAGCAAATGAGTTGGGTCCAGTTTTCGCACACTTGTTTCAACAGTCTCTTGATACGGGTGAAATCCCCAAAGAATGGCTCTTAGCAAACATTTGTCCACTCTTCAAAAAAGGAGATAGGGCTCTTGCCCGTAATTATCGCCCTGTGTCTCTGACTTGTGTTCTGTGTAAATTGCTGGAACATATAGTCTGCTCAAACATCATGGCCCACTTGGACGAGCATAAACTTTTGTCAGACAGGCAACATGCATTTAGGAAAAGGCACAGTTGTGAAACTCAGCTAAGCACAGTTATTAATGACTGGGCAAAAATCTTGGACAAAGGGGGACAGGTGGACACATTTATTCTGGACTTCGAGAAGGCCTTTGACACCCCTCCTCATGAACTACTTAAATCTAAGTTATTTGGTTATGGAATTGGGGGAAAGACCCTCAAATGGATAGATTCCTTTCTTTGCTACAGAAAACAGCGGGTTGTTGTTAATGGTGAATCTTCGGAGTGGGCTCCAGTTTTGTCTGGAGTCCCGCAAGGGACCGTTCTTGGTCCACTTTTGTTCTCCCTGTACATCAATGATATTTCCACTGACATTGACTCAGAAATAAGACTGTTCGCAGATGACTGTGTTTGTTACCGGGAAATTAGAGATACAGATGACTCATTGAAACTTCAGGCTGACATAGATAGATTAGGATGTTGGGCACGTAAATGGGGCATGAGATTTCAGCCAGTTAAATGCAATATTATGCAGATAACTAGGAAGAGATCTAATAAAGTTGAGGCCTCTTACACCTTAGAGGGAACGGTCCTCGAAAATGTGGACTCCATTAAATACCTTGGAGTGACAATCTCACACAACTTGAGATGGAATACTCATATTAGCAACATGTGTACTAAGGCAAATAGAACGCTTGGTTTCCTGAGGCGAAATCTTCATCAGTGCCCTCAGGATGTAAAAGAGGCAGCATATAAAGGTCTTGTTCGCCCAATCTTGGAATATGGTAGTTGTATCTGGGACCCCAGTGGAGTGGTCCTTAATGATGAAATTGAGAAAGTTCAGAATAGAGCTGCTAGATTTGTAACAGGCAATTACTGCTTTGAAACTGGGAGCATGACTGGAATACTTGGAAAATTAAAATGGGAGTCTCTCAAGAAAAGGAGAAAAGACAGTAGGCTAATCCTTTTATACAAAGGTCTAAAGGGTGCTGCCAGCATTCCAACAGATGACCTTGTTCCCCCAGCTAGACACTGTAGAAATCACCATTCGTTGGCGTTTCAGACCCTTAGCGCAAGAACCGACATTTATAAAGAGTCGTTCTTCCCCAGAACCATTAGAGATTGGAATGCCCTTCCCGATTCGATTATCTCGACAGCTGAAGGTGCTGATGATTGTGTAGCTAAATTTACCTCTTTGGTTAGAGCTAGGGACTAACTTCCCACATCACAGGTCCTGGTGTATGAATGTCATTTGACGTGTCACCAGTAACAATTCTGATTCTGATTCTGATTCTTGCGCATTTTTAGTATCCGTCTCACCAACAGCTAAGGTCACACGGAAACGGGAGCTTTAGACTTTGACCGTCCGCAAACTTCTCCAGCAAGTCGCATATCTCTGCGACAGTCAGAAAGGCTGTGATTATTTGGAGAAAACTGCAAAACATAGAAATGAGACCACAGACTAAGTCCATTTGACGATGATTGTCAGGTTCAATAATGAATATCAAGTATAAGCTTTTACATAAAGCTTAAGTCTACGCTCAGCACACATTAATTTGTGTAGTCATAGGATTGAAAAGTCAAATGATCAAGCTGTTCATGTGTATCCTGTATAAGTGTGCCAGTAAATACGGAAACTTGTATAAAAAGCCAAAGATTCCAAAAGCTGACTCCAGTTTCATATATAAACAAAAATTACCAATCTTTTTCTATGACAACCACTCGTACTTGGGAAACGAAAAATTAGTAGAACAGTTGCATCTGCCTCCTTTTGGTGAAAACAAACAAAAATAGATGTACTGTATCATCGGAGGGAAGTCAACATCACGTGAATCCAGAAAACAAGTTTATTTTGTATGCAAAGAGGGTGTGATAAACTTACGGAAGTGTTCTGGTCGATCCCGGTTTTTAATCATTATACCAAATAACACCGATGACCAGTCAAAAGAATATAGCATTCGGCCAGTAATGCCCTTTTCTTTCATGCGTCTGGAGCAAAAGTAAACCTTAGGTAGTCTACCCCCACAGACGTAGACAATAACACGGATGACATGCTAAAAGAAAATAACATTCAACTAGTCATGACCTTTTTCTTAAATGCTTCCGGAGCAAAAGTCATCCTTAAGATTTTCTACGCCCGTGGCCGTAGACAATAAAATTCATGTGACACACTATGTATACAGATATATGAAATTATGTAAGTACTGCACACCTTCCATTTGAAAACCTAGATTGAGGCTCTCCAGGGACGGGGAGCCGTGCTCCGTTATACATTTTCTTAGTCTGTTCGTCCTCCTGTCCAGAAGTCAGCTATTTCAAAACATTCATGATCAATGAAAGCATTGGAAACTATATTTTAGGCGGGACGTCCAGTGGATACGGGAACGAACGTTTATTTGCGTAGTCTGGATCACAAAAACAAGATGACCACCACGTTCATATATGGTAAAACACTTTGATTTGAAACTCGTATTCTCTGGAACCAAATCGCCACCGACATCAGTACATGGTATGCAGCATTAGAAATTGTGTCCTTGCAAAAATTCGTCTTCAAATGAAGATCCTTGATTAACCTAAGCTTGTTTATACAGAGGTAACGTCGGTTGAGAGATTGGGTTGGTGTGAAGGTGCTGTATACAGCTTTCAATGCCGGGGCGTTCTTCTGTTTTTTGCCATTACGAAAACACGCCTATAAAAATGCGTGCAAATTCTATCGCCGGAAAAAGGAAATTCTATGATGAAAATGTGTTCTATTTTTCTTATTTCTGCTCAAAATATAGATTGTGGGTACTCGTTAGAACCGCCTCATCGAGGTGGTTCTAACGAGTACCCACATTCTATATTTAAGAGCAGAAATAAGAAAAATAAGGTATACCCCTGTAAACCACAGTTTTTCTATATAAAAGTGGGGTTCAAGGGGGTCAATATAATATAGGTGTTTTTCGTGATGTTTTGTCGGGTAATGGACTGTTTTGCTTGCTGCAGGTGCGGAATGGGGCTGTGATTCTTTGTTTTTGCGTTATTTCTCTATTCAATCTTTCCTTTTGTAACATCTCCTCTCTTGGGAGAAGGGCTGAGGTGGAGGGTTGTTTGGGGATTGGGCCATAGACCCACCGGTTATTGTCAGAGGGCGATCTTACTAAGTACTGGTAAACCACTGTGAGCGTCTAAGCCTGTCCAATAACAAGCAATGTAACTGACCGACCCTACATATCCTTATTCGTTGATATTGCCATAAAGGTACAAGGCACAACACACTGAGGTCTTAATTATCGCAGTTTTCGCAAATTTTCGCACGCATCATACCCTCTTTTGGTGAATGACTGTTGAAATGAACAGCCTGTGTGTGTGTGTGTGTGTGTGTGTGTGTGTGTGTGTGTGTGTGTGTGTGTGTGTGTGTGTGTGTGTGTGTGTGTGTGTGTGTGTGTGTGTGTGTGTGTGAGAGAGAGAGAGAGAGAGAGAGAGAAGATGTGTATGCGTGAGGCAGAAAGCTATGTCGCGCCTCTGGGGCACAAGTCACCGAACCATGAAATCTAGGCCGAGGTCAAACATTAATGCTTGCATAAAAGTTGCCACTGCTAGATGTAAGCGTGTACTTATTATTGAATGAGAAATGAATTTACTAATTTGGTTGAACACTTAAGTTGTTGCAATAGTTCACTAAGTCAGTGAACCATGCAATTTAGGTCAAGGTCAGATATGGATGCTTTCATTATAGATGTCATCCCTAGATACGAGTATGTATCATTAGGAAAACATGTCCGTCTCAAAAAATGTCGTCCAACATGGTGTCAGAAATTACACAATTTTGGTAAAAATTCTAACATCTTCCTTATTTCTGCCTTCAACATAGAGTGTGGGTGCTCGTTAGAACCGCCTCAATATTTTCTCTATATCAAGTGGGGTTTAGAGGGTTCTTCGTTTCACGGGCTTGTCATCATAATGCTAAGTATCATGTTCGTATTTACATGTAACATATGTCAGTTTTCAGCTCCGGTTTGTTGTTGACAATGGTCTGTAGCAAATATGTATTCATTGATTGTTCCAGCACACTACATGTATATACAATCGCCTGCAAAATTATACACTTACATTTACGAAAAGACAGTTCGCAAGACTATGATCCCCCCGCCATCGGCATGATGCCGTGAAGGTTTTCGCACGTGACCTCTATGTCAAGTCATGGACTCAGAAAACTTTAAATGTTGAAATTATTTAAGAGCTCATATTTGTAAAACTTATAATGGATTTGGTCCATATTTGGTTACATGACAGATAAACGTCTAAAGGTTTATTCAGCATTCTCGCGCCCATGCCAATGACCTCAAGGTCAAGGTCACGGATCAGAATTTTCGATGTCAACGTTTTAAATAAGAGCTCTTATTTTCAACCCATATAATGGATTTAGGTCGTATTTGGCATGATGAAAGATACAGGTGGTTTCTCCGGCTAATCCGTTCAGTTTTCGCCCACATCTGATTAATGATCAGTTCGAAACAAAAGAAATAATCCCGAAAGGGCCGTAAAACCAAAAAACAACGTCAATGTCACAGACTTATTTATTAATTTTTTATGAATTTGGTTCATATTTGGTGTGATGATACAACTTTTTCCCAAGATTTAAACGAAATAAGCCCCATCTACGCCGATGTCCTCAAGGACAGTTTTCCAGGCAAGCAATGCCGTCTTTTTTTTTTTAGTTTTTGCTACATGATTTTTTTTTCTTGGTAAGGATGGTCCCTGACGTATTGACAATTCTAGTTGTATGTGTCGATTTGAGGTACTATGAGCCTTCATCTCAATCGAAAGTCTAATTGCAGATTGTGGGTAATCGTTAGAACTACCTGTTTGTTTGTTTGTTTGTTTGTGTTGAGTTTTCAAGTCCTCGACAAACGTTGGAACATGTATTTAGGTCATTTTGGAGACGGTGCTTCCGATTTTGCGGGGCTTTTACCAGACGTTGAGATGAAATGACATCTTATACCCTACCGATCAAAGAAACCACTAGGGTTTAAAGAGCGGCCCAACTCGCACCACTTTTCTTGAGCAGGCTTTTGCATTATAAGCGGTTAACCAGTAATCAAGTTTGGTCGGTTTCAGCTCTGCGCGGAAGTACTATGCAGGCAAATCTATTTCTCCAAGCCCCGATGGGCGAAAGCGAGCGTCGGTTCTAAGTTACATCACGAAATATAGATTGTGGGTACTCGTAAGCCCAGCACTACGAGGCGCTTCCAACGAGTACCCTCAATCTCTATTTTAAAAGAAAACCCCAACCGCAAACACATACTAAAGTTTATACAAAGGGGTCAGTTTCGAGGGGTCTTCAATGCATGGGCATGTTTAAGTGATGGGCGTGATCTGCGAAGGTAAGCGAAATGGTATGGTATGTACCATACATTTAACAACGTTACTACAGAGATACATGTAAGCGTAGGTTTCTTTAACATATGCCGCCCGTTATCTTTTTTTTCCGGCTATGACCGAGACCAGGGACCAGTTTCATCAAAGCATTTGCGACGTATTTTCGTCTTAAAAAGATCGTACGAAGTTCTTACGACAAAAATCCTGTTTCATCAAATGCTCACAATCTGCGATGTTCGCACATTTTGTCGTATTTCTGAGATGAATATTTAGACGTCGCACATTGAAATTTTCGTCTTATCACAGCCATAGCAGAAGAAGATGACGCGCGGCATAGGTTAAATTGTTAAAAGGATGGTACGCAACATTTCATTTTGTTTATACCTTCGCAGATAACGCCCATTACTTATACAAGCCCACGCAATAAAGATCCCTCGAAACTACCCCACCCCTTGTTATAATCTTTAGGTTTTGGGTGGGGGTTTCTTAGTGTTTTTTTTTTTTTTTTGAAAATTTGAGATTGAGGGTACTCGTTAGAAGCGCATCGTCGTGGTTGTGCTTACGAGTACCCACAATCTATATTTCATAGTATAACTTAGAATTGACGTTCATTTTCGCCCATCGGGTTTGGCCTGCATAGTGCTTCCGCGCAGAGCTGAAACTGACCAACATTACGAAAACATGCCTATAGAAGTACATTTTAACCTCTATCGCCGAAAAAAAGAGAAAAATTTTGGGATAAAAATCGTGATATTTTTCTTATTTCTGCTCTATCGAGACGTGATAACGAGTACCCACGACATAAACTTTAGAGGAGAAATAAAGAAAAATGAAGTTTACCCCTGTAAACCCCAGTTTTACTGTATAAAAGTGGGATTCAAATGGTTTAAAATTATATATGCGTGATTTCCTGATGATTTGATTACTGGTTTGCCGTTTAGAATGTAACAGCCTAGCCAAGAAAAGTGGTGCGAGTGGGACCGCTCCTTACACCCTAGCGGTTTCTTTGGTCGATGGGGCTTAAGATAACATTCCATCTCAAGGCCGGGTAAAAGCCCCACAAAATCAGAAGTAGCGTCTCCAAAATGACCTATATACATGAACCAACAGTTGACGGGGGCTTAACAGCAAAATAACCGATGCGACGACCCACAATCTGCGATTAGACTTGTGATTAAAACGAAGACTCAGTGTACCAAAAATCGACACATCGAACTAGAATTGTCAATACGACACAGATGCCTCCGCCCGGGGACCATCCCCACCAAGGAAAAAAATAAATAAATAAAATAAATAAATAAATAAAATAAAATAAAGACAGCATTTCTAGCTTGGAAAACTGTCCCTGAGGATATCGGCGTAGGTGGGTGTAATGTCGTTTGAATCTTGGAAAATGTGTGTATCATCATTCCAAATATGAACCAAATTCATAAAAAATAAATTACTAAATCTGTGATATTGTCCTTGAGTTTTTGGTTTTAAGGCCTCTTTTATTTCGAGCCTATCATTAATCAGATGTGGGCGAAAACTAAACGGAGTAGCCGGAGAAATGACCTGTATCTTTCATCATACCAAATACGAACGGAATCCATGATATGGATAGGGAAATGTGAGCTCCTATTTAAACGTTGACATTAAAATATTCTGAGTCCGTGACCTTGACCTTGAGGTCATGGGCATGGGCGCGGGTATGCTGAATAAAACTTTTAATGAGTATCGATCATCGTACTAAATATGAACCAAATCCATTATATGGTTTTAAAAAATATGCTCTCTTAAGTAATTTCTACATTTAAATTTTTCTAATATGCATTGACCTAGAGGTTATAGTGATGGGCAAGTGTATTGCTGAATAAACCTATACATATCATCACATTTCCATCATATGGTATGGAAAATATGAGCTCATAAAAGTTTAGGTTCTTCCCGGTACAATGTCTTAACCTGAGGTCAAAGGATCACGTAAGTACATGGACGGAAGGACGTACGTACATGTGTGTACACTCGTATGTACGAAAAGCTTCACAGCATCCTGCAGATGGCACGCGTGGGGGTGGGGGTCATAGTCTTGCGTACTTTCATTTCGTCTATATTTTGCAGGCGATTGTATAATTGTGTATACATATATATAGCTATAGCACTTCGTTTCAAGTCAGGTTCTTTGTAATTTAAAATCAGTCATGTTGTAGAATCTATGTCGCAAATGAAATGAATTTATTTTTCATTGAAAGCAAAATCCGCTGGACGGCCTGACAGACGGCAATCAATGAATAATATTTGCTAAGACCATTGCCAACAACAAACCGGAGCTGAAAACTGCCATACGTTATACACGAAAACTTTCAGAGGCTTTTGATTTGTTTGATTTGAGATTTAACGTCCCCGTCAACACTGTAATGTTCCTTTTGGAGACGTTGTTTCCAATTTTGTGGGACTATTACCCGACATTGAGATGAAATGACATCTCAAGCTCTGTCCCAATGAAACCAATAGGGTTTATACGCATGGAAGGGCCGACTCGCACCGCATTGCCTGGGCAGGCTTAGTTGCCTGATTGGCCGAAACTAGCTAGTCTGGCCCAGAAAACATGGTCACTCCATATTTTCCAGTTTTGTGGTGTATTCATCGCATCCAAAGGATAATCCTTTTATATTTGACGTCACTACTGCTGATGTGTGGGAATGTGTGGCGGCCGCAAAAAGTCTCCCTGCCCAACATCATAGTGTAGTTTATATTTTCTTGTCCTTTGGGATCATTAATTCCATTGCGGAATTTTGAAAATATTTTGAGGGTCACTGATGAGGCTTAATTGTCCGAAACTAGCAAGTCTGGCGCAGGAAACATGGACACTCCATATTTTCCAGTTATGTGGTGTATTCCTTGCTTCCAAAGGATAACCCTTTTATAGAACATATTAGATCCTCGAAGCGGTTTACCAGTACTCGTGTGCGGGTCGGTTTCAGCTCTACGTGGTATGCATCATGCAGCCCATGTATTTCACGTTACGTTATATGCGGCGTCTTTGTTAAACAACGTCATGCATTGACCTTTTGTGTTAAAATCGTGCGTAAACTGTGTTTTAAGTTCATAAGATAAATTGAGTCTTGTATTCATGCCCTTGCTTTGCTGGATTTATTTAGGAAATAAAATGCTCAGCGAGTTCTCACCGTGATGTCATTCCTTTTCCTCAACTAATATTATAAACTCAACGATATACGTGCACTCATGGAAGAGGCCCGCCCGCATTAACTGACAAACGTGCTTGTGAAATGTTCATTATAACGTTAAATCAACGCTTATCTGACGTCACGACGTCCACAAACAGCCCAACTCGCCAATGGTAAAGCGGGAAGGGATTCAGACAATTGACATCTGTATCTTACAACAATGAAATGGCAACACAAGTTTGAAGCAACATAGAATCAACATTGATTCTACCTTGTTTGTAGTGAATATTCATCTAGGTCCACAGGAACAATAATTTTAAAGCGTGTAATCTACCTTACACGGCTATTTCAAGACGGCACGTGATCACGCATGTGACAATAAGTGGCCCTGTTTAAGCGCATATTCAAAATTACGACTTATTTTGGTGAAACGCAAATTTAGCTCGTACGAACACTTTGCGATGTTTTGATGAAACTGACGTACGCAGTTCTTTAAAAAGTGCGTACGAGCAATTTAAGATTAATCGTACGATGTTTATTGATGAAAATGGCCCCAGGAGCATACAAGTTGGCTTCTTTAAAAAGAATCCAAAGGAAAGGTCTGCTGCTGTCTAGACAGCAGAACGAACAAAGCATTATCACAATAGTAATGATTATACTAATAAACATAATAATAATAAAAGTGCGTAATGTTTGTCTTTTGCAAACATGATCAACCCTTATTTATTCGCTTTAGAACCTTAAAATCAAGAATGATCAAATACCACTGTCATTTGTTGAATTGCTTTTATTTTTCAATAGCAGTCATAAGACTTAAAACTAAGATGAGAAATTCTAAAACTGTATAATTTGCATTTCCTGTTTTTAAACTTTAGCTGAGACCTCAGAACAAATCAGTGGTAGAATTGGCAACTACACCAATAGCTGCCATACGTCTTGCCAGCGAAAGGCAAGGAAAAAAAGAGAAAGTGGCCACGGGGTCATGGATACCATCGGCATATGCAACCATGTATTGCAAAGCACAATTTTTAAAGTTTAAGACCTTGATCTCAATTTCTAAATAGTAAGTTTTTGACCTTGATCTTCTGACAGCAGTATCTTTTCTGCACCCATAAAAGTGTCTACATACCTAATCTTAGGTTGAAAACCACAACAATACAAAAACTTTAACATGACTATCTCAATCAAAGGTCAAGTGTGCGGTCTTGGCAGCTGAAGTCAAATCAGTGTTATTGAACTTTGTCAGCTGTCAAGTAATACCACATATCAACTTCCAATAACATAAAATATAGAGATCAAATGTTTTACATAAACAAGTAACATAATATTACGCAAAGTTCTGTCACTGTTACCTTTACCTTCTGTGTCAGCTGGAGCAGCAGCCACGCGACTGTAACTATACATTATCTGCTGTTAATTATAATATATCATACAAAACCCCAATCAACATCGCATATCCCCACGCCACTACATAATCTACTCATCATGCCGTTCACTTTGATATGTTACACGACCATGTTCTGGAATTTTTTATTTTTGAACCCCGCGGGCCCTACCCCCTGGGCCCACCCCTAGGTGTGTGATCGAAATTCCGAAAGTGTCATGCATTTCCCAGACCAAAGGTCTATCAGTTCCCAAAGTTTCAAGTTTCTATCTATAACCGTCTAGGAGGAGTTATCCGGTAAGACGGACGGACGGACAGACGTACGTACGTACGTACGGACGGACGGACGAATAACAACGAATACAATTACAATAGCCCCACTTTTTCTTTGAAAAGCGTGGGAATAATAATCCTACTGTTGCCTTGGCCATGCTTCTTGTGAAGAAATCAGGCATTTTGATGAGGTCTAATTGATCACTGATGAGGCCTAATTGGCCGAAACTAGCTAGTCTGGCCCAGAAAACATGTGCATTCCATATTTTCCAGTTCTGTGGTGTATTCCTTGCTTCCAAAGGATAACCCTTTCAAGAACATATTAGACGGTCTTGTCAATATACATCTGTTAGCCAAATCTTATCAAAATAAAACTTATATACCTGCAATCAGTTTGTGAATATTTTGCCTTGGCAATGCTATTTATGTAAAGAAATCAGACATTAAACAACATTGTTGACTATACCTTATCAATATATATCTGTTTGCTGAAAAATTGTATAAACTATCTCTAACGATTTGAAATTTATACGGCGGTGCAAGTTAGTGGAAATTGCCTCGGTGAGGCAAATTATAAGCCTCGGTGAGGCAAATTTTAAAGAAATCAAGCATAAGACAATCTCACTGGTAAGGTCTAGTCAATATGTATCTGCATTCAGTTTCTGAAAATGTTGCCTCGGCCAGGCCAGAAAGCTGGCATTAGACTGCTGGTGCTGCTGCTTGACGTAGTCTTGGAGCTGCCTTCTTGGTTCTGGCTGGGGGCTGGACTGCGCAGATCCTATCGTCAAACGACAGTGACACTCTGGTGCTGAAGGCCTGTGGTCACCTCAGGAATCCCATGAAGTCGGCATGACTTCAAGAAAGCCACAAGTGGCTCTTGAAGTACTCTTTCATAAATCCAGACATGTTGTGATATCGATCTGGACTAGCTGCTCAAGAGCTGAACAGAGAATAATCATGATGACACTGCTACGTTCGTTCGTTCGTTCAAGCTAAGGCATTTTACGTCTGCCAGGGGCGGACAGAACTCCATAGCTCCACAGCGAGACGTAAGTTATGTGCTTCTGGGCTGCGAATCGCGGCAGGCTGTCCAACAAGAGTTAATCGCGTTGGGCTACCTGTGCCCTACCGAGTAAAGTGAAGCACTGCCAGTTTTAGAAATTTTGAATGCCAGTCTAAATTGAACCGAAAATGTAGAGTAATCAGTGACAAATCGGTTGCAGATCACAATTTCTCTACTGTGCACGAGAGAAGAAAGTAGGCCAACGGTGCTCTCTTTTGGGGCCGCGCGATTTTGGCCATCGGACTTAGGCTGCAAATGAAGCATGCCTTTGCAAGTTTCCATACAGAAACAAGCGGCTAGTGGTCCAGGAAGAAGACTTGTCGCAAAACAGAAGTTGAGGCAATGATCAGGAATCGATACAATTCACAGCTCCAAGTCCTATTCCCATCAAGCAGGCAGGATGAGTGTGCAATGATCCAGATGTTGGTACAAGCCGTCGGCATCTCCTACCGGCTTGGCAATGCAGAAGTGCTGCTTGTAGAACCACCAAGCTCCTTGGACGAATCCATCGATCCCGCATCCGATGACTTCGACCCGTACAAACTGCCGTTCTCTAAATGTGACTGTGGCCTAACTTGTACACGTACTTGCAACACACTATACCATGCCTAGGCGCCCTCATTAACTTAGATACGAGCATTTAATAATAACTTTAGTCTGCCTGAGCAATCAAATTTATTTCCGCGCAGAGTACTTGCTACTATTATTTCGAGTAGTGGTTTTCAGTTACTGGATATCAGTATGTTACGTGTAACTGCAATGAAGTTGCGATTACAGGAATTACATTAGTTTTCTTATTTTTGTTATAAAACGTAGGTCGTGTTACGCGTTTGAACGACGCTAACAAGGAACAATATATATGTATAATGGATCCGTGCCACCCATAAGAAAGATAAGTTATTCCCAGCGGGCACATGACGTCTATGCAACGTTGACGTATATGCAACGTCGAACCAACGTCAATGCAACGTCATGCCAGTAAAACTGATTACACTGACACAGAAACTGTAGTGACTTTCAGCCTCAGCAATTGATTCGCTAAGGCTGATAAAATACCTTTTTCTCGTTGGAAAAGAGGCAGCTGATTACTTACTTTTCTTTCCGTTGCATTCTTACTGTATATCAAATATTTGGTTTGCTCTTCCTGTTGGAGGCATTAGTATTATGTTTTCTGTGATGTCACCTTTTCTTACCATCATCATTAGTATATACCGGCCCCGATAGCTCAGTGGTAGAGCGTCTGCTTCGGGAATGGGAGGTCGCGGGTTCGACCCCCGGCCGCGCCATACCAAAGGCGTAAAAATGATACTAGGAGCTCCCTTGGCTGACGCTCACATTATCAGGGGTAGTCCTTGGAAGATAAATGAAGGCAGGTAAGTATTTGTTAAAGGATACTTTGTTTGTCGCGAGAAAAGCTTATGCTATTTGTTTCGGATATGCGACGTTAAATAAAGCTCCTTTATCTTAATCTTTATCTTTATTTCGCTTTTTCTCAGTTCAAATATATTGTAAATCAGCGTCACGCATACGAAAGGACGTTGCCAGACGGTTCAACACTTTGCGGAAGCTGGAATAAGGATACATTCAATTACAGATATGTTGTGCCGCTTGCTAGCGAAAGGCAAGCTTTTTGTGAAACCTCATACTTGTAAATGGTAACTTTCATTTATGGTCATTTCGCCAAATAGACACACTACATAGAAAAAACTGAAGTATCCCTGCATATTTTTGACTGGTTCACATTGTTTCTTCGCGTTGAATATGATTGCAAATAGCAAATTATAGCGAGAAGTCTGCACTGGAGCGAAAATGCTTCAAATTTCACATAAACACTGTGGAAAGGTCCTGAGGGACCTTTCCAATAATTTCACTTCACTGTGAGTGAAATTATATGCTCCTGCCGAGACATTTCCAAAGTTAAGAGGAAAATTTCAATGTGCGATGTCTAAATTTTCATCTCAGAAATACGACAAAATGTGCGAACATCGCAGATCTCGAGCATTTGATGAAACAGGATTTTTGTCGTAAGAACTCCGTACGATCTTTCTAAGACGAAAATACGTCGCAAATGCTTTGATGAAACTGACCCGGCATCAATAAACATCGTACGATTAATCTTAATTTGTTCGTTCGCACTTTTTAAAGAACTGCGTACGTCAGTTTCATCAAAACATCGCAAAGTGTTCGTATGAGCGAAATTTGCGTTTCTCTAACAAAAGTCGTAATTTTGGCCTCTAATTGTCACATGCATGATCACGTACCGTCTTGAAATAGCCGTGTAAATGGATAACACGTTTTGAAATTATTGTTCAAGTGGACCTAGATGTGTATTCAGTACAAACAACGTTGATTCTATGTTGTTTCAAATTGGTGTTTCCATTTCATTACCGCTTGTTTGTTTTATTTGAAGTTTAATGTCCCCGTCAAAACTGTAAAGGTCATTTCCAATTTTGTGGGACTTTTACCCGACATTGAGATGAAATGACATCTCAAGCCCTGCCGCCCAATGAAGCCAACATGATTTATAAGCATAGACGGGCCGTCTCGCACCACATTGCCTGGGCAGGCTTACATCCTCTAAGCGGTTTACCAGTAATCGTGTGCGGGTCGGTTTCAGCTCTGTGTGGAAGCATCATGCAGCCCATCTATTTCTTCAAGCCCCGATGGGCGGGGGCTATCATCACATTTGGTATGATGATAGATACACATTTGAAGTTTTATTCAGCATACCCGTTCCATGCCCCTGGCCTCAAGGTCAAGGTCACGGCCTCAGAATTTTTTAACGTCAACGTTTTTAATAAGAGCCCACATATTCCAACCTATATAATGGATTTAGTTCTTATTTGGAATGACTGAAAGATACAGGTCGTTTCTCCGACTACTCCGTTTAGTTTTGGCCCACATCTGATTGATGAATAAAAGAAATAATCTTGAAAGGGCCGTAAAACCAAAACCCAAGGTCAATGTCACAAACTTAGTAATTAATATTGTTTGGATATGGTTCATATTGGGTATGATACACACTTTTTTAAGGTTTAAACGACATTACCCCTACCCACGCCGATGTCCTCAAGGACAGTTTTCCAGGCGAGCAACGCTGTCTTTTTTTCTTTTTCTTTTTTGGTCTTTTGTTCACAACATGTTTTTTTCTCGGTGAGAATGGACCCTGGGCGGGGCATCTGTGTCGTACTGACAATTCTAGTTTTGTTGTATCGATCTGAGGTACACCGAGTCTTCATTTTAATCAAAAGTCTAATCGCAGATTGTGGGTATTCGTTATTAGAACTATATACCTAAACGCGTCGGCTCTTTTGTTTGTTTGTATTGAGGTTTTAAGTCCCCGTCAACCGTTGGTACATGTATTTAGGTCATTTTGGAGACGCCGTTTCCGATTTTTGGGGGCTTTTACCCGACCTTGAGATGAAATGACATCTTAAACCCTACCGACCAAACAAACCGCTAGGATTTAAGGGGCGGTCCCACTCGCACCACAGTTCTTGGGCAGGCTTTTACATTATAATCGGTTAACCAGCAGTCAAGTCTGGTCCGGTTCAGCTCTGATGGGCAAAAGCGAGCGTTGGTTCTAGGTTACCTCATGAAATATAGATTGCGGGTACTTGAGGCACAACCACAACTTCTAATGAGTGCCCTCAATCTCTTATTTTAAAAACTAAGAAAACCCCACTCCAAACCCAAACTTAGGATTACAACAAAGGGGTCAGTTTCGAGGGGTCTTCATTGCATGGGCTTGTATTAGTAATGGGCGTGATCTGCGAAGGTAAGCGAAGTGATATGCTACGTACCATACTTTTAACAACGCCACTCATGAGATAATATAAGCCCCCGTGGTGTAGTGGTTACGTTACTCGCCTTGTAAACCAGGGGTCGCAGGATCGATCCCGGGTTTCTCCAGACTTTCGGATGAGTCTTTAAACAGAGGTCCCGTCCCCGTATGACCTTAGCTATTGGTGGGACGTAAAACTCAAACACTCACTCAAGAGATAAGTTTCTATAACCTCGAGATCTGCGATGTTCGCACATTTTGTCGTTTTTCTGAGATGAATATTTAGACATCGCACATTGAAATTTTCGTCTTAAACTTTGGACATGCCACGGGCATAGGCGCAGCATAGGTTATAGAAACCTATTCTCATTTTTAAAAGTGTTGTACGTAATTTGCCATTTCGCAATCGCAGATCACGCCCATTACTCATACAAGCCCATGCAACGAAGACCCCTCGAAACAGACCCCTTTGTTATAATCTTTAGTTTGGGTTGGGGTTTTCTTATTATTTTGTTTTAATAGAGATTGAGGGTACTCGTTAGAAGCGCCTCTTTGTTGTCGTGCTTACGAGTAACCACAATCTGTATTTCATGGTGTTACCTAGAACCGACGCTGGTTTTCGACCACCGGGGCTTGGAGACATACTGCTTCCGCTCAGAGTTAAAACCAACCAAACTTGATAACTATAGTTAAAAGTGGTGCAAGTGGGACCGCTTCTTAAGCGGTTTCTTTGGTCGGTAGGGTTTATAATGCCACATCACCTCAAGGTTGGGTAAAAGTCTTACAAAACTGAACGCAGCGTCTCCAAAATGACCTAAGTATATGTATGTACAGTGTACCAATTAAAACCTCAATGCAAACGAAAGAAGTTCTAACGATTACCCACAATATGCGATTAGACTTTTGATTAAAATGAAGACTCAGGGTACCTCAAATCGACACTTTAAACGAGAAGTATGAATACGACTCAGATGCCCCCACCCATGGACCATCCTCGCCAAGAAAAAAAAAACATGTTGCCAAAAAAAAAAAAAAAAAAAAAAAGACCGCATAGCTGGGCTGGAAAACCCCTTGAGAACATCGTCGTAGGTGTGGGTAATGTCGTTTAAATCTTGGAAAAAGTGAGTATCATCCAGATATGAATCCAATCCATAAAAATAAATTACGAAGTCTGTGACATTGACCTTGTGTTTTTGTTTTAGGCCCTTTCAAGATTATTTCTTTCATTTCGAGCTGATCATTTGTGGACGAAAACGAAACGGAGTAGCCGGAGAAACGACCTGTATCTTTCATCATACCAAATACGAACTAAATCCACTAAATTGGTCGGGAAATGTGAGCTTTTAAAACGTTGACATTTAAAAATTCTGAGTCTATAACCTTGACCTTGAGGTCATGGGCATGGGCGCGAGTATGTTGAAAATTGACCTTGAGGTCATGGGCATTGGTGCGGGTACGCTGAATAAACTTTAAATGTATATCTATCATCGTTCCAAATATGAACCAAATCCATGATTTTAAAATATGAGCTCTTAAATAATCTCAACATTTAAAGTCTTCTAAGTCCATGACTTGACCTAGAGGTCATAGGTATTGCCAGCGTATTGCTGAATAAACCTTTTAACCTATACATATCATCACAATCCCATCATATGGTCTGGAAAATATGAGCTCTTAAAAGTTTAGGTTCTTCCTGGTACAATACCTTAACCCGAGGTTGTAGGATCGCGCACGTACATGTACACCACATACGGAAGGACGTACGTACATGTGCACGACCGTGCTCTCGTATGTACGAAAACCTTTAATGTCGACGACGTTGGGAGGGGATCATGGTCTTGCGTACTGTCATTTCGTCTATGTGCAGGCGATTGTATAATTGCGCTTATATGTAGCTATAGAACAGTTTCTTTGTAATTTAACACTATTTGTACCAAATGGAATCTTACTCCTTATGTATCATTTCAAAATTTAGGGGTGTCAGGTTGCGTTTTCATCAAATTTTATTTGGAAAATGACTTAACTTTTAGCAAACAGTAGAAGCCCTGATCAGACGCCGCGTTCTGTGGCGTCTGATCTGGGCCTGCACTGTTTGCCAGGGTACCCGTTTTGGGGTTTCTGGTACTAAATGGGTAAAAATCAGTCATGCTGTAAGATCTGTGTAGCAAATGAACTGAATTTGTTTATCATTGAAAGGCTGGACGGCCTGACAGACGAACAATCAATAAAAAATATTTGCTACAGACCATCACGTACGCCCCTGCCCATCGGGGCTTGAAGAAATAGATGGGCTGCATGATGCTTCCGCGCAGAGCTGCAACCGACCGCACACAAGCACTGGTAAACCGCTTAGAGGATCTAAGTCTGCCCAGGCAAAGTGGTGCGAGCCGGACCGTCCATGCTCATAAACCCTATTGGTTCCATTGGGCGACAGGGCTTAAGATGTCATTTCATCTCAGTATCGGGTAAAAGTCCCACAAAATTGGAAGCAACGTCTCCAAACTGACCTATACAGTTTTGACGGGAACGTTAAACCACAAATCAAATCAAACAGACCATTGCCAACAACAAACCGGAGCTGAAAACTGATATATATTAAATACAAACACTTACAGAGCCTACGTCAGGTAACGTTATATGCGGTTCCTTATTAAACAACGTCATGTATTGACGTTTTGTGTTAAAATCGTGCATAAAGTGTGTTCTAATTTCATACGATAAATTGCTCTTGTTTCACTGAATTTATTAATGTGAGCGTGAAAAGAGCGAAGTCTCACATGTTATATAATATTATAATAGATGGCCTGCATGATGCTTCCACGCAGAGCTGAAACCAATCGCACGTGAGTACTGGTAAACCGCTTAGAGGTTCAAAGCCTGCCCAGTAAAAGTGGTGCGAGTTCGACCGTCCATGCATATAAACGCTATTGGTTTCATTGGGCGGTAGGGCTTGAGATGAAATTCAATCCATCTATCTATCTATCTATCTATCTATCTATCTATCTATCTATCTATCTATCTATCTATCTATCTATCTATCTATCTATCTATCTATCTATCTTCATATACTGAGTCGGTCATACTTGGCCATTATCTCAATGTCGGGTAAAAGTCCCACACAATTGGAAGCAACCTCACCAAATTGACCGATACAATGTTGACTGGGACGTTAAACATCAAATCAAACAAACAAAATCTAATATTATAAACTTAACAAAACAGGTGCACTCATGCTGATGACAGCCCCAGCCCTCCCCCCACCCCATCCCCACGCCCCACCCCCGGATTTACTGACAAACACGCTTGTAAAAGGTTCATTTTGACAACGTTAAATCAACGCAAGTCTGACGTCACGACGTCCTCAAAACAGACCAACTCGCCAGTGGTACAGTGGGAAAGGGGTCTAGATAATTAATATCTGTATCTTACGATAATAAAATGGAATCACAAGTTTGAAACAACGTAGAATCAACGTTGATGCACGTTGTTTGTACTGGATATACATCTAGGTCCACTGGAACAATAATTTTAAAACGTGTTATCTACTTTACACGGCTATTTCAAGACGGAGTGTGATCACGCATATGGTAATTAGTGACCCTGATTAAGTGCGACATAATTTAGTGAAACGCAAATTTGTCTCGTACGAACACTTTGCGATGTTTTGATGAAACTGGCGTACACAGTTCTTTAAAAAGTGCGTGCGAACAATTTAAGAAACTGGCCCCTGATAGAAACAACTTTAGTCAACTTACAAGACATCAATCATCTATCACTTCTACATAGACGAATACATTTCTTTTTTTCTGAATCTTGTCTAAACATTGAAAAAATGCATGTTTAAGTAGACATGTATCACACAAAAAACCATGCGACCATCGACCAATGGGATGAACAGATCAATCAATGAACAGTTCCCTCGCCAACTCATAAACTTCTCACTGACCAATGCACGGGACGATTTAAGTCGAATGGATACACATAAAAAGACACTGGTCAGCTGTTTGCTGATTTCTTACACAATGTTGCAGTATGTACAGGAAAAGTTGTAACGGATGTCAGTGGCATGTACAAGAAAGTTTGCTTTGAAATCCAAAGAGCCTGCTCCCGAAAAAATGAATAAATACTTTTGACGTACATGTCTGGACAAACAATGCAGTTTCAGATCCTAGAGGATCTGCATTCTATGACATTCACCCTACGTCTCTTGGACCCAATACGCTGCGATTTGGCAACGATGTTAAAATTTTAGGGTGATTTATATTTAGCTCACCTAAGCGAAAGCTCAATGTGAGCTTTTGTAATCCGACGTACGTGCGACGTGCGTCGTCAACATTTACCTCGTTAATCCTAGAGAGACCACAACTTTGCTTCAACCTTTATGAAACTACCAGAATGTTTGTCTCGGTGATATCTGGGTCAAGTTCGAATATGGGTCATGTCAGATCAAAAGTAGGCAAGTAGGTCAAATCATAGAAAAGCCTGTTAACACTCTAAGAGGCCACAGTTTTGGCCCAATCATCCTCAACCTTGCTAAGAATGATCCATCCTGACAATATGTTGGTCAAGTTCGAATATGGGTCATGTGGGTTCAAAAAGTATGTCAGTAGGTCAAATCCTAGAAAAAAAAACCTTGTTATCACTAGAGGCCACAATTTTGGACCAATCATCATCAAACTTGCTCATAATGATTATCTCGACAATATCTAGGTCAAGTTTGAAAGTGGTCGTGTGAGGTCAAAAATAGGTCAGTAGGTTAAATCCTAGAAAAGTCTTGTTAACACTCGAGAGGCCGTGATTTTAGTCTAATCATCATCAAACTTGCTCAGAATGATCATCTTGACAATATCTAGGTCAAGTTCGAATATGGTTTATGTGGGGTCAAAAAGTAGGTCAGTAGGTCAAATCATAATAATACCTTGTTAACACTCTAGAGGCCACAGTTTTGGTCAAATCACCACTCGACTTGCTCAGAATAATCATCCAGACAATATCTAGGTCAAGTTCGAATATGGGTCATGTTGGGTCAAAAAGTATGTCAGTAGGTCAATTTATAGAAAACCCTTGTTAACACTATAGAGGCCACAGTTTTGGTCCAATCATCATCAAACTTGTTCAGAATGATCATCTCTACAATATCTAGGTCAAGTTGGGATACGGGTAGTGTGGTCAAAAAGTAGGTCAGAAGGTCAAATCATAGAAAAACCTTGATAACACTCTAGAGGCCACAGTTTTAGTCCAATCATCATCAAACTTGCTCAGAAATGTTCTCTTTTGGTAATGCCATGGTCAGGAGGGGTATTTTATGAATATAATGTTAACTTTACCAAAGGGCCACCCCTCCCCCACCCCCTCCATTTGTCACCATTATTAGTTAGACTAAACCTGTTCATCTCCGTCTGGTGCACTAGGACCTGACCCTCAATGTCCACAAGGTGCCCAGATAGTGACATAAAGGTCAGCTCTGTATTGTCAAAGGAATGGATACCCCTCCTCCCCGACATCCTCTTGTCGCCATGAGTCATAGTTAGTTAGAATGAGCCCATTCATCTCCGTCTGGTGCATTAGGACCTGACCCTCAATGTCCCAAGGTGCCCAGATAGTTACATACATGTCAGCTCTGTATTGTCAAAGAGATGACTACCCCCAACCCCCACTCCACTACACACACACACACACAACACACACACGCACACACACAACACGCACACAACACACACACACACACACACCCCATGTCACGATTTGTCATTGTTAGGTAGTTAGACTGAGCCCATTCATCTCTGTGCGGTGCACTAGGACCTGATCCTCAATGTCCACAAGGTGCCCAGATAGTGACATACAAGTCGGATCTGTATTGTCAAAGAGATGGATACCCCTCCCCCCCCCCCCACCACCACCTCCACCACACGCACACACACACCCCTTGTCACCATGAATCATTGTTAGTTAGTTAAACTGAGCCCATTCATCTCTGTCCGGTGCACTAGGACCTGCCCCATAATGTTCACAAGGAGCCCAGATAGTGACACACAAGCTGGCGCTGTATTGTCGAAGGGAACGTTTGAAAGAAAACAACTTTGAACGAATGTTCCATGGGTGACACTCTGACAATTTTCCACTGAACATGCTAGCCACCAGAAAAAAAATGTATAACCCTTAAAATGACTTAAGTTCCTAAATAGCTAGATTGATTTTGAAATAATTTTACAGAAATGTTCCTTGAGTCACTGTCAGCCAAAATTGCTCTTACCCGCCACTCCACCTTATATTACCTACCATAAGGACCAGGTGAGTGATCCAGGGCCATCATGGCCCTCTTGTTTGTTTTATTTGTAAAGCCTTTTCATAATTATTTTACTTATATCGAGCAGATCCTTAGAGGTGAGCGATAAGTGAAGTACCCGAAGAGAAAAACACCTGACATTCCATTGCATCTCATCATTGTTTAGGTGTAAAAGCTATTAATTATCTAGTAAATAGGCTCAATTTGTTAGAGCAGCATACATAATGTCCGTTAACACAGGCATGAGGCTTTTCAGATTTTTTTGCAGATCTCAGATCTTTTGGTTTTATTTTATTTATTTTTTATTTTATTTTATTTTTTTTTTTATTTATTTATTTTTTTTTCTTTTTGCATAGTTACTTGTTTTTGTCTGAAAGTTGCAAAAATGTCATTTTCATATGAATTTCAGACTTTTTTCGCTCAGGTTTAAGATTTTTTCAGCAGTCCTCCAGCATCATGCCTGTAGCAGCTTTGGCAACAAGTGTTTATTTTAATTTATTTTAATAGGTTCTTTTCGATGCTGGGCACGTCAGTTGGGAATTAATAACAAGATTTAATGTTAATATTGTGCATCTGTAAAAAATAGTTATTATGGGGGAAAATTGTTCCTTTGCCCATTTTGTAACAAAAGGAATCTTCCACCTTATACTATATATACAGGTTAAGTCCATGTCAAAATATAGGGGGCCATGTTGTGTTTTCTTCAAGAAAACTACTTGAAAATTTGCTGGAAATTCCCGGTTCAAAAAGGTTTAAACATGAACAATAAATTAATATATAAATAAATAAATAAATAAATAAGATAAAAAAGGCTTTTTTGGTTCTCAGCATACTTTTATAAATATTTGGTATACCAGGCATAGACCACTTTAGGACCACTGTTGCCCTAGATCAGCAAGTTTTTTTGTTTGACTTTAACGTTATCGTCAACACAGTATAGGTCATTTTGGAGACGTTGCTTCCAATTTTGTGGGACTTTTACCCGATTGAGATTAAATGACATCTCAAGTCCTGTCGCTCAATGAAACCAATAGGGTTTATAAGCATGGACGGTCCGCCTCACACCGCGGTTCCTGGACAGGCTTAGATCCTCTAAACGGTTTACCAGTACTGCTGTGTGGACGGTTTCAGCTCTGCGTGGAAGCATCATGCAGCCCATCTATTTCTTCAAGCCCCGATTGGCGGGAGCAAGATTAGCTTGTTAGAATGATAACATATTTTAGGATAAAACAAACACAAGATAGGTTCATCTGAGTTATTGCTTATTCAAATAAGACTACTCACTAACTGCTTTGTTTGATTCGAGGTTTAACGCCCCCGTCAACACTTTATATGTCATTTTAGAGACGTTGCTTCCAGTTTTGTGGGACTTTTACCCGACATGAGATGTTATGGCACCTCAAGCCCTGTCGCCCAATGAAACAGGGTTTATAAGCATGGACGATCCGACTTGCACCGCTCTACCGGGACAGACTTAGATCCTCTTAAGCTGTTTACAGTATTTGTGTGTGGTCGGTTTCAGCTCTGCGTGGAAGCATCATGCAGCCCATCTATTTCTCCAAGCCTGGATGGGCGGGGTCCAGCAAAGTCATGCTGCAGAATTATGTTTATGTTAACTCGAAACTCGACATTTTTAAATCGATACTCGACATTTTTAACTCGATACTCGACAATTTTAACTCGATACTCGAATTTTTTTAACTCCATAATCGACTTTTTAACTCGATACCCTGCAATTGTCGACTTTTTATCTCGATACTCGACTTTTTCAACTCGATACTCGACAATTTTAACTCGATACTCGACACTTTCAACTCGATACTCGACATTTTTGACTCGATACTTGACAATTTCAACTCGCTACTCGACTTTTCTAAATCGATACTCGACAATTTTAACTGGATTCACGATATTTTCCACTCGATACTCGACGATTTTGACTCGATACTCGACATTTTTCACTCGATACTCTACAATTTTGACTCGATACTCGCCAAAAAGAAACCTACCTCTACAAAAGAAGGTCTGTTACTAAAGGCAGAAGATTTTCTTGAAAAACAAGACACGTTAGCAATTTGTTTGATTTGAAGTTTAACGTCCCTGTCATTTTGAAGACGTAACTTCTAATTTTGTGAGACTTTTTTATCCGACATTGACATGATTGAGGAGAAATGACAATTCAAGCCCTGCCGCTCAATGAAACCACAATGGACGGTCTGACTCGTACCCCTTTTCCTAGGCAGGCTAAGTCCGTCTAAGCAGAAATTATATGCGGTCAGTTTCAGCTCTGCGAGGAAGCATCATGCTGCCCAACCTATTTCTCCAAGCCCTGATGTGCGGGGGCCGGGACACGTTAACAAATCCATATAACGAATAGCCTTGTAAACATTGTAAACCACACTTTATCCGCCCCACCCATCGGAGCTTGGAGAAATAGATTGGGCTGCACAGTGTTTTCACGCAGAGCTGAAACCGACTGTACACACGGGTACTTTTTAACCGCTTAGAAGGTCTAAGCCTGACCAGGCAAAAACAGTGCAAGTAGGACCGTCCAAGCATATACATTTTGGCGGGGGGGGGGGAGACGCCATTGTAGCACACGGTTGTGTCAGGGCTACGTTGTCTGAAGATGACGTCCATATAAAGCAATCAATGAGGCTGAGTTAACGAGCACCCACGACCTATCTTTGCAGTATTGATAAGAATATGATCACATATTTTCACCAGTTATGTCATAATATCATAACATATTTTCACCACTTATGTCCTAATATTATAACATATTTTCACCAGTTATGTCATAATATTATAACATATTTTCACCACTTATGTCCTAATATTATAACATATTTTCACCAGTTATGTCATAATTTAGGAGATATGAACGAATGTACTAGGTGTCCAGTGGCGATTCTTGCTCAGAATAACATAGGAGGAAACATCTCCTTCAACCAAAACAGGTGAACAATTATGATTTTTTAGTGAGAAAAATCTTCACCAATTACATTTCGCAATGAGATTTACTACCATTTAGCACATTTCAATGACATTTTGGGTTAAAAGAATGAGCAAATCTCTCAAAATCTCATCCGAAAATTATTCCACCAGACCTTGACTTCAAGACGGACCGTAGCAGACGACTCATATTTAAGAAAACCAAACATGAGTTTCTTGAAGGAGTGTGCAAAAGCCGACATTAGTCTTTCAGTCTTCACTATAGCAGAGGACTGTACAAGAGGTCTTTCAAAAACCAAATCTGTCCAATCTTTAAGATAGGAAAAACAAACAAACACCCAACCTTGAAGGAGTATGCAGAAGACATAGCTCAAGATCTGACATTAGTCTTCAGGTTTCAAAACAACAGGGGATTGAAGAAATATGTTGGCTGCATGATGTTAAACCGCTTTGAGGACCAAAGCCTGCCCAGGCAAAGCGATGCGAGTCAGACCGTTGGTTTCATTGGGCAACAGAGTTTGAGATGTTATTTCATCTCAATGTGGGGTAAAAGTCCCAAACAATAAGAAGCAACGTCTCCAAAATGACCTATATAGTATTGACGGTTACGTTAAACCTCAAATCAAGTTCCAAGGGGGTTCTTCTGTCGCGGTTTATCTTTGTTATGGTTTGTGTTTGAGTGTGTATATCGCTTATACTTTTTGTTTTGGATAGCTAATTGGCCATTTTGTGTGAAAGTAATGTCGTTTCGGCGTTGCGCTGTTGATGTTTCTATTAGGGTCTGTTATTTCATGTTTGTGTTTCTTGCCCTTTGATGTCTCTGATGGGAGCTGTGGGTTAATTGTATCGATTCCTGATCATTGCCTTCACTTCTATTTTGTAAAGACTTGCAGAAAAGAAATAATAAACAAGAGGGTCATGATGGCCCTGGATCGCTCACCTGATTCTATTGTACAAACGGAATTGTGGGTAATATATGGAGTAGAAGTCATTTTGAGAAGTAGAAGTCATTTTTGATGAAATGACATCTCAAGCCCTGCCGCCCAATGAAACCAATGGGGTTTAAATGTATTGATGGTTCCACTTGCACCACTTTGCCTAGAGAGGCTAAAACCTTCAAAGTGGTTTACCAATACTCCTGTAGAAGCACCTTGCTGCCAAGGTGGGTGGGGGCAAAACATTTCAAAAGACATCTGTCTCTAAAAGGAAGTAATTTTATAGGAATGTTCCATGAGTGACCCTCTAACAAAATTGCTAAAAATATTTTGCTTAACTGAGCATGATGGCCACCACAGCTAAAAACCTCAAACCTCATTCCTGTCAAATAATTTCATAATCAATCCACTGGTTAAGGAAAAGAAGTTGTTTAAAGGTTTTGTTCACCAAAGCGGCATAGTATGAGCAATTTTGGTGGAGGGTCACCCAAGGAACATTCCTGTCAAGTAATTTCAAAATCCATCCACTGGTTAAGGAGAAGAAGTCGTTTAAAGATTTTTTCTATTTTTAGCTCTGGCAGCCATCTTGTTCACCAGAGCAGAATGGTTTGAGCACTTTTTGTAGAGGGTCACCCAAGGAACATTCCTGTGAAGTTATTTCAAAATCCATCTACGGGTTAAGGAGAAGAAGTTGTTTAAAGTTTTTTTCTATTTTTAGCTCTGGTGGCCATTTTATTCAACCGAGCGGAACGGTTTGAGCAATTGTGGTAGAGGGTCACCGAAGGAACATTCCTGTGAAATAATTTCAAAATCCATCCACTTGTTAAGGAGAAGTCATTTTAAGGTTTTCTATTTTTAGCTCTGGCGGCCATTTTGTTGACCTGAGCAGAACGGTTTGAGCAATTTTGGTAGAGGGTCACCCAAGGAACATTCTGGTGAAATAATTTCAAAATCCATCCACTGGTGAAGGAGAAAAGTGTGTTTAAAGGTTATTCTGTTTTTAGCTCTGGCGGCCATTTTGTTAACCTGAGCTGAACAGTTTGAGCAATTTTGGTGGAAGGCCACCAAAGGAACATTCCTGTTAAGTGATTTCAAAATCCATCCGCTGGCAAAGGAGAAGTCGTTTAAAGGTTTTTCTATTTTAAGCTCTGGTGGCCATTTTGTTCACCCGAGCGGAACAGTATGAAAAATTTTGGTAGAGTGTCACCAAACAAACATTCCTGTGAAACAATTTCAAAATCCATCCACTGGTTATGGAGAAGAAGTCGTTTAAAGGTTTTTCTATTTTTAGCTCTGGCTGCCATTTTGTTCACCCGAGGGGAACAGTGTGAGCAATTTTTGTAGAGGTTTACCAAAGGACATTTCCTGTGAAATAATTTCAAAATCCATCCACTGTTTAAGGAGTAGAAGGTGTTTAAAGGTTTTTCTATTTTTAGCTCTGGTGGCCATTTTGTTCACCTGAGCGGAACTGTTTGAGCAATTTTGGTAGAGGATCCCCCAAGGAACATTCCAGTGAAATAATTTCAAAATCCATCCACTGGTTAAGGAGAAAAAGTCGTTTAAAGCTTTTTCTATTTTTAGCTCTGGCGACCATTTTGTTCACCCGAGCGGAACGGTTTGGGCAATTTTGGTAGAGGGTCACCGAAGGAACATTCCTGTGATGTAATTTCAAAATCCATCCACTAGTTAAGGAGAAAAAGTCGTTTAAAGCTTTTTCTATTTTTAGCTCTGGCGGCCATTTTGTTCACCCGAGCGGAACGGTTTGAGCAATTTTGGTTGAGGGTCACCAAAGGAACATTCCTGTCAAGTAATTTTGAAATCCATCCACTGGTTAAGGAGAAGAAGTCCTTTAAAGGTTTTTCTATTTTTAGCTCTGGTGGCCATTTTGTTCACCCGAGCGGAATGGTTTGAGCAATTTTGGTAGAGGGGCACCCAAGAAACCTTCCTGTGCAATAATTTCAAAATCCATCCACTGGTTAAGGAGAAGAAGTTGTTTAAAGGTTTTTCTATTTTTAGCTCTGGTGGCCATTTTGTTCACCCGAGCTGAACGGTTTGAGCAATTTTGGTAGAGGGTCATCCAAGGAACATTCCTGTGAATCAATTTCAAAATCCATCCACTGGTTAAGCAAGAGAAGTCGTTTAAAGAATTTTCTATTTTTAGCTCTGGCGGCCATCTTGTTCACCCGAGCGGAACAGTTTGAGCAATTTTGGCAGAGGATCACCCAAGGAGCATTCCTGTGAAATTAGATCAAAATCTGTCCAGCAGTTTTGGAGGAGAAGTTGTTTAAAGCAAAAGTTGACGACGGACGGACGCACGCACGGACGACGGACAAAGACTGATCCCAATAGCTCACCTTGTGCTCAGGTGAGCTAAAAAAAAAACAATGTCATCTAATCTTTTCATCATGGTTGAAGTTGAACCCATGGCAGCGAGGCTGCTACTTTTTGGGTGGATTGTTCATTATCGATCTAAAGTTACTAACTAAAGATCTGAAGCTTCCTATCTGTGATCGACCACGTGACCGTCGCTGCCCATTCACAAAATTTAGGTACCGGTTACTTATAGCAGCGCTAGTCTTCTCCTGAGACACCAGAACACAGTGTAAAAATGAAATACGGACTGGGCTTGTGAACTGCGGCATTGGCAAACAGTGCGTCTAATCAGGGTCTTCGTTGTTTACTTAAAATACTGGCATACAAGACAGAGACGCAACAGAATAAGTATGGGTTCAGCATTATTTTTCCCAGCTCACACTCAAAGACAAGTGCTGCTAGTGCTTACCCTGCAAGGAAATCAACGATAACGCACCACTGTAACATACATGTAGTGCGCTTTCTTTATCTTCCTAACAGTTAGTTTTCTGGTGAAAATTTGTGATATTCCTCCTGTTTATACTCTTTTTTTCTACGGTCATTCTCTCCCTTCCGCTGATCATAGAAGGGCAGTTGTCAGTTTCTGGCGAAAGAATGTTCACTGTACTGGTTAGCCGCTTACGTATAAGCATGTCCAGGAAAAGTTTGAATAGGTAAACGGACCGGCTCAAAAATGACCTGAATAGTATTGACTGGGCCGTTAAACTCGATTAATAATATATATATAATTGAAATAATATTGACGTGTTAACGTGGTGATCTGGGTCTACGCTGTTGTTTCAATGCGAGAGAATTTAAATTTACAATACATGAAATTAACCATATACAGCTGAACTTCGATCGGTCGAACCCCTTTGGGACCATAAAAAATTGTTCAAGACAAGGGTAGTTCGAGCCATTGAGGGTTACTATTAGAGCCACACCATAATGCATAATGCAGATGATTTTGGGATATCTTTTCAGCGTTCGGTACAATACTCGTAAATCATGTTGTTTGTACTCATCGAGGCGATGCTATTGAGTACACACAGCAGACATTTGCAGGATAAAAGAAGGAAATCTTCCTAACCCACTGCATGCGGGAAACCCCTAAAAGGGTAGCTTGGCAAACATTGCAGGCACAAAGCAGACGCTACAGAATATGGCGTCTGATCGGGCTCTGCACTATTTGCTAATAGAATTTTCCGTCAAAAATAAGATAACAAGAGGACCATGATGGTCCTATATCGCTCACATGAGCTAAGAACTCAGTGGGGGAAGATGAAGCTACATTCCAAAATACAAAGACCTGGGCTTCCGGTTTGAGACAAGATTTTAAAGGTTTTTCCCTAATATGTCTATGTAAAGCAAGTGGGCCTCGGGGCAAGCCATTTTTGGCCCCTGGGCTATAATTTGGACAATCTTGCTAGAGGTCCACTCATTGAAGCTTCATACCAAATATCAAAGATCTGGGCCTTCTGGTTTCAGACAAAAATTTTTTAAAGATTTTTCCCTTATAAGTCTATGTACAACAAGTAGGCCCCAAGACGAGGCCATTATTGGCCCCATGGCTATAATTTGAACAATCTTGGTAGAGGTCCACTAGATGAAGCTACATACCAAATATCAAAGACTTGTGCCTTCTGGTTTCAGAGAAGATTTTTGAAGGGTTTTCCTGTATAAGTCTATATGTAAAACCAGTGGGCCCTTGGGCGGGGCCAGTTTTTGCCCCAGGGCTATAATTTGAACAATCTTGGTAGAGGTCCACTAGATGAAGCTCCATACCAAACATCAAAGACCTGGGCCTTCTGGTTTCTGACAAAAAGATTTTTAAAGGTTTTTCCCTTATAAGTCTATGTAAAACAAGTAGGCCCCAGGGCGGGGCCATTATTGGCCCCAGGGCTACAATTTGAACAGTCTTAGTAGAAGGTCACTAGATGAAGCTACATACCAAATATCAAAGACCTGGGCCTTCTGGTTTCAGACAAGAAGATTTTTAAAGTTTTTCCTGTACTAGTCTATCTAAAACCAGTGGGCTCTGGAGCGGGCCAGTTTTGGCCCCAGAGCTATAATTTGAACAATCTTGGAAGAGTTCCACTAGGTGAAGCTACATACCAAATATCAAAGACCTGGGCCTTCTGGTTTCAGACAAGAAGATTTTTAAAGGTTTTTCCCTTATAAGTCTATGTAAAACAAGTGGGCCCCGATGCGGGTCCATTTTTGGTCCCAGGGCTATAATTTGAAAATCTTGGTAGAGGTCCACTAGATGAAGCTACACACCAAATATCAAATACCTGGGCCTTGTGGTTTCAGAGGAGAAGATATTTCCTATATAAATCAATGTAAAACTAAAGGGGCCCAGGGCGGGGTTATGTTTGGCCCCAGGACTATAATTTGAACAATCTTGATAGAGGTCAACAAGACAAAGCTTCATACCAACCATCAAATACCTGAGCCTTCTAGTTTCAGACAAGAAGATTTTTAAAGGTTTTCCCTATATAAGTCAATGTAAAACCAAAGGGCCCCGGGGCAGGTGCATTTTTGGCCCCAGGGGTATAATTTGAACAATCTTGGTAGAGGTCAAGTAGATGAAGCTACACACCAAATATCAAAGACCTGGTCCTAGCTGTTTCAGAGCAGAAGATTTTTTAAGATTTTTCATATATAAGTCAATGAAAAACCAAGGGGCCCCGGGGCAGGGGCATTTTTGGCCTCAGGGCTATAATTTGAACAATTTTGTTAGAGGTCCACAAGACGAAGCTTCATACCAAATATCAAATATCTGAGCCTTCTGGTTTTAGACAAGAAGATTTTTAAAGCTTTTCCCTATGTAAGTCTATGTAAAACCAAATGGCCCCAGTGAGGGGGCATTTTTGGCCCCAGCACAATAATTTGAGCAATCTTGGTAGAGGTCCACTAGATGAAGCTACATACCAAATATCAAAGGCCTGGTAGAGGTCCACTAGATGAAGCTACATACCAAATATCAAAGGCCTGGTAGAGGTCCACTAGATGAAGCTACGTACCAAATATCAAAGGCCTGGTAGAGGTCCACTAGATGAAGCTATGTACCAAATATCAAAGGCCTGGTAGAGGTCCACTAGATGAAGCTTCGTACCAAATATCAAAGGCCTGGGCCTTGTGGTTTCAGAGGAGAAGATTTTTTTAAGTTTTCATTAAAAAAATCTATTTTCGGCTCCCCTGACCTTGATGTGCAATGGACCGGAACAATTTGAACAACTTTGAAAGGGGACCACCTAAGGATCATTCCTTTGAAGTCTTGTCAATATCCGATCAGTGGTTTAGGAGGAGATGTCATTTGAAATTGTTTACAGACAGACACACGCACAGATGCACTGACGACATACGAAAAGTGATCACAAAAGCTCACCTTGTCATTACAGGACAGGTGAGCTAAAAAGGTAAAAATGAAACAAGAGGGCCATAGTGGACCTAGGTCGCTCATCAGATCCTTATTGCAGAATGGGACCAAACAGGGTAGGTGTAATCCTTGGACTAAATCAGTTGGATTATTGGATATTGGAAAAATCCAACTGAATCCAAGTTGGAAAAATAGGGGTGTATTCCTTGGACTGTTCACCTGTTGGACTATATTTTGAAGATAAATTTAATTAATTTTATCATGTAATAATATGAATCAAGTTTTTCAATTTTGGAAATTAATAATTTTCAAAATTACTCTGTTTTCAGATAAAATGCATAATTACTGTAAAGTCTCTTTTTTCAGTTTTCTTTTTATTTTTGTTTTTTGTTTTGAAACTGATGGCCATAGCCTGAAAGCTTATTGTAAATGAATGTTGAAAATGCACCCAAAATGAGAGACAAAAAAGGAATGATTGGAATGTTAAAGGACTTTATAGTAAAGAAATATGAAAATACACATCCCCAAAATGAGAGGAAGGAGAATAATGACTGAACCATACAAAATTTAAACCACAACAATGCTTGATTGCTTAACTCAATTGATTTAAGCCAGATATCAGCCGCCCGGGATATCAGTTTCTACTTATCAATTGATAACATTTGCATCAAAGAGATCTTTTTCAGGCAAATTTCATTTAAACAAGGACCACTCAAAAAGATAATACTGAATTAATCCAGTGAAATCAAATTTGAATAAAGGTGGGCTATTCCTTGGACTATTTACCTGTTGGACAATAAATATACTTTTGGGGTAAAAATCATAAAAAATCATAAAAAAAGTGACAGCATTAAATGCATGAACATTAGGGTAACACACCCATGAAAAATAGGGCAATTTTTCATGGCTCTAAAAATGGCATTTTTCCTACGAAAAATTGCGATATTTTCCTTATTTCTGCTCTAAACTTAGATTGTGGGTATTCGTTAGAACCACCTTATTGAGGCGTTTCTAATGAGTATCCACAATCTATGTTTTGAAGCAGAAATAAGAAATAATGTATACCCTTGTAAACCCCACTTTCTCTATATAAAGTGGGGTTTACCAGAGTATTGATTTCATGGACTTGTTAACATAATGACATATAGTTAAGACCTGATCAGACTGCTCTGATCAAGGTCTACACTGTTTTCTCTTCTGTCCAAGTCTTTTGAACGCTTTATTAGCTGGAAAATTCAACTTGTTCATTTTTTAGGATAATTACAGCACATGCTCAAGGTGTCCCAATTTTTAGGATTATTATGGTAACTGAATTCAGATGCCATATAAATGATAGTTTAGGCTTAGGCTATAGAATTTTTTATTTTCTGGTTCTCACGTCAGCCTCCCTAAACTTTTCAAAAATAAAAATGAAAGTGACTGAAGGAAATTTTAGTTTTATTATTTCCTCCAACTGCTCAATTTTTGGGAAAGGTATAAGTTTGAGGACTTTTACTGGAGGACCAGAGGACTGAGGACCAAGTCCTCTAGAGGAACAGGGGTATAATTTGAGGACCAATTACAGGAGGACCAGTGCTTTAATCAGCCATATAATGGCTATGTTAATTGAAGATTATTACTGTTTATTGAAAATGACACCTACTGCTATGGTATATCACCTCATGGGCATATATAATTTTTAAGCGCACGTCTCCGGCCAAAACCCTAACTTTTATGTATTGTGAAATGGCGTTTTACTAAATAAGTGTATGAATGCTATGCTTTTTGCACTGTGCATGTGCCAAATTCATACCGCACAGATTCAAACGCCATGATATTTCATGCTATTGTGTGTGTGTGTGTGTTCTTGTTCATACTTGTGTGTGTGTGTGTGTGTGTGTGTGTGTGTGTGTGTGTGTGTGTGTGTGTGTGTGTGTGTGTGTGTGTGTGTGTGTGTGTGTGTGTGTGTGTGTGTGTTTGTACAGTGAGAATGTGTGCGGTGTCTTGAGAGAAGCTGGCGGTGCCATTCCCAATGCATGCCTCTATGGTTGTGATCCCCTTGAGCCCCACTTTTATTTAGTGGAACTGGGGTTTGTGGGGGTATACATTACTGTAGTCCTCGTTCTTCTGGAGCATGGATTGTGGGCTCCCATTTTGGGCCGCCTCAATGAGGCGGTTCTTGCGGGTGCCTATGGTCTGTGTTCTAGGCGGGAATGTTAAAGGTATCAGATAGTGAAAACTTCCATAAGCCGGTTTTTCTCCGGGCAGGGCCCACTTTCATATATCTGTATATCATGGTATACAGTTTTTTTATAAATGCTAATACTTGAAATAACTCAAGTTTTACTGTCTCTCACAATTCTTTTAGAATGGCAGTTGTATATGTACTTGTTAGTTTTAAATATATGATAAGTTTTAATGTATATATATACACTGGTGAGACAAAAATAAACGATACTACTACTACTACTACTACTATATACAGAAAAAGGGGAAAAAATAAAATAAATAAAAGGAAAAACATGTTATTATGCTCAGGAAATTTTTCACCATATAATTTTATGAAATATATTTTTGGCATCTTGTTTCTCTGATAAAAATAGTCAGTTGAAATTAGAATTTCCCTACTTTCTATATACTTGATATAATCCATCTGTTTTTTTTTTTTTTTTGTTTTTTTTTTTAATTTACCAACTGCATGATGAACAGTGAAGATCATGATCAGATGGCATCTTGTTACTCTTTTAAAACTGTTCACTTAAAATTAGAATTCCTCTACTTTCAATATACTTGTACTTAATATAAGCTATCAGTTAAATTCGCAAACTGCATGATGAACAGTGAAGATCCTGATCAGAGTGCACCTTGTTACTCTTTTAAAAATGTTCACATACATAGAATTTCTCTATGTTCCATGTACATGTATTTAATATAAGCTATCTTTTAAATTCACAAACTGCATGATGAACAGTGAAGATCCTGATCAGATGGCATCTTCTTACTCTTTTAAAAGTTTACACTTGAAATTAGAATTTCTCTACTTTCATTATACTTACTATAAGCTAACTGTTAAATTCACAAACTGCAAGATGAACAGTGAAGATCCTGATCAGATGGCTTATCTGGAGCTACGGTTTTATGCTCAGAAATTTTTCACCTTAGAAATAAATCGGAAATAAATTTTTGGCATCTTGTTACTCTCATTAAAATTGTTTAGTTGAAATTAGAATTTCTCTATTTTCTACGTACTTAATGATATACTATTTTGTTTGTTTGATTTGAGGTTTAACGTCCCCGTCAACACTGTCAAGGTCATTTTGGAGATGTTGCTTCTAATTTTGTGGGACTTCTACCCAACATTGAGATGAAATGACTTCTCAAGCCCTGTCGCCCAATGAAACCAGTAGGGTTTATAAGCATGGACGGACCGACTCGCACCGCTTTGCCTGGGCAGGCTTAGATCCTCTAAGCAGTTTACCAGTACTCGTCTGTCTGTCTGTCTACTGATACTGCGCCGGTCACATTTGACCATTACCGCAGGTGTACATTACATACACTCCAGGTTTGCAGGATGAAAGCCTACACAGTAATCATGTAAATACAGTAGGAGTCTTTAACTTGCACAGGCGATGGTTCTCCCTGCACAGGGGCCTCCAGTTAAGGCCCCGATCTGAAGGACGGTGCACTTTATGACATTCATCCCTGCAAATGATGCCAATGGAGCGTGTTCGGACACCGAAATTTTATCGCCGCTGCCGGGGATCGAACCCGGGACCTCTAGCATCAGAGGCAAGTGCACTAACCACTGAGCTATCACGCTCCACTCGTGTGCAGGTCGGTTTCAGCACTGCATGGAAGCATCATGCAGCCCATATATTTCTTCAAGCCCGGGCTATGGGTAGGGGGCCGACTTAATATATCTATCTGTTAAATTAACAAACTGCAAGATGACTTTTCTGCTACATAAATTGTGTATTATTGTTAGGACCACTTCACTGAGGGACTCTTGACATATTTCCTAAAACTTACAAACTGTCATAATAATTGGCTTATTTTTGATAAACGTGACAGTCATCTTATCACATACAAGTCAGGAAGCGCAGCGACGCAGATAGATTTCATCCTTTACCGCAGGACAATGCGCAAACTTGTCACAGATGTGAAAGTGATCCCTGGAGAGGAAGTAGCACTGCAACATCAGCTACTCATATGCGACATGAGGATTGATGTGCCACCAAAACCCAAGCGCAAGTTCACCCCCAGACTAAAAGTTTGGAAGCTGAAAGAATCTCAGACAAGAAATCATTTCCAGGAGGTTTTCAGCCAGCATGTGAGTGCTTCGGCAGGTGTAGCAGATGCTACCACTGAGGATATATGGAACAGCATCAAGACCGGTCTGCTCAAGACAACTGAAGAGGTGTGTGGCACAACTCGGCCCCACCGCTGGCGTCGCGAAACCTGGTGGTGGAATGAGGATGTTAATAAGGTCATAGCAGCCAAGCGGCAAGCCTTTAAAGCTTGGAAGACTGGTAAGGGTACCCGTGCATCATATCTTGCGGCCAAACGCATAGCCAGACGTGCGGTGCACCATGCTCGCCAAGAAGCTGAGAAGGAGATCTACAAGAATATTGACCCTAAGTCCTCAGAAGTATACCGCCTTGCTAACCAGATGAGAAGAGAGAATGCCGATGTTGTAGGTGACAAACCAGTAAAGAATGATGCAGGGGAGATGTCAATGAGTGATGACTCAAAGCAGAGGGCCTGGTTAGAACACTACCAAAGGCTACTCAATGTTGAGTTCGACTGGGACCCAGACCACCTGTCTGATGAACCACCAGTGGAAGGGCCACCCATCCCAATCACTATTGATATGGTTAAGAAGGCTATCTCTCAGATGAAGACTGGCAAAGCACCTGGTCCCTCTGGCATAGTGGTGGAGATGATAAGAGCTGCAGGTGATGCGGGTGCCTCGATGATCCGTGACCTTGCAGCTGCAATCATCCGTGATGGGAAGGTACCTTCTGACTGGGAACAGAGTTTCATTGTCTGTCTCTACAAGGGCAAGGGCGATGCATTGGAACGGGGCAACTACCGTGGTCTCAAGCTGACAGAACAGGTCATGAAAATCCTGGAAAGGATTGTGGATGGCCTCATTAGGCAGTTGGTGTCCATCGACGATTCCCAGTTTGGCTTCGTCCCAGGAAGAGGCACAACAGATGCAATTTTTGTTGTCCGACAGCTGCAAGAGAAGTATCTGGCGGCCAACAAGAGACTCTACATGGCTTTTGTAGACCTGGAGAAGGCATTTGATCGAGTGCCTCGGAAAGTCATCTGGTGGGCACTAAGAAAACTTGGAGTGGACGAGTGGATTGTGAAACTGGTCCAAGGGATGTACGCAAATGCTCGGAGCCGTGTCCGCGTTGGTGATGGTTACAGTGAAGAATTCGAGGTGAAGGTGGGTGTTCATCAAGGCTCTGTTCTCAGCCCACTGCTTTTCATCATTGTGCTTGAAGCCTTGTCATGCGAGTTCCGCTCTGGAGTCCCATGGGAGGACCTGTATGCTGATGACCTTGTCATCATAGCTGAATCCCTTGAGGAATGTGTCAGGAGGCTCTTAACTTGGAAAGACGCAATGGAGGCGAAAGGGCTGAGAGTGAATGCAGGAAAGACAAAGATCATGATCTGTGGTACAGGTCTGGACCTCTTGCAGAGTACAGGCCAGTTCCCATGCGCTGTATGTCGCACTGGAGTGGGCAGCAACAGTATCTTTTGTAATGGCTGCAAGTTCTGGGTGCACAAGAAATGCAGTGGGCTCAAACGCTTGATAGAGGACCCTGAGTACAGGTGTACACGGTGCCAAGGAACTGCACGCCCCTTAGATGGCAGACCACAGAGGGAAGTTCAAGTCGGATCAGACAAGCTGGAGGTTGTAGCTTCCTTCTGCTACCTAGGTGATATGCTCTCTGCAGGGGGTGGTTGCGACCTTTCAACTACATCACGTGTGAAAACAGCCTGGAAGAAATTCAAGGAGTTGCTACCAGTTCTCTCTTCCCGCCACCTCTCGTTCAAGACACGTGGCCGTGTGTATAGCTCTTGTGTGCGGAGCGCAATGCTCCATGCCAGTGAGACATGGCCATTGACAAAGCCAAACCTCCAACGTCTACAGCGAAATGACAGGGCAATGATCAGACAGATCTGCAATGTCAAGCCACAGGACACTGTCACCATCAGGTCCAGTGAGTTACTTGAGCGTCTTGGCATTGAGGACCTGGACCTCATCCTGAAAGAGAGAAGACTTCGCTGGTATGGACATGTGGAACGCTCCAGCGGTGCAATCAAGACTGCCTGTGACATACAGGTAAGTGGAAAGCGGGGGCCAGGAAGGCCCAAGATGACCTGGAAGCAACTAACAGAAAGAGATTGCAGAGAATGGAAGCTCTCTGCTATCGATCCTCATGATAGACAAGCCTGGAGATCTGGTGTAAGATCTGCCATGCGTGCAGCAAGCCAGCTACCTGGAAGGGGGCCCACTTGTGTGGACGTTGCCCCTGTACCTGCACGTTAATCAAAAATCCGTTGATGATGATGATGATGAAACCCACTAGTACTTACTGAAGTGAGTTTAAATAATAAAACTTTCCATTGCATGGACATGGTACCACATTGATGCTGATTTCAACAAAAGCAGCTCCTGCTATACTAAAAGGTTTGTGGCGTGTGTGTGTGGGGGGGGGGGGGGAGGGGGGTATGGCTTTTCAATATTATTTCACTCATTTATCGAGCTGATCGTTAATCAGAGGTGTACTAAAGTCTTTAGAGAAGTTTTGTTGCAAATATATGTTCGTATCAATTAATTTAATTACCATGATTGTTGTTAATTATAATGTTCAGCTACACTGACTTTGAAGTTCTATAGTCTGATGTTTTATCAAATGCTAAGTTTTATAAAGTTATCATATACTATAATGGCCTGCCACACACTGTGGAGGAATATATCAAAAATCCCCAAACAGGTTATTAGCAAACAGTGTAGGCCCAGATCAGATGCCACATTCTGCAGCATCTGATCAGAGCCTACACTGTTTGAAAAAAGTTCAGCCGTTTTCCAAATAAATTTTGAAGAACCCCTTAATTTTGAAACGGACTCGTGCTATATATAAAGTGGAAGAATTCATTCAGTACAAAATGGGTTAAAACATGAATATATTGAAAGACAATAGCTGTCCGGTTTGTTACCCTTTAACTTACAAGGATGTAATGAACACCCGAATAAACCCCACCTATTCCGTGATTTGGGTACTCCTGAGATACACTTGTTAGAAACACCTTGGTCTAATGAGCACACACGTTCTATGCTTGCAGACGAAATGAGAAGTATGTCACCAATAAAACGGAAAATGTCAGTTTTAAGTTTGTGGAAGAAACATTACAATAACACACACACATTTTTTACATCTCCAAAATGACTACTTTTTGATGAAAATCTTTGATATTTTTATTATTTTTACTGCAAACATAGGTTGCTGCCTCATTGAGGTGGTTCTGAATAGTACCCATGACCTACCTCTTGGAGCAGTAATAAGAAAGATAATGTATTCCCCTGTAAACCCTAGTTTTCTCTATAAAGTGTTTTTAGGGGTGTGTGTGTGGGGGGGGGGGGTGTTCATTTATGAACATGTTCACCTGATGACACCTTGTCACTTGGGTGACTCAGATCTTTTTCACCCAGTTTCATTTTTCCTTGATTATTACTCCTAATAAATAAATAAATAAATAAATAAATAAATAAATAAATAAATATACTTACGATAACACACCCATGCAACATAGTGCATGTTTCGCATCTCCAAAATGGCTACTTTTCTGAGGAAAATTCCGTGATAATTTTCTTATTTATACTACAAATATAGATTGTGGGTGCTCGTTAGAACTGTCTCACTGAGGCGGTTCTAACGAGTACCCACAACGTATGTTTTGGAGCAGAAATAAGAAAAAATAATGTCTACCCACGTAATATATAAACTTAGGTTTAGGTGGGTGTTCATTTCACGGACTTGATCACGTGATGTATATATAAATAAACAATAAAATAAATGCATAAATAATAATAAAAAAAAAACATTATTAAATAATTAAATAAATGCTTATGTATGGGTCCAGTGTGAGTACTGCAATGAAAGGTCACGTTTTTTTTTTTTTTTTTTTTTTTTCAATTTTCATATCAGCTTAAGAAAATTAATAATAAATTAAGCCCTAATTAACAATCAAACTAATTAGAAAAAAAAATGCTTCTGAAAGATCTAACAACACATTTCAAAAATGAAGACTTTCAATTATTTGCAAAATTTCAACCTAATCATAGGCTTACAGCCATTGGTTGAAATATGTAACTTTGCCCCACCTACAATAGGATAAGCCCCACCTACAAATAACCATTAAACTGCCAATCACAACAATTATAATATCAAGCCTTTTTCTTCACTTCCCAAAGAAAATCTTGTTTAGCATTTTTCATATATGAGTCCTATGGAAATGTTGTTCTCTGAAAACAAACAAAAGAAAAATTTTTGAATGCCATCTGCTATGAGGTAATATAGCTCTGAATGTATTACTTGGAAGTCTTAAAAAAAATAATAATAATAATGCCATTACCAGTAAGTAATAAAATGACTGATTGAATAGGAATAGATAAAACCACTAGGAAAAAATAAATTGGCCAAATTGTCATACAAAAAAAAAATAATAATAATAACAATAAGATAAATAAATAACGTTTTTTTTTTGTTTCCTGGTAGGGAAACTTCCATTAGAACTGAACATACTTTTTTTAAAAGATTAACACAATGCCTAAAATATATTTCTTTTATTTATATGGGGAAGAATTTCTTTATCGCATTTTTTCTTTAATTTATTTAATTTTTTTTCCACTTATCCCGCAGAACAAGACAGTCCCTACATTTGCCAACAGTTTAGCTCCAGATAAGCCATCTGATCAGGATCTTCACTGTTCATCATGCAGTTTGTGAATTTAACAGATAGATTATATCAAGCATATAGAAAGTACTTACTGTAGTTAATTCTAATTTCAAGTGAACATTTTTAAAAGAGTAACAAGATGCCGTCTGATCAGGATCTTCACTGTTCATCATGCAGTTTGTGACTTTTAACAGATAGCTTATAATAAGTACATGTATATTGAAAGTAGAGAAATTCTAATTTTAAGTGAACATTTTTAAAAGAGTAACAAGATACCATCTGATCAGGATCTTCACTGTTCATCATGCAGTTTAAGAATTTAAAAGATAGCTTATAATAAGTACATGTATATTGAAAGTAGAGAAATTCTAATTTTTAGTGAACATTTTTAAAAGAGTAACAAGATACCATCTGATCAGGAACTTCACTGTTCATCATGCAGTTTGTGAATTTAAAAGATAGCTTATATTAAGTGACATGTAGATAGCTACATGTACATGAAAGTAGAGAAATTCTAATTTTAAGTGAACATTTTTAAGAGTAACAAGATGACGTCTGATCAAGATCTTCACTGTTCATCATGCAGTTGGTAAATTAAAAAAAAAAAAAAAAAAAAAAAAAAAAAACAGATGGATTATATCAAGTATATAGAAAGTAGGGAAATTCTAATTTCAACTAAATTTTTTTATCAGAGTAACAAGATGCCATAAATATATTTCATAAAATTCTATGGTGAAAAATTTCCTGAGCATAATAACACGTTTTTCATTTTATTTAATTTTCTTTTTTTTTCTTTCTTTTTTCTGTATATATGCCCATGTGGTGATATACCATACCATTAGGTGTCATTTTCAATAAACAGCAATTATCTTCAATTATCATAGGCATTATATGGCTGATTAAAGCACTGGTCCTCCTGTAATTGGTCCTCAAATTATACCCCTGGTCCTCTAGAGGACTTGGTCCTCTGGTCCTCCAGTAAGAGTCCTCAAAATTATACCTTTCCCAAAAATTGAGCAGTTGGAGGAAATAATATAACTAAAATTTCCTTCAGTCACTTTCATTTTTATTTTTGAAAAGTTTAGGGAGGCTGACGTGAGAACCAGAAAATACAAAAACATAGCCTAAGCCTAAACTATCATTTATATGGCAACTGAATTCAGTTAACGTAATAATCCTAAAAATTGGGACACCTTGAGCATGTGCTGTAATTATCCTAAACAAGAGCACCGCAAGCGGGTGCCAACGCTCGTCTGCAGTTTCTTTTAGAAAACAAAAGTTCTAAGTCAAATCAAATTGCAAGATGGAGTTATAAAACTTGTAGGGAATGTAGCTCTTGTGATGGTGAGTATGTGTATGAAGTTTCATGAAGGTAGGCCAAATACTTTTGGAAATATGGTCAAGGTTAAGTTTTTTGGTTAATTTTTCGAAAAATAGGTCAAAGTTCAAAGGTCAAGGTCACAGGTCAAAAAGCGTGGTATGACTGAAAAGGTCTTGTCCCAAGGAACATTCATGTGAAGTTGGAAGGCTCTGTTGTGAATAGTATTGAAATAAGAGACAAAAACAATTTAAAAACCAGAGGACCAGTGGTCCTGTAAACGCTCACCTGACATCAACCCAGGGCTACCATTTGAACAAACTATGATAGGTCCGAGTAAATAAGTCCAATTTTTTTTAAAAATCCGTCCAATAATGGTCCAAGTACCCAATTCTACTTGCCAAGTTTCAATGTCATTGGCCTTATGTTTCCAGAGAAGAAGAATTTGAAAGGTTTTTACTTTGTATGGGCATGGACGCCATCTTGGTCATGTGACCTGGACCGTATTAGCAATTTTCATTAGTTCATCGCATAAAGGCTCCGTATCAAATTTTATTTCAGTTGGCCCAGTAGTTTCTGACATATGGAACCTGAGTGATCTTGGTCCCAGACCTTTCTTACCCATAAATCTTCATGTATTCAGTTACTTTACATGATCTACCAATTTTTGTGACACTGTCTTCAATGGTTTCATAAAAATCCATTATTTTCACTTTTTCCCATGCAAAAGCCTAAGTCGGCAAATTTGACATTGGCGTAAAATAGGTCACGGTCAATCCAGGATCACCATTTGAACAAATTATGATAGGCCTGAGTGCTATGTGCCAAGTTTCAAGGTCATTGGCCGTACGGTTCCGAAGAAGAATGTTAAAGGGTTTTTACCATATATGGGCATGGCCACCATCTTGGTCATGTGACCTGAACAATATCAGCAAATTTTCATTTGTTCATCACATAAAGGATCAATATCAAATTTCACTTGAATTGGTCCAGCAGTTTCTGAGAAAAAAATGTTTGAAATATGGTCCCAGATCACTGAATGACCTTGACCATTCTTACCTATACATCTTCATGTATTCAGTAACTTTACCTGATCTACAAATTTTGGTGAGACTTTCTTCAATGGTTTCCAAAAAATCCATTATTTTCACTTTTTCCCATGCAAAAGCCTAAGTTGACAAATTTGGTATTGCCGTAAAATAGGTGAAGGTCAACCCAGTGTCACCATTTGTACAAACTATGATGGGCCCGAGTACCATATGCTATACCCCAAGTTTCAAGGCCATTGGCGAAGAAGATTTTTAGAGAAGTTCTGGAGAAGAAGATTTATGACGGCTTTTTACTATATATCTGCATGGCAGCCATCTTGGTCAGGTGATCTAGACCATATTGGCAACTTTTCATTTGTTCAACACACGAAGGCTCCATATTGAATTCCACTTCAATTGGCTCAGTAGTTTCTGAGAAAAAAAAATGTTTTTTTTTTTTTAAATCTGGAACCTGAGTGACCTTGGTCTAAGGTCAATGAATGACCTTGACCTTTCTTACCTATAGATCTTCATGCATTCAGTTACTTTACCTGATCTACCAATTTTGGTGACACGGTCTTCAATGGTTTTCTAAAAATCCATTATTTTCACTTTTTTCCCATGCAAAAGTCTTAGTCGGCAAATTTGACATTGCTGTAAAATAGGTCAATGTCAACCCAGGGTCACAATTTGTACAAACTATGATGGGCCTGAGTACCATATGCTACTTGCCAAGTTTCAAGGCCTTACGGTTCTGGAGAAGAAGAATTTTGGAATCTTTTAACCATATCTGGGCGTGGCCGCCATCTTGGTCACGTGATCTAGATGGTATTGGCAATTTTTCATTTGTTCAACTCACAAAGGCTCCATATTGAATTTCACTTCAATTGGCTCGGTAGTTTCTGAGAAAAAAATGTTTGAAATATAGAACCTGAATGACCTTGGTCTATGGTCAATGAATGACCTTCACCTTTCTAACCCATAGCTCTTCATGTTTTCAGTTATTTTACCTGATCTACAAATTCTGGTGACACTATCTTCAATGGTTTCCTAAAGATCCATTATTTTCACTCTTCTCCTTGCAAAAGCCTAAGTCGGCAAACTTGACTTTGCTGTAAAATAGGTCAAGATCAACCCACCATCACCATTTGTACAAGCTCTGATGGGCCTGAGTACCATATGCTACATGCCGAATTTCAAGGCCACTGGCCTTACAGTTATGGAGAAGATTTTTGAAGGCTTTTTACCATATATGGGCATGGTGGCCATCTTGGTCATGTGATCCAGACCCCGCAAACAAACTTTAATTGCTGGTCAATAGGTCAAGGTCAGCCCAGGGTCACCATTTGTACAAACTATGATGGGCCCGAGTACCATTTGCTACATGCCAAGTTTCAAGGCCATTGGCCTTACAGTTCTAGAGAAGAAGAATTTTGAAGGCTTTTTATCATATATAGGCGTGGCCGCCATCTTGGTCATGTGACCTAGACCATATTGGCAACTTTTCATTTGTTCAACTCACAAAGGCTCCATATCGAATTTCACTTCAATTGGTTTGGTAGTTTCTGAGAAAAAAATGTTTGAAATCTGGAACCTGAATGACCTTGGTCTAAGGTCAATGAATGACCTTGACCTTTCTAACCAATAGATCTTCATGTATTCAATTACTTTACCTGATCTACAAATTTTGGTGACACTGTCTTCAATGGTTTCCTAAAAATCCATTATTTTCACTTTTCTCCATGCAAAAGCCTAAGTCAGCATATTTGACATTGCTGTAAAATAGGTCAAGGTCAACCCAGGGTCACCATTTGTACAAGCCATGATGGGCTCGAGTACCATATGCTACATGCCAAGTTTCAAGGCCATTGGCCTTACAGTTCTAGAGAAGAAGAATTTTGAAGGCTTTTTATCATATATAGGCGTGGCCGCCATCTTGGTCATGTGACCTAGACCATATGAGCAACTTTTCATTTGTTCAACTCACAAAGGCTCCATATCGAATTTCACTTCAATTGGTTCGGTAGTTTCTGAGAAAAAAATGTTTGAAATCTGGAACCTGAATGACCTTGGTCTAAGGTCAATGAATGACCTTGACCTTTCTAACCAATAGATCTTCATGTATTCAATTACTTTACCTGATCTACAAATTTTGGTGACACTGTCTTCAATTGTTTCCTAAAAATCCATTATTTTCACTTTTCTCCATGCAAAAGCCTAAGTCGGCATATTTGACATTGCTGTAAAATAGGTCAAGGTCAACCCAGGGTCACCATTTGTACAAGCCATGATGGGCCCGAGTACCATATGCTACATGCCAAGTTTCAAGGCCATTGGCCTTATGGTTCTGGAGAAGAAGATTTTTGAAGGCTTTTTACCATATATGGGCATGGCGGCCATCTTGGTCATGTGATCCAGACCCCGCGAACAAACTTTCGTTCCCCCATCCCACTGAGGCTCCATATGAAATTTGGCTTTGATTGGCCCTGCAGTATAGGAGAAGAAGATCTTTGAAAATGGTGGACGGACGGACGGACGACGGACCATGGCTATACTATAAGCTCACCTATGAGCCTAAAGGCTCAGGTGAGCTAAAAACGGAGAGAAAAGGGGAGATAATTCAATCAAATTGCAAGATGGAGTTATAAAACTTGTAGGGAATGTAGCTCTTGTGATGGTGAGTATGTTTAGAGCAGAAATAAGGAAAATATCGCAATTTTTTGTAGGAAAAATGCCATTTTTAGAGCCATGAAAAATTGCCCTGTTTTTCATGGGTGTGTTTCCGTAATGTTCATGCATTTAATGCTGTCACATTTTTTATGATTTTTTATGATTTTTACCCCCAAAATATATTTATTGTCCAACAGGTAAATAGTCCAAGGAATAGCCCACCTTTATTCAAATTTGATTTCACTGGATTAATTCAGTATTATCTTTTTGAGTGGTCCTTGTTTAAATGAAATTTGCCTGAAAAAGATCTCTTTGATGCAAATGTTATCAATTGATAAGTAGAAACTGATATCCCGGGTTGATATCTGGCTTAAATCAATTGAGTTAAGCAATCAAGCATTGTTGTGGTTTAAATTTTGTATGGTTCAGTCATTATTCTCCTTCCTCTCATTTTGGGGATGTGTATTTTCATATAGGAGGTTTTAGGAATTCCGTTTATGACGTCATTCTTGCGCATGCGCAAAGTACTGGCCGTCAATTGAAACGGCCATCGCTATTCAAATGTATTGGCGGAACTTAAAATGCAAACAATATTCAGATATTTTGAGAGAAAATATACCCGTTTTCATTGAAATAATGCCTCGAGAAGGAAAGAATGATATTTTACTTTCATTACCGAAATTCATTTATCCTAAATCCGTTTTTAAATGACGAAAATCTTGTCGTGAAGACCCATGTCAATGGCTTGAGATACCGTTATTCACAAAATAAGTTTCCACGTAACTTTCGTTTTATTCGCTATCTATCTATCTATCTTTTATTCGCTATCTATCTATCTATCTATCTATCTATCTATCTATCTATCTATCTATCTATCTATCTATATATCTATCTATCTATCTATCTCTCTATCTATCTATCCAACGATCTGTCTACATGTGCAATTTAAATGTCAATACTGACAGTCGAGATAAACTAATGAGTGGACTGACGGAGGGGCGTTGAGTCAATGTTGGTTCGACGTCATGCCGTCGACACCCACTCCAACTCACTTCATTGTCACATGACCGTTGGCATGAGAGAGAGAGAGAGAGAGAGAGAGAGAGAGAGAAAGAGAGAGAGAGAGAGAGGTTTGACTGACAAACTGACAGTAGACAGACAGACGGCCTACAGACCGACTGACTGACTAACAGACGAACGGACGGACTGTTATACAGACAAATAAACATACTGACAGTCGAAAACAAAACAACAACAACCAATGAGTGGACTTACAGACGGGCGTCGAGTCAACGTTGGCTCGACGTCATGCCGTCGACAACCACTCCAACTCACTTCAATGGCACGTGGCCGTTGAGATGGTTTGACTGATCCGTGTATCCAAGAAGCCCATAACCCATTTTGTACCAAATGGAATCTTATATATAGCAGGAGTCATTTTCAAAAATTAGGGGTGTCAGGTTGTGTTTTCTTCAAAATTTATTTGAAAAATAGCCGAACGTTTTGCAAACAGTGAAGGCCCTGATCAGACGCCGCGTTCTGCGGTGTCTGATCTGGGCCTGCACTGTTTGTCACTTACCCCTTTTGGGGTTTCTGGTACCAAATGGGTTAATGTAGACCTAAGGGCTGGGCAGGTTGAACCGATCTACAAATTTACCAGATTTTACTGTAAAATCTTGCACTTGCGAAGGAGTGTTTAACATTCTTATACTCTGAAAGGGTGTTCTACGTTTGTTTTGAATTTAATGTTCCAATCCCACTGAGTCGTGATGGGTCCGAGCACTGGGCAAATGACATTTTATTAAGCAACGTCGTATTATCGCCAACGAAACGTTGTGACGTTTCATCGACGTTGCAATTGCAAATTCAGTGCATCGCTTTGAAGTTGGTTTGATGTAGACACGACGTTGTTGACACGCTACATGTCGGTTGACGTAGCGTCATTTAACGACAAACTGTAATTTACATTTACCTGCGCTCGCTAATTGTTGGTGCGAGAGAGAGAGAGAGAGAGAGAGAGAGAGATTTATATATCGTATGTATATATATCATTTTCGTAATGCGAAAATTTCACATCTGGCAACATATCGGTGTTTCTCCCATTATCTTACATTAGATTTCCCCAAAAGTATAAAAGAATTCCACTGTTTTACGCTGTAATTAACACTTTATCTGTCCCACTGCCTTTGAAGCAATACGACAGATGACGGCCAGGGCTTTTCCCGTTCTATTTTTAGAACCGGAAGTACGTCACGAAAAAAGCTCCTATTTCTTTACTATAAAGTCCTTTAACATTCCAATCATTCCTTTTTTGTCTCTCAATTTGGGTGCATTGACAATATTCATTTACAATAAGCTTTCAGGCTATGGCTATCAGTTTCAAACAAAAGCAAAACAACCAAAAAAACTGAAAAAAGAGACTTTTCAGTAATTATGCATTTTATCTGAAAGCAGAGTAATTTTGAAAATTATTAATTTCCAAAATTGAAAAACTTGATTCATATTATAACATTATAAAATTAATTAAACTTATCTTCAAAATATAGTCCAACAGGTGAACCATCCAAGGAATACACCCCTATTTTTCCAACTTGGATTCAGTTGGATTTTTCCAATATCCAATAATCCAACTGATTTAGTCCAAGGATTACACCTACCCCCAAAACAGGCCTCTAGTGTGTTCACAAGGTTTTTCTATGATTTGATCTACTGACCTACTTTTTGACCCGACATGACCCATATTCAAATGTGACCAAGATATTGTCAGGATGATCATTCTGATCAAGTTTGAAGATGATCAGACTAAAACTGTGACCTCTAGTCTGTTCACAAGGTTTTTCAATGATTTGACCTACTGACCTACTTTTTGACCCAACATTACCCATATTTGAATTTGACCGAGATATTATCAGGATGATCATTCTGATTAAGTTTGAAGATGATGGGACCAAAACCGTGGCCTCAAGTGTGTTCACATGGTTTTGCTATGATTTGTCTGTGGATAAGGGTTAACACATTATGTTAACAAGTCCAAACCCCACTTCTTATAAAGCTGTAGTTTACAGCAGTATATAATATTTTGCTTATTTCTGCTCCATGAGGTGGTTCAAACAAGCACCCACAACCTATGTCTAGATTACAAACTCAGTTTCATGAGAAAAGTCGCCAGTTTGGAGATATGATAGATGACTCCCCGGTATGTTATCGTAATGAACGGTCAAAAAAGTTAAAGATAACAAATGCATAATTGTCATAACACTCTTTAATGGTTTTCACACCTTAAAAATGAAGAAAATACAATATTTACATACCCTGTGCAATTACCGAAGGAAAGTCACATAGTAAACTAATAGGAAATCATACGGGCCCCGTCAAGCGATTTTGGTACTTATCGCCTATGCCAGCAGCGAAGGTTCAGGCGAGCCTGCGCATCCGCGCAGTCTCGCCAGAACCTTCGCTGCTCGCTCATACAAGCAGTGAATCAAGAGGAACCTTCAGACAGAAAGCCATACCAATGGCCCCTCTGAATGGCTGGGCATGCGCAGTTAAAATTTGTCATGACGGAATGCTCGAAGACACAAATTCGCTTGGTGGGGCTCATACCATAGACAAACAATAATAAATGAGATTCATCCAGCATTAACAACAGATCTAAATAGATTCTGATCAGCAACAGATCTAAATAGATTCTGATCAGCAACAGATCTAAATAGATTCTGATCAATATCTGCAGTATCATTTGGATTAGCAAGTCCATGTGATGAACACCCCTGTAAACCCCACTTAATACAGAGAAAAGTGGGGTTTACTGGGTTATTATTTTCCTTAATTTTGACTAAAAACATAAATTGTGGGTACCAGTTAGAACTGCCTCAATGAGGCGCTTTTAACTAGCACCCACAATCTACATCTGAACTAGAAATTGGAAAAATATCAAAGGGTTTCATCAGAAAATTGCTAGTTCTAGCTAGAGACAGGTGAGATGCCATTGCAGCATATGTGGACATATGATGCAGTAATCTACCATTTTAAATGCTGTTTTCATTGTTTTGTAATATTATCTTTTGTTAATTAATTGTCATTGTATTATTGTTATGTACATGTTTGTTTGAGGGCAAGTCCAAGGGTAACTCATACCCTCATAAAATAAAATCTTTACTTACTTACTTACATTATCATAATGCGTTTTCGCTTACTGTAATTGTGTAAATTTTCATGGTGTATCAATGTTCACAAATTTTGCAATCAGTGAAATTCTGTAAACATTTAATACACGCCAACATAAGAACTTGTGAATTACTTGAGAAATTCATAAATCCACAAGCTTTAATACCCGTGAATATGCATACATCTGGAAAAGTGTGTACATTCATATCCGTGAAAATATTCCAATAGCTCACCCATGTGACAGAGTGTACTCTATCAGATCCCCAAAACAGTCATTTTTCTATTGAAAAAAAATTGTGATACTTTTCTTATTTATACTTTAAACATAGGTGCACCATGGTGATGCTTGTTAGAACCACCTCACTGAGGTGGTTACAACGAGTACCCACAATCTATGTTTTGATGCAGAAATAAGATAAAGTAATGTTTACCCCTGTAAACTCCAGTTTTTTCTATACAAAAAGGGGTTTACAGGGGTATTAATTTCATGGACTTGTTAACCCTTATCCTGCTGTTCACGACAATCCCTGTTTTTGAAAACAGTGCAGATCCAGATCAGATGGCTTCTGAAGATGCCATCTGATCAGGATCTACACTGTTTCACATTAATTTTTTGACTTTGTAGGAATAAATTACATCAAGTAATCTGATTGGTTCCAAGTCAGAAATAGGTGTGGCTAACTTGAATATTCAGCAGGATAAGGGTTAACATGATGTAAACATTATGATAACTCATCCGTGTGACATAGCGTGTTCTTTCATACCTCCAAAACAGTCATTTTTCTGGTGACAGTTTGTGATATTTTTCTCATTTATACTCTAAACATAGGTTGTGGTTGTTCTTTAGAACCGCCTATCTCTATATCTCGGCATTTCAATATAAACGACGGAACCTATCCATTGGGGCTTGATGAAATACATTGGGATGCATGATGCTTCCACACAGAACTGAAACAAACAACACATGAGTACATTTACTGGAAAACAGCTTAGAAGGTCTAAGCCTGCCCAGGTGAAGTGGTGCGAGTTGGACCATCCCTGCATATAAACCCTATTGGTTTCATTGGGCAACAGGGCTTGAGATGTCACTTCATGTCAATGTCGGGTAACAGTTCCACAAAATATGAAGCAATATCTCCAAAATGACTTAAATAGTGTTGACAGGGACATAAATCCTCAATTCAAACAAACAAAAAAACCTGTCATAACGACATTTTCAGTGGAACAAATCCAAAGCTCAAGATGAGACATTCTAATTGATCACATGAACAACGCCGTGAAATGAAGACGCCCCTATACCCCACTTTATATAGAGAAAACTGGGGTCTACACTATTTTTCTTAAAAATACTGGAAACATAGGTTGTGGGTGCTTGTTAAAACCGCCTCAATGAGGCGGTTCTAACGAGCACCCACAACCTATGTTTCCAGTATTTATAAATTGAGGCGGTTCTAACGAGTACCCACAACCTATGTTTCCAGTATTTATAAGAAAAATATCTTGGTTTTTCATCAGAAAAAGGGCCATTTTGGAGATGTGAAAAAATGCACTATGTTGCACGGATGTGTTATCGTAATGAATTGCATATAATACTCCAAGAAACAAAAATGGTTGACATTTGCTAGACTTGCCTAGGCATGACTATTCTAACTAATCTGCATTTGTGCTGTGTCCACTTGTGTGAAGACATATTTTTCTTTCTTGTAGTCCAAAACTTGATATCCAAAAATTCAAACATGCTGAAACCATACTTTTTCCTGCAGTTGTAACATTGATTAAAACGTTTGAGCATTCCATATAAACTGATTGAGATTCATATTTGAAAAGAAATCAGAACTGTCAGAAGATCTGACTATAGCCCCGCTATAGTGCTAACAGAAAAGAAAAATACAAGAAATAGCGCTATCAGAAAAGAAAAATACAAGAAACAAAATGTTTTCAGCTTTCAGCCTCTAATTAAAGTTTTCAATGTTCAAAGGGCAATAACTCCAAAAGTAGGCAATCCAGAGTCATGGTTCATGCGCTCTGCACATCGTCTTAAAATGCTTTACATTTGTGTGAAGTTTCATGAAAATACTTCAAACGGTTTTTGAGTTAACATGAATAACAGAATTTTTTCAATGTTCAAAGGCAATAACTCCAAAAGTAGGTAATCCAGAGTTATGGTAAATGCGCTCTGCACATCGTCTCATAGTGCTTTACATTTGTGTAAAGTTTCATGAAAATACCTCAAACGGTTTTCGAGTTATCATGAGTACCGGAATTTTTTCAATGTTCAAAGGGCAATAACTCTAAAAGTAGGCAATCCAGAGTTATGGTTCATGTGGTCTGCACATCATCACATAGTGCTTTACATTTGTTTGAAGTTTCATGAAAATACCTCAAACGTTTTTTGAGTTGCGATGAATTACGGAATTACAGAATCACAGAAGGACAAGGCAAATCCAATATAGCCCCCCACTTTTTCAAAGAATGGCTATAAAAATATACATGTTTGTGCCTGATTGACATTTTTACTCAAGAATAAATAGGCCCTATAGGGTCAAGAATTGGCCCTACTTTGTAACTGAAATTTCTCTTAAAATGAACATTGCAGATTATCCTTTTAATTAAGGGAAATAATTACATTTTCAAGAACTGCAACTCATCCAAATGTATTTGTTTCCCTTATCAGAAGGGATCTATTCTAAACTGAAAGAATTTGCTGTCATCATCATCATTATCATCATCATAACCATCATCATCAACAGATTTTTTATTAACATGCAGATACAGGAGCCCGCTTCCAGGTAGCTTGCTTGCTGCTTGCATGGCAGATCTCACACCAGAGCTCCAGGTGTGTCTAACATGAGGGTCAAAAGACGAGAGCTTCCACTCTATGCAAAAATTTAGAAGCGAATTCTTTCCTTTAAAAGAAGACTCATTTATCAATGAAGCATACTTTAAAAGAAAAAAAAAGAACCATAAAAATCTGAAAAATTTGGACACCTTGAGGACTTGCTGTAATTCTCCTAAAACTTTAACATTTTTTTTCTCGGTCCAGAAAGGAGTCCTAAAAGGGCAGACAATATGGCAAACAGGGTAGACCCTGATCAGACTGCTCCTGAAAGTCGGATTTTGGCCAGCACTGTTTGCTGGGCCATGTCTGTCCCAATACTTTGGATCAATATTTGCTTCCATTGTCCTTGTGACTGTCACTCTCAAAGCATCTAATCCTAAAACAGCCAATCACAAATTAACAGATGGCATTTTCAACATATTTTGTTTTACACCAAACAGACTTGGACATTACATGTCAGACAATTTACGTGTAATACACATGTAATGCAGGGCCTTATTTTTCTCTTAAAAAGGCAAACAATTCACATGCAATGTCCAATCACGTGAAGCAGATGGGATTATCAAAATAAGTTTTTCTTACTTTTCAGAGCAAACAGGGTGTTTATATGTGAAGGCAGGCAATTCATATTTATCATATGACGTCGCGTCTGAGAGTGTAATAACGCCATGTAATATTTTCGATAATCCACTAGTGGATTAAATATGCAAATTAGCTAGATACGTCCCGTAACGTTACATGTACAACTTCCTTAATGACGTCACGTTTACTAATGGCTGAATATTGCTATCTTTGTAAACAATTGTGAATAAAATGCATTTTAAATGTCATATGATAAATAGAATCTTGCATTCGTGCTCATGTATTATTGAATTTATTATACTCGTCGAGGAAAAAGGATAAAATGCTCGGCAAAGCCTCGCATTTTATCCCTTTTCCTCAACTCGTTTAATAAATCCAATAATACATGAACACTCATGTAAGATCCTTTATATAATATCTAGCCTTATTTTGCTCTAAAAAGGGCAGACAAGTCACATGTAATGCAGTCCCCTTTTTTTTGCTTTAAAAGATAAAGAGCAACATAAATAAAAGTATTACTGTCATCTGCTCTGGAATTTTTCTTGGTGCTTTCAGTGTTGAGCAATTAACACGTTAAGAACAGTATCAAATAATATAAAAGCAGAATAAAAGACAAGTATTTTAAATAAAATTTTCAGCTGCCCTCTATATAAGTGAGTATTCAATAAGCAGATCGTATGAGTATTGTCAAGGACATACACTGTGGACACAAAACCGTTCAAACTTTGATGAGCTTCATTTTATTTTGACTTGAAACATCATTCAATATAATCCTAACATCCTATCAGTCAACGAATTCAAAACACAAGGTGGTGTACATTTCATTGCTGACTCCTGCACTGTCCAATCAAAATACATATCAAATGTCAATCAGAAAGTGTTTGCCAAAATGAGACCAATCAATTGCTTGATCTAGTTTTAGAATTAATTTGATGGATGACGTTTGCTTGTCAAACTAACTTGATGCAAAGAGATTCATTGAAAGTTATTTCATAGGAGTTTGAACTGTTTTGTGTCCACAGGTGTATATTTACATTCTCCGCACATTTTTAATCCATAAAATGCCAATCACAACAACTGTCGTCTGCTTTGTCATTTTTTGGTAACTTTAAAAGTCATTGTTGCTCAGCAGTCTGATCGGGGTCCACACGGTTTGCTAGTATGCAAAAATATGTTTGAAAAGTTTGCAAGAAGATTCAGCAAACAACATAAACAGATGATATTATAAGATGCAATTTTTCTTGGCAGCCTAACCCTTTTGCCGCCATAGGCGACACTTGACTCTGTAAACCCTTAAGGAGAATGGGAACACTGAGCACATTTTCACACCATTTCAAAGAGAAAAAAGTTTCGGGACTTCCTGTTGACTTCTCTATAAGCTTGAGTCCCACCGAAAAAGGGGTCAACTCTTAAAGGAAAGAATTTGCTCCTCAGAAGCAAATTCTTCCCTTCAAGAGTTGACCCCTATTGACATGGGAGACAAAAAAAAGTACTTTTGCAGTTGTCTCCCCTGAAGGTTTACACATTACCCTTAAAGGTGCATTATTGAGCTACCGGGTCTCAATTTTTTTTTCTGGTTTTTATCTTCAATGCATACTCCTTTGTCATGTGTACACTTTTGGAGCCAAATACAGCTTCAGAACTTTGTGAAAATGGTCGTTTTCATTTGTGTTTACCCTTCGCTCTGAACATGTGTTCGGACTTTCTGTTCTAAAAATAAATCTGTCACTTTACACATACATGGCGACAGTATCGTCTCTCAGTGTCATTACTTAAGGCATGGTATTCAGCGTCATATTTTTTCCGATTCAGGCATAGCCTAAGAAAACTAGGCCAAAAATGAATGTCGCATAACGTCATATATGGGGATTCTATTTTTGTCACGAACTAGAAATAGATCTAACTAGTGTTCGAAACCTAGTTAGGGAGTCCCTCTCAAACTCGTTTACATGTCATCATAATTGTTCGCATTTTTGCATGAAATGCATTCATTTGTAGTGTTTTAAAGAAAAATACCGGCTATTTGTATTTTATTTTTGGAAGCATTTTTTCCAGATAGCTCAATAATGCACTGTTAAGATGCCAAAATATGCATCTGAAAACATAGACTATGTGGTCATTGTATCTTCTTGCAAACTTTGGTACATAAATTTGCAAACAAGCAAACACTGTGTGCCCAGATCAGACTGCTCCCAAAGGAGCAGTCTGATCTGTGTCCACATTGTTTGCAGCAATGACTTTTCAGACACCATAGTTACTCTCTAATAAATAAAACTCTACTCAAAGTGGGAAACAGAAATCCAATAATATACTGCTAAAACAGTTTCAGTACTCCTTTGTTAACCCTTTTTGTACCAAATGGAATCTTCCTCCTAATATACTGAGAGGCAAAAGTAAGTATACAGGTTACTGAACGCTGATTTGCACCCCAATGTTTCCCTCTATACATACATATGTGGAATCATAAATAAGAACAACCACTTTCACATAATTTGCAGCATTTTCCGTTAAAATTGATTAAAGGATAATGAACCTGTGTCACTTGAAATGGACATGGGGTCTAATCCAATTTTTGTCTTGAGTGGTTTCCCTTTAAACATGTGTTTCTGATAAGTGTGATTCAATAAATGATTTTTCATGCAACAGATTCAAAGACGGGGAACTGATTGGTAAGAATATATCCCACATTTAAATTATACATTTTTTGTCCAAGGAGAAGTCGTTTTCGCCTTTTACGTTTCCTTTGATTAAATGCTTTATGTTTTTTTGGCATTTTTATTGGGGATTAACTTTTCTTTGAGCAATTTTAGAGGCATCCCTATGGAGTAAGCATAAAAATGAGGAGGAAAACAAAAGTTATGCGAAAATTTCAAATGAATATCTCTTACACAATTTGAGAAAAAAACTCATTTAATTCACTATGATTTTAATTGAAAGGGAGGTAATCCGGAACACGCCGAAATTCCAATTGAGTTTTAAGCTGTTTGTTTGGGTTTAATGGCAAGGTAATGATGGCGTTTTATCGATGAACATTCATGCATGACTTTTGCGGTGTGCATAGATTTGAATGTCATGTACAACACAAGATTTTGTTGGAAATATTGATTATCAATGAAGGGCAATAACTCCCATCATGGATGACTGCAACAGGAAAAGAATTCGGAGTTTTACAAACTTAGACGTTTGGGAAAAACAGACATAGGCATGTTTTATTACAGACAGCAATGCAAGATCCGGTATTCCAAATCAAATACTGTATACTTTTTATTGCCTCTCAGTATATATGGCAGGAGTCCATTTCGGAATTCAGGGGTAACAGGTTGGGTTATCTTTAAAGTTTATTGGGAAAATGGCTGAACTTTTTGCAAATAGTGTGGACCCTGATCAGACGCCGTGTTCTGCGACATCTGATATGGGACTGCACTGTTTGCCAGGTTACCCATTTTGGGATACTGAATAGCGAAATTCTGCTATTAAGTCCAGCTAAAATTGAGACTTATTATTCATTTAAAAACATATTTAAAAAGGTTTCTATCTTTCTTTTTTTTGTGTTACCTACACCTAATGTCCTCCAGTAAGAGACACCTTTGGGACTGTTCAAAAGTGAAGACCACTTATTGGTCTTGAAGACCACTTATGAACAGATCCAAAGGTGGTCTTAACATATGAACTCTACTGTATTGTTCAACATTCTATTACACTTTCTGTTCTAACTTTCTTTTACATTTTCTGCTCTAACTTTCTATTACATTTTCTGCTCTAACTTTCTATTGCACTTTCTACTACACTTTCTGCTCTAACTTTCTATCACATTTTCTGCTCTAACTTTCTATTACATTTTCTGCTCTAACTTTCTATTACACTTTCAACTACACTTTCTGCTCTAACTTTCTATTATAGACGGATCCAATGTTTTGACACGTGACCTTGTTTACATTTCACTGCGCATGCGCCAATTACCTCCCCTGCAGAGGTACTCTTTTATCTGGTTGGCAAAACATGACTGTTGCCGTACAGTGTAAATGAGAATTTCAAATATTTATCATGTGATTAAACTCATTTCTTCCCCACAAAATTAACTGATCCTTTTCAGTTTGTGTTTTTGAAGAAATAAATGATATAGAACCAGTCTCTTCTGACATTTTATCGCACATTTTGTTGCCTAAAAAGCGTTATAAAACTACCCACCATCATGTCAAAACGTAGTCGATGCGCTTTATTTAACGAATGGAAAAGCATGTATATTTTCTATCCAATTTTATACAAAAAAGAAGCAGTTTAATGTCAAAAATGGTTTGTGGCAAACAGTTTTAATAGAAAGACGATTTAACAATAGTTATTACAGAAAACAATTCATGCTACATCAACGGTAGACTATGGAACCGGAAGTTTTTTTGCCCACCAGATAAAACGAGGCTAATGACCTTTGACCTTGTGTGACGTAGACTTTGGATGTGTCTATATTTTCTGCTTCACAGCTTCCGGTATGTGTTTCATTGGGTCATAGGTAAACTGTCTAGACTTTAGTCGCCGCGACATTTCTTGTCTTATCAGTTTCTTCTCTTTCTCGACTTTCTTCAACATACATTTGTTCTCCATGGCTCGTCTTGACAGGTACGGCAAAACTTCTTCTATTGGTCCATATGGAGTGTATTTGTAGACAGAATATCCTGCTTGACCTGTAAATGGAAATCAGTTTAACCCTTATCATGTGAATATTCTGTTTAGCCACACCCATTTCTGACTTTGAACCAATCAGATTACTTGATGTAATTTATTCTTGCAATTTCATGAACACAATGTCAAACAGTGAAGATCCTGATCAGATGGCTTTTTCAGAAGCCATCTGATCTGGATCTACACTGTTTGCGAAGAAAAGGGTTGTCGTGAACAGCAGGATAAGAGTTAACAGATATAAACCTAGCATCAAATAAATAGAGAATACCAGATTCTGGTCATTTGATATCAAGTTTATCGGGCAAGGCTTCAAGAACGCTTGTAGAATCGTGAGGCTTGCCGAGCGATTCTACATGCATTCTCGAAGCAGAGCCAGATAAACTTGATATCAAATGACACAAATCTGGTATTCTATTTATCAGTTTAACTCCTTGTACACTCTAAAATTAGCAATATACTATCAGTTATCGATGGTCCTCAGTGCGTCCGAACATTCTGCAGGTGATATATTTTGTATCAGCTAACCATTTTTTTTCCTATCATATTTTTATCAAGTAATTTTTCCATTTTGTTTAGTAATAATAACATTTTTGCCATTTTTTTTCCAATAGCCTGGTTCATTCATAAAAGTGCAATATCACTTGACCTGATAAAGCTCACTTGACCCGAGATAGCATATCTTTCTCAGGTCAATGTGCTGCAATGCAATTAATACAGAGGGTAACTGATAAAAGGAACAACATAGTATGGCATCTGATCTGGTCTTACGTTATTTGCATAAGTGTACAAAATTTTGTAAGACTTACTAAAATACAATTATGGCACTCCTAAAACCCTTACCATGCTGAATATTTCAAAGCATTACACTACTCCCCAATTTTCAGCCATTACTGTTGCATGATTTATGACTATCTTGGAGTACCCTGTTTTTCTATATAAATAGAGAATACCAGGTTCGTGTCTTTTGATATCAAGTTTATCAGGCAAGGCTTCAAGAAAGCTTGTAGAATTGCGAGGCAGTTTATACCCTTGTAAACTCTTTAAATCGGCATTTTACGATCAGTCATTGCGTCCCGATCCAGCGCAGAATATAATGGGTCAGTATATTTACTATCAGCTGACCGTTATTTTTTTTAATCTTTTTGAATGTAATTTTTCCAATTTTTCTACTAATTATAACTTTTTAGCCATTTTTGTCGGTAGTCCACTTCATTCATAAAATAGTCCAGGCAAATTAGCGATATTTGGCCTAGACCCAAGCAAAATTGCAACACAAATGTTTTTAGCATTTTTGAACTGGAGTACCTTCCCTAAAAGACATATCAAAAGTAGGACGGAATCGGACAATATGAAATTTGTTTTTTTTAGCATTTTGAAAGCACCTAGGTTTGGCAAGCAATTTAGTGTTTAAATTCAATATTTTGCTATCTGACAAGGTATCGTTGAGTTTTATTTCTTCAAATCAAATCTGTCTACACCAGAATGGAAACTTTTCCATGTAAAATGGTTAAACAAGTTTTTTTATTAATTACATGATGACCTATATAGATAAAACAGGGGTAAAATTACCCCACCCACTGTTTTGCCCTTGTGACTGAACTCTAAACAATTTATATCGACTAATGATGATGTTACTTATCAAATGCATACCACAAACCATCTAGACTACTGCATTGAAACTTAAAGGATAAAAACACCAAGAAACAACACAGAATACATTTCTCTACTGATACAAATAGTAGCAAATGTTTGGAAATTCCAAGGTACAATAAAAACGAACTGTCATGATCAATGTTTCTTTACTCGCTGAAATCATATAACACTAAAATTGGACTGAAGTCATAATTAGATCATCAAAATGATAATCTCAAGGTACTTATCCTTATACTTATGTGTATAATTCACATACATATAACCCAGTGGTGGGTTTAACATCATGCAATCAAGAGCTAATCAGACGAATCTAAGCCTGGTGTTCCATCTGGTCTAAACAGCCTTCAGTGTACACTTGATGGCCCCCGCTCATAGGGGCTTGAAGAAATATATGAGCTGCATGATGATTCCACGCAGAGCTGAAACCAACCCGCAAACGGGTACTGGTAAACTGCTTAGAGGATCTAAGCCTGACCAGGCAAATCAGTGCGAGTCCATGCTTATAAACCCTAGTTTCATTGGGCGGCAGGGCTTGAGATGTCAATTCATCTCAATGTCGGGTAAAAGTCCAACAAAATTGGAAGCAACGTCTCCAAAATTTTGACGGGGACGTTAAACCTAAAATCAGACAAATTCAGTGTACACTTGAAGTAAGCTAGGATCCTCAGCTACCCATTTAGTGCACATCCAAGACTGTGATAAGACTGGCCAGATGCCTTGGGAGATGTCATGCTTTAGTGGGTGCACATACCACATTGTTGGTTTTGCTACATGAATGTTCATATTACTAGACCTTTTATGTCAAATCACAATACAGACGTGATGTACATCTTTTCCTTCAATACACTGTTCTGCTGAAGCTTGATTCTAATTGCAGTCTTCAGTGTCATCTGCATTGTCCATCTGAATGGAATTCAGATCCATCTGAATAGAATTCAGACAGCTAGTTCACTTGCATACTCCACACATTTGGGAGCATGTAAGGCCATGCTTGAGACAAGTGCACATGGAAGAGTTTTGCAATCGGCCTTACATTTACACCGGACGACCTTGAGCAGACTCTCAGGTGCTGGTGGTTTATCTGTATGTACCGCCAGCAATTTGTTACCTTTCACTGCCCAACCCCAGTTTTCTGCAGGTGCATATGTCTCCATAGTCCTATTTCATTGTTGCACTATTGGCAGCTATCAAACCTTCATGATAAGATATAGGTTACTGAGATTTTGGTGGATGCTTCTGACAAAGCTTTTAAATACGCCAGTTACGTGTGTCTGCAGCTGTTTGAATCTTCGTTATGTAATGTACACATTTCTCTAGTTTGTTCCTTCTACTATTAGAAGCTGGAGATGTTGAGAGCAATGCAGGTCCAGACAGTGAGCACTCGTTATCTATCCTTCATCTAAATATTAGGAGCATACGAAACAAAATTACCTAGCAGAGACGCATCTCGACGCCAACGTATCCTCTGAACTGCTTACTATTTCAAATTATTTTAGTGACCCATACAGAAGACTGGAATATGCATGGAGGTGGATTGCTCTTGTATATAAGTTCTAGCCTCAGGCACCGACGTAGACCTAAGTGAAGAGTCAATTTGGACAGACGTCGATGTTAATCAAGATAGCTTATTGATAGGTTTAAGTTTAAGTCCAACCACAGCAGATAGTAATTTCTTTAATAATTTTAATGCAAATATCGAAAAAGCCTCGGAAATTAGAAGTTCATAAACATCTTGGATTGACTTTAAGTTAAAAAAGGACAGTGGGATGAGCGCATACAAAACATATTAACATGTGCTGCAAAGATTGTAGGTATAATGAGAAAATTAAAATTTACGCTCACTTGAGTTGCACTAAACCAGATATATCTTTCATATGTACTACCTATTCTTGAGTATTCTTCAGTCGTCTGGGATGGATGTTCTCTCCAAGACTCAAATGATCTCGAAAAGCTTCAAAATGAGACTGCTAGAATAGTAACTGGTCTCACGAGTTCAGTTTCTTTGGATAATTTGTACAGGGAATGTTGCTGGCCATCATTAGCAGACAGACAGAAACAACAAAAAATGAATTTCATGTAGAGATCAACGAATGCGTTAGTTCCAAGCTACATAACTGATTTAATCCCTCCTGTTATAAGGGAAACCACCAATTATCGTCTGAGAAATCAAAATAATATTTTGTTTGTTTGTTTGATTTGAGGTTTAACGTCCCCGTCAACACGGTAAAGGTCATTTTGGAGACGTTGCTTCCAATTTTGTGGGACTTTTACCCGACACTGAGATGAAATGACATCTCAAGCCCTGTCGCCCAATGAAACCAATAGGGTTTATTAGCATGGACGGTCCGCCTCGCACCGCGGTTCCTGGACAGGCTTAGATCCTCTAAGCGGTTTACCAGTACTAGTGTGTGGGCCGGATTCAGCTCTGCGTGGAAGCATCATGCAGCCCATATATTTCTTCAAGCCCCTATGGGCGGGGGCCTCAAAATAATATTACTCAACCGTTTTGTCATACCAAACTATTAAGAAAATCTTGTATTCCGTCAGAAATAACGTTGTGGAATTCTCTGGACGAAAACTTACGCAACAGCCCCTCCTTTAATTCATTTTAAATATCATACAAAAAGACACCATCTAGATGTTCAAAGAGTACCGCCTCACGATATTAACGGTGACAGATATTTGTCAGTTATGCGTTCTAGATTTAAAAACAATTGTAGTAACTTATAAATTGATTTGTATATTAACCATTTAACAATGAATCCACTTTGTACCTGTAATCAAGGAAGAGAAAACGCAGAGCACTATTTCCTTCGATGCTCTAAATACGAAAACGAACGGTTGAGATTTCTCCATGAAATGCGCGAGTTTCACCCTTTGAGTATCAGCCTGATTTTATTTGTAGATGATCGCACATCCCTCGAAAGTTATACTACAATTTTAGAGCTGTCAGGAGTTACATTAAAAGCACAAAAAAATTTTCTGATTAGTATTTTAGTAGATCCCAATTACTCCATGCTCACCCGAGAAGGCGCACACTATTTATTTATTTATTTATTTGTACGTTCATATCATTTTCACGTGACTATAATTTATTGATATCATTTTGTAGGGGAAGGGTCGTAACTAATGTTGAGAGAACTTGTGACACAACCCCATTGTACACATATATATGCATTGGTTGCAATAAAATATGTTTATACTGAAAGAGAGAAAATGGTTTAAAGGACCTATAATAATCAAATATCACAGTGAAAACACTGACACTAAAACTGCCCAAGAAATGAAGCAAAATCAAAATTGCGTTAGTGGGTGGGGTAAACCAACACGAATATTTAAAAGCATTGGCTTGGAACACATTCCTTTTCATACTAAACATAGACTTAATAGATGGAACATGACATGAACGTTTTATTATCAACATATATGCAATAGAATCCATTTAATAACTAAATTGTAAGCTATACAAGCTTACAACGCCAGTTATAATAGTTTCACAGTGATAAAATCACCCATAAATATAAATGAAGGAAAAAATCAAATTTCATATTCTCCGATTCTGTCCCACTTTTTATATGTTATTAACATATATCAGAGGTGGTCAAAACTAAAAAAGACATTTGTGTTGCAATTTTGTCTAGGTCACCACACAGTTTGACCGGACTAAAAGTGCAATGTCACGTTGATGTGATAAAGCTCACTTGTCTTGAGATAGCATATCTTTATCAGGTCAATGCGTTACAATGCAATATATAAAGTGGGTAACTGATAATCAGCTAACCATATTTTTTCCTATCATATTCATTTTATCCCTTTTCCTCAACAAGTTTAATACATTCAATAATACATTAGCATGAATGCAAGATTCTATTTATCATAAAACATTTAAAACACATTTTATTTACGACTGTTTCTCAAAAATGTCATTCAATATTCCACCATAAGTAAACTCGACGTCGTTAAGGATGTTGTACATGAAGCGTTACAGGGAGTAACTAACTAATTTGCATGTTTAATCCACCAGTGGATTATCGAATTTATTACATGACATTATTACATTCTCAGACGCAACGTCATATGATAAATAAAGTTATTAAGTCTGTGTCCTGGACCTTGAGGTTGTGGGTATGGACAGGGGTATGGATGAATAAATCTTCGGGCCTATGTCTATCATCATACCAAATATGAAACAAATCCATCTTATGGTTGGAAAATATGAGCTCTTAAAAAACTGTAACATAGAATTTTCAAGTACGTGACCTTGATCTTGAGATCATAAACGTGTGCAGGAGTGTTGCTGATTACATGTAAAACACTGCACCTATATCTATTCTCATTCCAAGTATGAACCAAATCCATCATTTGGTTTGGAAAATATGAGCTCTTAAAAAACTTTAACATTTTGTATGAGGGTATTGCTGAATAAAACTATCATCATACAAAATATGAACCAAATCCATCGTATGATTTGAAAAATAAATATGAGCTCTTAAAAAACTTTAACATTTTGTATGAGGGTATTGCTGAATACAACTTTTGGCCTATATCTATCATCATACAAAATATGAACCAAATCCATCGTATGGTTTGGAAAATAAATATGAGCTCTTAAAAAAACTTTAACATAAAATTTGACCTTCAGGTCATTGGCCTGGGCAGGGGTACGGTATGGATGAAAAAAAACCGTCATACTATTTATAAACCAAATCCATTGTGCATTTTGGAAACTATGAGCTCTTAAAAAACTTTATTTAATGTAAATGTGGACGCCGACGCCGATTCCAAGGTAAACGTCAACAACTGGGGTAGTGCAATAGCTCTTCCTGGACTTAATCCAGGCAAGCTAAAAATGACAATTGACCCATCAGTGTTGTCTGCCTTGTTATGCAGCTGTGTTTCAAACTTACCTAAAGGAAAGCTGACCTGATCACACATTCCATACAGCTGGCCAAAGCAAATGAGTTTATCGGAAGGCTTGATATCAAATTCTTTCATCCTAATAAAAACACAAGCATAAAAGATCAACTTTAAACTCCTTCATAATGCCATGTGCCTTTAACACATTTTATATGAGAAACCACAAAACGTGACACCAGAAAACAGTGCAGGGGCAGATCAGTCACTGCAGAATATGCTATTTTGCCACATTATTATTTTTGCTGAAAAAAATGTGAGTAGCATTTGTATTTTTGCTGAAAAAAATGTGAGTAGCTTTTGAATTAAAGCTATTCACATTTTTTTCAGCAAAATATTAATATATTTGCCATATTAAATGACCGAATATTTAAATATTCATTAACAAACAAAATTACCTGGGCTCTGATGTATGAACAGATATTTACTCGGGAGCACACTAAAGGAGCAAATTCTTTCCTTTTAGTTTTCCATACAAAATATAACTGGACAAACTCAAACAGGCGGGCAAGAGTGCTACAATATACACATTATTACTGCACATTACGATAACTCACTCGTGCGAAATAGTGCATTTTTCACATCTCCAAAATGGCTACTTTTCCGATCAAAATCCTTGATATTTTTCTTATAAATGCTCAAAACATAGGTTATGGGTGCTCGTTAGACCCGCCTCATTGAGGCGGTTCTAACGAGTGTCCACAACCTATGTCTTGGAGCAGAAATAAGAAAAATAATGTATACCCCCCATAATCCCAGTTTTCTCTTTATAAAGTGGGGTTTAGGGGGTCTTCATTTCACGGACTTGTTTACGTGATGAGTACCTTGATCTGCCGCATTGTATCATGTCAAATGGAAGTTTCCATATCAAAATATCATATCAGACACAGAGTGTGACGTGTTAGATCTGGAAACATCCACAATGCATGATACTGTGTAGCAGATTAAGTTATTACAGCGATGACGTGCTTATCATACATCTTTTCCCTGCCAATAAAGGTGTTTTTTAAACGTAAATAACTGGGAAATTTTTACATTACATTATGTTCTGTGAGTGGCATCATCATGTTTACACGACTGGTTCTACGTTACACGTTGTTACTTTTCAACATCGCAGCAAATGCAGGAACTCACCAGTAGCCTTGTTTCAAAGGATGTTGAAACGAAGTCAGAAAATGCGAGCAGAGAGATAAAGATAGTGTATTTTTGTGTGGGAAAAACAGTAAATCACAGTAATAAGTCTGTGCAATGAACACCCCTCTAAACCCTATTTTATACAGAGAAAAGTGGGGTTTACGGGGGTGTTCATCATTTTTCTTCTTTTTTTTTTTGCTCATAAATATAGACTATGGGTACTCTTTAGAACTGCCTCATTGGGGCAGTTCTAACGAGCACCAACAATCTATAATAGATCTAGAAATAGGGAAATTATATCGAACAGTTCCATGCAAAAAAAATGCTAGGTCTATAGATATGAAGACGCCATCTTAGCGCACGGGTGTGTTATTGTATTAACTAGACACTGATATGTTCTTTTTGTAGATAATGATAATATAAGAATCTGATATGGGGTTTTGTTGTAGATGGGCATTTCCAGCCCTTGGGACGACCGTGCTGAGCGGAATCTCGGCACCCCATATTAGATTCTTTTTCTTGCAAAACACCACCAAAAATTTTCATTTTACTTTATTTAATGTTTTATTTTTCGTGCACTATACCTTTGTAGTTTGCCTGGGTAAGAACACCAGGGTAAGAACAGAGTTTCTATCCCAGGGTAAAACCACAGATTTCCTTATCTGGTGTGAAAGAAAACGTTATCTAATATGGCTCCAAAATGGTCATTTTAAGTATTGTTCTCCCTAACAATAAGGGTAAAGTTGTTCAAAGCAGTGTCAGCTTAACAAATCCCCAAGTGATCCAATTGTTTACTGTTGTAGCAAGTATGATATCTAAAACGTAATTTCTGCTGAAAAAATGTGAGTAGCTATTGCACTCTTACTTATATTTTTTCAGCAAAAATTTTATTATTGCCAAAGAAATGTGAGTAGATTTTGCATTGGCAAAAGGTACTCACATTTTTTCAGTTAAAATATTACCATACTACTCATATCAAATGATTAAAAGTTTCAACAATACTAAAAGGGGAGTTCAATAACTTAGTAGAACTCGGGGTTTAACTCACAGATTGTTGGATGGTTTCAACATTATTTTTCAATAAATCCCCCTTTACTTCATGTATTTCATCAGGAAAACATGCCTATATAATTTTGACCCCCTTGAACCCCACTTTAATATAGTAAAACTGGGGTTTTGGGGGTATACCTTATTTTTCTTATTTCTGCTGTATAATATAGATTGTGGGTACCCGTTAGAACCGCCTCAATGAGGCGGTTCTAAAGAGTGCCCACAATCTATATTTGGAGCAGAAATAAGAAAAATATCACAATTTTTCATCAAAAAATTTTCATTTTTTCGGCGATAAAGGTGGCAATGTATTTGTATAGGCGTGTTTACGTAATGGGCCCACTTTTCTTTTAAGCCGTCTATGCCTTTGAAATGAAATTCGTCTATTTGGTCCTCATACCGAGCCTCTGAAGTAGCCTCGAGCTCATCATCGTCCCTAAATATCATTCCATGCAAGTGGGACTTCAGATTTCGAAAGAGATAATAATCATTTCAGGTCAGGTCTGGACTGTATGGCAGTTGATTTAACTGCTCAAACTTGGACTCATGAATAGCAGCTTGTGCAACTCAGGACTTGTGCACAGGGGCATTATCATGCAACAGATGGACACCTGCAGCTAACTTTCCCCTTCGTTTTTCTTTAAAGGTGCATTATTGAGCTATCGGTAAAAAATGCTTCCAAAATAAAATACATATAGCAGGTATTTTTCTTTTAAGCAATAAAAATGAATGCATTTTATGCAAAAATGCGAACAATTATCATGACAGGTAGATGAGTTTGAGGGGGATTCCCTAACTAGGTTTCGAACACTAGTTAGATCTATTTTTAGTTCGTGACAAAAATAGAATCCCCATATATGACATTATGTGACGTTCATTTTTGGCCTTGCTTGCTTAGGCCATGCCTGAATCGGAAAAAAATATGACGCTGAATACCATGCCATAAGTAACGACACTCAGAGACAATACTGTCGCCATGTATGTGTAAAGTGACAGATTTATTTTTAGTACAGAAATTCCTAACACATGTTCAGAGCGAAGGGTAAACACGAATGAAAACGACCATTTTCACAAAGTTCTGAAGCTGTATTTGGCTCCAAAAGTGTACACATGATAAAGGAGTATGAATTGAAGATAAAAACCAGAAAAAAAAAATTGAGACCCGGTAGTTCAATAATGCACCTTTAATAGGCAGCAGAGTTGGCATTTCTCAGGAAAGAGTATATTCAGTTCTGACAGAGGATCTTGCAATGAGAAAGCTTTCGGCCCAATGGGTACCAAGACTTCTGACAGTTGATCAGAAGCACACCAGGCGCACATTATCGCATGCTAATCTTAACCTTTTTAAGGAAGATCCTGTCAACTTTCTTCAGAGATGAAACATGGGTCCATCAGTTTCCCCCAGAGTCCAAACAACGATAGAAGTACCATGGCTCACCCCTCACCAAAGGAGGCAAAGACTGTTCCATCAGCTGGGATGGTTATGGCCTTGGTTTTCTGGGATGCAGATGGTATTCTGTTTATAGATTATCTCCAAAAGGGACAAAAAATCAATGGAACATATTATGCTTCACTTCTGACGCAGTTACGGGAAAATATTAAACTTAAGCGCCGCGGAAAGCTCACTAAAGGTTTGTTGTTCCATCAGGACAATGCTCCTGTTCACAAGTCTGGCCATGCTATGGCTGCCATTCACAACTGTGGCTTTAAATTTATTGAGCATCTGCTTTATTCCCCTGATCTCGCTCAACCAGACTTTCATTTCTTTCCAAAACTGAAAATGGCTATTTCAGGCACCACTTTCAGTCCGATGATAATGTCATATATGCCATGGATGACTTTCTGAATAGCCAAGAAAAGGAGTTCAATAAAAGTGGCATTGAGGCCCTTAAACACCGCTGACAAAAGTGTATAGATACTGATGGCGATTATGTTGAAAAATAATACAATGTGTCCGACAAAATGCAAATCCTTCAATATGAGGCTCACAACATATCAATCAGCCCTTGTATATAGAGAAGTTGAGGTTAACAAGGATATTATTGTACTTATTTCTGCTACAAGACATAGGTTGTGGGTACCCTTTAGAACAGCCTCATTGAGGCGGTTCTAATGAGCACCCACAACTTATGTTTGTTCTTAGAATTAGAACAAGAGGCCCATGGGTCACTATGCTCACCAGAGCTCAGGTGTGCACTGCCCAATGGCAGCCATGTATTTTAACATTATATATCATTTTAATCTACCAAATGTAAAGTCTCCCAAATGAATCCCCATATCCAAATGAGCAACCATGTGGACTCAGTATCTGAAACATTAAGCCTTTTATAAAGTAGAGGGTGTAGGGCATGGACTCAATGGCGCCCTGGTTGGTATCACTAAATGCGTCTTATCATAAGGAGCAAGAATATACATGGTGTAGCAGTGGGGATCTGTATGCCAGAGATATAAGGCCTCTTAAGCAGTGGAGGGGTTGAGGCATGCCCTGTGGATCCCAGGAAAGCCCAAGAATGTTGTCCCTAAAAGTGTCTTATCATAAGGACCAAGAATATATATGTTTTATGGGTGGGAATCTGAACGGTTTCTGATATATGAGGCCCTTCTATGAAGTGGAGAGGAGAGGAATGACACTGTGAACCCCCAAGTTGGTTTTGTTTTAGTTTGTTTGATTTGAGGTTTAATGCCCACCCCCAACCCCTACTCTCCACAAGTTGGTGTGCTATTGATAAGGAACAGGAACATATATGATTATGGGGTGGGGATTTGAATGGTTTCGGAAATATATGGCCTTTCAAAGTGGAGGGGCAGGGTACATTGACCCAGCACAAAATGGCCCCCAAGTTGGTGTGATTAAACAAGTCTTATCATAAGGAACAAGAATATTATAGTTTAGGGGTGGGGATCTGAATGATTTCTGAGATATATGGCATCCAATGAATTAAGCAGTGGGGCACCCAAGAGGACTCCATAGCTAGTGTTATTTGAATGCGTCTTATCATAAGGAAGATGAATATATGTTTATGGTTTAATCATGGGGCTCTGAACAGTTTTTGAGATATATGGCCTTATGTGAAGTGGTGGGGTGGGGCAAGACCCTGGCTTGACTTGGGAGACCTCCAAGTTTGTGTCAATAATTGTGTCTTATCATAAGGAACAACAATATATATGGTTTAGGGGTGGGGATCTATAAGGTTTCCGAGATAATGAGTCTTTTATGAAATGAAGGGGTGGGGCACGGCCCCGGCACATCCAGGGGACCCCCAGGTTAGTGTCACGGAATGCATCTTATCATAAGAAACCAGAATATATATGGTTTAGGGGTGGGGATCAGAATGGTTTCTAAAATATATGGCATTTTGTGAAGTGGAGGGGTGGGGCAAAGCCCCGGTGCACCCAGGAAGACTCCAAAATTGCTGTCAATGAATGCGTCTTTTCATAAGGAACAAGAATATATATGGTTATGGGGTGGGGATCTGTAAGGTTTCCAAGATATTGGGCCTTTAATGGAATGTAGGGGTGAGGAATGACCCTGGGGCATCCCGGGGACCCCCAGGTTGGTGTCACTGAATGCGTCTTATCATAAGGAACAAGAATATATATGGTTTTGGGGTGGGGATCTGAATGGTTTCTGAGTTATATGGCCTTTTATGAAGTGGAGGGGGTGGGGCCTGGCCGGGCACAAACTGGGGGACCCCCTTATTGGCATAAAAGCATTTGGCTGGGAGACTTTTACTCAAGGAACATTTCTATAAAAGTTTAATCAAAATGTCTGCAATGACTTTGCAGCAAATGCCATTTTTCAATTTTTCCCATTATAAGTCTATTGAAAATCTAAGTTGCCATACCAACCACACTAAAGAGCCGAATTTCATAAAAAACACAAAATCTGTAAAGGCAAATATGGTGAATATTTTCATAAAGTCTCCACCTCCTAGAGCTTACGGTTTCTGAGGAGATGATTTTTTAAGTGTTTTTTTTTCTATTTTTTGCATTTTGGTTTCCATGGCAACCAACGAAAATGAGCAGTAGGCTTAAAATCATATGGCAGAAAGTAGATTGCCTAAAGAACATTTCTATCAAAGTTTTGTCAAAATATCTGCAGAGGCTTGGCAGTAAATGCCATTTTTCAATTTTCCCCATTATAAGTCTATGGAAACTCTAAGTTGCCATAGCAACCAAACTAATGAGCCGATTTTCATAAAAAACACAAACTTTTAATCCCCCAGCCTAAGGATGCTACAGATAAAATTTGGGCCCAATCGGCCCAGTGGTTTCCGAGAAGATGTTGTTTGAAAGTGTTGACGGATGCAGACGAGCAGACGCAGGCACAGACGCAGACGGCGGACAACTGCCTATCCTATAAGCTCCCCCGGAGCCTTCGGCTCTGGTGAGCTATAAATATACATAAAAATTCATTTTAGCATATGGGCCTATTATCATAATGTAAAATAAAACATGACCTACTTCTCCACTGTGTATTTCACAGTGTCTTCATTATGACTGGCAATCATCACAGCTATTTTGCCCCTCTCTCTCATCTGAATCTGCCTCATGACCTCCCTCACCACCTTGTGGTACATCGCAGAGGTGGCCTCATAAGAAGGGTTGATTGGATCTTCGTACCCTATCTGGGCTGCTCGCTCCCTCTCCTAAGTATTGTACAAGAGGACTATGGTTATTATGACAGTTTTTGCAGCTATAACCAGTTTACTACTATTTCAATTCCATTTCTCCATCATTATGTACATTTCGAGTGATTTAATTGGTTGAAATAATAGTTTTATACTTCGATGAATTCCATGAGCTAGAATCTCAGATGTGATTCACATAGCGACAGGTAGTAATACCAGAGAACAATGGTCCTGTACCGCTCACCTAAGTGCTGAGCATTTATGGAGCTCTGAGAAGACTTTTGAAGGGCTTTTACCATGGCAGCCACCTTTGACATGTGACCTAAACCATTTGACCAGCCTCCATCCTATAAAGGCTTCATCTCAATGACCTTTGGCCAAGGTCAAACAATGTCCTTGACTTGTTTAATTTACTCATTTAGCTAACTACATATACCAATTTCCAGATCAAAGGCTGCAATAGTTTATGAAAAAAAACACATGTTTTTGACTTTACCTATAAATGTGACCAAATTTGACCCTGGCTTAAAATAGGTCATGGTTATACAGGACTCATAAGTTGAACAAACTATGACTGGCTAGAGTCCCCAGCCCTACATGCCAAATTTCATGATCAGCCTATTGGTTCCGGAGAAGAAGATTTTTGAAGGGTTTTTATTTTAAATGGGCATGGTGGCCATATTGGTCATGTGACCAAACATATATTAATTGAGCCAGCGCATGATAAAATCTACAAGAAGGCTTGAGCGACAAGCAAAAACTCAGATCAGCCTGTGCATTTGCACAGTCTGATAATTCTTCGCTGATTGCATGTACCTACTATAGACTAACAGCTATGCAAAAGGTCTTGATTTTTTTTTTTTTTTTTTTTTTGGTTTTACAGCCCTTTCAAGATTATTTCACTCATATCGAGCCGATCGTTAATCAGAGATGGGCAAAAACCTGAGTACCCGGAGAAAAACCACCTGACCACCCGTTGCAGAACTTGGCATCTAACATATGGCCCGAGCAAGGCTCGAACCCAGCAAAAGGTCTTGTCAAAGTGGATGGGTGCGCAGGTTGATTTGAGTCTCTGCTTGTTGCACCAGTCTTATTGTAGGTTTTGACATGCCCCGGCTCGATTATTTTTCATTTTCTTGTTCCCAAAAGCTTTTCATATGAAATTTGGTTATGAAACACTCAGTGGTTTCAAAGGAAAATAAGTTTTATTTTTCATATCTGAATGACCTTAGGCCAGGTTCAAAGAATGACCTTGACCTTGAATACTCATGTAGTCTCATCCACTCATTTAGCTAACTGCATCTACCAATATTCAGATCACAGGCTGCAATAGTTTCCAAAAAATACATTTTTGTGGCTTTTGTACTTTTTCCCATACAGAGTGTATATGGCCAAATTTGACCTTGGCATAAAATAGGCCAAGGTCATCTGAGGGTCATCTTTTGCATAATCTATGATGGGTCCCCTATGGTAGATATCAAGTTCATGACAATCTGCCTACTGGTTTGGGAGAAGAAGATTTTTGAAGGGTTTTTACCTTATATGGGTCTGGCGGCCATCTTGGTCATGTGACCAAACTCAAATTAATCAATTTTCATTTCCTTGTTCCTGAAAGCTTTCATATGAAATTAGGTTATAAATGGCACAGTGTTTTCTTTGGAAAACAACTTTTAATTTTCATATCTAAATGACCTTTGACCAATGTCAAGGAATGACCTTGACCTTGAATACTCCTGTTTTTTATCCACTCATTTAGCTACCTGCATGTACTAATTTTCAAATCACTGGCTGGAACAGTTTTCCAAAAATACACAATTTTGACTTTTTCCACTCAATTACTCCAACAGAGAAATGTTGTGGACATTTGTTAGACTGAGGCGATTCAAACAATGTCCACAACATTCTTTTTTGGAGTATAAAATTCAACACACTTAAGTGGAATGGGTACACCTTCAGGGGAGGCAACTCCTGCAAAAGTATTTTTGTCTCCCATGTCAATAGGGGTCAACTCTTAAATGAAAGAATTTGCTCCTAAGGAGCAAATTCTTTCCTTTAAGAGTAGACCCCTTTTTCAGTGGGACTGAGCCTATAGACAAGCATACAGGAAGTGCCCAAAGTTGAAAAATGGCAGAAAAATCTGCCAGGTGTTCCCATTCCCTTTAAATATTTCCATTAATCATGCTCATCATGAGCTAAAATGCATGTTATAAGCATTTGTCGTTATACTGAATGTTGGTACAAAGAGGGTAGACTGTAAACAGGGGAATTCTAATGTACAATTATACAGTATACGCCTCTCATTGAATGACTCCATGGCCTAGTGGGTAGAAGCTCTGACACTTAATCATTAGATCTCTCACCACTGTGGTTCGAGCCTTGCTGGGGTCACATGTGAGATGCCAAGTTCTGCAACAGAAGGTCAGGTGGTCATTCTTTGGGCTCTCTTGTTTTTACCCACCTCTGAATAATGATCAGCTCGAAATAAGTCAAAAATCTTGAAAGAGCCCTAAAACCAAACAAGAGGGCCATGATGGCCATTGATCGATCAGCTGAGTCCAAGATGTTTCATAGCTTATGCAAGTGAAGGAGTCAATGGTTTAAGGAGATGTGGACCAAAGAGATTATAATTTTTTTTTTTTTTTTTTTTTTAGCTTTAGAGGTCATCTTTTTCTCTTTTTCATTGGAGTGGAACCATTTTAGCAGGATTAGAGAAACAATTTTGAGAAATAACTTTGAAACAGAGCCAGTTGCCTAGGAGATGCCATTCAAAGATTTTGCTATTTTCAGCTCTGGAGGCCATTTTGTTTTGTTTAGCAATTTTGGTAAAGGGGCATAAATGGAAGATTTCAGTGAATTTAGCCTTTGGCCTAGGAGAATATGTTGTTCAAAGGTTTTCTTATTTTTAGTTCTGTAAGGCATTTTGTTCAGCCGAGCACAACCACTTTAAAAATTTCAGTAAAGGGTCAAAATAGGAACATTTCTGTCAAATTATTTTGAAATTCAGCCATTGGTCTCTGATGAGATGGCATTTATATGTTTTTTTCTACTTTTAGCTCTAGCGGCCATTTTGTTTGGTTGAGTGGAACAATATCAGCAATTTTGATAAAGGGTCATCCAAGAAACATTTCTGTGAAATTGTTTTGATATCCACCATTGGCCTAGGAGAAGCTTTTAATATTTTAGCTCTGGTGGCCATTTTGTTCAGAGACACGGAATGATTTTAGCAATTTCAGTAAAGGGTGATAGGAGGAACATTCCTATGAAATTACATTGAAAATGGGTCACTGGCCTAGGAGGAGATGTTCTTAAAAGGTTTTTCTATTTTTAGCTCTGGTGGCCATTTTGTTAAGTGGCTTAACCATTTTAACAATTTTGGTATAGGATCACTCAAGATATAATTCTGTGAAATAATTTTCAAATCGGGCCATTTGCCTTAGAGGAGATGTCGCTCAAAGGGTTTTTCTGTTTTTAGCTCTGGTGACCATTTTGTCAAGCGGAGCAATTTTGGTAGAGGGTCACAAAAGGAACATTTCTGTGCATTTTTTAAATCTGGCCACTTGCCTAGGAGATGTCAAATAAAGGTTTTTCTGCTTTTAGCTCTGGTGGCCATTTTTTCAGCAGAGAAGAATGATTTAAGCAATTTTTATAAAGGGTCATAAGAGGAACACTCCTGTAAAATTATCTTGAAATTGGGCAAATTGGCCTTGCTAGGAGATGTCATTTTTTTTGAAGAAAAAAAATATATATTTTTAGCTCTGGCAGCAAGTTTGTTTAGCCAAGCAGACGATTTCAGCAATTTTGATATATTTCTGCGATATTATTTGAAATCAGGCCATTTGCTACTTTTAGCTCTGGCGGCAACTTTTTTCAGTGGAGCAGAAAGATCAGAGCAATTTTGGTAAATGGTCATATGAGGAACATTTCTGTGACATTATTTTGAAATTGGGTCACTGGCCTAGGTGGAGATGTCATTTAATTAGCTCTGGTGGCCATTTTGTTCAGCAGAGCAGAAAGATTTTCAAATTTTGGTATAGTGTTATATGAGGAACAGTTTTGTGAAATTAGTTTAAGATCAGTGCATTTTTCTGGATTTTCGATTTTTTGGGCTCTTTAGGTCATTTTGCTTAGAGGAGTGGAACCATTTTAGCATTTTTGGTAGAAGGTTACCCGAGAAACATTTTTGTGAAATTATTTTGAAATCCAGCCACCAGTTTAGGAGGTGAATATGATGCCAAATGAGTAAATTTTTGACAGACGGTTTAAAGGTTTTTTTCTATTTTTAGCTCTGGTGACAATTTTGTTTATCCGAGCAAAAAGTTTTCAGCAAATGAGGTAAAGGGTCACCCATGAACTATTTCTGTGAAGTTCTTTTAAATCCGGCCATTTGTCTAGATAATTTTACGTTTTAAAGTTTCACTATCTTTAGCTCTGGCCACCATGTAATTCAGTGGAGCAGAACGACTTGAGGAATTTTTGTAAATTGGTCATATGAGGAACATTACTGTGAAATGTTTTTGAGGGTTGAGGTTTAATGTCCCGGTCAACACTATTTAGGTCATTTTGGAGACATTGCTGCCAATTTTGTGGGACTTTTACCAGGCACTAAAATGAAATGACAACTCACGCCCTGCTGCCCAATGAAACCAAAAGGCTTATATGCATTGGGCGGTCTAACTCACACACATTTGCCTGGGCAGTCTGAGTCCTTCTAAGCAGTTTACCCGTACTCATGTGTGGTCAGTTTCAGCTCTGCGTGGAAGCACCATGCAGCCCAATCTATTTCTCTAAGCCCCGATGGGCAGGAGCGAGAGATGTCATTTAAAGGTTTTTCTATTTTTAGCTCTTGCTCCCATTTTGTTCAGCGGAAAGGAAAGATCTTCGCAAATTTGATAAAGGGTCATATAAAGAACATTTCTGTGAAATCTTTTTTGAAATCGGGTCATTGGCTTAGGTGGAGATGTTGTTTAAAGGATTTTCAATTTTTAGCCTTGGCAACCATTTTGTTAAACGGAACGGAACATTTTAGCAATTTTTGTAGACAGTCACCCAAGAAACATATCCGTGAAATTATTTACCGGTTTAAAACAATTAAGAGGAAATGTCGTTTGAGTAAATTGTTGACCGACAACTTCAAGATTTTTCCATCTTGAGCTCCGGCTGTCATTTTATGGAGTGCAGCCATTTTAGCAATTTTGTAGAGAGTCACCCAAGGAACATTTCTAGGATATTATTTTGAAATCGGGCCAGTGGCCTAGGAGGAAATGCAATTTAAAGATTTTTCTATTTTAGCTCTGGTGGCCACTTTGTCCAGTGGATCAGAGACAGCTTAGCAATTTTGGTAGAGGATCACCCAGGGAACATTATTCTAAAATTATTTCAAAATCCATCAGGTTTAGAAGGGAATGTATTTTAAGTAAATTGTTGACAGCACAACAGACATTGAGTGGTCACAAAAGCTCACCTTGAGCCTTCAATCAGTTTTAAATCTGTAAAAAAGACCTACTCTATAGTGTTCCGTATACAGAGGATTTCCTTTAAATCAGGGACATTTTGCTTTAAAATCTGTTTAAAAATATATTTTAGCAATAAAAAGTGAAGCATTCACTGCCACAGAACGAGAAAAACGAGTAAAAAAAATCTCTTTTCTGAACTACCTAATGTGGAAAGGCCTGTTAAATCCAAATTCACATCCTGTCATGTCCTTTACAAATATGTTGCTAACATGTAAACTGCCTTACATCATTGTTCATTATAACACAGATTTGGATATAACATGGTATACAGATGGATCCTTATGCAAAAATATTTATATGTTGTAAATACATACAAGCTCGAGCTACAATATTGTTTAAACCAAATACGGATCACAAAAACATATAGATTATTTAAAAAAAAAAAAAAACACAAGTGGTCATTTTTCCATACAATGTATATACACACTGATACAAAACAGTTGTTAACCTAACACAGTTTCTGCTTTGGATTGCAATGTTAGTGTTATAAAGAGAATCTAGTGTACTTTTTAATGTATTTATTTGATTAAGTAAATATCTTTTAAACCAAATTAATGGCCTCGCCCATCGGGGCTTGAAGAAATAGATGAGCTGCATGGTGCTGCCACACATGGCTGAAACTGACCGTACACAAGTACTGGCCATCCGCTTAGAGGACCTAAGCCTGCACAGGCAAAGCGGTGCGACTCTGACCGTCCAGACTTACAAACCCTATTGGTTTCATTGGGCGACAGGGCTTGAGATGTCATTTTATCTCAATGTCAGGTAAAAGTCCCACAAAATTGGAAGCAATGTCTCCAAAATGATCTATACAGTGTTGACGGGGATATTAAACCTCACATCAAACAAACAAAAACCAAAAAAATTTTACCCCAAAACAGGATACAAGCAAACAGTGCAGGAGCAGATCAGATGCCGCAGAATGTAGCATCTGCTCAGGGCCTACAATGTTTGCAAAACGTTTAGCCATTTTCCAAATAAATTGATTTTAAAGAAGATAGACTCTTGCTATATATAAGCAGAAAGATTCCATTTGGTATAAAATGGGTTAATGCAGTATTACCTGTTCCATATAGGCTCCTCTGACAAGCTTACAACCAAAGTAGAAGTCGTTTCTTCTAGCAGTGTCCATGTCTATCGTAATATTATGATGGGCTGCCTGCAAGTACACAAATTACCTATGTTGCAAGAAACTGCTTTACTTTGTTCATTGTTCAAAGCATCATTAGCTTAATGAGCTCATCAGTGGTCATATTGTTAACTGTTCTACTAAGTATAATATTTAATACAGTGGTATTTTAGCTGACAAAATGTGAGCAGCTTTTGCATTTGCAAAAATTAACTTTTCTACTAAGTACAATATTTAATACAACGGTATTTTTGCTGACAAAATGTGAGCAGCTTGCAAAAGCTGCTCACATTTTTTCAGCAAAAATATTAGTATTTTCACCATATTGAATTATCAAAGTTTTAACAATATTTTAGCTAACGATGTCATTAGTTTTGAACAACTGGAGCCGTTACCAAAGCATCATTAGCTTGATGAACTTATTAATGACCAAACTGTTCACTTTCTAGTGAGTACAATATCTAGAGTAAATCAATGACCTTTGGGAGTTCAAAATTCGAGTGCGTTGAGACTATTCTATTTTTTCAGGGAAGGCAAGTTTCGGATATTTTTTGTCTCAAAATTTTGAAAACATGGTGTTTGTACGAATTCCAGACTGTTATTACTACATGTCAATCTGGTAAATTAAGGGGAATGGTAGGGTAGGCAACACCTGCAAAAGTATTTTTGTCTCCCATGTCAATAGGGGTCAACTCTTTAAGGAAATAACTTGCTCCTGAGGAGCAGACCCCTTTTTCAGTTGGAAAGGCTTATAGAAAAGTGAACAGGAAGTCCCAATGCTCTATTCTTTTCATTTCAGATGCTGTTATAACTGCCGACAACGACAAAATACAAAGGCAACGATAGTTAAAAATAACAGGAAACAAAAAAATGATAAAAAAAAAAAAAGAAAAATATAAATAAACAAAAAATAAATAAAAAAAAAAAAATAATAATAATAATAAAGGCGAGGGAGCAGTTACTGTGTTTGGGCGATTCGGTTGTGTTGGCATTTACATGCTAACTGTAGGGTAAGGACAAATGGTTTCCAGGGTCGCCTTTAGTCCTAGCCTCTCCTAGCAGGTCAATGTTGTCACAACCGCGTACCCCAACACAGTATTTAGCTCAAACATACCGTGCTTCTATTGAAATTTCATTATAACCTATAACCACATACAAACATACATACATACATACATACATACATACATACATACATACATACATACATACATACATACATACATACATACGCACTGAGTGACGGAGACCGAATATAATGTATATAAATTACACGGTATGTAAAAAAAGATGGGGTCGGATAGGGGAGGAGGCGCCGACCAAAAAAACAACAAAAAAAAAGACAGGAAGTCCCATAAGTTGTCTCCCTTTAACAAGAGGGCCCAGAGGGCCCTGGTTCGCTCACCTGATCCAATGTATAATAAGTGAGCCCCAGGCAGAGTCAATTTTGGCCCCAGGGCTATAATTTGAACAATCTTGGTAGAGGTCCACAAGATGAAGCTTCATATCGAATATGTGGTTTCAGAGAAGAAGATTTTTAAAGATTTTCACTATATAAGTCTATGTAAAACCAAAGGGCCACATGGCGGGGGCATTTTTGGTCTCAGGGCAATAATTTGAACAATCTTGGTAGAGGTCCACTAGCTGAAGCTTCATAATAAATATCAAAGACCTAAGCCTTGTGGTTTCAGAGAAGAAGATTTTTCAAGATTTTCCCTATAGTAGTCTATGTAAAACCAAAGGGCCCTTGAGCAGGGGCATTTTTGGCCCCAGGGCTATAATTTGAACAATCTTGGTAGAGGTCCACAAGATGAAGCTTCATATCAAATATCAAAGACCTGGGCCTTGCAGTTTCAGAAAAGAAGATTTTTAAAGATTTTCCCTATATAAGCCTATGTAAAACCAAAGGGCCCGGAGGCGGGGGCATTTTTGGCCCCAGCACTATAATTTGAACAATCTTGGTAGGGGTCCACTAGATGAAGTGTCATACCAAATAGCAAAGATCTGGGCCTTGCAGTTTCAGAGAAGAAGATTTTTAAAGATTTTCCCTATATAAGCCCATGTAAAACAAAAGGGCCCCCGGGCGGGGGCATTTTTGGCCCCAGCATTATATTTTGAACAATCTTGGTGGGGGTCCACTAGATGAAGCTTCATACCAAATATCAAAGACCTGGGCCTTGTGGTTTCAGAGAAGAAGATTTTCCCTATATAAGCCCATGTAAATTCAAAGGGCCCCGGTGCGGGGGCATTTTTATCTCCAGCACTATAATTTGAACAATCTTGGTAGGGGTCCACTAGATGAAGCTTCATACCAAATATCAAAGACCTGGGCCTTGCGGAATCAGAGAAGAATATTTTTTAAAGATTTTCCCTATATAAGCCCATGTAAACCCAAAGGGCCCCGGTGCGGGGGCATTTTCGGCCCCAGCACAATAATTTGAACAATCTTGGTAGGGGTCCACTAGATGAAGCTTCATACCAAATATCAATGTCCTGGGCCTTGTGGTTTCAGAGAAGAAGATTTTTTAAGTTTTCGGTGAAAAAAATCTATTTTTGGCTCCTGTGACCTATATGTGCAACGGACCGGAACCATTTGAACAACTTTGAAAGGGGACCACCTAAGGATCATTCCTGTGAAGTTTGGTCAAAATCTGATCAGTGGTTAGGAGGAGATGTCGTTTAAAGGAAAAGTTTACGGACGGACGCACGGACGCACGAGACGCACGACGGACGACAGACAAAAAGTGATCCCAAAAGCTCACCTTGTCACTACGTGACAGGTGAGCTAAAAATGGCAGAAAAATCTGTCAGGTGTTCCCATTCCCCTTAAAGGCATTTATTCTTGTTTATTGAGGACCATCATTGCATTACATAATATTATATAGCTCTCAGTACTGACTGAAGAGAAGTGCTCTGTCTTCAACAGGTAAGGGGCCTCTTGGGGATAATCAATAGTTAACTTACTGTTGACTTGAGTGTACTTTATTGATTTCCCCTTAAGTGCCTCAGTCAGGGATTCAACAAAAGCTACTAATCACCATATTAGGGGCTGCCTTTGATCTGCTACAGAGAGTATATCACAGGGGGCAATAAAACAATTATGAGCCCACAGTGTGTCCTACCTTACAAGAATAAATGCCTTTAAGTACAGAATTTTAGCTTTCGACAAACTACCAACCAATTAAAATACTAGTTAAAGGCGACTAAAACAAGGTCGAGGTCAAAATTTAAAGTGACGTCACGTCTCACTGCATTTTGAAAGGCAATAATACTCTATTTTTGTTGGACACTCACATTTTCTCAGCAAAAATAATGTGTGTATGCCATACATTATGATCATTTTAACAAACTGTCAACTAACGGCACCATTTTATTGAACAGCTGTGTCCTGGAGTTTAACAACCCAGTTTACCCTATTAAGGTCATTTTGAGCAAGTCAGATAACTTCACCACACTTTTCTAGGAAGACTTAAATTTGTCTCAGCAGTTCACCAGTACAGTGCATAAACCCTTTTTCTTACATGCTTTTCAATGAATGATAGAGATTTATCAGTGAAATATAAATCCATATTTTCACTGTTTCAAACAGTGAAAATACGATTTTTTATTTTTCACTGTTTGGGACTACTTTTTTCTTCAAATCTAACTCTAATTTCAATTTTATCTTTGTCAGATAACTGAACAATACTGAAATGTGTTCTAATTGACGCATAGCCCATTCATGTGTGACGGGGACGTTACTGACGTCATTTATGAAGCTGATGTCACGTCTTTTGTCACGCGACGTTAGACTTGCCAGCAACTTCTTTGGAAAACTACTCTCTCAATTATTTCATTAACCATTCATAATAATACCATCCCAGGCCATTTCTCAGGTGCAAACTTTCAGTTTACACCCAATAGTATATCCACTAAACACGATGTACACAACTAAATTGACGCAAAACGAACAGGAACAAAGATAATTTTCTCCGAATGTGAGCGACACCATTAAAGACGCTAAATATTGCCTTTTGAAGCATGTAAGAAACAGAAAATTTGATTTTTTCAGTGCAAGATCAAATTTTATTTCACTCATGAACACCAAAACTGCTATTTTCACTCGTGGCTACGCCACTCGTGAAAATAACAGTTTTGGTGTTCATTCGATGAAATAAAATTCGATCTTACACTGAAAAAATCAAATATCCTCTATGTCAACATGTTCAACTTAGTTGAGCTACCGAATTTACCCTTAGTATCCGGACACCTCACTTTCATACCAAACTTGTTCTAATAGATTGGGCTGCATGGTGCTTCCACCCATAGCTGAATCTGACCACACACAAGTACTTGTTAACCTGCTAAAAGCACTAAGCCTGCCCAGGCAAAGCGGTGTGAGTCAGATCGTCCAATGCATATAAGCCTTCTCGTTTCATCGGGCGGTAGAGCTTGAGATGTCATTTCATCTCAATGTAGGGTAAAAGTTCCACAAAATAGAAAGCAACATCTCCAAAATGACCTAAATTGTGTTGACAGCTACGTTAAACCCCTATTCAAACAAACAAAACTTGTTCTAAAATATGAACAAGTACATTTTACTACCCAATCTTGAGTCTAAGCTAAATAAGCCAGATGAGTGGCAAACAGTGTAGACCTGTGTTCTGTGGCATCACATCTGTTTGCTCAGGACTGTCTGTCGGAATACATACGGTAAATACGGTAAAAGAAACTCAAATTTGCCATACTGCTTGGCGGTGCAGATTGATCTGAGTCTAAGCTGGTCACAAGTCTTATCATCACGTGAACAAGTCCGTGAAATGAAGACCCCCCCTAAACCCCACTTTATATAGAGAAAACTGGGGTTTACGGGGGTATTCGTTATTTTTCTTATTTCTGCTCCAAGACATAGGTTGTGGGTACTCGTTAGAACCGCCTCAATGAGGCGGTTCTAACAAGCACCCACATCCTATGTTTTGAGCATTTATAAGAAAAATATGAAGGGTTTTCATCAGAAAAGTAGCCATTATTGAGATGTGAAAAATGCACTATGTCGTACGGGCGAATTATCGTAATGTTTAAGTTTTGTTGTGTGCTGACTCATATTTGTTTGTTTGTTTGATTTGAGGTTTAACGTCCCCGTCAACACTGTAAAGGTCATTATGGAGACGTTGCTTCCAATTTTGTGGGACTTTTACCCGACATTGAGATGAAATGACATCTCAAGCCCTGTCACCCAATGAAACCAATAGTGTTTATTAGCATGTATTAACTCTTGTTTTGCTGAAGAAAAAAGTTTGCTTCTGACTCTCAAATTACCGTAAAAATCCTTAAAATTGGGACGTCTTCAGGACTTGCTGTAATTCTTCTAAAATTTTAACAAATTTGTTTCATGATCCAGCAAGGAGTTCAAAAAGGTGCAGAAGGAATGGCAAACAGTGTAGACCCTGATCAGACTGCTCCTTCAGGAGCAGTCTGATCTGGGTCTGCACTATTTGGTCAGGCCTATCTGTCCGAATACTTAGGATCATTACAGTACATGATAATATCATAATGCATTTATTCAAAGTTGCAAACTGAATGACAGTATAGATCATGATCAGATCGCTTCTTCCGAAGACATTTGATCTGGGTTTAAACTGTTTTCAAAGGTAGGGATTATTGTGGTCAGCAGGATAAGGGTTAAAAACACATTCTACAAGCAGGGCCTCACATGTACACCACAACCTCTTTATAACACTATTGATGGGGGTCCAAAGCAGAAACCGTGTTAGCTAACCAACTGTTATATCCAAACAAAAATGTTTAGATTATATAGAAAAAAGACCATTTATATATAATCTATACATTTTTGGGATCCATCTTGAAACCGTGTTATATTTATAACCATGTTTTGTTTGTTTGTTTGATTTGAAGTTTAACGTCCCCATCAACACTCCAAAGGTCATTTTGGAGACGTCACTTCTAATTTTGTGGGACTTTTACCCGACATTGAGATGAAATGACATCTCAAGCCCTGTTGCCCAATGAAAGCAATAGGATTTATAAGCATGTACAGTCAGACTCGCACCACTTTGCCTGGGCAGGCTTAGATCCTCTAATCAGTTTACCAGTACCCGTATGTGGGTCGGTTTCAGCTCTGCGTGGAAGCATCATGCAGTCCATCTATTTCTTCAAGCCCCAATGGGCGGGGACCAGTTTATAACTGTGTTATAACGGACAGTGTTATAATGAGGTTGTGGTATATTTCATAAAACTTGTGTGCTGTATATACTGGTATGTCATAAAATAAAATCCTTCACCTACAGTTAGATAGCACTGGTATGTGTTAAATATGTGAGCTTTCTGTTTATTGAATTTCTTCATCATTTCCATAGTTAATCGGCTGATTGCCGGTTGGAAGTAGGACTGTTCAGCATCAATCATCACACGTACGTCTCTCTTCACAGCATACTGAAAAAAAATGCACCACAACCTCTAAACTAGAAATGGTGTTTGTAAAACACAATGCCCCCAACCTTTGCTTGACCTTAGCTGGCAAAATATTCAACAAATATTGTTAAAGACTCAAAAACATACAACAAGAATTCCCCCGAAGGCTATGTCGCGCCTGTGGGGGTGCAAAGTCACCAAACCATGAAATCTAGGTCAAGGTCAAACATGGATGCCTGCATAAAAATTTCACTCCTAGTTGCAAGCATGTACCAAGTAACTCTTAAAAACAGACTCTTACATCAGGGTCAAAGTTAGGGTTGTCACACTATTTTACAAAGTCAGTGAACCATAAAATGTAGGTCAAGGTCAGAAATGGATACTTGCATTGAAGTTTCAATTCCTAAATGCAAGCTTGTACCAAATACAATTAATGAAGCTCTAATAGATCTTGAGAAATGGACTCTTACATTAGATAGAAAGTCAGGGTGGTCGCAATAATTCACAAAGTCAGTGAACCATGAAATATGGGTAAAAGTCAAATATGGATGCTTGCGTTGCAGTTGGAATTCCTAGATGCAAGTTTGTACCAATTATAATTTAAAAAGCTTTAATAGTTTTCGAGAAATGGTGAAAGTCAGGGTGGTCGCAATAATTCACGAAGTCAGTGAACCATGAAATATAGGTCAATGTCAGATATGGATGCTTGCGTTGAAGTTGCAATGCCTGGATGCAAGTTTGTACCAAGAATGATTAATGAAGCTCTAATAGTTCTCAAGATATGGACTTGCTGACAAGATTTTATTAAAAAAAACAAGGCATCGCATGCGATACAAATCCCCTCGCACAAGACAACTTCGTGTGTGGAAAACACTGAAATGGCAAAAGTCCAACTTGCTTGAGATATTATCATATGCAACATTTATGTAAAGTTTGTTTAAAAATCCATCCATAAATGTAGGTTCTAGAGTGATGACAATATTTCTCTAAAAATAGTCATAGGGACCTTGACTTGAGGCCATGGCCGCGAAGTAGATCTTGCTCAAGATATTATCATAAGCATCTTTTGTGCGAAGTTAGATTAAAATCATAAATGTAGGCGGTAGAGCAATGACAAAGTTTTTCTAAAAATAGCCATAGTGACCTTGACCTTGAGGTCATGACCAAGCAACTCGAGATATTACCATAAGAAACATTTGTGTGAAGTTCTATTAACATCCATCAATAAATGTAGGCACTAGAGCGATGACAAAGATTTTCTAAAAATAGCCCCAGTGACCTTGACCTTGAACGTCGAAATAGTTCGAGATATTGTCATAAGGAACATTTGTGTGAAGTTATACTGAAATCGGTGAAGAAATGTAAGCGCTAGAGCCATGTCAAAGTTTTTCTAAAAATTGCCACAGTGACCTTGACCTTGAAAGTCAAACTCACTCGAGGTATTATCATAAGGAACATTTGTGTGAAGTTATATTGAAATCAGTGAAGGAATGTAGTCGCTAGGGCGATGACAGTTTTTTTCAAAAAATAGCCACAGTGACCTTGACCTTGAAAGTCGAAATCGCTCGAGATAATCGGAGATATTGTCTTAAGGAACATTTGTGTGAAATTATATTGAAATTGGTGAAGAAATGTAAGCGCTAGAGTATTGACAAAGTTTTTCTAAAAATAGTCACAGTGACCTTGACCTTGAAAATGGAACTCGCTACAGATATTGTCATAAGGAACATTTGTGTGAATCGATTTTGAAATTGGTGAAAAAATGTAAGCGCTAGAGCAATGAAAAAGGTTTTCTAAAAATAGCCACAGTGACCTTGACCTTGAAAGTCGAACTCTTTCGAGGTATTGTCATCAGGATCATTTGTGTGAAGTTATATTAAAATCGGTGAAGAAATGTAGGCGCTGGAGCGATAGCAAAGTTTTTCTAAAAATAGCCATTGTGACCTTGACCTTGAAAGTTGAAATGGCTTGAGATATTGTCATAAGGAACATTTGTGTGAAGTTATATTGAAATCGGTGAAGAAATGTAAGCGCTAGAGCATTGACAAAGTTTTTCTAAAAATAGCCACAGTGACCTTGACCTTGAAAGTGGAACTCCCTAGAGATATTGTCATAAGGAATATTTGTGTGAAGTTATATTGAAATCGGTGAACAAATGTAGGCGCTAGAGCGATGACAATTTTTTTCTAAAAATAGCTACAGTGACCTTGACCTTGAGGTCATGACCATGAAAGTCGAACACACTTGAGATATTGTCATAAGGAACATTTGTGTGAAGTTATATTGAAATCAGTGAAGAAATGTAGGCGCTAGAGCAATGACAAAGTTTTTCTAAAAATAGCCACAGTGACCTTGACCTTGAAGTCATGACCTTGAAAGTCGACCTCGCTCAAGATATTGTCATAAGGCACATTTGTTGTGAAGTTATATTGAAATCAGTGAAGAAATGTAGGCGCTAGAGTGATGACAAAGTTTTTCTTAGAATAGCCACAGTGACCTTGACCTTGAGGTCATGACCTTGAAAGTCGAACTCGCTGAGATATTGTCATAAGAAACATTTGTGTGAAGTTATATTGAAATTGGTGAAGAAATGTAGGCCCTAGAGCGATGACAAAGTTTTTCTAAAAATAGCCACAGTGACCTTGACCTTGAGGTCATGACTTTGAAGTCGAACTCGCTCGAGATTTTTTTATAAGGAACATTTTTCGGAATTTCGTCAAAAGTTAATCAGTTCATCTACTCATCACCACCAATATATTCACCAACTTTCAAGGCTCTAGCTCCAATAGTTTTTGAGAAATCTTGCTGACAAAATTTTATTAAAAAAATTTCAAAGGGCAATAACTCTTAAAAGGGGCATAATCCGGACAAGAAAAAACATACGCGTCAGCTAATTTTCCATCAGGAATCCATATATGAAATTTCAAAACCCTAGCATACACGGTTCTAAAGATATGCTTTGCATCACTTTTAGCATACATTACAATGGGCACAAATTACCAAAATGACAAAGGGCCATAACTCACAAAGTATTTTTCGGAATTTCGTCAAAAGTTAATCAGTTCATCTACTCATCACCACCAATATATTCACCAACTTTCAAGGCCCTAGCTCCAACAATTTTTGAGATATCTTGCTGACAAAATTTTATTAAAAAAATTTCAAAGGGCAATAACTCTTAAAAGGGGCATAATCCGGACAAGAAAAAAATACGCGTCAGCTAATTTTCCATGAGAAATCCATATATGAAATTTCAAAACCCCAGCATACACGGTTCTAAAGTTATGCTATGCATCACTTTTAGCATACATTACAATGGGCACAAATTACCAAAATGACAAAGGGCCATAACTCACAAAGTATTTTTCAGAATTTTGTCAAAAGTTAATCAGTTCATCTACTCATCACCACAAATATAATCACCAACTTTCAAGGCTCTAGCTCCAATAGTTTTTGAGATATCTTGCTGACAAGATTTTATTAAAAAAAATTCAAAGGGCAATAACTCTTGAAGGGGGCATAATCCGGACTAGAAAAAAAATACGCGTCAGCTAATTTTCCATGAGGAATCCATATATGAAATTTCAAAACCCTAGCATACACGGTTCTTTAGTTATGCTATGCATCAAAAGCGTAACGGACGGACGAACGGACGAACAGACGAACGGACGAACGAGGCAGAAGCAATATGCCCCTCCAACTTTTTCAAAGTTGGGGGCATAACTAGAACTGTCATTGAAGTTTTACTATATAAATTATAACAAGGAAAACAGCATTATAGATGTTTTTTTGTTTGTTTTTTTTTCAAATAAGGGACAAAAGCTAAACCTGTCAGATGATGCATGCCCACCCGCCCGACACCTGGAAGCCTGCCTGGACATTGCAATTTCATTTTAAAGGACAGATTTTTGAAAGGAAGAAAAAATGTTCAAACAAGAGACAAGCATGAAAAGCTTGTAAGGTCAAAGGTTAGAGCATTTGGAATACCTCTGCTATTCTGTTAACTCTGTGTAACATATTCTTCATCTCCATCTCCGTCTCCTCAGAAAGACCTGTTACCAGGGGAACTAACTCTCCTGTCTGAAATCAAGTTATACTAGAATTTGTTTTTCTACAAAAACACAGATGTCTCCCCCGTTTTTGACTGCTACGTATAACCTTGACATTGGAGGTATTGAGCTGGGTCTTGTGTGCAACACATCATCTAATGAAGATGAACATTTCTGCATAGTAACTTTAAAAATGTTCATAGAAAAATAAAAAAGTTATTGGCCGTAAACAAAAAAAGCACTTTTTTACCTTTGACCTCTAAGTATGGCCTTGACCTTTGCGGTACAACACATCGTCTCATGATGGTTAACATTTCTGCCAAGTAATTTCATAATCCATCAAAGAATAAGGAAGTTATTGACTGTCCTTTTTTTTTTACCTTTGACCTCTAGGTATGACCTTGACATTGGAGGTATGGACCTTGGTCTTGCACATGACTCATGGTCCAACTTTCAAGCCTCTAGCTCCAACAGTTTTTGAGATATCTTGCTGACAAGATTTTATTAAAAAAAATTCAAAGGGCAATAACTCTTGAAAAGGGCATAATCCGGATGAGAAAAGAAAAAAATACGTGTCAGCTTATTTTCCATTAGGAATGCATATATGAAATTTCAAAACCATAGCATACACAGTTCTAAAGTTATGCTATGCATCACTTTTAGGATTCATTACAATGGGCACAAATTACCAAAATGACAAAGGGCCATAACTCGCAAAGTATTTTTCGGAATTTTGTCAAAAGTTAAACAGTTCATATACTCATCACCACCAATATACTCAACAACTTTCAAGGCTCTAGCTCCAATAGTGTTTGAGATATTTTGCTGACAAGATTTTATTAAAAAAATTTCAAAGGGCAATTACTCTTGAAAGGGGCATAATCCTGACGAGAAAAAAAATATGCGTCAGCTAATTTTTCATGAGGAACCCATATATGAAATTTCAAAACCCTAGCATACACGGTTCTAAAGTTATGTTATGCATCACTTTTAGCATACATTACAATGGGCACAAATTACCAAAATGACAAAGGGCCATAACTCACAAAGTATTTTTTGGAATTTTGTCAAAAGTTAATCAGTTCATCTACTCATCACCACCAATATATTCAACAACTTTCAAGCCTCTAGCTCCAATAGTTTTTGAGATATTTTGCTGACAAGATTTTATTAAAAAAAATTCAAAGGGCAATAACTCTTGAAAGGGGCATAATCCTGACGAGAAAAAAAATACGCGTCAGCTTATTTTCCATCAGAAATGCATATATGAAATTTCAAAATTATAGCATACACCGTTCTAAAGTTATGCTATGCATCACTTTTAGCATACATTACAATGGGCACAAATTACCAAAATGACAAAGGGCCATAACTCACAAAGTATTTTTCGGAATTTTGTCATAAGTTAATCAGTTCATCTACTCATCACCAACAATCTATTCACCAAGTTTCAAGGCTCTAGCTCCAATAGTTTTTGAGATATCTTGCTGACAAGATTTTATTAAAAAAATTTCAAAGGGCAATAACTCTTGAAAGGGGCATATTCCGGACAAGAAACAAAATACGCGTCAGCTAATTTTCCATGAGGAATCCATATATGAAATTTCAAAACCCTAGCATAGATGGTTCTAAAGTTATGCTATGCATCACTTTTAGCATACATTACAATGGGCACAAATTACCAAAATGACAAAGGGCCATAACTCACAAAGTATTTTTCTGAATTTTGTCAAAAGTTAATCAGTTCATCTACTTATCACCATCAATATAATCACCATTTTTCAAGGCTCTAGCTCCTATAGTTTTTGAGATATCTTGCTGACAAGATTTTATTAAAAAAAAAAAATTCAAAGGGCAATAACTCTTGAAGGGGGCATAATCTGGACGAGAAAAAAAATACGCGTCAGCTAATTTTCCATGAGGAATCCATATATGAAATTTCAAAACCCTAGCATACACGGTTCTTTAGTTATGCTATGCATCAAAAGCGTAATGGACAGACGAACGGACGAACGAACCAGAACCAATATGCCCCTCAAACTTTTTCAAAGTTGGGGGCATAATAAGAAAGTTATTGACAGAACACAAAAAAGGCCCTTTTTTTACCTTTAACCTCTATGTATGACCTTGACCTTTCAGGTATTAAACTGGGTCATGCGTGCAACAGATCATCTCATGGTGGTTAACATTTCTGCCTAGCAATTTCAAAATCCATCTAAAAATAAGAAAGTTATTGACCAAACACGGAAAAAGGCCCCTTTTTTACCTTTGACCTCTATGTATGACCTTTACATTTTAGGTACCAAACTGAATCATGCATGCAACACATCGTCCCATGATAGTTAACATGTTTGCCAAGTAACTTCAAGTTCTATTTAAAAATAGGCAAGTTATTGACAAAACCTGAAAAAAGGCCCCTTTTTTTACCTTTGACCTCTAAGTATGCCCTTGACCTTTGAGGTACCAACCTGGGTCATGCGCGCAACACATCGCCTTATATTGGTTCACATTTCTGCCATGTGATTTCAAAATCCATCTCAAAATAAGAAAGTTATTGACCAAATACGAAAAAAAGGCCCACTTTTTGACCTTTGACCTCTAAGTATGACCTTGACCTTTGAGGTACCGACCTGCCTCATGTGCACCACACATCGTCTCATGATTGTTAATAATTATGCCAAGTAATTTAAAAATCCATCTCAAAATTAGAAAGTTATTGACCAAATACGAAAAAAAGGCCCCTTTTTTGACCTTTGACCTCTAAGTTTGACCTTGACCTTTGAGGAACCGACCTGCTTCATGCGCACCACACATCGTCTTATGATTGTTAATAATTATGCCAAGTAATTTTAAAATCCATCTCAAAATAAGAAAGTTATTGACCAAATACGAAAAAAAGGCCCCTTTTTTGACCTTTGACCTCTAAGTATGACCTTGACCTTTGAGGTACCGACCTGCCTCATGCGCACCACACATCGTCTTACGGTTGTTAATAATTATGCCAAGTAATTTTAAAATCCATCTCAAAATAAGAAAGTTATTGACCAAATACAAAAAAAAGGCCCCTTTTTTGACCTTTGACCTCTAAGTATGACCTTGACCTTTGAGGTACCGACCTGCCTCATGCGCACCACACATCGTCTTATGGTTGTTAATATTTCTGCCGAGTAATTTTAAAATCCATCAAAAAATAAGAAAGTTATTGACCGGACACGATTTGCCCATACATATATACATACCAACAAACTTCCAAGGGAGATAATTCAAAAAGTATAAATGCGAGAGTTATGGTTCTTGCGCACTGCACGTCGTCTAATGCTGATTAATATTTATACGAAGTTTCGTGACGATAGCTCTAACGGTTTTCAAGTTACAGAGCGGACACGAAAGTGTGACAGACGGACAGACAGACAGACAGACGCCCGGGGGAAAAACAATATGTCTCTCCGAAAAAAAATTTTTCGGGGGAGACATAATTCTATATTTACACTTACATTTGGACGCATTAATTTACCGTACTTGTCCTTAAATTTGAGAACAGTATAATTAACTACTCATTACCATAACACACTCATGTGCGACATCCTGCATTTGTCACATCTCCAAAATGGCTACTTTTCTAATAAAAATCTGTCATATTTTTGTTATTTTCACTTCAAACATAGGTTGTGGGTGCCCTTTAGACCCCCTCATTGGGGCGGTTCTAACGAGTACCCACAACCTATGCCTTGGAGCAGAAATAAGAAAAATAATGTATACCTCATTAAACCCCAGTTTTCTCTATATAAAGTGGGGTTTACGGGGTGTTCATTTCACGGACTTGTTCACGTGATGTAATGTCGTATCTAAAAAAAGCTGAAAGAGTTGCAAATTCAAAAAGTGTAGACCCTGATGAGATGCCATTTCCTGCAGCAACTCATCTGGGTTTACACTGTTTGCTCAGGCCTGTCTGTCCAAATAAAGAGAGTAAATACAGTACCGTTTATCATAGGAAAGAGGTCAAAAATCCCATATTTACATAAAACTCTTTACAACATTGTTCATTATATAAATTTCTTAGTCCATGACCTTGACCTTGAGGTCAATATTGCTGAATAAAACTTTGGACTTATATCTATCATCATACCGAATAATTATGATTGAACTAAATCAATCATATGGGTTGGAAAATATTAGCTCTTAAAAAAATATTAAAAATTTCTTGTAACATTAAAAAATTTTGAGTCCATGACCTTGACCTTGAGGTATGGTGAACGTACTGCTGAATAAAACTTTGGACCTATATCTATCATCATACCAAATATGAACCAATTCCATCTTGGTTTTGGAATTTATCAGCTCTTAAAAAACTTTAACCCTTTCGCACTCAGAACGGTAGCCAATACAGCATTCTTTACAGAACACTGATATAGGTAAATCAATAATGTAAATGTGGACACATTTGCAGCATTTCCAATGTTTGTGGGAGTGGGGAGGAGGGTTAGAGCAATAGCTCTTCCTGGACTTTGTCCAGGAAAGCTAAAATTGACCATTTATGACCACACTATCATGCCATTTGTGAAGTCATAATGTTTTCTATGTAATCTATAATCAATTTGCGGTGGAGAAAATACACAAAATAATGATCATTTGCTAAAAACACTATCACACTCCTGGTCATTTCATATGAAATTTATGAAACTCACCAAAGTCTTGTTTCATAACTTTCATATCAATCCATCAACTGATACATAAATTCCTTTAGTAGACAACAATCTGATTTTTTTTTAAATATTTTTCACAGCAAATAAGGCTTGACATTACATGTGAATCATGTGCTAGGCAGATGATTCACATGTAATGTCAAGCCTTATTTTATCAGAGAAAATAAGAGAAAAAATACACTTTGAAAATGCAGTATGTGAGTCGTGATCAGTAGCACGAAAGACAAATGACCACTTGTGTAAGAACCTCTGTGTTTGTTTGTATTGAAGTTTAACAGCCCAGTCAACACTATCTAGGTCATTTTTTTAACCGGTCAGTTTACCTATCCACACTTTTCCTGGGCAGGCTTATAACTAAGCGGTTAACCAGTACAGTGCACATTCTTTGGCCGTAAACTGACAACTGCCCTTCTTGAATCAGCATAAGGGAGAGAATGATCATAGAAAAGATTTCAAAATCAATCTTCAAGAAAGAATGTTCGTGACCCCGGCAGGTATCAAGCCAGCGTCCTCCTGATTACCAGTCAGACCAGCAACCGACTGAGCTACCAAGGCCGGCGTAAGAACCTCTGTAAATTGTATGTTTTTAAAGCAGACGACTTGTATGATTGCTGTCTGCTTTCCTACAAACTAAAGGGTCTAGAAAAAGTGGTGATTTCATATGAAATTTATGATATTCGCCAATGCCTCATTTGAAAAAAAAATAGAACGGAGGAAAACAATGTCGCCCACCCCCTACCATAAATATAACTTAACTCATTGCATGCGGGGAAACCCCTAAAGGGGTACCTTGGCAAACAGTGCAGGCCCAGATCAGATGCCGCAGAATGTGGCATCTGATCAGGGGATGCCACAGAATGTGGCATCTGATCAGGGCCTGCACTATTTGCTAACAGAATATTCCATCAAAAATGGAATAATAACAAAAAAAATAGGCCTATCACCCCTTAAATGACAAATGGACTTGTCCAACATATAGCAACGGAAGAGTCCACTACTATACAATGTGTTAAACACCCATTTGAGCTTGAAAACTACTGAATTCTGAGTTCCAGCATTAACCAGCCCATTATATATGGGAACCAGTTAACCATGGTCTAACTAGACTAATAGGATGGTCAAAGTATGATTGTCTGGTTCCCAGTTCTCCCAAAGGACAGGAGAACACTAGAACCAGTTATTTTGTTTTCGTCAGCATTGATTGGTTGACTTTACTCCCATGTAAAAGAAACAACCAATCATTGCTGACGAAACAACATTCCTGGTTCTAGTGTTCTGCTGTCCTTCAGGGAAAACTGGGAACCAGTCAACCACAATCTGACCATCAGACAATAGCTGACTGCTTCCCAGCAACTATAGACAGGTTGGTTATTGTTCACACTTACTCAAGAGTTGCCTCCCATAAAATACGTACCTTGAGATCTGGAACAACCAGGAGTTTAGACAGACTCATGTTGACTTCCAACAAGTTATCCCAATCCATGATATCAACTTGTCTGAAATATAGTAAAATTCCACTAAATTAATACTAAATCTGCTTTTAGAAGCTTATTTAGTAGGTTGCAATTATTCTTTGTTTGTCTTTTCTGCATATAGTGTCCTCTGGTCAGAGACCACCTTTGGGACTGTTCGAAACTTTTGAATAGTCCTAAAGGTGGTCTTAATAAAAGAATTTTACTGTATATAATTGCACTTGCAGGAGGCTAACATGAGGATCTGCTCACCCAAGGCAAATCCAAATGCAAAAGCTAATCCAAATGCAAAAGCTACTCACATTTTTTCAGCAAAAATACCAGAATATAAGATATTGTACTTGTCACAACTGTTCACATTCTGACCACTATAGAGCTTGATAAAATTAAAATGCTTTGAATAACTGGGATCAGAAAAGTATACTGCCAGACATTGTCTGGTTGCCTCCTCAGTCTTAAGAGGAATGGCAGATTTTTCCGCCATTTTTCAAAGCGAGACAACTTTCGGGACTTCCTGTTCGCTTTTCTTTTAGCCCTGTCACACTGAAAAAGGGGTCTACTCTTAAAGGAAAGAATTTGTTTCTCTGGAGCAAATTCTTTCCTTTAACAGTTGACCCCTATTGACATGGGAGACAAGAATACTTTGGCAGGAGTTGCCTCCCCTGAAGGTGTTCCCATTTCCCTTAAATTGACTAAGACAAGGCTTAAGGCACGGGAAACGGTAATGCTTGTTTGTGGCCCCAGTCAACACCTTTTCGGTCATTTTTGAGCCAGTCAGTTTACATATCTACCCTTTTCCTGGGCAGGCTTATTTGTAAGCGGTTAACCAGTACTGTGCACATTCTTTTGCCAGAAACCGACAACTGCCCTTCTTGAATCAGCGAAAGGGAGAGAATGATCCTAGAAAAGATTCCATGAAAGAATGTTTCCGACCCGGCAGGTATCGAACCCGCGTCCTGGTCACCAGTCACCGGCATGGATTACAGTAATGGTGAACAAAACTTTAAATCATTACTATCATTGTCATATTTTATTTAGTGGATAACATCGTGTCAAATTTTATACGACCACACATGTTATAACATACAGTTACTGGCATGTAACGATATAATGCCATCCGGGACAACCCTATGATTTCTATTGAAATTCTTTTAAAATAAAATCCAATTTTAAATCTTTAGATGGTAAACAGAATCTTACACTCATGGTCATTTTGTATAAAATTTAAGAAACTTGCAGAAAGCTTGATTCATAAGCTTAATATGAAATTATTGCTTGTGTAAGAACCTCTTTTTAAGCGAAGTGTTGGAAACAATTTTCTTACTGAATACTTAAATGCAATATTTCCAACCTCAGTGATTCCCGATACTATTGCTAGCTCGACCATTTTAACCGTTTACCGTAATGATCCTGAGTATTGGGACAGGCAGGCCTTTGCAAACAGTGAAGACCCAGATCAGACTGCTCCTGAAGAAGCAGTCTGATCAGGTTTTACACTGTTTGTCATTCCCTCTACACCTCGGCTCATCAAACAAACTTGTTAATATTTTAGGAGAATTACAGCAAGTCCTCAAGGTGTCCAATTTATAGGACTTTTACTGTAAGCCATTTCAGACTGAATGGAACCTTCCTAACTACCAGTATGTATAGCAGGAGTCGTTAGTGGGGTCAGGGGAAGATATTTCCAGAAATCAAATGAGAAAATGGTTGAGCATTTTGCAAACAGTGGACGCACTGTTTGCCTGTGTACCTGTTTAGGGGTTTCCTGCCTGAAAAGGGCAAAGGTGTCCCTTAGCCTAATAACCATATGGGCAATGCACTGTTAGAGCCCCATCATTGATTCTGCACAGCATACATGTATGAAAGGCAATCCTCTCCTTTTTCTGCCTTTAACATTCACTTAATATAATCAGTTACCAATTTAAAGCTGGGTGAACAGCAAGAATTCTCCAGTCGCTTATCCTAGCATGGCTCAAACCAGCAACCTTATGCACTGCAGTCCAGGCCTCTAACCACAAGGCATGTAACTTTCAACCACTGCTGATGCTGAACTTATGCATTGTCCAATCAGAGTACAGTAAAACTCCTATATTAAAACCACCTTTTGGATTGTTCAAAAGTGGTCTTTAAGACCACTTTTGAACAGTCCCAAAGGTGGTCTCGTGCTAGAGCACACTGGATGTAGAATACACAAAGGAAATTTAACTGAAACCTTATTAATATGCTTTTAAAAGCATAATTTGTCTAAATTTTAGGTAGTCTTTATAGTGGAATTTCACTGTATTTTCAGCTAACATCAAGCTAAGGGTCTGAAAATTGCTAAAACAAATTCAGGCATCCTGAATGGCCAAGAGCATGTAGATTTTGATATGCCATTAAAATCCAAAAAATTGGGACCCCTTGAGGCCTTGCTGTAAAGCTCCTAAAATATTAACAAATCTATTCCATGATCCAGCAAGGAGTACAAAAGATGCAGACCCAATGGCAAACAGTGTAGACCTTGATCAGACTGCTCCTGAAGGAGCAGTCTGATCTGGATCTGCACTGTTTGCTTAGGCCCGTCTGTCCCAATACTTAGGATCATTACGGTAAAGTGAAATTCCGCTATTAATACCACCTAAAATGAAGACTAATTCTGCTTTAAAAAGCTTATTTAGGAGGGTGCAGTCATTCTTTCTTCGTGTTTTCTGCATAAAATATCATCTGGTCAGGGACCACCTTTGGGGCTGTTCAAAAGTGGTCTTAAAGACCACTTTTGAACAGTCCAAAAGGTGGTCTTAATAGATGAATTTTACTGTATTTGAAAGAGACTGAACAAAAATTTTTACTCATCCTGTAGCATGAGGCACTGGCCATGCAAGTGGATGCGTAAATTTTTGTAGCCCTGCAGCTGATTATATCAAGTTGTAATTACCCATCCTGTGTTAGATCAAGGATAGAGAACCATCGCCTACAGTCTTCTGGTGTGACCTTCACCCCCATCTGTGTTAACTTGGCCAAGAATTCATCTTCTTGAAAACCTCGGGAGAAATTGTCGCTATCACCCTCTTCGCCAACAAGTTTATCAAAAAATTTTCTTGCCGACACAAGTACGTCAGACATCTGCAGCTGAATAACAAAATTTATCATATGACGTTGTTGATAAGGAGTGGCTAACGTCGTGTAATAAAATTGTATGACCACATGTGTAATAACGTTATTTGGCGGGATTAAGTAACGTCATGATGACGTCCATGTCAATGATGCAATTTTTGTGGAAAAAATTGTCAAACTTAAAGGCAATAATATCCAATTTAAACTGGTCAAATGATAAACAGAATCTTACACAAGTGGTCATTTCATATGAAATGTATGAAACTGGCCGAAGACTCGTTTCATAAATTTCATATGAAATGACCACTTGTGTAAGATCCTCTATATATGTACACATAAACCTCTTTATAGCACTGTTCATTATAACACAGTTTCTGATATAACATTTTTTAAAAAATATATCCCTAACTAAAGGTGCATAGATTTTATCGAAAAAGGACAATATTTTTTTTTATATAGAGTTTATACATTTTTTTTGGATATCACCATGGAAACAGTGTCTTCATACAGGACAACTGAAAAGTTTGTCCCATAGGACAAGTGGAAGTTTTGAAAATGTTTCAAATCCAGATTGAAATATCCACTACTGTACTACTGGGTATTTTTATATATATACACTTTCTAACGTCACAACAACACTGATGAGTTGCTATTAAAACAAAATGCATTTGTTTTTGTGACTATTAAAGAAAACTGTTGAGCATGTGAAGTTGTTTTCAATTTCGTATACATAATTATATATATATATATTACATGCATTACAGAGAAATACCATGATTTCTACCAGACATAAACTTGGTATTTTCCTTTTTGCTAAGAAGAAATATTTCCTCTTAGCCGGGGAAATAAATACCTTCAGCTGGAACTACTTTATGTACAAGATACGAGATACCGCTTTACAGTGAAATTGTTCTATTCAAACGCGGGAAAGTTTCAATCACGGCGGCGTTATTCATGACGTCATTGTAATGGCGTCTAAGAAATATCAACAGACGTTCAGAATGCGTGACGTTTGAGTCGGATGCAACGCTGAAACAAAAGAAAACATGGATATGACCATTGATTAGGATATAAGTTTTGCTTTATTTAATCTAACGTTTTACTTGTTTTATCACTGAAACACATTGTTTCTTCTATTTTTGTTCAAAACTGTAGAAAGCGCTTTCAAAATGGCACCCATCCAGTTGTTCTTCCACCCAGATTCTGTAACACTTTGCTGATTGAACCGTTTACATGAGCTGTAAAAAGTCAACTGAGGGGGCATTCAGATCCAAAATTCAAGATCCAAACTCTCCTAAAAGTCTATGGAAGTGCATGCAATATACAGATTATACATTTCTCCTATTTGAAATATGGGATTTATAAACCTCGGGAGGTAAAACAATCCGTTAAAGAAACTCGTGCTTCGCACTCGTTTCTTTATCGGATTGTTTTACCTCCCTCGGTTTATAAATCCCATATTTCAACTAGGAGAATTAATAATCTATATATTTTTTGTCACTTGATATCAGCATGATTATTTGATTTATCATGCTTATAGGATGCTTTCGAACTATACAGTTTAACAACATTCCATGTTATGAAGTCACGCAAAAAATTTGCTATGCACACGTGTATACATGTGTTCTGACAAAAATGCTTACTTTTTAACTACGGGTAATGATCATCCATCTGTGTAACCAACACCCATGAAAATCCCACTTTATACAGAGAAAACTGGGGTTTACAGGGGTATACCTCAATGAGACAGTTCTAACCAACACCCACAACCTATGTTATGAGCATAAATAAGAAAAATATCAAAAATTTTCATCAGAAAAATAACAGTTTTGGCGAAATGAAAAAGTGCAGTACATGTATGTCACAGGGATGTGTTATTGTAATGCGCAATAATGTTTAGCCATAAAATGAAAAGGTTACTACACTGATATTGGGAAATATTGCACCAAGTTGGGATATCGAAGGACTTAAGCAAGCTTGTGTCATTGATATCCCAACTGGGAGCAGTATTCACCAATATCATAGCAGTAACACCAATAGCCCTCAGATAAGAGGGGGTATCCACATATTATTTTTCTTATTTCTGCATAAAAACATGTTGTGGGCACTTTTGATGGGTACCCACAACATATGTTTTCATGCAGATACAGTAAAATTCCCCTCATAAGACCACATAAAATTAGCACTAATTCTGCTTTGAAAAGCTTATTTTGAAGGGTCCAGTTATTCTTGCTTTGTGCTTTCTGCACACTGTCTTCTTTTGGGACTGTTCAAAGTGGTCTTTAAGACCACTTTAGAATAGTCACAAAGGTTGTCTTAATATAGCAATATTACCGTATAAGAAAAATGTCAATACTTTTGGATGAAAAAAGCGTCTTATCTGGAGCTATGAATATTAGTACTTACAAGAAGCTGTGGTCTTCCAAGTGCTGTCAGCTTTACTGCACAAAACCCTGTTTTTTCTGTAGCATCTAAAAAGGCAAAACTAGAGCTGTCAGAGGATCTGACTATAGCCCCGCTTCAGCGCTGTCAGAGAAGAAAGTTATTTAAGCTGCAGAGAAAACAGTTATGAACAAGAAATAACTGTTGAAAATTTTACATTATCTGGAAAAACTCTAAGAGTTGTGAGCCCTTGTCCCTCATTTCAATGAGCATGATACATTACCAGAATGTCCATGTTTATACTAAATTTCATCTTCCATTTTTCAATGTTCAAAGGGTAATAACTCCTAAAGTAGGCAAATCAGAGTCAGGGTTCCTGCGCTCTGCACATTGTCTCATGGTGCTTTACACTTGTGTGAAGTGTCATGAAAATATCTCAAATGGTTTGTGAGTTATGGAGCCGACACAGTCAAAATTGCCTTTTTAAATGTTCAAAGGGCAATAACTCCTAAAGTAGGCAAACCAGAGTTATGGTTCCTGCACTCTGCACATCATCTCAAGGTGCTTTTCATTTATTTGAAGTTTCATGAAAATATCAGAAACGGTTATGGAGCGGACATAGTTAAAATTGCCATTTTTTAATATTCAAAAGCCTATAACTGAAAAAGTAGACAATCCAGAGTTTGGGTTCCTGCGCTCTGCACACGTAATATGGTGCTTTACATTTGTGCGAAGTTTCATAAAATTATCTCAAACGGTTTTTGAGTTATCGAGCAAAGACGGCTAAAATTGATATTTTTCAATATTCAAAGGGAAATAACTCAAAAATTAGGCAATCCAGAGTTATGGTTCCTGCACTCTGCACACCATCTCATGGTGTTTAATGTTTGTGTGAAGTTTCATGAAAATATGTGAATGGGTTTTAAAGTTATGGAGCGGACAAGAAAATTGTTAACAGACACAGACAGACACACAGACGGACACACAGAAAATACGAAAACCAGAGTTATGGTTCTTGCGCTCTGCACATTGTCTCATAGTGCTTAACATTTGTGTGAAGTTTCATGAAATTATCTCAAACGGTTTTCGAGTTATGAAGCGGACACTGTTAAAATTGCCATTTTTCAATGTTCAAAGGGCAATAACTCCAAAAATAAGCAATGCAGAGTTATGGTTCCTGCGCTCTGCACATCATCTCATAGTGCTTAACATTTGTGTGAAGTTTCCTAAAAATATCTCAAACGGTTTTCGAGTTATGAAGCGGACACAATTAAAATTGCCATTTTTCAATGTTCAAAGGGCAATAACTCCAAAAGTAGGCAATCCACAGTTATAATTCCTTCGCTCTGCACATTGTCTTATGGTGTTTAACATTTGTGTGAAGTTTCATGAAAATATGTTAAGCAGATACAAAGTTATGGAGCCAACACAAATTAACGGAATCACGGAATTACGGAATTACGGAAAATGTTCAAAGGGCAATAACTCCAAAAGTAGGCAATCCACAGTTATAATTCCTTCGCTCTGCACATTGTCTTATGGTGTTTAACATTTGTGTGAAGTTTCATGAAAATATGTTAAGCAGATACAAAGTTATGGAGCCAACACAAATTAACGGAATCACGGAATCACAGAAGGACATGGCAAATCCAATATAGCCCCACTTTTTCAAAGCGGGGCTATAATAAGTGTACCGTTAACTAAAGTCCTATATCTACCATTGACACCCTATCATTTGATATGGCTCAAACACATACACTTTGGGTCTGGGACCATGAACATTTTTATTTGTTTTGTTTGTTTGTTTGATTTGGGGTTTAACATCCCATCAACATTGTAAAGGTCATTTTGGAGATGTTGCTTCCAATTTTGTGGGACATTTACCTGACACCAAGATGAAATGACATCTCAAGCCCTGTCGCCCTATAAAACCAATAGGGTTTAAAAGCATAGATGGTCCTACTGGCACCGCTTTGCCTGGGCAGGCTTAGATCCTCTAAGCAGTTTACCGATACTTCTGTGCGGTTGGATTCAGCTCTTTGTTTGTTATTGTTTGTTTGATTTTAGGTTAAACGTCCCCGTCAACACTGTAAAGGTCATTTTGGTTGATGTTGCTTCCAAGTCTGTGGGACTTTTACCCAACATTGAGATGGAATGACATCTCAAGCCCTGTCACCCAATGAAACCAAAAGGGTTTATAAGCATGAACGGGCCGACTCACACCCCTTTGCCTGGGCAGGCTTAGATCCTCTAAGCGGTTTACCAGTACTCGTGTGCGTGTCAGTTTCAGCTCTGCATGGAAGCATCATGCAGTCCATCTATTTTTTCAAGCCCCGTTGGGCGGGGGCCGTCAAATTTTTTATTTTTTTTTATGAGACAAGGATTAATACAAGCACCAGATCAGGAAGCATATCATAAAAATCCTAAAAATTTGGACACCCTGAGGACTTGCTGTAATTCTCCTAATATTTTAACATCTGCGTTTTATGATCCAGCAATGAGTCCAAAAGGTGCAGATGAAATGGCAAACAGTGTAGACCCTGATCAGACTGCTAAGTCTGATCAGGGTTTGCGCTGCTTGCTTGTGCCTATCCATCCCAATACTTAGAATCATCAGAGGTATCTTTTTGATTTTCTTTAAAGGTATGTACTGTGTAATCAATAAAATCATTTTGGTGATTGCAGTAAGTGCAAACAATATACATTTTCAAGATAAAATAAATAATAAAATTCTCCCTAGATTACCCATTTTGTACCTGAAATCCCAAAACAGGTACCCAGGCAAACAGTGCAGGCCCAGATCAGACGCCGCAGAATGCGGCGTCTGATCAGGGCCTCCACTTTTTGCTAAAAGTTCAGTCATTTTACAAATCAATTTTGAAGAAACACAACCTTCCTGTTATATATAAGGAGAAAGATTCCATTTGGTACAAAAAGGGTTAATTACCCCAACTATATCAGAATATACAGTCAAGCGATCTTTTCCTAGGGGCCTAAGGGACTCAAAAAGTTCAAAACAGCCATCAGTGGTCAAACCATGGTAGTTTCATTGCAAATAAGGCATCGAGTCCAATATGAGCCACATTATTTTGTTTAGTTTGTTTGATTGGATATTTAACGTCCCCGTCAACACTTTATAGGTCATTTTGAAGACATTGCTTCCAATTTCTTGGGACTTTCACCCAAAGTTGAGATGAAATGACATCTCAAGCCCTTTTGCCCAATGAAACCAATAGGGTTTATAAGCATGGACGGTCCAACTCGCACCGCTTTGCCTCCTCTAAGCAATTTACCAGTACTCGTGTGCAGCCAGATTCAGCTCTGCATGGAAGCATCATGCAGCCCATTTATTTCTTCAAGCCCCGATGGGCGGGGGCCGATGAGCAACGTTATGAGAATGCCCAAACAAGGAAGACTAGTGTCATATCAGCCTGCACATCTGTGCAGTCTGATCAGAAATTTATATTTGCTGCTTGTATTGTACAAAACCTCTTATTTCTTCTTCTGAAATTACAAGATCCTTGCTAGTACACCACAACCTCTTTATAACACTATTAATGGGGTCCAAAACAGAACCGTGTTAGTTAAACAACCGTGTTATATCCAAACTAAAATGTACAGATTATATAGAAAAATGACCATTCATGGTCATTTAATAGAAAAATGACCATTTATGGTCATTTTTCTATATAATCTATACATTTTTGGGATCCGTCTTAAAACCGTGTTATATCCGAAACCATGTTAAAATGAACCATGTTATAATGAGTTTGTGGTGTATAAGTAGCTGAGACGGTCAGCTTGTGTCTTTCCTGGTGATAATCACCTAGAAAATCTTTTTTTGTGACAGGGCTCATATATCAGTGGTGATTTGATATGAACTTATTCAGAATTTGGATATTTTCAGTTCATATTATGCAACAACTTTGAAATCTCATATAAAATAAACACAACACATCAAATTCAAGAGAACAATACTGGTTGCCACCAGCCAATGAAAAAGAGGTAGAATACCATATTCACCAAAAACCTTTTTGTTTGTTGGTTTGGAGTTTAATGGCCGCGTCAACACGATTTGGGTCATAATGAGCCAATCAATTTCCCTAATACTGACAACTGCCCTTCTTGAATCAGGGGAAAGAATGTTGCAAAGATGTCAACCCATGACCTCCTAATGACCATGACTTAACTACTGAGGCTGGCATGCCCACTTTTAACAGGCACAGGATTATGTTGGTGCATTTTAAACAGTTGTCTCCCCTGAAATTAATCTTAAGACAGCTTACCTGAGACCCCATCAATAGCATCCAGAAATATTTTCATATTCTTGTCACACTGCTCCTCCCCTTCATAGAAATAGGTCCTGCTTGAGACAACCCCCTCTCTCCTGTCACCAAAAGCTGGGTATGTCCTAAATTTTGCATGCTCGGGCACTGGATTGGAATAAACATTATGAAAACACGCCTATTGAAATATACATGTATACTGAACATTTTACTACCATAAAAAAAAACAATGGAAGATTTCAGATAAAAAATTCTGATATTTTTCATATTTCTGCTCAAAACATAGATTGTGGGTACTGGTTAGAATGGCCTGTGAGTCAGTTCTAACCAATACTCACACAGTACTCCCAATCTATGTTTTAAAGCAGAAATAAGAACAAGAGGCTCAATGAGCCTAAACCACTCACTTGAGGAACATTTTAATAAGCTGTGTGTCTCATGGTTTCAGAGTAGAAGATTTTTAGATGTTCTTCTAATTATAATTCTGGGGGAGCTAATGAGCCCATGGACATTTGGACACCAGAGGCATGGCTGGCTTGCCCCCGCCCATAGGGGCTTGAAGAAATATATGGGCTGCATGATGCTTCCACGCAGAGCTGAATCCGGCCTGCACACTAGTACTGGTAAACCGCTTAGAGGACCTAAGCCTGTCCAGGAACCGCGGTGCGAGGTGGACCGTCCATGCTAATAAACCCTATTGGTTTCATTGGGCGACAGGGCTTGAGATGTCATTTCATCTCAATGTCGGGTAAAAGTCCCACAAAATTGGAAGCAACGTCTCCAAAATGACCTTTACAGTGTTGACGGGGACGTTAAACCTCAAATCAAACAAACAAAGGCATGGCTGGCAGGATTTATGTAGGTGACCACTTAACATTGCAACGTACCAAATGTCTAATCTCTGGGCCTTCTAGTTTCAGAGGAGAAGATTTTTGTGGTTTTTCCCTTTACATATCCTCAGGAACTATTGCGCCCTTGTTCCATTATAAGTCTATGGGAGCTAATGAGCCCTGGGGCCTGGCCAGTTTGGACCCCAGTGGCATGATTGGCAGGATTTATGTAGGTGACATATTAATGTTGTTACATATTATATAATATTTAATTTCTGGGCCTTTAAATATGGTTTCAGAGAAGAAGACTTCTGAAGTTTTTCTTATTATAAGTGTATGGGAGTTCATGACTCAGCCCCGGGGCATGGCCAATTTGATCCCCATGGGCATGGTTGACAGGATTTATGTATGTGACCACTTGACATTGCTACATACAGTCTATGGATGATAATGAGCCCTGGGGCATGGCCAATTTAGACCCCAGGAGCATGGTTGTCAGGATTTATGTAGGTGACCATTTGACATTGCTTCATGCTAAGTATCTTAGCTCTGGGCCTTGTGGTTTCAGAGAAGATTTTTGAAGTTTTTTCCATTATAAGTCACCGTGGCATGGCCACTTTGGACCCAGGGGCATGATTGGCAGGATTTATGTAGATGACCACTTAACGTTGCTATATATTAAATATCTAAGCTTTGGGCCTTATGGTTTCAGAGAAGAAGATTTTTGAGGTTTTTCTCGTTACACGTCTTTGGGAGCTAATGAGCCCTGGGGCATGGCCAACTTGGGCCCAAGGGGCACGACTGGCGGGATTTATGTAGGTGACCACTTAATGTTGCTACATACTAAATATCTAAGCTCTGGGCCTTATGGTTTCAGAGAAGATTTAAGAAGTTTTTCCCATTATAAGTCAATGGGAGCTGTAGAAATACCGGTACAATTCCATCTACCCCAAAATCTTATGCAGCCTTCACCCCTATCTGATAACGCTTTGCATAAAATTTCAGCAAAAATAGCCTAGGAATATTATTTTAGAAATAGATCAGCTCTACCAGTAAATTGTTGAGTAAAAAATCACTGCTTAGAGGTCCGTTGTAATTCAAAACATGAGCATGTAGTGTTAGTCTTAGATACTTACAACTACCCAACACACTGTTATTTTAATGCACTTAAATTGTGTATGTAATGCGATGTCTGACTGGATAACATCAAAAATTTGCGACAGTATATTCTGCAATATACTGTTGGAAACCCGCCATCATCATGTAACATCGCTGCTTTCCACTGCCTGGTATTTGTTTTTTCCCAGCTTATTTTGCTTATGGCTTTTGTGCAAATAGGACACACTTTTAACAAAACATGAATAAATGCATTAGAATGAGGATAATTAACTGAACAGAAAATGTCATCATTGGTTATGCGGTCTCAAATTTCATTTTACGGCTTTGCTGACATGTTGCCATAAAACTAAATTTCCAACCGTAAAATTGCTGATTTACCTCCCCAACTGACAATTTGGAATACAATTATCCCCTAATTTAATATTCAACAATTTAATTACTACTTAAGATGATATATTTTGATTCAAACAAATTAATGAGCCTTTGGCTCAGGTGAGCTAAAAATCGACAACAATTTAGTTTTGTTCAAACTCTCTAACTTTTCACCATTATTGACTTAACCCTTATCTTGCTGAATATTCATTTAAGCCACACCCATTTCTGTCTATCAACCAATCAAATTACTTGATGTAATTTTGTGCTACAAATTCATAAACTGAATGCCAAACAGTGTAGATCCTGATGAGAAGCCATCTGATCTGGATCTACACTGTTTGCACAGATAGGGGTTGTCGTGAACAGCAAGATAAGGGTGCATTTAAGTCCATCTGTAATGTTTTTGATGCAAAAAAGCACCATCTAACATAAACAAATCTGTAAGTTACAAAATAAATGGTCACACACTTTTGCCCAATGACTTATTGCAGAACAAAACACAGTTCCTTTCCATTGCCTATATACACCTGTGGACACAAAAGCGTTCAAACTTTGATGAGCTTTATTTCATTTTAATCTGATGTTTCATTCAATATTTCCTTACACCCTCTGTCAGTCAGCTGCAAGACAGGAATAAATTCAAAACACAAAGTGTTGTATATTACATTGTAGACCCTGCACTATCCAATCAGAATACATCTCGAGTGTCAATCAGATCTAAAAATGAAAAAAAAGTGTGTGCCACAATAAGACCAATCAATGTATATTGCTTAAACCAGTTTTAGACTACTTTGATGAATGACATTTGCTTGTCAAACTAACTTGATGCAAAGAGATTCATTGAAAGGTACTTCATCAGAGTTTGAACGCTTTTGTGTCCACAGGTGTATGTGCTCTGTGTTAGAACTCTTGTTAGATACATATGTTACTGATTCTTGTTAGAATCTAGTTTTAGAATCGCTTCATTGTGGCATTCGAACAAATAAAAATCAAAAATGAGTTCCTTTAAGAGCAATGAAAACATTCATAAGAAAGAAGATGGGTCATACTACGTAGTTTCGGCTAATAAAGCCTCATCAGTGACCCTGTAATGATCCGGCAAAGAAAGCCAGAGGAAACATACTACAATTTTGCGAATTTCGAATAGGCAGTCGATTCAAAGACTGATATAAATCAAAATGGGGTCCAAATAATTAAAAACCTGTCTAGAATATGAGTCTAAACCAATAATTTATTTTTGATTTCTCAGAATATTCACGCTGATCTCAAAGGACCAAAAGTAAAATATAAACTGCACTATGGTTGATATACGGGGAGACGTTTTACGGCCGCCACACGGCACAACACCAGCTGCAGTGAAGGCAAATAAAAATCAAAAATGAGTTCCTTTAAGAGCCAGGGCTTTAGATAATTTTTTTTTCAAAAGAGTACAGTACTCGTCCTTTTTTTAAAAAAGGAGTAACGAGAAATTTTTAAAGAGTACTGAAAAATAAACCAAAAAACTTTATTTTGCAGCCTCGACACAATGTTTTTATGGACTGATTTGTGGCCAGGTGTACTGTTTGTTTTCTTATAGATACACATATTCAATATCTGTGTCTATTAGAAAACCAGCAGTATGCCTGGCCACAAATCAGACAAAACAATGCCATATTGAAATCCCTTCTGAGCAGTTTGTTGATGGAGAAATCTAACTTTTGGGGTTCAGTTCTCTTGGCGGATAGCAGGACTTCAATGGCTGATTATTGTGGCCAAAGAGTTTCTAAAAATTTAGAATATCAGCTTCACTTTATTGTCCAAGATATGGAGTGAAACTCATATTCTTTAAAACTTTTATAATTCCTTTTCAAAACCATATTTTCAATTCCATCATATATTGTCCATGGATATTTATTTTCTTCCACCCTTCGATCGTGGGACCCATCGTGTTTCCTTACAGGCAATGTTATAATCGGAACCAGTTACTGGGTCAAAAATCTGTCAGGACCTTTTTCACTGAAAAGAACTTAAGTGTTGCAGTGCTCCAGCAAGGATTTTAGGGCAGAGGGGCGATAGGCTGGGCAGGGCACTTTTGCATGACTAAATTTGGGCACTATTTTTTGGTTTATAAAATGCCATCAAGATCGTTATGATCAATGGCTTCTCACACGTCTACAGTCTCTACTGGAATTATATACATCTATATTTACATGCATTTCACAAGTAAGTGGTGTACTGGGTCGAAGCAATAGCAACGTTTATTATTTAAAAAAAACATTTGAACATTTAACTTCTGGGTATCTTTTTATACAGAAATATAATATTTAAATAAAAAATAATTTGTTTGATTCATCTGAAAGCGTGTTATTACAGCAATACAAAAAATAACCGATGACTGACTATAAGCAATCTGTTCAAGGGAGACTACTCAATAATTATCCATGTCATTTGACGTTTCAGAACTCAGGCTGAACGTTCATCTTCACTGGTTGCCAATGATCTGCAAAGACTCTGATCAAAATGCGAAGCTAGTGTTTTTATGGAACGCCTCAGCTGTCTTATGTCGAGATATGGCATCATGTTCTGTTGACATACCATTATGTTTTGTTCATATTCATTACATATTGTTTGTTTATTATGTTGTGTTGTTTGTTTGACATGTAATTGTGTTAACTTGTTATTTTGTTAGTTTCTATTTAAGTAATATTCAGCCAAATAATCGTCATGTCTGGTCAGTTTGCAATGTTGTCATGTTATCCCGTCATTTTGCAGGCTTCAAATGAATACTGTTATCTCAGAAAATAAGTTGTTTGGTCAATTTGCGGTGCTGATTTGTGAACTGGTTATCCTACTTACTTCAATAACAAAAGTATAATGTCAGAAAATGATTTTGTCTGGACACGTTTTAATATACGCAGTTAACTCGTCATCCTGTTTGCTTCAAGTGGAGTAACATTCTGTCAAAAAAACGTTATTTCCTATCAGTTAGTTATGCTATCTAGTTGGACTGTCATTGCGTTGGCTTCAAGTGCAGTTATATTCTGTTAGAAAATCGTTATGTCTGATCAGTTAGTTATGCTATCCAGTAAGATCGTTATTGTTTTGGCTTCAAGTGCAGTTATATTCTGTTAGAAAAGCATTATGCCTGATCAGTTAGTTATGCTATCTAGTAAGATCGTCATTGTGTTGGCTTCAAGTGCAGTTATATTCTGTTAGAAAAGCGTTATGCCTGATCAGTTAGTTATGCTATCTAGTAAGATCGTCATTGTGTCGGCTTCAAGTGCAGTTGTATTTTGTTAGAAAATCGTTATGCCTGATCAGTTAGTTATGCTATCTAGTAAGATCGTCATTGTGTTGGCTTCAAGTGCAGTTATATTTTGTTAGAAAATCCTTATGTCTGATCAGTTAGTTATGCTATCTATTAAGATCGTCATTGTGTTGGCTTCCAGTGCAGTTATATTCTGAAAATCGTTATGTCTGATTCATTAGTAACGCTGTCTAGTTAACTCGTCATTATATTGGCTTCATGTGCATTTTCCTTTTGTAAGAAAATCCTTATATCTCCACAGTTTGTTTTACTGTCATCTTAACTCATTAAGTTTTGTTTGAATATCGCTTCGACTGGCGAATTTGACCACCACCACCACCACTACTACTACTACTACCACTACTACTACTACTAATAATAATAATAACTACTTAAACTTCTACTACAACTACTTTAACTACTACTACTACTTCTACTACTACTACTACTACTACTACTACTACAATTACTACTACTACTGCTACTACTACTCCTAGTACTGCTACTGCAGATGCTTTTACTACTTCTTCTGCCAATCAGGGCTGTGAGAAACAGATTAGGTCGGATGGTTGTATTACTACAATGCCTACTTCGACCATTACTACTACTACTACCACTACTTCTACAACTACTACTATCACTACTACACCTAGCAATATTACCACTACTACTTTTGCTGCAGGTGTCATTATTATTTTTAGTACAACCGCTGCTTCTACTAATCAACTACTACTACGACAGCTGTAGCTACTACTAATTTTATTACTGCTACAACTACTGCTTCTTCTGCTGCTGCTGCTTCTTCTACTGCTACTCCTATAACTACTTCTTCAAATGCAACTACATGTATTATTATGTGTCCTTCTATGACTACTGCTATACTTCTACCACTACAACTACTACTACTACTACTACTACTACTACTATTACAACAACTACTACTACTACTTAAACTTCTACTTCTGTTACTTAAACTACTGCTACTACGACGGGCCTCCGTGGCCTAATGGATAAGAGCGCTGACTCTTAGTCATTAGGTCTCTCACCGCCGTGGGTTCAAGCCTCGCTCGGGTCACGTGTGAGACGCCAAGTTCTGCAACAGAAGGTCAGGTGGTTTTTCTCCGGGTACTCCGGTTTTCGCCCACCTATGATTAACGATCGGCTCGATATGAGTGAAATAATCTTGAAAGGGCCGTAAAACCCAAACCAAAAAAAACAAAAAAAAAAAACTGCTACTACTACTACTACTGCTACTACTACTACTACTACTACTACTACTGCTGCTGCTGTTGCTGCCTCTCTTTCTTCGCCCCCACCCATGTGGGCTTTGAGAAACAGATAAGATTGCATGGTTCTACTACTACAAAGGCAACTGCTACTTCGAACAGAGCTACTACAACTTCTACGACTACTACAACTACTATTGCTACTACAGCCGCTCCTGCTGCAACTACTACTTCTACCACTACGAATACTACTGCTACTACAACAGCTACTACTTATACAACAACTGCTACTTCGCTGCTGTTGCTACCACTAATATTATTACTGCTATTACTACTACTTCTACTGATGCTGCTGCTGCCACAGCTACTGCTACAACTACTAATATCACTGCTACATCTAGTACTATTTCCACTACTACTGATGCTGCAGGTGTTATTATTATTATTATAACAACCGCTGCTTCTACTAATGCAACTACTGCTACTACTGCTGCTGTTGCTACTACTAATTTTATTACTGCTACAACTACTTCTTCTTCTGCTGCTACTGCAACTTCTACTCCTAAGGTTGCATGGTTCTACCACTACAAAGGCTACTACTACTACTACCATTACAGCTACTACTACTATTACTTCTACTGGAACTACAACTACTATTGCTACTACAGCCGCTGCTGCTGCTACTACTACTACTGCTACTACTACTACTAAAACTACTTCTACTGTCGCTGCTGTTGCTACTACTAATATTATTACTGCTACTACTAGGACTACTACTACTATTACTACTACACGTACTACTATTATTATATCTATAACCACTGCTGCTACTCCTGCTGTTGTTGCTATCACCAATATTATAACTGCTGCTTCTTTTGCTGCTGCTGCCACTGCTACTGCTACGGCTACTACTAGTAGTACTACTTCTACTACTTAAACTACTACTTCGAAGGATACTACTATTAACTGTCCTAATACTTCTACTGCTATGCTCCTACTACTACTAATCCTACTTCTACTACTACCACTACTGCAACTAGTACTACTACTACTACTACTACTACTACTACTACTACTACGTCAAAGGCTACTCCTTTTACCTGTCCTTCTATTACTACTGCTATGCTACTTTTACTACTACTACTTTAATTTCTACTACAATTTCTTTAATTACTACTACTACTTCTACTACTACTACTACTACTACTTTAACTACTTCTGCTACTATTACAACTTCTACTACAACTACTTTAACTACTACTTCTACTACTACTATTACTACTACTACTACTGTTTTCTTTAACTACTACTACTACTACTACTACTACTGCTACTACTACTACTACTACTACTACTTTAACTATTGCTACTACTACTACTATTACTACTACTACTACTACTACTACTACTACTTCTACTACTACTACTACAATGTCAAAGGCTACTCCTTTTACCTGTACTACTATTATTACTGCTATGCTACTACTACTACAATTTCTTTAACTACTACTACTACTACTACTTCTGCTACTATTACAACTTCTACTACAACTACTTTAACTAGTACTACTACTACTACTACTACTACTACTACTACTACTACTACTACTACTACTATTACTACTACTACTACTTCTACTACTACTCTTACTACTTCTGGTGCTGCTCTTTCTGCGCCCCCATCGGGGCTTTGACAAACAGATTAGGTTGCATGGTTCTACTACTATAAAGGCTACTACTACTTTTACTATATTATTACTACTTCTACTACTACTTATGCTTTGTTTGTTTGACTTCGTGTTTTTCGTCCCAGTCAACACTATAAAAGTCATTTTGGAGACGTTGCTTCCAACTTTGTGGGACTTTTACCCGAAATTGAGATGAAATGACATCTCAAGTCCTGTCACCCAATGAAACCAATAGGGTTTATAAGCATGGACGGTCCGACTCGCACAGCTTTGCCTGGACAGGCGTAGATCCTCTAAGCGGTTTACCAGTACTCGTGTGTGGTCTGTTTCAGCTCTGTGTGGAAGCATCATGCAGCTCATTTATTTCTTCAAGACCTAATGGGCAGGGGCCGACTACTTATGCTACTACTGCTATTACTACCACTACTACTACTACTACTACTACTACTTCTACTGTTGCTGATGCTACTTCTACTACTAAACCACCACCACCACTACTACTACTACTACTACTACTAATAACTAGACTATCAAGTGAGCATATGCTCACTAATACCCCCGGCCAAAGCCATCGGTAACTTTCTGGCAATTCAAAGCCATCAAGTTTGACAAAAACCTATTATGAACACAGAATTAATCTTGCAAAAGTAAGGAGAATACCATTACATCTAAATAACTCACCTGATAACTAATGAGATCTTGAACAGATGTTTTTCAAAGGGCAATAACTCTTGAAAGGAGCATAATCCGGACGAGAAAAAAAATACGTGTCGGCTAATTTTCCATGAGGAATCCATATATGAAATTTCAAAACCCTAGCATACACGGTTCTAAAGTTATGCTATGCATCACTTTTACCATACAGTACAATGGCACAAATTACCAAAATGACAAAGGGCCATAACTCACAAAGTATTTTTCGGAATTTTGTCAAAAGTTAATCAGTTCATCTACTCATCACCACCAATCTATTCACCAACTTTCAAGGCTCTAGCTCCAATAGTTTTTGAGATATCTTGCTGACAAAATTTTATAAAAAAAAATATAACAAAGGGGAATAACTCTAAAGAACCTGGCCCCACAGCCCCAATTTTCTTTCCCACAATACAACTAGTTATGCATGTTGTTTGTACCAAATTTCAAGTTTCTAGGTACAGTAGTTCCTGAGAAATCTTTGACACAAAATTTAAGGTAACTCACAAAATACACATCTCAGTAGCAAATATAACAAAGGGGAATAACTCTAAAGAACCTGGCCCCACAGCCCCAATTTTCTTTCCCACAATACAACTAGTTATGCATGTTGCTTGTACCAAATTTCAAGTTTCTAGGTACAGTAGATCTTGAGAAATCTTTGACACAAAATTTAAGGTAAGTCACAAAATGCACATCTCAGTAGCAAATATAACAAAGGGGAATAACTCTAAAGAACCTGGCCCCACAGCCCCAATTTTCTTTCCCACAATACAACTAGTTATGCATGTTGTTTGTACCAAATTTCAAGTTTCTAGGTATAGTAGTTCCTGAGAAATCTTTGACACAAAAAAAAGTTTACACACACACACACAGAAAGTTTACACACACACAGAAAAGACGAAAACTATATACCCCCATGGCATACTCCGTATGCCGGGGGGTATAATAATAATAATAAACCTACTACTATTACTATTTCTACTACTACTACAACAACTACTACAATAATAATAATAAACCTACTACTATTACTATTTCTACTACTACTACAACAACTACTACTACCACTATTAATACTACTACTACTTCAGGGGCTTGAAGTAATAAATTGGGCTGCATGACGCTTCCACGCAGAGCACATGAGTACTGGTAAACTGCTTAAGCCTGCCCAGGAAAATTGGTGCGAGTCAGACCGTCCCTGCATATAAACTCTTATTGGTTTCATTGGGCGACAGGGCTTGAGATGTCATTTCATCTCAATGTCAGGTTTTTCTTTGTTTGATTTGAGGTTTAACGTCCACGACAACACTGTATAGGTCATTTTGGAGACGTTGTTTCCAATTTTGTGGGACTTTTACCCGACATTGAGATGAAATGACATCTCAAGCCCTGCCGTCCAATTAAACCAATAGGGTTTATATGCATGGATGGTCCAACTTGCATCGCTTTTCCTGGGTATGCTAGGAACCTATAAGCGATATACCAGTACTCAAGTGCAGTTGGTTTCAGCTCTGCATGGAAGCATCGTGCAGCCCAATCTATTTCTTCAAGCCCCGATGGGCAGGGGCCGTCTCAATGTCGGGTAAAAGTCCTACAAAATTGGAAACAATGTCTCCAAAATGAGCGGGGACGTTAAACCTCGATTTAAACAAACAAAACAACTACTACTTTAACTACTACTACTATTACTACTACTACTACTACTACTACTACTACTTTAACTATTACTACTACTACTACTACTTCTACTGCTATGCTACTACTACTACAATTTCTTTAACTACTACTACTACTACTACTACTTCTGCTACTATTACAACTTCTACTACAACTACTTTAACTAGTACTACTACTACTACTACTACTACTACTACTACTACTACTATTACTACTACTACTACTTCTACTACTACTCTTACTACCTCTGGTGCTGCTCTTTCTGCGCCCCCATCGGGGCTTTGACAAACAGATTAGGTTGCATGGTTCTACTACTATAAAGGCTACTACTACTTTTACTATATTATTACTACTTCTACTACTACTTATGCTTTGTTTGTTTGACTTCGTGTTTTTCGTCCCAGTCAACACTATAAAAGTCATTTTGGAGACGTTGCTTCCAACTTTGTGGGACTTTTACCTGAAATTGAGATGAAATGACATCTCAAGTCCTGTCACCCAATGAAACCAATAGGGTTTATAAGCATGGACGGTCCGACTCGCACAGCTTTGCCTGGACAGGCGTAGATCCTCTAAGCGGTTTACCAGTACTCGTGTGCGGTCGGTTTAAGCTCTGTGTGGAAGCATCATGCAGCTCATTTATTTCTTAAAGACCCAATGGGCGGGGGCCGACTACTTATGCTACTACTGCTATTACTACCACTACTACTACTACTACTACTACTACTACTTCTACTGTTGCTGATGCTACTTCTACTACTAAACCACCACCACCACTACTACTACTACTACTACTAATAATAATAATAATAATAAACCTACTACTATTACTATTTCTACTACTACTACAACAACTACTACAATAATAATAATAAACCTACTACTATTACTATTTCTACTACTACTACAACAACTACTACTACCACTATTAATACTACTACTACTTCAGGGGCTTGAAGTAATAAATTGGGCTGCATGACGCTTCCACGCAGAGCACATGAGTACTGGTAAACTGCTTAAGCCTGCCCAGGAAAATTGGTGCGAGTCAGACCGTCCCTGCATATAAACTCTTATTGGTTTCATTGGGCGACAGGGCTTGAGATGTCATTTCATCTCGATGTCAGGTTTTTCTTAGTTTGATTTGAGGTTTAACGTCCACGACAACACTGTATAGGTCATTTTGGAGACGTTGCTCCAATTTTGTGGGACTTTTACCCGACATTGAGCTGAAATGACATCTCAAGCCCTGCCGTCCAATTAAACCAATAGGGTTTATATGCATGGATGGTCCAACTTGCATCGCTTTTCCTGGGTATGCTAGGAACCTATAAGCGATATACCAGTACTCATGTGCGGTTGGTTTCAGCTCTGCGTGGAAGCATCGTGCAGCCCAATCTATTTCTTCAAGCCCCGATGGGCAGGGGCCGTCTCAATGTCAGGTAAAAGTCCCACAAAATTGGAAACAACGTCTCCAAAATGAGCGGGGACGTTAAACCTCGATTTAAACAAACAAAACAACTACTACTTCTACTTTAACTACTACTACTATTACTACTACTAGTGCTACTACTACTACTACTACTACTACTACTACTGCCGCTATTTCTGCGCCCCCACCAATCAGGACTCTGAGAAACAGATAAGGTTGCATGTTTCTACTACTACAAAGGCTACTTACTACTTCTATCTCGACTACTACTACTACTACTACTACTACTACTTCAACTACAGCTGCCGCTGCCACTACTACTGCTACTACTACTAATACTTCTGCTACTACTACTGCTATTACTACAACTACTACTGATATTACTAATACTACTACTACTGCTATTACTACTACTACTACTACTACTACTACTACTACTACTACTACTACCACTACCACTACTACTACTATGTCTACTACTATTTATACAACTCCTACTACTTCTACTGCTGCTACTTCTACAACTTTACTAGTTTCCCCGCCCATCGGGGCTTGAAGAAACAGATGGGCTGCATGATGCTTCCACGCAGAGCTGAAACCGACCCGCACACGAGTACTGGTAAACCGCTTAGAGGGTCTAAGCCTGCCCAGGCAATGGGGTGCGAGTGGGCTCCTCCATTCTTATAAACCCTTTTGGTTTCATTGGGCGGCAGGGCTTGCGATGTCTTTTCATCTCAATGTCGGGTAGAAGTCCCACAAAGTTGAAAGCAACGTCTACAAAATGACCTTTACAGTGTTGACGGGGACGTTAAACAAAAAACTACTTTACTAGTACTACTACATCTACATCAAAGGCTACTATTATTAATTTTCCTATTATATCTTCTACTACTACTACTACTACTACAACAACACAACTTCTAGTACTGCCACTGCTGCAGCTTTTACTACTACTTCTGCTAGTGGTTCTTCAACAATTTATATTACAATACCACCACCACCACCACTACTACTACTACTACTATTACTACTACTACTGCTACTCTTTCTGCACCCCACCCATCGGTGATTTGAGAAACAGATTAGATTGCATGGTTCTACTACCACAAAGGCTACTACTTCTAGTACTACTACTACTGCTACTATTTCTACTATTCATACTGCTACTATTTCTACTACCACTACTACTATGACAACGGAACCCGCCCATCGGGGCTTTAAGAAATAGCTGGGCTGCATGATGCTTCCACGCAGAGCTGAAACAAACCGCACACGAGTACTGGTAAACAGCTTAGAGCATCTAAGCCTGCCCAGGCAAAGCTGTGCGTGTTGGATCGCCCATGCTTATAAACCCTATTGGTTTCATTGGGCGACATGGCTTGAGATCTCCAAAATGACATATACAGTGTTGGTGGGGACGTCAAACCTCAAATCAAACACAACTTCTACGACAGTGCCAGTCTTGCTGGGAAGCCCCTATTCTACCCTACTGAAAATCAAAACTACACACAAGAGCGGGACAGTAATATGGATGAAAACGGATAATCTAACTGGGCCGAAACGACTGAAGCCGAAGTGACCGGGTGGTACTGGGTTTTACCAGATATTAGTCACAACAACATAATGAGTTTTCAACAGCATGAAACGATCATTTGAAATAATACAATGATGGATTAACTCGACAACACTGCCAACTGAGCAGATATATTTCTTTTCTGACATAAAATTACCACTGGAGACGATGGAATGGCGGGTTTACAAGTCATCATTACAAACTGACCAAATATAACGATTTTGTGATATAATAATATTTCACTTGAAGCAAACAGGATGACGAGTTAATTACATATATTACAAAGTGACCAGACAAAATCGTTCTGTGAATTTATACTATTGTTATTGAAGTGAACAGGATGACCCGTTCACAAAACAGCATCGCAAATTGACCAGACATGACATTTTTCGAAAGAATATAACTTAAGTGGAAGCTATTAAGATGACAAGTTAACACAATAACATGACAAACAAACAAGACAACATAATAAACAAACAATATGTAATGAATATGAACATAACATAATGGTATGTCAACAGAACACGATGCCATATCTCGACATAAGATAGTTGAGGCGTTCCATATGTTTGCAATATCCCCGTGGCTTGATCAGTCTGCGACAGTATTACAAGTAAACAACACCTTGCAAAGATCCAGATCAACATGCGCAACCCGGGCAACCTTTTTTTCTCACCTATCTCTGAGTAGCCCTGCAAAAGGCTCTTTGGGTCAGCGAAGACTGAGCAGTTTGCAATGATGCGGAGGCTACTCCGAGTCTTCACTGGTCGCACGATACTCGAAGACTTAGACCAGCATGCGCAACCACTATTTAAGTCATAACGACATGCGCAACAACTACGCAAGTCCGTTTGGATAACCCAGCTTGTAAAATCAGCGATGCGCAGACCAATGCGTGTCGATACTGTTGAGCAATGACCTGCTCATCCAATCAATACGGCTAATGAGGGCTTGCGCGCATGCGCTGACTGATCCGAGACTTCACTGCTCGCTCGTCTTACTGTAGTTCAGATTACTCTGGTTTACGCCCACCTGATTAACGATCGGATCGGCTCTATATGTGATATAATCTTAAAGGGCCGTAACCCCAACCCCAATAAAACTTGATTCCCTTGAAATAATTTATGAATGAATTATTTTCCCTTGTGAGAATTTCCCACCTTTTATTACACACGTCATTTATTTCACGTGCGTTCCAAATACGCTCTCAAAAAATATTAAATGCGTAATGCTAACTTGTTTTTCGTACCTGATACGCAGCAGATTTGAAAAAAAGGAGTATCCTCCCAATTATTTTCGTAATTTACGCGGTACGCAGCCTTATCTAAAGCCCTGCAGAGCAATGAAAACATTCATAAGAAAGAAGATGGGTCATACTACGTAGTTTCGGCTAATAAAGCCTCATCAGTGACCCTGTAATGATCCGGCAAAGAAAGCCAGAGGAAACATACTGCAATTTTGTGAATTTCGAATAGGCAGTCGATTCAAAGACTGATATAAATCAAAATGGGGTCCAAATAATTAAAAACCTGTCTAGAATATGAGTCTAAACCAATAATTTATTTTTGATTTCTCAGAATATTCACGCTGATCTCAAAGGACCAAAAGTAAAATATAAACTGCACTATGGTTGATGTACGGGGAGACAACACAACAAACCCACAACACATTACAATAACACACCCTAGTGCATAGTGCATTCTTTCCTATCTCGAAAATGGTTACTTTTCTGATGAAAATTTGTGATATTTTTCTTAGTTAAACTTCTAACATAAGTTGTGGGTGCTTGTTAGAACTGCCTGAATGAGGCGGTTCTAATGAGTACCCACGACCTATGTCTTGGAGCAGAAATAAGCAAAATAATGTTTACCCACGTAAACCCTAGTTTTCTCTTTATAATAATGATAATAATAATAATAATAATAATAATAATCAACCTTATTTATACAGGGTAACAAATTTAGTACTAGTGAGGCCCTCTTTTCCTGGGTAGGAACCAGTAATAAGAAAGGTGAATAAAGTCTCTTGCTCAAGGAAACAACACTTGGCGCTTGCGGAGATCGAACCGGCTACCTTTCGATCTCAAATCCGATGCTTTACCACTGCACCACAGCACTCCCCTAATTTAATACTCAAGTGGGATTTAGAGAGGTGTTCCATATACGGACTTGTTATTGTAATCATATGGGACAAAGAGATAGGAAAGAACGCACTATGTCACATGGGTGTGTTATCGTAATGTGTTGTGCGGAAGTAAGGGCGAGGATTGTGACCACGTAAAATCGATTTAAGCTCCCCAGTGGAATTCTTTCCACTGACCGTTCCAAGGCGGTTCTTCTGTGGCGGTTTATTTATGTTGTTGTTTGTTACTACTCACTGTGTGTATCACTTGTGTCTTTTAATTTTGGATGGCCATTTGGCCATTTTGTGGGAAAGTAACTGTCCTTATGGCCATCCTTTGTTTAGGTTTCCATTATGGTCTGGTCGCTTCATGTTTGTGTTCTTTCCCTTTGGTGTCTTTGATGGGTGGAGTAAGTTAATTGTATCGATTCCTGATCTTTGTTTCACTTCTACTTTGTTAGAATGCTTCAATGAAGTGATCTAACAAGCATCCGAAACATATGTTTCTGACAAGAATCATTTGTACTTTAATTATTTCTTTTACTTTAGAACTCAACAGAGGGCTTATCGTAAATATCCTAAAAATTCGGACACCTTGAGGGTTTGCTGTAATTCTCCCTAAAATTTTAGCAAATGTGTGTCAAGTTCCAGGCTTCCAAGGAGTCGAAAAAGTGCTAAAGGAATTGCAAACAGTGTAGACCTTGATCAGACTGCTCCTTCAGGAGCAGTCTGATCTGGGTCTGCACTGTTTGCTTAGGCTGGTCTGCCCCAACACTTAGGATCATTACGGTAAATGCATCTTCACATTTGTAAAATGTAAACAAGAGGACCATGATGGCCCTGTATCGCTCACCTGAGTATCATAGCACTTAAGGAGAATATGACTTAAAAATCATCCAGAGAAAGTCTGACCAAGATTCACCTAGAAATCATCAAGACAACAATTTTGAACAAGATTCATGATGATTACTTCAAAAATATTATGTCTGAAGTGTTAACAAGGTTCCTTTTGATTTGGTCTGGTGACCTAGTTTCTGACAGAAGTAATCCAGTTTCGAACTTGACATAGAAATCATCAAGACAAACATTTTGAGCAATATTCATGATGATTACTTCATAAAAATATGACCTCTGGAGTGTTAACAAAGGTTTTCTTTTGATTAGATCTGGTGGCTTAGTTTCTAACTCAAGTGATCAAGTGTAGAACTTGACCTAGAAATCATGAAGATATATTCATGATGATAACTTTAACAAGAGGGTGAACAATGTTAAAAGAAATTTGACCTAATGACCTAGTTTTTATCTGACATAAACCATATTCAAACTTGACCCACGTATTGTCAAGAAAAACATTCTGGTAAAGCTTCATAAAGATTGAAACAAATCTATGCCTTCTAAGGGTGAACAAGGTTATAAAGAAATTTGACCTAGTGACCTAGTTTTTGACCATATGACCCATATTCGAACCTGATTAAGGTACATGTATAATGTTTAAGAATAACAGATATTGTCAAGACAAACATTCTGGTAAAGTTTCATGAAGATTGAAGAAAATCTCTGGCCTCTAGAGGGTGAACAAGGTTATAAAGAAATTTGACCTAGTTTTTGACCTGATATGACCCATATTCAAACCTGACCCAGATATAATTGAGGTAAACATTCTGGTAAAGTTCCACGAAGATTGAAGCAAAACTGTGGCCTCTATAGGGTGAACAAGAATTTTAAAAAAAATTGACCTAGTGACCTAGTTTTTTATCCAACATGACCCATATCCAAACTTGACCCAGATATTGTAAAGACAAACGTTCTGGTAAAGTTTCATGAAGACTGAAGTAAATTTGTGGCTTCTAGAGAGTCAACAAGATTTTAAAGAAATTTGACCTAGTGACCTAGGTTTTGACCTGACATGACCCATATTCAAACTTGACCCAGATATTGTTAAGACAAACATTCTGATAAAGTTTCATGAAGATTGAAGCAAATCTGTGGCCTCTAGTGGGTGAACAAGGTTTTAAAGACATTTGACCTAGTGACCTAGTTTTTGAAACAACATGACCCATATTCTAACTCAACCGAGATATCATCAAGACAAACATTCTGGTAAAGTTTCATGAAGATTGAAGCAAAACTGTGGCCTCCAGAGGGTGAACAACATAACTGTTGACGACAAACATACTAGAGGCCACAGTTTTCGTCTGATCATCATTAAACTTGCTCAGAATTATCATCTTGACAATATCTCGGTCAAGTTCGAATATGGGTCTTGTCGGGTCAAAAAGCATGTCAGTAGGTCAAATCAGAGAAAAACCTTGTGAACACACTAGAGGCCACAGTTTTGGACCAATCATCATCAATTTATTTCAGAATGATCATCTTGACAATATCTCTGTCATGTTTGAATATGGGTCATGTTGGGTCAAAAAGAAGGTTAGTAGGTCAAATCATACAAAAACCTTGGGAACACACTAGAGGCCACAGTTTTAGTCTGATCATCATCAACTTGCTAAGAATGACCATCTTGACAATATCTAAGTCAGTTTCGAAAATGGGTCATGTTGGGTCAAAAAGTAGGTAAGTAGATCAAATCATCGAAAAACCTTGTGAACATACTAGAGGCCACAGTTTTGGTCCAATCATCAGTAATCTGAATAATCATCTTGACAAATCTCAGTTAAGTTTAAATATGGATCATGTTGGGTCAAAAAGTGGGTCAGTAGGTCAAATCATACAAAAACCTTGGGAACACACTAGAGGCCACAGTTTTAGTCTGATCATCATCAACTTACTAGGAATGACCATCTTGACAATATCTAAGTCAGTTTCGAAAATGGGTCGTGTTGGGTCAAAAAGTAGGTAAGTAGGTCAAACCATCGAAAAACCTTGTGAACATACTAGAGGCCACAGTTTTGGTCCAATCATCAGTAATCTGAATAATCATCTTGACAAATCTCAGTTAAGTTTGAATATGGATCATGTTGAGTCAAAAAGTGGGTCAGTAGGTCAAATTGTAGAAAAACCTTGTCAACACACTAGAGGCCACATATTTAATCTGATTTTCATCAAACTTGCTCAGAAAGATCATTTTGACAATATCTAAGTCAAGTTCGGCAAGAAGTAGGTCAGTAGATGAAATCATTAAAAAACCTTGTGAACACACTAGAGGCTACAGTTTTGGTCCGATCATCATCAAACTTGCTCAGAATGATCTTCTTGACAATACCTTAAGTTCGAATATGGGTCATGTTGGGTCAAAAAGTAGGTCAGTAGGTCAAATTATAGAAAAACGTTCTGAACACACTAGAGGCCGCCACAATTTTAGTCGGATTATCATCAAACTTGCTCAGAATGATTATCTTGACAATATCTTTATCAAATTTAAAAATCAAAAAGTAGATCATTAGGTTATTTTGTCATAACTGTTGGTCTGCCTTCATATTTGGCATGTAGGTTCCTTGTGACAAGGGCTTCCACTCATGCAAAAATGACCTGTAACCTTGACATGTGACCTTCTTTATCATCATTTTTTAACCATTTGAGATAGTGCCTTCATATTTGGTATGTTTGTTCTGTGTGACAAGGACTTCCTGCCCATCCAAAATTTTGACCTGTGACCTAAACCTTTGACCTACTTAATCATAACTTTTGAACTATTTGGGATAGAGCCTTCATATTTGGCATGTATGTTCCTTCTGACAAGGGCCTCCCACTCATACACATAATTTTACCTGCGACCTTGACCTTTGACCTACTTCACCATAACTTTTGAGCCATTTGAGATAGAGCCTTCATATTTGGCATGTAGGCTCCTTGTGACAAGGGCTTCACACACAAAATTTTTGACCTGTGACCTTGACCTTTGACCATTTTTGTCATAACTTTTGAACCATTTAAAATAGAGCCTTCATAATTGGCATGTAGGTTCCTTGTGACAAGGTCTTCCCACTTATGCAAAAAAATTGACCTTGACCTTTGACCTACTTAATCATAACTTTTGAACCATTTGAGATAGAGCCTTCATATTTGGCATATATATTCCTTGTGAGAGGGGCTTCACACTCATACAAAAAGTTTGACCTTGACCTACTTTATCACAACTTTTGATCCATTTGAGATAGATCCTTCTTATTTGGCATGTATGCTCCTTCTGACAACGCACCTTACTATATATATTATATTAAACCTACCATTTCATTTCTTCAATGTGGATCAGGTGAGCCATCCAGGGCATCATTATATCAAGTTTTGGATGTAACAAAATTTACATTTTAATCAAATAAAGACTCAGCATTTTTTTTCCCCTGGGATTCTCACTAATTTTTTGGGCCAACCTGAACAATTGTTATAAAATGGTATTAATTTCAGCATGGACTGCTTTACCTATACATGTATTTATGAACAGGGTGTTCTTAGAAAGGCCAAAAAAGTTGCCTGCACAGACTATATGAAGGAGTGTAAATAGTGCTAGAAGTAATGCTTATCATTGAAGAGAACTTTATGCTTTGGGTCTGTTCAGTACCAGTAAAACCCAGCACTGGATAAAGAGGAGGACTGGAAACATTTTAGGATATCTTTTCTAATCAAGTATTTCTACACTAAAGCATGTTGCAGGTACTTTCAACAATCATGTGATTCTGACAAATACCCACAACTTGAAATCACATCAATGGACTTGTGTTGTAAATAACCTACAACTTGCTATTTTGAAATTAAACTTGACAAAATATGTTCCTGTCATGAAAAAACACTTAAACATGCCGTCAGAAAATCTCCCTCATTGGGACCCCAATCTCCCTCATCTGAGAAGCAAAACTCCCTCATGGTCAACATAAAATTATCACAGGTATGTAATGGACTCATGTTATATAATAAGGGCGAAGAATCCATTTGGTACAAAACGGGTTAATTGCCATGGGTATTCTTTCAGACTGAATTGTTGATTTTATACAAATACCATGCTTATCTGTCAGCCCGGCCCCTGCCCATCGGGGCTTGAAGAAATAAATGGACTGCATGATGCTTCCAAGCTGAGCTGAATCTGACCGCACACGAGTACTGGTAAACCGATTAGAGGATCTAAGCCTGTCCAAGCAAAGAGGTGTGAGTCGGACCGTCCATGCTTATAAACCCTTTTGGTTTCGTTGGGCAACAGGGTTGAGATGTCATTTCATCTTAATGTCAGGTAAAAGTCCCACAAAATTGGAGACAACATCTCCAAAATGACCTATGTAGTGTTGACGGGGACGTTAAACATCAAATCAAACCAAAATTATCTGTCAGCCCCCCGCCCATCAGGGCTTAAAGAAATAGACTGGACTGCATGATGATTCCATGCAGGGCTGAAACCACCCACACATGAGTACTGGTAAACACAAGCTTAATATAATAGGTTATGGTCTTCTAATTTCATCTGCATAAGCTTACAAGTTAACATATGACCCTGACCTGATAAATCTGCATTTCAAATTGATTTTCTAACCCTAAAACATGCAGCCCCCGCCCATTGAGGCTTGAAGAAGTAGATGGGCTGCATGATGCTTCCAGGTAGAGCTGAAACCGACCGCACACAAGTACTAGTAAACCACACAGAGGATCTAAACTTGCCCAGGTAAGGAGGTGCGAGTCTAATAATTGGTCTCTTGTATTATATACAGTCCATGCTTATAAACCCTATTGGTTTCATTGGGCAACAGGGCTTGAGATGTCATATCATCTCAATGTCGGGTAAAAGTCCCACAAAATTGGAAGCAGCATCTCCAAAATGACATATACAGTGTTGACGGGGACGTTAAACAGCAAATCAAACAAACAAAACCTCAAAACATGACAAACAAACTGCTACTCACAAAACTATCAAAAAACAAGGGTGTCATGTAATTCTAACAGTCTAAGGGAGGTAACCCTGCCTCAAAGTGAAAATACAGTCTATGGAAATTCAGAGATACCATATGTACAATTATTATCACAGCAAAAAAATCAGGAGACAGATCACTTTGCTTCCTTTATGTATTTAGTGCACAAATAATGCCCTACAAGGCAGTGGTGCAAGTTGGACCATCCATGCATATGAACCTGTTGGTTTCATTGTGTGGTGGGGCTTGAGATGTCATTTCATTTCAAATGTCCGGTAGACGTCCCACAATGTTGGAAGCACCATCTCCAAAATGACCTAAATAACGTTGATGGGGATGTTAAACCTCAAGCAAACATGCTTATCTGCTCCTCTAATGCATTACGACAACACACCCCTGTGACATAGTGCCTTTTTTCACAATCCAAAATGGCTACTTTCGGTTGAAAATCCATGGTATTTTTCTTATTTATACTGCAAACATAGGTAATGGTTGCTCGTTAGAACTTGTTCATTGAGGCGGTTCTAATGAGTACCCACAACCTATGTCTTGGAGTAAAAATAAGAAAAATAATGTTTACCCCCGTAAATACCAGTTTTCTCCATGATGTGCATGCTAACAACAATGAACTTACATGATGACAGCTCTGTTTCACTTTCTGGTGCTGGAACACAGCCCCTGTAAACATTACATCTTTTCCTTAGCAATCAATAGTATATTAACTTTCACAATAATTTACCAATGAACCACCAACTCAAACTCATTTTATATGACATGTTCAGCCAGTAAAGACTGCACAAATGTTCAGTCTGATCAGAGTCTTTGCCATTATTTTTAGCCTCCAAGGACATTTTGTGTTCACTTTACAACCTGAAAAGCCATTTTAAGCCATAAAAAGCCAATCTCGACAATTGTCGTCTGCTTTGCCTCCTACCAGTTACCTTAAAAGTAATTTTTGCAAACAGTGTGGACCCAGATCAGGGAAGCAGTCTGATCTGGGCCCACACTGTTTGCCTGTATGCAAAAATATTTTTAAAAAGTTCGAAAAAAAAAATCATCAGATGACACAAGCAGATGACATTTTCAGCTGTAGTTTTTCTCGGTGTCTTAAGGGTTAAAACTACACAGATTATAATTATAGAAAAATAAAAATGACCATTTATGGTCATTTTTCTATATAATTTTTAAATTTTCCAAGTACATGAACATGTATGCATGAACATGTATGCTTCCAATAACTTCCACTTTATTGTATCCAAAACCACATACATGACGAAAACATGCCTATACAAATACATTGTAAACTGTACCGCCAAAAAAAATCTAATTTTAAGCTGAAAATTGTGATATTTTTTCTTATTTCTGCTCAAACTATATATAGATTGTGGGTACATGTTAGAACCGCCTTATCGAGGCGGTTAGATAGGCGGTTCTAATGAGTACCCACAATCTATATTTTAGAGAAGAAATAAGAAAAATATGGTTTACCCCTGCAAACCCCAGTTTTACTCTTTAAAAGTGGGGTTCAAGGGGGTCAAAATTATACAGGTGTGATTTCGTGATGCATTGCACAAATAGGGCATTTACCCCTCTTAATCAGCCGATTTATTGCATTGATTTAACGTCAGATGCCAGTGCTAGGACGTTTTGCTGTTAAAAAAGAAACGTAAGCATAGTTTGGGCAAAAATCAGTGTCAAATGAGGGAGTCTCCCTCCTAATAAGGGCGGTATCATGTGTATGCTTGAAGTCGCTACTTCAATGAATTTATGCTAAACGTGCAGAAAATACTATAACAGGTGCCTAGTTTACAAATCTGTTGCTAAAACTTTTCATTAAAATTTTGCTCCAGTTCTTCAAGCAATATACTAGAACATTGAAGTGATGTAGTGGTTATGCTGCTCGTCTTGAAAACCAGTGGTCGCAGGATCAATCCTGGGCTTCTCCAGACTTTCTGATGAGTCTTTAAACCGAGGTCACGTCTCCATATGAGCTTTGCTGTTGTTGAGACGTAAAACTCAAACACTCACTCACTCAAGCAAAATACTAAAGTATTGCTTTTTAAAGTTTTGTTGACATAAGAGATATCTCCAGCAATGAAAATCTATCTTGCTAAACATTTTATCCTGCTGTTCACGACAACCCCTATCTTTGCAAACAGAAGAAGAAGCCATCTGATCAGGATCTACACTGTTTGACATTCAGTTTATGAATTTATAGGAATAAATTACATCAAGTAATCTGATTGGTTCTAAGTCAGAGATGGGTGCGGCTAAATTGAATGTTCAGCAGGATAAGGATTTAGGCTTAGCCACAACAGCATTTTTCCAATTTTCACTTATTGTGAAGTGACTGGGTCTGAGGTTTTACTAACTTTATTTCAGACTCTACAGCCTTCTCACTGGATACATCTTCCTCCGCGCTATAATCAAGTATTGACTTGACCCCAAACTTTCTGTTCTGACTGATGATTGGACGGATAGATATCTGGTCTTCCCCTGCCACAAAATGGCCATAAAATGTGCCTTTCATTAGCAGGTGGAAAAACTTCTTCGGCAACACCTTCTGACACCAATTTAGAAGCTAGAATATATAAAAAGAAATACCTTATTATTCTTTGGTTTTATTTTTGCATGAAAAAGTAAACATTACGATAACACACCTGTGCGACACAGTGTATTTTTTCACATCTCCAAAATGGCTACTTTTTTTATGAAAATCTGTGATTTTTTTTGTCTTATTTATACTGCAAACATAGGTTGTGGGTGCTCATTGAGGCAGTTCTAAGGAGCACCCACAACTTATGTCTTGGAGCAAAAATTAGAAAAATAATGTATACCCCACTAAACCCCAGTTTTCTCGATATTAAGTGGGGTTAGCGGGGTGTTCATTTCACGGACTTGTTCACTCAATGAAGCATTTTGCACATCAAGTCATTTGCAGCTTACATATACATGCTTTACAGTAACTGGGGTTTAGAGGGGTGTTCATTTCACTGACTTGTTCACTCAATGAAGCATTCTGCACATCAAGTCATTTGCAGCTTACATATACATGCTTTACAGTAACTGGGGTTTAGAGGGGTGTTCATTTCACTGACTTGTTCACTCAATGAAGCATTCTGCACATCAAGTCATTTGCAGCTTACATATACATGCTTTACAGTAACTGGGGTTTAGAGGGATGTTCATTTCACTGACTTGTTCACTCAATGAAGCATTCTGCACATCAAGTCATTTGCAGCTCACATATACATGCTTTACAATAACTGGGGTTTAGAGGGGTGTTCATTTCACTGACTTGTTCACTCAATGAAGCATTCTGCACATCAAGTCATTTGCAGCTTACATATACATGCTTTACAGTAACTGGGGTTTAGCGGGGTGTTCATTTCACTGACTTGTTCACTCAATGAAGCATTCTGCACATCAAGTCATTTGCAGCTTACATATACATGCTTTACAGTAACTGGGGTTCAGAGGGGTGTTCATTTCACTGACTTGTTCACTCAATGAAGCATTCTGCACATCAAGTCATTTGCAGCTTACATATACATGCATTACAGTAACTGGGGTTTAGAGGGGTGTTCATTTCACTGACTTGTTCACTCAATGAAGCATTCTGCACATCAAGTCATTTGCAGCTTACATATACATGCTTTACAGTAACTGGGGTTTACAGGGGTGTTCATTTCACTGACTTGTTCACTCAATGAAGCATTCTGCACATCAAGTCATTTGCAGCTTACATATACATGCATTACAGTAACTTGGGTTTAGAGGGGTGTTCATTTCACTGACTTGTTCACTCAATGAAGCATTCTGCACATCAAGTCATTTGCAGCTTACATATACATGCTTTACAGTAACTGGGGTTTAGAGGGGTTTTCATTTCACTGACTTGTTCACTCAATGAAGCATTCTGCACATCAAGTCATTTGCAGCTTACATATAGATGCATTACAGTAACTGGGGTTTAGAGGGGTGTTCATTTCACTGGCTTGTTCACTCAATGAAGCATTCTGCACATCAAGTCATTTGCAGCTTACATATACATGCATTACAGTTACTGGGGTTTAGAGGGGTGTTCATTTCACTGACTTGTTCACTCAATGAAGCATTCTGCACATCAAGTCATTTGCAGCTTACATATACATGCATTACAGTAACTGGGGTTTAGTCACTGACTTGTTCACTCAATGAAGCATTCTGCACACCAAGTCATTTGCAGCTTACATATACATGCTTTACAGTAACTGGGGTTTAGAGGGGTGTTCATTTCACGGACTTGTTCACTCAATGAAGCATTCTGCACATCAAGTCATTTGCAGCTTACATATACATGCATTACAGTAACTGGGGTTTAGAGGGGTGTTCATTTCACTGACTTGTTCACTCAATGAGGCATTCTGCACATCAAGTCATTTGCAGCTTACATATACATGCATTACAGTAACTGGGGTTTAGTCACTGACTTGTTCACTCAATGAAGCATTCTGCACACCAAGTCATTTGCAGCTCACATATACATGCTTTACAGTAACTGGGGTTTAGAGGGGTGTTCATTTCACTGACTTGTTCACTCAATGAAGCATTCTGCACATCAAGTCATTTGCGGCTTACATATACATGCATTACAGTAACTGGGGTTTAGAGGGGTGTTCATTTCACTGACTTGTTCACTCAATGAAGCATTCTGCACATCAAGTCATTTGCGGCTTACATATACATGCTTTACAGTAACTGGGGTTCAGAGGGGTGTTCATTTCACTGACTTGTTCACTCAATGAAGCATTCTGCACATCAAGTCATTTGCGGCTTACATATACATGCATTACAGTAACTGGGGTTTAGAGGGGTGTTCATTTCACTGACTTGTTCACTCAATGAAGCATTCTGCACATCAAGTCATTTGCGGCTTACATATACATGCATTACAGTAACTGGGGTTTAGAGGGGTGTTCATTTCACTGACTTGTTCACTCAATGAAGCATTCTGCACATCAAGTCATTTGCGGCTTACATATACATGCATTACAGTAACTGGGGTTTAGAGGGGTGTTCATTTCACTGACTTGTTCACTCAATGAAGCATTCTGCACATCAAGTCATTTGCGGCTTACATATACATGCTTTACAGTAACTGGGGTTTAGAGGGGTGTTCATTTCACTGACTTGTTCACTCAATGAAGCATTCTGCACATCAAGTCATTTGCGGCTTACATATACATGCATTACAGTAACTGGGGTTTAGAGGGGTGTTCATTTCACTGACTTGTTCACTCAATGAAGCATTCTGCACATCAAGTCATTTGCGGCTTACATATACATGCTTTACAGTAACACATCCTTGTGATATATAGTGCATTCTTTCATACCTCTAAAATGGTATTTGTCTGAGGCCAAAAAAAATAAATGTCTAGTATCCGGAAACATCAAAATAATTTTCTGGGTAGGTAGGTAGGCAAACTTTTTTTTTTTGGAAAACTTTTTTGTATGGGAAAAGCAAAAATTCTTTGAAAAACACCCTTAAAATCAAAGAAAAATTCTCAGAGGTCTCTAAAAAAGTTTGGGTAGGCCCCAAAAAAAGGAGGGTCGGTAGGGTTTCCGGAAACAAGACAGTTTTTTTTTTTCGGCCTCATGAAAATTTGTAATATTTTTCATATTTACACTCAAAACATAGATTCTGGGTACTTCTTAGAAGTTCACCCCTGTAAACCCCATTTTTCTGTATACATGTATAAAGTGGGGTTTAGAGGATTGTTCGTTGCACGGACTTGTACATGTGATGTAATTCTAAAGGTCAGACTAGAAAATGGCATGACATCAGAAACAAATGTCAGTCACTGAATTACAAGTAAAAGCTTCCAAGTCGGTATGAAAAATATATTTTTCAAATTTTATTCAGCCAGAATTAAAGCAGATCCTATTGATCATGTTTTCACTTTGAACTTAACCCTTGACCTGCTGAATATTTATATATGCCACACCCACTGCTGATTATCAACCAAACAGATTACTCGATGCAAATTATTGCAACAAGTTCATGAGCTGAATGACAAACAATGAAGATCCTGATCAGATGGCTTCTTCAGAAGCCATCTGATCTGGATCCTCATTGTTTGAAAGATAAGACATATCCGGGCCTCATGTATTTGCATACATTGTCTGCTATCTGCACATAAAAGAAAATGTATGTGAATACATGAGGCTTAAATTCAAAGTAAAAACATGATCAAAAGTATGTATAGTTCGAACAATTTAACTTGAGACTGACCTTTATGCAAGGAATAAATTAGTCAATGCTATCGCCTAATACGTTGGCTTTCGTAAACTTCCCGTGAATTGTTGGCATCACGTGAATGGCGACCAATTTACGATCTCTATGTATTGTATAACAATATCGCCATCTTCGGAAAACGACCAAGGCAGATATATGCATCCAGTCTGGTGTGAAATTATATTAGAGTTCATCAGTCTCAGGTCAATTTGTTCGAACTGTAACTAAAGCACAGTAGTGTTTAACCATACAGTCAGCTTTTAAGTGAAAAAGAAAATGTTTTCTATAAATTGAGGCTTTTGTAAAAGTGTAAGCAAAATCTTAAGATCTATCATTGTAAAGTTATACAGACAGGTCTGTGAGATTTTACAGATTACTATAATCTCCTGCTTCAGATTCATAATTCCCACATTAACCCTTTTTGTACCAAATGGAATCTTCCTCTTTATGTATAATAGGAGTCCATTTTAAAATTTAGGGATGTCAGGTTGTGTTTTCTTCAAAATTTATTTTGAAAATGACTAAACTTTTAGCAAACAGTGGAGGCCCTGATCAGACGCCGCATTCTGCGGCGTCTAATGCGGCGTCTGATCTGGGCCTGCACTGTTTGCCAGGGTACCCCTTTAGGGGTTTCCAGCCTGAAATGGGTAAACAGTTTTGCAGCTATACACATGTGTGACAAACAGTCTTTTTTCGGCCACCGCCCATTGGGGCTTGAAGAAATAGATGGGCTGCATGATGCTTCCATGCAGAGCTGAAACCTACCGCAAACGAGTACTGGTAAACTGCTTAGAAGATCTAAGCCTGCCCAGGCAAAGCGGTGCTAGTCGGCCCGTCCATGCTTATAAACCGTATTGGTTTCATTTGGTGACAGGGCTTGAGATGTCATTTCATCTCAATGTTGGGTAAAAGTCCCACAAAATTGGAAGTAACGTCTCCAAAATGACCTTTACAGTGTTGACAGGGACAAACAAACAAACAGTATGGCTTTAAACCTTATCCTGATGTATAAATTAGCCACATCCATTTCCGACTATCCACCAATCAATATAATGTTTTTGTTCAATTTAATAACTGCATGACAAACAGTGTTGATCCTGATCAGATGGATTCAGAAGCCACCTGATCTAGATCTACACTATTTGCCATTTATATACATTTGCAGGATAAAGTTAACAGAAGATAGAAAAGTTTTAACCCTTTTTGTACCAAATGGAATCTTCCTCCTTATATATAGCAGGAGTCCACTTCAAAATTTAGGGGTGTCAGGTTGTGTTTTCTTCAAAATTGATCAGGAAAATTGCCAAACTTTTTGAACAAAGTGTAGGCCCTGATCAGACGCCATGTTCTGTAGCATCTGATTTTGGCCTAAACTGTTTGCCAGGGTATCCGTTTTGGGGTTTCTGGTACAGTCATTGAACACCCCTCTAAACCCAAAGCAACAGATATAGTGGGTATTTGGTGAACTGAAGGTTCTCCATATAAACCTATGTTATGCTTAGGTATTCATTTGAACCAGCTTGTAAGTCATTTCAAATGAACACCCACAACACAGGTTTTCATGGAAAATTGACACAAAATTGTCCTTTTATTTACACCAAATACAGTAGAACTTTGATGGCTCGATTACCGATGGCTCGTTCACCATGGATGTGTCGAACCCATTCTTGAGCCCCTAGCGAAATCCTCTACATAAGAAATAGCGGGGGATAAATAAGGAGGTTCTTTTATCTTGCAAATGTATGCTGTGTGTACTCATTAGAATCGCCTCGATTCGCTGTTTCTATGTAAACCCCACTTTATGTAGAGAAAACTGGGGTTTATGGGGGTGTACATTTTTTTCCTTATTTCTGCCCCAAGACATGGGTTAAGGGTACTCTTTAGAACTCCCTCAATGAGGCAGTTCTAGGTTCTAACAAACACCCAAAACTATAACTATGGATAATATCACAGATTTATATCAGAAAATTAGCCCTTATCCTGCTGTTCATGACAACCCCTATCTTTGCAAACAGTGTAGATCCAGATCAGATGGCTTCTGATCAGGATCTACACTGTTCGGCATTCAGTTTATGAATTTGTAGCAATAAATTACATCAAGTAATTTGATTAGTTGATAGACAGAAATGGGTGTGGCTTATATGAATATTCAGCAAGATAAGGGTTAACTATTCTGGAGATATAAAAGAATGCATCATGTCCAATGGATATGTTATCTACATGAAATAATGGACTTTATTTCACCATTGATGAAACACCATGATGGTGAAAATGTTTCCAAACATGTTTACAGTTTCTAAAAATGATTACAATCATCAAAACGTCTGACCCACAGGCACTTGTTTCATTGTGTAAAAAAAGAGAATGCATCCCCCCCCCCACACACACACCTCCCCCTTCCATTGGGGCTTGGAGAAATAGATTGGGCTGCATGATGCTTCCATGCAGAGCTGAAACCGACCGCAAATGAGTACTGGTAAACCGCTTGGAAGGTCTAAGCTGCCCAGGCAGTGGTGAGTCACACAGTCCATGCATATTGGTTTCATTGGACGACAGAGTTTGAGATGTCATTTCATCTCAATGTCGGGTGAAAATCCCCCAAAATTGGAAGCAACATCTCCAAAATGATCTAAATAGTATTGGCGGGAAAAAAAACAACAAGAGGGCCATGATGGTCCTGGATCGCTCACCTGATCCATACTGTACAAATGAATTGGTGGGTAATATTATATAGTAAGGTGCCTTGTCAGAAGGAACATGCACGCCAAATATGAAGGTTCTATCTCAAAGGATTCAAAAGTTATGATAAAGTACGTCACAGATCAAGGTCACAGGTCAAAATATTTTTGTATGTCAAGAGTGGGAAACCCTTGTCACAAGGAACCTACATCCCAAATATGAGTGAATGTTTGAGTTTTAAGTCTCACCAACAGCTAAGGTCATACGGAGATGGGACCTCTGTTTAAGGACTCAACCAAAAGTATGGAGAAGCCCGGGATTGATCCTGCGACCCCTGGTTTACAAGGCAAGTAACAAAACCACTACACCATGGAGACTTCTACAACCAAAATATGAAGGCTCTATCACAAATGGTTAAAAAGTTATTACAATGTAGGCCAAAGTTCAAGGTCACAGGTCAAGTGTCTGTACGATTGGGAAGCACTTGTCACAATGAACCTACAAGCCAAATACACAGGCTCTAGGTCAAATGGTTCAAAAGTTATGATGAAATAGGTCAAAGGTCAATACCTTTTATGGATGAGAAGCCCTTGTCACAAGGAACATACATGCCAAATATGAATGCTCTATCTCAAATGGTTCAAACGTTATGATTATGTAGGTCAAAGTCAAGGTCACAGGTCAAAATTCTTTGCATGAGTTGGATGACCTTGTCACAAGGAACCTACATGCCAAATATGAAGGCTCTATCTGAAATGCTTCAAAAGTTATGACAAAGTAGTTCAAAGGTCAAGGTCATGGGTCAAAGTTTTCATATGGGTGGGAAGACCTTGTCACAAGGAACATACATGCCAAATATGAAGGCTGTATCTCAAATGGTTCAAAGGTTATGATAAAGTAGGCCACATGTCAAGGTCACAGGTCATTATTTGTATGAATACAAAGCCCTTGTCTCAAGGAACCAACATACCAAATATGAAGGCTCTATCTCAAATGCTTCAAAAGTTATGACAAAGTAGGTCAAAGGTCATGTCATTTTTTAAAAATTGGAAGTCCTTGTCACAAGGACCCTACATGCCAAACATGAAGACTCTATCTCAAATGCTTCAAAAGTTATGACCTACTGACCTACTTTTTGACATGACATGACCCTTATTTGATCTTGACCCAGATATTGTCAAGATTATCATTCTGAGCAAGATTGATGATGATCGGACCAAAACTATGGCCTCTAGTGTGTTCATAAGGTTTTTTCTATGATTTGTCCTACTGACCTACTTTTTGACCCAACATGACCCATATTCGAACATGACTGAGATATTGTCAAGATGATCATTCAGAGCAAGTTTGATGATGATCGGACCAAAACAGTGGCCGCTTGTGTGTTCACAAGGTTTTTCAATTATTTGAACTACTGCCCTACTTTTTGACCCCACATGACCGGACCCATATTCGAACTTGACCTAAATATTGTAAAGATGATCATTCTCAGCAAGTTTGATGATAATCGGACCAAAACTGTGGCCTCTAGTGTGTTCACAAGATTTTATTATAATTTGACCTACTTTTTCATAAGACATGACCTATATTCGAACTTGACCCAGGTATTGTCAAGATTATCATTCTGGGCTAGATTGATGATGATTGGACCAATATTGTGGCCTCTAGTGTGTTCACAATGTTTTTCTATGATTTGACCCACTGACCTACTTTTTCACCTGACATGACCCATATTTGAACTTGACCAAGAATTTGTCAAGATGATCATTCTGAGCAAGATTGATGATGATAGGACCAAAACTGTGGCCTCTAGTGTGTTCACAAGGTTTTTCAATGATTTGACCTACTGATTTACTTTTTGACCCCATGACCCATATTCAAACTTGACTCAGATATTGTCATAATGATCATTCTGAGCAAGTTTGATGATAATCTGACCAAAACTGCGGCCTCTAGTGTGTTCACAAGGTTTTTTCTATACGACCTGACCAACTTTTTGACCCGACACGACACATATTCGAACTTGATCGAGATAAATTGTCAAGATTATCATTCTGAGCTATAATGATTGGACCAATATTGTTGCCTCTAGTGTGTTCACAAGGTTTTACTATGATTTGACCTACAGACCTACTTTTTCAACCTACAACCCATATTCGAACTTGACTGAGATATTGTCATAATGATCATTCTGACCAAGTTTGATGATGATTGGCCAAAAACTGTGGCCTCTAGTGTGTTCACAAGAAAAGTTAATGCACGGACGACAGACAACGATGCTGGACATCTCATGGTCACAAAAGCTCACCATGACCTTAAGTCAGGTGAGCTAAAAAAAAAATAATCACGAAAACAAGCCTATATAATTTTGACCCCCTTGAACCCCACTTTTATATAGTAAAACTGGGGTTTCCGGGGGTATACATTATTTTTCTTATTTCTGCTCTAAATTATAGATTGTGGGTACTCGTAAGAACCGCCTTGATGAGGCGGTTCTAACCAGTGCCCACAATCTATATTTTGAGCAGAAATAAGAAAAATATCACATTTTTTCATCATAAAATTTTCATTTTTTCGGCAATAAAGGTGGCAATGTATTTGTATAGGCGTGTTTGCGTAATCAACAAACAAACCTACCCCGCCCTTTGTTAGAAATGGCAAGATAGGGTATATACATTCTTTTTTTTTTAATATGACATAAGTGCCTGCCCAGCGTGCACACAACGTGTATGCAACGTCGATGCTACGCCACAAGGTTGCTTCGACGTTGATAACTGGGTTCTAGCTAAATAGCTAGCCATATATTACCTTTTTATTGTTGTCCACTAGAAAGGTCCATGAGCACAGTTTTAAGACCAGCCACGCCCTGAACAACTGGGAGTTTGTTTTACTCCTGTATGCCTCTGCACAGCTCGAGAAAGTCAGGTCTATCTCAGGATGACCAGAAGCACCTGCAGTAACAGTAGCCTCTGTGTTTATTTCATTTCTTTCTGTTATGTCATTGAAAGCAACTGTCGACTTGAAGCTTTTCTGTAAATTTAATGGGGTCTTTATTTGTGTCATATAGTACAGATCTAGTTGTTTTTCACATATGTCAAACGACTTTTTCCTCACTTGTCTAAAAATTCTAAACGCCATCGAAGCCGGCTGTCAAAATTTGGCGGGAGAAGAGGAGCAACTCTATCTGAAAAAATATTTGAATATTTGGAACAAGTATTAGCTTTTACAAAAAGCTTGAGTCTACACAAAGCACACATTAATTTGTGTAGTACTAAATTGACAAAACTTACCATGCGCATGTTGTAATAATGTACCAGTTAATGTGTAAGTGTGTAACAGTTACAGATTACAAATAAGTATTTCCAAATGTTCTCTCCAATGTAGGCCTACTAGTTACAAATACTTGTACTACATGCCTTCGTTTACGGTTCCTTTCATTTCGCAGAAGCCCCGGTGGTGTACTGGTGATGCTACTCGCCTCATAAACCATGGGTCGTTGGTTCGATCCCGGGCTTACCCAAACTTTCGGATGTCTCCAAACCGAGGTCACGTATCCGCATGACTTTAGCTGTTGGTGGGACATAAAACAAATACACTCGCTCCTTTCATTTCGCATTTTAGGTTAACTTTTCATTTCACATTCGAAAAAAATCTTCCTAGCTGGCAGAAAGAACAAGATGTGCGAAGAACAAGATCAGTGCGAAGTCAGCATCATGTAAACCACGAATATATGTTTATTTTGCAAGCGTGAGAGCAATCATCCATGTACACGTACGTGATAAACTAATAGCTGCGTTCCGCAAGTGGGTGTTGTGGTATAACCAGAGTTGGAGTGTCCTGGGGTAACCAGATGGAAAATAGTCCTGTCTATGAAAAGTGAAACCAGTCAAAAGAAAACCAGTCATGACCTTTTATAAAAAGTTATACGTAGACAATCACGAAAACACGCCTATTCAAATATGAAAATTCTACCACCAAAAATGAAAGTGTTCAGATAAAAAAAAATCTGATATTGTTTATATCTCTATAAAACATAGATTGTGTGTACGACGAGGCGGTTCTAACGAGTACCCACAGTCTATGTTTTAGAGCAGAAATAAGAAAATACATAATGCAGGACGAGTCCCCTATAAAATCCGAGTTTAACTATATAAAAGTGATGTTTAAGGGGTCAAAACCCAGTTTTACTCTATAAAAGTGGGGGTTTAACGGGGTCAAAACTATACTGGCGTGTTTTCGTGAAAATAACAAATAAAAAGTGGATACGTGGGCCTAATGTTGCGAAAGTTACAATTCTGAAGTATACATAAAAAGTGGACACGAAACGTAGAGACAATCATAAAAAGCATTAATATTAATATATGGCCAGTCACCTCCCAAGCTAATGAATTCTCCTTCTCATTTCAGAGACTTGCCCTTGCTCTGGTTTGGCCTGTACGTGAATGCCTCTTTTGCATGTATTTGCAGTTTTTGTTTATCCCCGTTTAATACTTCCTTTGTTAGTTACTGTTTCGTTTTCGAAGGGCGAGGTGGCCAAGGCTAACCAACCCCTTTTTCGCGCAAAGGTTGTATCTTCAGTGGGTTTCTTTTCGCTGCAAGGGTGTCAAACCATACTTTGTGCCTCTTCTTTTAATGTTATTTGTGCACTTATTGTCAGGGATCTGAGGGCTATGTCTTTGTGTAGCAAATGAGCTGAACTTAGACGCCCTCTGATCCTTTAACATTATCGCTGGCAAGTAGCATTCATAGTTTTTAGTCCTGGAATAAATCATTTAATTATTTATATACATTATATTACATTATACATATATTTTTAATCCAAACTTTTCTTTTCTGGTTTGCCCTAAGTTTGCTGTATCAAACTTCCTTTATCAATGTCTTTATGTGATTATCTGTATATATGTATATGTACCTGTAAGTTTTGTCATTCATCTTAATGTAAATGTCTTAACATAATGTCCATACTTCTTATGCAATTCCGCTGTCTGTGATATTGGACTCGTAATATATGTGCTAAGTGTTTTTTATACTGTTATGTTGCATGCTGTGATATATTTAATCCTATTTGTTGTCTTACAATATGTTTGTCGAAGTAAAAGCCCTACTGGGCTTGTGTTGTATTGTTAACACTATTCGACGTTAAATAAAATTTCTATGTCTTTCTATGTCTATGTCTATGTCTATGTTCATAAGAGTTTGGAAAAAAAATGGTCTATAATTGGCGAAAAAGTGCTTTAGCGGTCAATAGGCTCCCACATTACTCTATATTTAACAATAAAACAAAACAACAATATTGAGGCCCCGTGTAATTAACACGCCTGTAAACCCATTTATATACAGAAAAGTGGGTTAACAGGAGTTTACACTAGTTTCCTTATCAAGTTTTGCTCAAAACACTGATGTTTTGTGGGTACACGTCAGAACCACCTCAGTGAGGCGGTTTTAAAATGCATTCATAATATGTGTCTGGGCTAAACAACAGAAAAAAAGGCTGGTGAGTGCCCGTTATTTATTTTCGTAACCTAGCTAGTCACAAGAAATCTGAAGAAAAAAAAAGTCGCAAACTGACTTATATTTCACTTCTTTCGAGCCGATCGTTAATCAGAGGTGGCGAAAACTGGAGTACCCGAAGAAAAAAAAACATCTAACCTTCCTTTGCAGAACTTGACGATACAGAAGAAACTGGACCCCATTACGCAAACACGCCTATTCAAATACATTGCCACCTTTATCGCCGTAAAACTGAAAATTTTATGATGAAAAATTGTGATATTATTCTTATTTCTGCTCAAAATGTAGATTGTGGGCACTCGGTAGAACCGCCTCATCGAGGCGGTTGTAATGAGTACCTTCAATCTATATTTTAGAGCAGAAATAAGAAAAATAAGGTATACCCCCGGAAACCCCAGTTTTACTGTATAAAAGTGGGATTCAAGGGGGTCAAAATTATATAGGCGTGTTTTCGTGATGAGCGAAAACTAAGGTGTTGATCAGAATGCGGGGATGTGCAGTCTGATCTGCAAACGACAGAAATTGTCTAACCGTTTTGCAAGTGTATATCAGTTTGTGTAGTTTCACCTTTGAGTAGGTTTGACATTTAAAGTTGTGTGCTGAATAAATGAACTGTGACAGTGGATGAAGTAAACAGCATATCCGGGCTAGTGTACGGGTTGTTAGATTCCACAGACAAAAAACATCACTTTTTATATTTATAGAGAAGGCCTAGATGGACATACGGCCAGTCTCTCCTGGGGTCCTCGTTTCAAACGTATGCGTACTATAATATTTACAAAGATGACGACAAACACGTAGAACATGCTCAGAGCACTGACTTCAGGCATGATGGTCTAATCTGTTTGCTTTTCGCATTGTTAATATGCTTGCCATAACCGGCATTCATTCTATAAAATAGTTTTTATTGTTGGCACATGAACTAAAGGTATCCTGACCAACCGATATGATCAGTCTTAGGCTGGCATTACACCCTATTGGAAAAGAGGGGTGGGGGTGGTTAGAACATACATGTAGAGACTCTGGGCCCAATAAAACTTCTACAACGAGGCAGATCTGAGATCTCACAATTATACGTTTGAAGCAGAAAATAAAATACCATAATTTTATTGTTTCATCTGATCTGATCTATGTAACATGTAATTTTGGCCGTAATTTTAATATGGCATATATCTTCGTTATGATACGGTATACATGTAAGAGAGAGAGAGAGAGAGAGAGAGAGAGAGAGAGAGAGAGAGAGAGAGAGAGAGAGAGAGAGAGAGAGAGAGAGAGACGAACTCTGTAAAAGATAAACAAATAATTTAAAAGTGCATTGATTGTAAACAAGTAAATAAACAGACAAGGTTTCATCACCAATCAACCGAGTTGGTCATCAGCCAAAACGCTTGTATATTTTACCTACACTCTTCTCGATTTTATGTATCTCCCTATATTAATCACTTCTGTTACTTCCGTTATCTCAGTGCTAAATGTAATACTTACTTTTACAATTACAAGATTATGTAAGAGAAGATTAAAAGGAAACCGAAACACAATACAGCAATACAATCCAGATTTAACCACATGTGAAGGTCATTATTTAGAGGTGTGTCAAATACCAAGTAAATTGATTGGCTGATGTAAAAAGAAAATAAAAACCACGTGTTCATCTCCATTCATAAAAACACCCGTGTGCTATAAAAAATAGTAGTTTCGATATTTTATCTTAACACAGATTGTTTGCGCTCGTTAGAACGGTTCTAACGAGACCTACAATTTATTTTTGAGAACAAATAAGAATAAAACGCTGTAATACCCTCTCTTCTCTATGTGTTGATATTTTAAATTAAGTCCCCGTCAACACTATTTAGGTCATTTTGGAGTCGTTGCTTCCGTTTGTAGCGACAGTCCTGACTATTCTCGAAAGAGTTGTATGCCCTTGATTAGCCGTTCATGAGTGAGTGTTTCAGTTTTACTTCTCACCAACAGCTAAGGTCATACGGAGACGGGACCTCTGGTTCAAAACTCATCCGAAAGTCTGGAGAAGCCCGGAGTCGATCCTGCGACACCTTGGTTTACAAGGCGAGTAGCATAACCACTACACCACGGAGGCTACTAATTATTAGCCGTCCGTACCCATACCATAGTAAGTGTTGATATTATTATTATCATTATTATTATTATTATCAGGAAGTGGAGTTATCGTTGTCCGTATTTTCGTACGTACGTGTAAACATAAGTATGTACGCCTGTCCGTCACTCTTTTAACCGTCGGTTCTACTCATTTCTCCGCAAACTCCCTTACAGTTTTTAAGAGCATGGTTTGAAACTTGCATGATGCATATATATCCCGGATATAGGTTTCGTATGTGCAAAAAAGTCATTATAGAACTATTATCGGCCTATCATTGAAAGAGCTAAATGTATCGATATGCCCTTCATCAAACGACTGGAACATGCATAATACGTATAGCATTCCCTTTAGGGACTTTGTAGAATTAACCTATTATATACGCGAAAGCGCTGCATGATGCTTCCACGCAGAGCTGAACTCGGCCCGCACACTAGTACTGGTAAACCGCTTAGAGGATCTAAGCCTGTCCAGGAACCGCGGTGCGAGGCGGGCCGTCTATGCTAATAAGCACTATTGGTTTCATTGGGCGACAGGGCTTGAGATGTCATTTCATCTCATTGTCGGGTAAAAGTCCCACAAAATTGGAAGCAACGTCTCCAAAATGACCTTTACAGTAATGACGGGGACGTTAAACCTCAAATCAAACAAACAAACAATATACGCGGAAACCCAAAACGGGTACACTCGAAACAGGAAGCCCAGGTCAGCTCAACACGCTGCGTCTGACTCAGGGCCTTCGCTGTTTGCAAAACCTGCAGCCATTTTCGAAATAAATTTTGAGAAATAAAAATCATCCTGACAACTCTAAATGTCGAAATATATAAGGCGGAAGATTCCATTCAGTGCAATTCAGCATTACGATAACACACCCGTGCGATATAACTGCATTTTTTCACATCTCCAAAATGGCTACTTTTTTCTTATTTATACTGCAAACATAGGTTGCGGGTGCTCGTTAGAGCCGCCTCATTGAGGCGATTCTAACGAGTACCCACAACCTATGTCTTGGAACAGAAATAAAAAAATATATATGCATACCCCCGTAAACCCAGGTTTTCTCTACTTAAAGTGGGGTTTAGGTGGGTGTTCATTTCACGGACTTGTTCACGTGATGGTACAAAATGGTTTAGCGCCCTGCGAGGAGGCTTGGACAAATAGATTGGGCTGCATGGTGCTTCTGTGCAAGTCGAACTGCTCTTTAAACCCAAGCGGTTTCTTTGGGCGGTCGACATGCGGCTTGATAGGCCGTTTCATCTCAATGTCGGGGTTTTGTTTTGTTTGAATTGAGGGTTAACGTCCTCGTCAACACTATATAGGTCATTTTGGAGGCGTTGCTTCCCATTTTGTGGGACTTTTACCCGACATTGAGATTAAATGACATCACAATGAAACCAAAATGGTCTGACTCGCACCACTTTGCCTGGACAGGCTTAGGACCTTCTAACCGTTTTAGCAATATCATGTGCGGTTGGTTTCAGCCGTGCGTGGAAGCACCGTGCAGCCCAGTCTGTTTCCCCTAGCCCGGTTGGCGGGGGCCATTCAATGTCGGGTAAAAGTCCCGCAAAATCGATAGTAGCCTAAATAGTGTTGACGACTGGGACGTTAAACTTCAACACAAACAAACAAATGATTGTTTAGCTCACCTGAGCATAAAGTGCTCAAATGACCCTTTGTCTGTCGTACGTCCGTCGTTCGACGTCAACATTTACCTTTTTGCAATCTCTAGAAGCCACAGTTTTAATACAAACATTATGAAACTTTACCAGAATGTTTGTCTGGATAATATCTCGGCCATGTTGAATATAATTCATGTCGGATCAAAATACTAGGTCACTAGGTCAAAGTTCGTTAAAACCTTGTGTGCACCCTAGAAGCCACAGTCTTGCTTCAATCTTCATGAAACGTTATCAGAATGTTTGACTTTATTATATCTGGGCCAAGTTCAAATATGGGTCTTGTCGGGTCAAAAACTAGGTCACTAGGTCATATTTCGTTAAAACCTTGTGTGCAGCCTAGAGGCCACAGATTTGCTTCAAACGTCACGTAATAGCTCGGTCATATTCGAATATGAGTCATGTCGGATCAAAAACTAGGTCGCTAGGTCAAACGTTTAATCCTTGTGTGCACCCTAAAGGCCACATAATTGCTTCAATATTTACGAAAATTTATTGACTTGTTTGACTTGATGATACCTCAATCAAAGTCAAATATGGGTCATGTCGGATCAAAATGTAGGTCACAAGGTCAAATTTCGTTAAAACCTTGTTCACACCAAGGAGGCCACAATTTTTCTTCAGTCTTCATGGAACTATACCAGAATGTTTGTTTATTTGATTTGAGGTTTAACGTCCCCGTCAACACTGTAAAGGTCATTTTGGAGACGTATTCCCAGAATGTTTGACTAGCTGATATCTGGGTCAAGTTCAAATATGTGTCATATCCGGACAAAAGCTAGATCACTAGTACAACTTTCGTTTAAACATTGTATGCACCAAAGAGGCCACCGTGTTTTTTTTTTTTTTTTTTTTTTTTTGTTTTGTTTTTTTATTTTCATGAAACTTTGCCAGAATGTTTGACTTGATGATATCTCGGTCATGATGGAATATGGTCATGTTGGGTCAAATAATAGATCACTAGATCGAATTTCATGAAATAAAAAAACCCTTGTGTGCACCTCACTAGAGGCCGCGCTTTTTCTTCATGAACTACACCAGAATTTTGACTTCGAATATGTCCCGGTTCAGCTTCTTTTTTTTCTCCCTAAGGTGCAAGTCGACATTATACTACTGGGATGTATTTTTCCCTTGGTGTGCCAAAGTTTTCGACGAATATAGATGTATAAAAACTTCCCTTTACATAATACTGTATAATACTGGGGACAGGGCAACAATTTATTGTTTGGTGTAGGAAGGTTCTTACAAGCGAAAGGGAGTCTTAAACGACTTGGTTGTTTTTGTCAAGGTAGGCGTGTGTATGTTTGATTGATTGATTTGGTGTTTAACGTCCCCGTCAACTCTATGCAGGTCATTTTGGAGACGTTGGGACTTTTACCCGACATTGAGATGAAATGACATCTCAAGCCCGTCGCGCAATGAAACCAATAGGGTTTATAAGCATGGACGGTCCGACTCGCTCAGCTCAACTTTTCCTGGACAGGCTTAGATCCTGTAAGTGGGTAACCAGTACTCGTGTGTTCTGCGTGTAAGCGTAATGCAGCCCATTTATTTCTTCAAGCCCCGATGGGTGGGCGGGGGCCGACAGGTGTGTGTTCGGGGTAGAGGGAGGCTGGCGCATATCACTTTTGTCTGTTCTTTAAAAACTGATTCTGTGGCACATCGGGTCCATGTTCCTACGCTTATGCATGTCCTGCTAATTTTACGCATACAATGTTCACAACATTTATATGCCGTATGATGCCACGTGCATTTAAGAAATGACTTTTATTTTTCTGCTGCTCATGAAAGTATGAACGAACAGGGTCGCCTGCAAAGTAAATGAACTCCGAAGTGGTTCATATAAACTTTGCTAGCGACCCGCTGTCGTTCATACCTTCGTTCATAAACGTTCATACCTGAACATCGAAAAAATATTTCTTATACATGTATTTACATTATTTTGTCCTCATCACTGGGCGAAAAATGCTTATAAGGCAAACTGTTAGAGCTGAAAAAACATTTACAAGCTGTTTTTCTATAAAGAGCGGAACAGCACTGTCGTCGTCAAAGCCCAATGAGATCATAGAGAACCATGATTTAGACTGACGTCACTTGACGTCATTGAAAATCATGTGATGTGGCTCGATGCGTTCATGGAAGTATGAACAGCATTGTTTTCTATAGGCTTTACAATTGAAATGTAAATAACTACTATTTTGGCGTGAACAACTGTAACGTATGTCAACGGTGTACTTTTGCTGGGCAAATGGTCATGGTAAAGGCAATACAATCAAATTTAAAATCCAATACGATGGACCATTTCGTAACTTTCATATGAAAGGACCATTTGTGTAAGATTCTCGATATCAAAATTTATGAAATACAAAGATTTTTTTTTTTTTTGGATTGATTTGAGATTTAACGTCCTCGCAACACTATTTGGGTTTGATTTTGGAAGTGTTGCTTCCAGTTTTGTCGGACTTTTACCCGACATTGAGATGAAATTACACCTCAAGCCCTGTCGCCCAATGAAACCAACAAGATTTATATTCACGGTCGGCCTGACTTGCACCACTTTGCCTGGACAGGCTTAGACTTTGTAAGTGGTTTACTGGAGGCCGCGTGTGATCGGCTTGTGCTGGTTGGTTGAAGCAAGGTGACGTGTATCTTGCGTCACTGGGGCATCCAACTGATATTGGCCACAACCAATCATATGTTTCTTCTCCCTGCCTTGATGCTCAATAAAAAAAAAGTTTGAGGCGTACCACCTCCCTTGTAAGCTCGGGCATGTGAGTGATGTGTTTGTGAGGTGAGTGAGTGAGCGCTTTATGTCTCACCAACTGTAAGGTTATATACGCAGATAAGGACCTCACTCATTAAAAAGACGGGGAAATCCAAGATTATTATATCCCATTTTTTTCCTCCGACTGGAGCTACGGTTTTCTCCGTGTTTGTCTGCACGATGTTTGATCCAGTCCTTAATGACTATATAAACTACATACATGTATAATAATGACATCCGAAGACAATATTGTAGCTGGGGTTAAGTGTGGGGTGGCTTCTGCGGGAGTCTTCCCTGTTCTCCACCATAGCGCAGAATATATTTAGTTTCTTAATATCGACTTGAATATTATGCAATAAGCCTAACGGCATGAGAAGGGTTGAATCATGGATAGACTCCATAAAACCGATTCAGCCCCAGCCTCTCGGGGCTTGAAGAAGCAGATTTGGCTGGAAGGTGCTTCCATGCAGAACTGAAACTGACCACACTGGCGCGAGTAATGGTAAACAGCTTAAAATGACTTAGCCTGCCCAGGGAAAGGGGTGTGAGTCAGACCGTCCACTGCATTTAAGCCTTTTGGTTTCAATGGGCGACAGGGCTTGAGACGTCATTTCTTCTCAGCGTCGGGTAAAAATCCCACACAATTGGAAACAACGTCTCCAAAATGATCTGCATAGTGTTGACGGGGACGTTAAACCTCAATTAAAAAAAGACTCCATAAAACCGAGTTTTGCATATACAAATACTGTATGATTTCTTGTTTCTAAAGGGACCCCGTAGAAACAGCGTTTTAAATATGTCGTGGTGCTACATTGTGACCAATGTTTGTCCGCACAAATCGAGATCGAGTGTGATCCTTCAATGAAACACGTTTTAAAGTGTATAAAACATTTTTCATGGTTTATGTAGTGAAATGGCAACTAAACCCTCATATTTCCTATTGTCTCCATTCAATCAAGCAGAAGAAGTGATTTTTGACCGATCGCGGAAAATTTGTGGGCCGCCTACATCAATCTGTAATTGAAACTTACGTGCTAATCTTCGTGAAAATTTCCGTCAAAATTACGACTTCATCCGAAGTTAAATACTAAGCTAAGTAAATGAAATAGGCGGCTTTCGAATGCACTTTTTAAGGAAATACTTTACTAAGATAAGAATTCCTCCTTAAATCGTTAAGTCGACCTTAACTTAAGTAACGATTGTAATCCTTGGCCCAGGTCACCAGACCAATTTCTTTAAATCTATACTGAGAGGCAATAAAAAGTATACATGCAGTATTTGATTTGTAATACCCGATCTTGCATTGCTGTCTGTAATGAAACATGCCTATGTCCGTTTTTCCCAAACGTTCAAGTTTGTAGAACTCCAAATTCGTTTCCTGTTGCAGTCATCCATGATGGAGTTATTGCCCTTCATGGATAATCAATATTTCCAACAAAATCTCGTGTTGTACATGACATTCAAATCTATGCACACCGCAAAAGTCATGGACGAATGTTCTTCGATAAAGCGCCATCATTACCTTGCGATTAAACCCGAACAAACAGCTTAGAACACAATTGGAATTTCTGCGTGTTCCGGATTACCTCCCTTTCAATTAAAATCATAGTGAATTAAATGAGTCTTTTTCTCAAATCGTGTAAGAGATATACTTTTGAAATTTTCGCAAAACTTTTGTTTTCCTCGGCATTTTTATGCTTACTCCTTAGTGATCCCTCTAAAATTGCTCAAAGAAAAGTTACTCCCCAATAAAAATGCCAATGAAGCATAAAGCATTTAATCAAAGGAAGAACGCAAAAGGCGAAAATGACTTTTCTTTGGACAAAAAATGATGCAATTTACCTTGTGTATAATTTAAATATGGGATATAGGCTAAGCAATCAGTTTCCCTTCTTTGAATCTGTTGCACGAAAAATCATTTATTGAATCACCCTTATCCGAAACACATGTTTAAAGGGAAACCAGTCAAGACAAAAATTGGATTAGACCCCAAGTCCATTTCAAGTGACGCAATTTCATAATCCGTTTATCAATTTTAAAGAAAAATGCTGCAAATTATGTGAAAGTGGTTGTTCTTATTTATGATGCCACATCTGTATGTATAGAGGGAGACATTTGGGCGCAAATCAGCGTTCAGTAACCTGTATACTTACTTTTGCCTCTCAGTATATTTGTGCACTCTATAGAAGCCACAAATAACTGAGTTGAGCGATTAAAGGGCCATCATGACCCTCTTGTTTATTTTTCATTTTTATGTTTTTTTCAAAGATCGGAACATTCCATCCGTTAACCCCTATATGACACATAGAATCTTCCATCTAAAAGCTTGGGACAAGTCCATTTCCTATTTAAAAATTGTCTGTTTAATTTCATGCTGTAAATTTACAGAAGTTCTTGCACTTCAAGCAAATAATGAACTCCCGGATCACTCGCCGCCTTTTGTAGTGTCTGATCTGAGTCTTCGTATATTAGTTGCTTTTGGTCCTTTTGGGGACGCTTTGTATATATGACGGTAATACCACGTTTCTTTAGAAGAGTTTGGGGGTTGATCGACCCACCAAACCTCTATTAGTGTTTGTTTGTTTGTTTGATTCGAGGTTTAACGTCCCCGTCAACACTGTAAAGGTCATTTTGGAGACGTTGCTTCCAATTTTGTGGGACTTTTACCAGACAATGAGATGAAATGACTTCTCAAGCCCTGTCGCCCAATGAAACCAATAGGGTTTATTAGCATGGACGGTCCGCCTCACACCGCGGTTTCTGGACAGGCTTGGATCCTCTAAGCGGTTTACCAGTACTAGTGTGCGGGCTGGATTCAGCTCTGCGTGGAAGCATCGTGCAGCCCATATATTTCTTCAAGCCCCTATGGGCGGGGGCCGTACCTCTATTAGTGCTGAAGTCCACGTGACTATCACTGGTTTGTAGGATATCCATGTAACTTGTTTGCGCCCCCGCCCATAGGGGCTTGAAGAAATATATGGGTTGCATGATGCTTCCACGCAAAACTGAATCCGGTCCGCACAATAGTACTTGTAAACCGCTTAGAGGATCTAAGCCTGTCCAGGAACCGCGGTGCGAGGCGAACCGTCCATGCGAATAAACCCTATTGGTTTCATTGGGCGACAGGGCTTGAGATGTCATTTCATCTCAATGTCGGGTAAAAGCCCCACAAAATTGGAAGCAACGTCTCCAAAATGACCTTTACAGTGTTGACGGGGATGTAAAACCTCTAATCAAACAAACAAATGTAACTTGTTTACAGAATTTCATCGCAAAGAAAGGGTTATCTGTAGAGTCTGGGCTGGAATCATGTGTTGGGCTTGGCAACAGATAAGACCTAGATCAGATCAGGGTCTACACTGTTTGCTTACAATACAGGAATTTAAGGGTCAAACTCCGAAAAACGCAGCGTCTGATCAGGGTCTACACGGTTTGCTTACAGTTCGGGAATTTAAAGATTAAACAAAACAGTCTAAGTCCCCGTTCATGCCCATTTTCCCAATCTACACCCAGAGACAATCGACCCACCAGTACTCTCAGTGCTTTGATTTCCTACTGCAGTTCGTGATTAAAATCCAATCTTGCCGAAACTATGATCGGGTTTTAATCGGATTGGCTACAGACGTTCATTTAAGAAATGAATTTTATTTTTCTGCAGTTCATGGAAGTATGAACGCAGTGGGTCGCGTGCAAAGTAAATGAACCCCGAAGGGGTTCATGTAAACTTTGCTAGCGACCCACTGTCGTTCATACTTTCATGAAAAGCAGAAAAATTAAGTTTATTTTTTATATTTACATGATTTGCCCCTCATCACCTGGCGAAAAAAATGCTTGTAGGGCAAATTTTTTAAGCTGAAAAACATTTACACGCTGTGTTTCTATAATGAGCGGAGCAGCGTTGACGTCATCAACGCCCGTAGAGAACAATGGTTTAAAATGACGTCACTTAACGTCACTGAAAATCATGTGATTCGATGCGTTCATGGAAGTATGAACGCAATTGTTTTCTATAGGTTTACATTAGACTTTACACTGGAAATGTAAATATTTAAACTTTATCTGTGTGACAGTACAGTTACGCTGGCCACCCATCCGTTTGGTGTAGATTTCTTTATTTTCCTATTTTCCTTATCGGGTAAAATCTGTCTGAAGAGCCTGATGCGAAATCGGAATACCTCGGAAGACACCGTCACGGATACCGGGGTTACAGTACAGTAGGAGCCACAGTTTCCCCAAAATTAACGTCGTTTTTAGATACCAATGACGTCAGAAACACTGACGTCATACTGACGTCGCGAGAAAATTTTCGACGTTATGAATGCCACAATGGATTCCACTGAAAAGCAAGACATGAAATCGGAGGACAATTCTAATACCGAAACAATGGAAGGTATCAAGAATGATGTATTCAGACAGGTGCAGGATGTATCACATATGGTCGCCAGAGCTCGTTTTCAAGCAAGAGAAGCAGATATTCGTGCCAGGTTCGCTTCAGAATTCGCAGACATGTTGAACTTTTTCCTTCATTTGCCGGAAATTACCGAGTTGAATATCGATTTCCGTAGGAACTCGGCAGTTGAAGTTACCTGTCTATTTTGAAGGTTTATCATATTAAAATTATGAAGGAAAAAATTATTAACTCCTCGTATCTTATTTATCCTTAACGCTAGAAAAAAGTCACTGTTATCCTGATGTAGGAAAATTATTCAGTTTTTATTTGGTGCATTTCAAAGTGATGATTAATTAATTCTTATTGCTTCCATCTGCAATTTAATAACATGCCTATATGCTCCATAGACGGCAATGTATTTTTTAGAAAAACGTGCAGATTTCCATGTTTGGTTGCCAATATTAAATAGAAATGATTTGTTTGGAATTAAGTCACTGTTATATACTGTTAGACTGTTGTTCAAAGTTTACGGTGATATAAAGTTTATTTCTATTGAAAAATGATAAATTGCTTCCCCGAGAGCTTAAAAATCGTTTATAAGCTGTTTTTCAGTACTGCAGTTCATGATGCAAAAATCGCTAAGTCCACATTATATGTACCAGAAGTCGTATCAAACCTGTAAAGCTTTTTTTTTGTATTAATTTTGTAAATACTAGTAATAAACAACATACGGATAATATACTTGATACAGTGATTATATTCCTCGGATTTCTTTATTTTATTTTATTATAATTTTGTCTCACTTTTGTATGTTTTCATTATTTTGAATGGGCGGCAAATATGTCAAAAGGACAAACATTGTCGAAATCATTCACTGTGAAATGGCGATTAAATGCCGATTAAAACCATCATGAAAAGTTAATTGGCAGTTTGAAGCCATTAATTGATTTTGTTTGTTTCTATTGGGGTTTAACGGCCCAGTCAACACTATTTAGGTCAGTTTTGAGCCGGTCGGTTTACGTGTCCACACTTTTCCTGAGCAAGCTTATACGTAAGCGGTTAACCAGTACAGTGCACATTCGCCTCGTCGAGGGGGTTCAAACGGGCACCAACAATCTATGTTTTGTGCAGAACTAAGAAAAATATCTCAGTTATTCATCTGAAATTGTTCATTTTTATACAATGTATTTGAACAGGCGTGTTTTTTTTTTGGGGGGGGGGGGGGGGGGGGGGGGCGGTATTGTCATAGGTACTTTATAAACTGTGTAAGTCAAATTTCTGTTCATTGTTATACATCCAGACGAAGCGTCTCATCTGGATCTACACTGTTTGCCATCCTGAATGATTTTATATTTTCACTTTTTGGAAAAGACACTACTTTACAGTGTAGATCAAGATGAGGCTGTGTATCGTATTTCAACAATTATCGCCATACAGACCAGTGCAAATTTCTATGCAAACAATGCAGATCCAGCTGATGCGCCTAATCTGGATCTACACTGTTTGCTATTCTGTTAATTTCTGTTAATGATATTCAACTCTGCCTGTCCGCACAGTGTAGATCATGGTTCGTCTGCTCAGGATGAGCCGTCTTCTATCCAGCTCTACACTGTTTGCCATTCTGTTGATGATTTTGACTAAACCACCGTCAATAAAAATGGAATTGTCTCAATTCACATTTCGAAATCACGCCTATCCTATACTGATAAATTTTACCACAAAAAAAAAAAAAAATGAAAATGAAAATGTTTAGATAGAAAATACTGCTATTTTTCATACTTCTGTTCCAAAAATAGATTATAGGAACTCGTCAGAACCGCCCCGGTAAGGCAGTTCTAACGGGTATCCACAATCTTTGTTTTGATCAAAAAAAAATAATGTATAACACTGTAAACCCAAGTTTCACTGTATTAAAGTGGGGTTTAAGGAGTCATAATAATATAGGTGTGTTTTGTGATGAGAGATGGATCAATCAATCAATCAAATATTTTATTCTCTCAATCCATCATGCATAATGGCAATATAAGGCGATACAAATAACTGTTATAATAATTCAGAGATGAAAGAATCTACTTTAGTAGAAACCGGTTTAAAGTTCCTCTGTCCGAATTTTCCACTATTTTCCGCATATCAAAGGTATGTCGTGTTTAAAGGTTAATAAAGGCATTTCTTTTGCTTGTTTGATTTGAGGTTTTAGAGTAACAGTCAGATAAATAATGTATATCCCTATAAACCCCAGTTTTACTATATAAAATTGGGCTACACGTGGGTCAGAATTATATAGGTGTGTTATCGTGATGACGAAGTAAACAAACGTGCTTTAATTTAACAAAGAGTTGGCGCGTGCCCGTCGTCTCCCACCATGTGCTAATCTTTAAAGTGTCAATCATGTGTTACCGTTAAAGTGCCAATCATAATCTTGAAGATAACAATTTCATTAAATAAATAAATAAATAAATAAATAAATAAATAAATAAATAAATAAATAAATAAATAAAGTAACACTCTCATCTTTGTTCACTTTTTGTGATAGATTTGATAGACAATTTTTGTGGTGTCTTGATTTATGTACAGTTTTGTTTACTCTTAAAGTGTAAATCATAACTAGTGCAGATGACATTTTCCAGGTTTTGAGTTGATTTATTTCGAAAACACGTCTATTAAAAAATATTGAAAATTTTACCACCAAAAAATGAAAGTATTCAGATAAAAAAAAAAATGCTACTTTTCGTATTTCTTCTCTAAACATAAATTGATGGAACTCGTTTTAGCAGAAATAAGAAAAATAATGATCCACATTTTACTACATAAAAGTGGGTAATATGGGGTGTTTTTGTGATGTGATCATAAAACAATTGCAGCCCATTCACATAGTAATTGCATGCCTCATTTTAATAAATACCTTCTGTGACTGACTTTTAAGGTACTTTTTATATCTTTCTTGAATTCTTAAAGTGTCAACCATAGCTCGACAAACAACATTTTCGAAATTGTGTTAAAATTGTTTAGGACAAACATTACAGCCGATTCAAATATGAGTGAAATGTCTTTTATAATAAATAAATACATAATTAAATAAATAGGCTTATCTGTGTTTTCGCATTATGTTACTTTTATGGCGTCCTTTCAATTATTCAGGGAATATCTTATACAATATACTGTATATCAGTGCAGTGTTAACTCTCAAAGTGTCAATCATGACTTGGGCAGACAACATTTTTCATAATGTGTTTACTTATTATGTTACTTTTTATGGCGTCCTTTTAATTATTCAGGAAATATCTTATACAATTTACTGTATATCGGTGTAATGTTAACTCTTAAGGTGTCAATTATGACTGCGGCAGACCATCACAAAAATTTGACCCCCTATAACCCCATTTTCATAGTAATAGTAAAACTTGAGTTTGCAGGGGTATACATTATTTCTTATTTCGTCTTAAAAACAAAGATTGTGGATACTCGTTAGAACCGCCTCGCTGAGGCGGTTCTAACGAGTATCCACAATCTATGTCTTGAGCAGAAATGAGAAAAATATCATTTTTTTTCATCTGAAAATTTTCATTTTTTGGTGGTAAAATTTACAATGTATATGTATAGGCGTGTTTTCGTAATGGAACAAAATTGGTTTTAATGTAAGAACTTTCTCATCTGAGTTCATCTCGGCCCCCGCCCATATGGGCTTGAAGAAATATATGGGTTGCATGATGCTTCAACGCAGGGCTAAATCCGGTCCGCACAATAGTACTGGTAAACCGCTTAGAGGATCTAAGCCTGTCAGGAACCGCGGTGCGAGGCGGATGCTAATAAACCATATTGATTTCATTGGGCGACAGGGCTTGAGATGTCATTTCATCTCAATGTCGGGTAAAGGTCTCACAAAATTGGAAGCAACGGCTCCAAAATGAACCTTTACAGTGTTGACGGGGGCGTTAAACCTCAAATCAAACACACAAACAAAATCTGACTTGATCTTGACCGAGTCTTATAGGCGAGTTTTCGTGATTGGCTAACAATATTTTTCATGGCGTTATTTATTTAAATAAATAGATAAAATAAATACATAAAAAGATCGGAGTCAAGAGATTTCACGTATCATATTTGACCTTAATCCTTATTTAATATCACTGGACAAGAGACTGCGCTAATAGATAATGGTGGTAATAACCGGCCAGATTAAGAAATACATTAAGTTGTCCTTAATTATCGAACAGTACACGTGTAATTAGCCACACCAATGTGATGCAATAGTTTCCAATATTTTTCTATATAAAGTGGGAATTTAGGGCACAAAATAGATTATTGGTGTTCTTTGCAACACCCTGATTCGGACGGTCTTACCAGTACCCCAGCTATGTTTTTGAGCAAGAAAAAAGGAATATAATATATACTCTTGTAAACTCCGAACTTACCAATTAACAAGGATGTTCATGACAAAGGCAACTTAACATATAGACCCACTATCCCACGTGTCAAAAAACAAAAATAAAACAACAACAACAACAACAACAACAACAAACCCTTTTACTACTACTTCTACTCATAATAATAATAAAAATATTGATAATTGTAATTATTATTATTTTTAAGCAATTCTACATAATGTAGCTCTTCAATATGTTAAATATGTTCGTACATACTAGATGCCTCGAAATAAAAAGGCATGGTTGTTACTTCAAGAAGTTTTTTTCACATTTAGATAGCCTTAATTTGAGCTCCTTTGAATACCTACAGGTAGATCTATTAAGCAAAGTGTCATATCTGCAGATGTATAATTAATGATTCCCTGAGGTCAGCGACTCGAGAAAAAATATTAGATATTCTGTACCTTGATCCCAGTGGTGTACAGGGAGATAACTCGAATAATCGCCCAGACAGGTTTTAACGGAAATTCACGACTTATTCCGATCGCAGCCTATGAAGGAAAAAGTTCGGTATGACGTGCATTGTCGGAAGCACAGTTGGCCCATATGGTTGCTTCAACTTTAGCAAGAACAGGTCGTGTTGTGGCTTCCATGGCGTTAGAATTAGCTAACAATATTCCTGTGGACACTAGCGGGGACGGAGATTTTCTCAGTTTTCCTTTGCCAGATTCCAGTTGTTCAATGCAGTCTGGAGACTCTACAGGAAACTCTTCATTGGAGGTATCTTTTTCATCACCTGTTAATGGAGTCAACCCCATGGCCATGCATAATCAAAGGAGACGTTCTCCACCAAAATCTTCGCCTGTTACCTCGGTGCCCAAGAAACATGATACTTCTTACCCCGAAGATTTATCTCCTGAGTCAAGTTTAGCTGACTTCCTGAACAGCTCCAAGTCCCTCCCCATAGTTTGGGAGGATAGTTATTCAAACGGATGGGAGAGTACACCAGAACCATGGGCAGATAAGAAAAACACACTTCATATGCTTCGAAAATTAGAAGCCAGGAAAGAAAACAAGCAAAGGATGAGTTTCGACAATGATAATGAAAATGAAGAGGAATATTTCCCACCACTATATGCGGATAGCGAAACGCAGACGGCAGTGCCAATGGACAAGACTGAAAAAGTTGAAACATTGAATGAAAGCAATGCGCCAGGTGAGATGGAAGGTGAAACTGAAAATCGTGCAAGGAAAATATTTCAGAATGAGGAACTCATGAATGATAAGCTGGATAAGCATTCGGACCAAGAAGTAAAAGGGCAACGTGAGAACGGTGAACGGTTTAACGAATCGTCTGGACAATCAGACGACATGTACAAAATCAATGGTTTTGGACTCGATGACGATATAGCAGCATATCATTTGTTGTGAAAAGAAGCCCTCTTAGATACATACAGAAATCAGAGTTTAAACGGACCCTTAATCCTCGAAGGACCACGCAAAAGTGCAAGCCAGACGACATTCATTTTTTTTTTTCAGAGAAAAGCAAGCTGCAAATTTATGCCATTTGATTCTGGCTGTCTAGCAGACGATTTCACATTTTACGAACATATTAACGTCTCAATTATTTAAACGTGGAGTCTGCTAAGTCGTGATTGGCGATTCAAGGGGAATCGATACACATTCAGGGGAGGCAACTCCTTATAAAGTATTTTTTGTCTCCCATGTCAGTACGGGTCAACTCTTAAAGAAAAGAATTAATTCTTTCCTTTAAGAGTAGACAGGGCTTACAGAAAAGCGCACAGAAAGTCTCGAAAGTTGTCTCGCTTTGAAAAATAGCTGAAAAATCTGCCAGGTGTTCCCATTCCCCTTAAGAGATTATTTGTCAAATCAGTTTAACCCTGAAGCACTAAGCTAACTTTTTTCAGAAAATGGCATTCTATTATTTTTTTTTCTTCAGAAAACAAGGTTAATCGGGATTCATATGGAACGCGAGTTAACTAACAGAAAACTAAGTGAAATATTAAAAAAAAGTAACTGTTGTGACTTGCGCAACCTAGCATAGCTGCCCTTTGTTCTGTTGGCACCATCTTTGCAATGCCGCCGCCACAGGGCTAGTCATCACGTGGACCAGTCCGTGAAATGAACACCCCTCTAAACCCCACTTTATATAGAGAAAACTTGGGTTTACGGGGGTAAACATTAATTTGCTTATTTCTGCTCAAAGACATAGGTTGTTGGTTCTCGTTAGAACCGCCTCGACGAGGCGGTTCTAACGAGCACCACATCCTATGTTTGAAGTATAAATATATTATAAGTAAAATATCAGGGATTTTCTTCAGAAAAGTAGCCATTTTGGAGATGTGAAAATAGTGTCGCACGGGTGTGTTATCGTAATGAACAAGCATTCTGAGAGGAAAGATATACTAAGATAAGATACCTTTCCTCTCAAAAAGCTTGCGCTAGCCACTGTGATTTTTTGTTTGATTTGAGGTTTAACGTCCCTGTCAACACTGTATAGTCATTTTGGAGACGCTGCTTCCAATTCTGTGGGACTCTTACTCGACATTGAGTTGAACAGACATCTCAAGCCCTGTCGCCCAATGAAACCAATATGGTTTATAAGCATGGACGGACCGACCAGCACCGATTTGCCCGGGCAGGCTTAGATCCACAAAGCGGTTTACCAGTTCTCGTGTGCGGTCAGTTTCAGCTCTGCGTGGAAGCATCATGCAGCCCATCTTTTTCTTCAAGCCCCGATTGGCGGGGGCGATGCCACTTTGGTTCAAATGATAGCTAGAAATGAAACGAAATGACATGATTTTGTTCATGTTCTGTTGTGATCGTTGTTAATAAATAAAACAAAAAACAAACATCAAGTTTATGAGCTCATTTTTTTCTGAGCTATTCGTAGGTACCCCGCAGGTAAATTTTGTAATTGCGACGTCAGTGGAATGTCATGACGTTTATGCAACGTCACATCTACGCCGGTGCAACGTTGCACCGACGTTGATACGTTGTACCGACGTTAATTTGACGTTGCCCTAGCGACGTGTGCCTGCTGGGTAGTGTGTGGAGCTTAAGAGGACTGGATACACCTTCAGGGGAGGCAACTCCTGCAAAAGTATTTTGTCTCCCATGTCAATAGTGATCAACTCTTAAAGGAAATAATTGCTCCCGAGGAGCAAATTTTAAGAGTAGACCCATTTTTCAGTGGGGCAGGGCTATTAGAAAAGCAAACAGGAAGTTCTGAAAATTGTCTCCCTTTGAAAAATGTCGGGGAAAAAAGAGTGCCAGGTGTTCCTATTCCCCTTAAAGCACATTATTTGAGTTAAGAAAAAAAAAATACAATACTTTTTGGGTCGACTGTTTATCAATAGACCCAGTTATAAAGCGCAGTACTTTTCGAAGCTAAAGCTTCGAAGTGACTCTCACTGATGTATCGGAAATCCAGGCACAGGTGCTTGAAGTTTAGACCTTAACACCATAAAAAAGCAAAAAAAAAAAAAAATGATGACCTAATAGGGTCATACAAACCCATAGATTCTCTAGGAGTAAACTTCAAGCACCTATATTTACAGTGTAAAGTCTAATGTAAACCTATAGAAAACAATTGCGTTCATACTTCCATGAACGCATCTAATCACATGATTTTCAGTGACGTTAAGTGACGTCATTCTAAACCATTGTTCTCTACGGGCGTTGATGACGTCAACGCTGCTCCGCTCTTTGTAGAAAAACAACGTGTAAATATTTTTTAGCTTTAAAAGTTTGCCCTACAAGCAGTTTTTCGCCCAGTGATGTGGGGCAAATAATGTAAATATAAAAAATAAACTTAATTTTTCTGCTTTTCATGAAAGTATGAACGACAGTGGGTCGCTAGCAAAGTTTACATGAACCCCGAAGGGGTTCATTTACTTTGCACGCGACCCACTGCGTTCATACTTCCATGAACTGCAGAAAAATAAATTTCATTTCTTAAGTGATCCAGGCAACGGTTATTTATAGACAATTACCCCGTTATTTTTATCAACTTTAAGAACTAGATCAGCTCTAGCAGTGATTTGTTGAGTAATATATCAATGTTTGGAGGTCAGTTGAAAGGTAGATCAAATCACGAGCGCACAGCACGAGTGATTTATCTACTTACAACTGACCGACAAACTGTGGTATATTAAACAAATCACGCAACAGAGCGAGTCCATTTCGATTCTAACACACTAAATACTGTTGTTTCGATCATAATTTCTCAGCATTCTGCCACTGTTTGAAGAAATCCCGCCAACATGTCTGACAAACGTGTTTTTGTAACGCACTTGATGCGTGAAAACGACGTCACTCCATCTAAATTGAAGGAAACGATTGATAAAGCCCCTGTCACACTATGCTGCGATGGGACGGCGTTGTTTAATTTTTCAGAACGCCGCGAGATCGCAAGAAATATGGGATATTTTTGTGAACATGGACCTGTCATGGCGTCCCTACAGCGACCAAGACGTTGCTACGGAGCTTACATGGCGATATATCGCGATCCTGCGGCGTTCTTGATGGCGATTGTATGCGCTCTCACGGCGCTTCCTCTGCGCTTTTACGGCGCTCACAATGCGTGCACTGCGCTTTTACGGCGCCCACATGTTGAAGACGTTCTCAAAGTGTAAACAGACATCTTCATCAGTCGAACAGTTTTGTTTGATTTGAGGTTAAACGTCCCATCAACACATTATAGGTCATTTTGGAGACGTTGCTTCTAATTTTGTGGGACTTTTACCCGACATTGAGATGAAATGACGTCACCCAATGAAACTAATAGGGTTAATAAGCACGGATGGTCCGACTCGCGCCCCTTTGCTTGGGCAAGCTTAGATTCCCAAGGCGGTTTACCAGTACTCCTGTGCCGTCGGAAGCAAGTCCACCGCAATCACCACAAGCAGGAGCAAGTCCACCGCCAATACCTTACCCGGAATGAGTCACCTCAGAAGTAGGTTTTTCGGGACAGTACACAATCAAACTCTACTCTAGCCACTGTTTATACAAGCGGGTGGCCCCCTCCCATCGGGACTGGAAGAAAAAGATGGGCTGCATGATGCTTCCACGCAGAGCTGAAACCGACCTCACACGAGTACTGGTAAACCGCTTAGAGGATCAAAGCCTGCCCAGGCAAAGGGGTGCGAGATACGTGTAAACTCTATTGGTGTAAACATGCTTTTGCGTGTAAACTCTATTGGTTTCATTGGGCGACAGGGCTTGAGTTGTCATTTCATCTCAAAGTCGGGTAAAATCCCACAAAACTGGAAGCAACGTCTCCAAAATGACCTATACAGTGTTGACTGGGACGTTAAATATCAAATCAATCAATCAGCTAATCAATTATACAAGCGGAGCTTATATGGCGTTGTAGGAGACCTCTGTGCGTCCCTGCCGAGCTCCTGTAGCGTTGTTGGAGACCTTACTGCGCTGCTATGGCAACCTTACGGCGAGATCACTGCGCTCTGATCAGAACGCCGAGCGACAGCGTTTGTTTAGAGCATGCTCAAAATGCGCGCCGTCGCTTGGCGTTCTATGCGATCCAAACGCGTCTACTGGCGACGCCACTGCGTTGCTACGGCGATGTTTGCGATCGTACTGCGCGCACCTTTGCGTTCTGCATTTTTCTTGAACGCCGTGAGAACGCAGCCCTGGTGTGACAAGGGTTTAACGTCGCAAAAAGTCCTTCGCGTCACGCTTTTTCGCCTAGTGACTTGTCACTCAATATATCATTGGGTGTAACTACTGGCTATATAGGCGACCAGTGTTAGAAAACAGGGTTATCTATAGAATCTGGACTGGAATCATGTGCTTGGTTTGGCAAACGGTGTAGACCCATGATTAGATGCCGCAATACTGTCAGCTACATTAAGGGTTAAACGAAACAGTCTTACCGACCGTCTGTGTAATTGGGGTGTCCGACCGTCAGTATAACTGGGGAGACCGACCGTCTGTGTAACTGGGGTGTCCGACCGTCTGTGTAACTGGGGTGTAAGTCCTTTTCCAGGACAATTTTTCTAGCCTACACTCAGAGACAATCGACCCACCAGTACTGTCAGTGCTTTGAGGTTTACCAGTATCGACGACCTGCAGTCATGTGCAAAAATATTCGGTCACATTTAAAATTCCCGTTAAGTTCAGAATATTTTCGATTATTTTTGTAAAGTTATTATAAATACATGGCGAAACAAACTTTCACGAAAACTTTTCACGTTGAAAGAATACTGATTTAATGCGAAACCCGGGAAGGGACATGAATTTTTTTTAATATGTTGTGCGAACAAAATATTAAGTTGTGCGAACAAGATATTATCTTGAGCGGACAAGATAATATGTTGTGTGCACAAGATATTATCTTGCGCGGACAACATAATCTATATTGTTCGCACAACATATTATCTTGTTTGCACAACATAGATCTTGGGAAGTTGTGCAAACAAGATATTATCCTTTGCGACAAGAGATTATCTTGTTCGCACAACATATTATATTGTGCGCACAAGATATATTGTGCGCACAAGATATTATCTTGTGTGCACAAGATAACATCTTATGCGCACAAGATATTAAGTTGCGCGAACAAGATAATATCTTGTCCGCACAAGATCTATGTTGTGCAGACAAGATTTTATCTTGTGCGGAAAAGATAATATCTTGTGCGGACAAGATAATATCTTGTCTGTGCAAGCCTCGTGATGCCGGACAGTGACCCATATGGACGGATTTTTCCATCCACCCCTCACACCCATATAAGATTCTTATAAGATCAGCTGCCTGGTCAGCACAGTCTGGGCAATCTCCGTCAAGTCATCTGTCGATTCTGATGCTTCAGTGAAGACGTTAACGCTTATGTTGCCCAAAAAGTCGTCTGCCACGCCTTGCAAACTTTTCACAAAAGCAGACGACAATTGTTGTGATTGGCAAGCAGACTGGTTTTGATCTGTTGGCAGCGACCTGCTAGACCTCTCGGGAGCAGCCGAACATTGAGGACCCTTCTCTAGTTACACATGTAGTCATCCATATTTGACTGGCGTCCCAATAAGGAACACAAGCTTCAAGAAAACAATGTAGGCGCGGATTAGACGCTGCCGAACTCAGCGTCTGATCCGAGTCTATAAGCTAGAAGTGCATAAGCCTCCGTGCTTCTCGCCTCATAAACCAGGGTCATTGGGTTCGATCTCGGGCTTCTCCAGACTTTCGGATGAGTCTTTAAACCGAGGTCTTGTCTCCGTATGACCTTAGCTGTTAGTGCGACGTAAAGCTCAAACACACACATTGCTTGAAGTGCAAGATTAGAAGTTTTAATGCAAGAAGTTTTGTAAAACATACACTAGACATGCACCCTTTAGGTTTGAAATTGACCTGCCCAAAACTTGAAGGTGGGAGATTCTCTGCTTTTGGTAAGCTATGGGCCTCCGTGACCTGATGAGTAGAATCGTTATCTCTTGACTCATTTTGGCTTTAAGCCCGAGTCGCACAGTCTAATCCTTATAAACCCTATTGGTTTCACTGGGCGACAGGGCTTGCTCAATGTCGGGTAAAAGTCCCATAAAATTAGAGGCAACGTCTCCAAAATGACATTTACAGAGCTGACGGGGATGTTAAACCTAAAAAAGACTAGCAAAAGTCCATTTCAAAATTAATGTTGTGTTTTCTTCTGAATTTATTTTGAAAATGGCTGTTTTATAAAGGTTTTACTTCCTCGTAAACACTATTTAGGTCATTTTGGAGACGTTGCTTCTTCCAATTTTACTCGACGTACAGATGAAATGATCACCGAAAGAAGCCAATAGGGTTTATATGCAGGGACGGCCCGACTCTTACCGCTTTGCCTGGGCGACGGTCCGACACTTACCACTTTGCCTAGGCAGGCTTATATCTTCTAAGCGGTTTGTGCAGTCGGTCTCAGCTCTGTGTGGAAGCGCAATGCAGCCCAGTCTATTTCTTCAAGCCCCGAAGGGCGGTGACCCGGAAAATAGCTGAATTTATTGCAAACAGTTTAGGCCCCGATCAGACACTGCGTTCGGCGGCGTCTGATCTGGGCCTGCACTGTTTGCCAATTGACCATTTTGGGGTTTCTGATAAAAATGTGTAAATCTTTAGGTCTCGCCGCTGTGGGTTCGAGCCTTATTCAGGTCATATATGCCATACGCCAAGTTCTGCAACGGAAGGTCAGTGGTTTTTTTTTTCGATCGTTAATCAGAGGTGGCCTAAACCAGAACTCTGATTAACGATCGGTTCGTAATAACTGAAGGACGTAAAACCAAAACTGAAAAACACCTATAAATCAAGCACTGCTTTTAAACGTTTTTGATGTATGGACGCTTTGATAGATAGCTACATCAATATTGTTTACACTGAATGTAATGTCAACTGAATGTAAAGTCACCTTTATTTGTCACTACGACCCTGACCTTTCTGTCCTCATATAAAGCACCTATCAGGAACACAGCAGATGAAATTTCCTTTCTTTTTTTTAACATTTTAGAGAAAATACTCTTAAGAGCTTCTATCAGGAATTTTCTTTCTCAAAGTACGATTATATACGGAACCCGGGAAGAGACATATTTTTTTAAAATATTGTGCGAACAAGACATTAAGTTGTGCGAACAAGATAATATGTTGTGCAGACAAGATATTATCTTGTGCGGACAACATAATTTATGTTGTGCGGACAACATATTATCTTGTGCATGCGGACAAGATAATAACTTGTTTGCACAACTTAATATCTTGTGCGGACAAGATATTATCTTGTTCGCACGACATATTATCGTTTGCACAACGTAGAGCTTGGGAAGTTGTGCGAACAAGATACTATCTTGTGCGGACTAGATATTAAGTTGTGCGAACAAGATAATATCTTGTCCGGACAAGATATTATCTTTCGCGGACAAGATAGTATCTTGTCCGCACAAGATCTATATAATCTTGTGCGGACAAGATATCTTGTTCGCACAACTTAATATCTTGTGCGAACAAGATATATCTTGTCCGCACAAGATATTAAGTTGTGCGAACAAGATATTATCTTGTCCGCATATATCTTGTTCGCACAAGATATTAAGTTGTGCGAACAAGATATTATCTTGTCCGCACAAGACAATATCTTGTCCGCTCAAGATATTATCTTGTTCGCACAACATAATAAAAATAAAAAAGCATGTCCCTTCCTGGGTTCCGTACTTATAAACTATGTTTCTTCTTCTTCTTTTTTTTAACTTTTTAGAGAGTATAAGGTTTTTGACACTTCACTGTAAAAGAAGATGGTATTTACGCCGGCTCGGTAGTTCAGTCCTGGTGATCAGGAGGACGCGTGTTCGATACCTGCCGGGGTCGGCAACATTCTTTCGTGGAGATTGATCATGAAATCTTTTCTACGGTCATTCTCTCCCTTCCGCTGATTCAAGAAGGGCAGTTGTCGAAAGAATGTGCACTGTACTGGTGAACCGCTTACGTATAAGCCTGTCCAGGAAAAGTGTGGATAGGTAACTGACCGGCTCAAAAATGACCTAAAACAGTGTTGACTGGGCCGTTAAACTCCAATACAAACAAACAAAAGATGGTATTTACATTTCTTTTAAACTTTTTAGAGATTCATGTGAATCGTCTGCTAGGCAGATGATACATATGAAATATCAAACCTGATTTTCTGAAACAAAAAAATCAAAGCACTGAGAGCGCTGGTGGGTCGATTGTTTCCGAGTGTAGATTTGGAACGAGGACTTACACTTAGACATTTAACCCTTAAATTCCTGTGCTGTAAGCAAACCATGTAGACCCTGATCAGACGCTGCGTTTTTTTTTTTTTTGGTGGCTCACCCTTAAATTCCTGTACTGTAAGCAAACAGTGAAGACCCTGATCAGACGCCGCATTCTGCGGCGTCTGATCTGGGTCAACACTGTTTGCCAAGCCCAAACAATGTTTCCAGCCCAGATTTTACAGATAACCCTTTTACGCAACACGCTGAACTAACTTTGCTATTTTCTATAAATAAGTTACATTGATTTCGATAGTCACGTGGACAACAACACGAATTCAGTTTCTGTCCTTTATAACATTGGGTCAATTGTAAACCAATCGACCCAAAAACTAAAACAAGAGGCCCAAGAGGGCCTGTCGCTCCACCGGCCAACTTCAGACAATTGTCATATTTATTACATTAACCAATTGTATACTAGTGAACTCTTCTATTGCTATATGTTGGACCAGTCAATTTGTCATATAAGGGGTGTCAGGCCTATTTTTTCTATTTTTGATGGAAAATTCTGTTAGCAAATAGTGCAGGCCCTGATCAGACATGGTGTTCTGTGGGGTCTGATCTGGGCCAGTACTGTTTGCCAAGGTACCCATTTAGGGTTTTCCCGCATGCAATGGGTAAAAAAACAAGAGGGCCATGATGGCCCTGGATCGCTCACCTGATCCATAGTGTAACAAGTGGGCCCCAGAGAGGGCCATTATTGGCCCCAGGGCTTTAATGTGCGTAATGTTGAGGGAGGTCTTAAAGGTGAAGCTTCATACCAAACATCAACAAAGGCTATAATTTGAACAATCTTGGCAAAGGTCCACTAGATGAAGCTACACATCAAATATCAAAGACCTGGGCCTTGCGGTTTCAGAGAAGAAGATTTTCTTTAAAAATATTCCCTACATAAGCCTATGCAAAACCAAATGGCCTGGGGCTATATTAATCTATGTAAAACCAAAGGGCTCCGGGGTAGGGGCATTTGTGGCCCCAGGGCTATACCTTGAACAATCTTGGTAGAGGTCCACTAGATAAAGCTCCATACCAAATATTAAAGGCCTGGGCCTTGGAGTTTCAGAGAAGAAGATTTTTAAAGATTTCCCTATATAAGTCTATGTAAAACCAAAGAGCCCCAGAGTGGGGACATTTTTGGTCTCAGTGCTATAATTTGAATAATATTGATAGAGGTCCACTAGATGCAGCTTCATACCAACTATCAAAGACCCAGGCCTTGTGGTTTTAGAGAAGAAGACTTTTAAAGATTTTCCCTTTATTAGTCTATGTAAAACCATAGGGCCCCGGGGCGGGGGCATTTTTGGCCCCAGGGCTATAATTTGAACAATCTTGGTAGAGGTCCATTAGATGAAGCTTCAGACCAAATATCAAAGTCCTGGGCCTTGCGGTTTCAGAAAAGAAGATTTTTAAAGATTATCCCTATATAAGCCTATGTAAAACCAAAGGGCCCCAGGGCGGGAGCATTTTTGGCTCCAGCACTATAATTTGAATAATCTTGGTAGGGGTCCTTTAGAAGAAGCTTCATACCAAATATAAAACACCTAGGCCTTGTGGTTTCAGAGAAGAAGAATTTTAAAGATTTTCCCTATATAAGTGTATGTAAACCAAAGGGCCCCAGAGCGGGGACATTTTTGGCCCAAGGGCTTTAATTTGAACAATCTTAGTAGAGGTCTATTAGATGAAGCTTCAAACCAAATATCAAAGTCCTGGGCCTTGTGTTTCAGAGAAGAAGACTTTTAAAGATTTTCCCTATATAAGCCTATGTAAAACCAAAGGGCCCCGGGGCGGTCGCATTTTTTGCCCCAGCACTATTATTTGAACAATATTGGTAGGGGTCCACTTGATGAAGCTTCATACCAAACATCAAAGTCCTGGGCCTTGTGGTTTCAGAGAAGAAGATTTTTAAAGAGTTTCCCTATATAAGCCTATGTAAAACCAAAGGGCCCCGGGGCGGGGCATTTTTGGCCCCAGCACTATAATTTGAACAATCTTGGTAGGGATCCACTTGATGAAACTTCATACCAAATATCAAAGACCTGGGCCTTATGGTTTCAGAGAAGAAGATTTTTTAAGTTTTCATTAAAAAAATCTATTGTTGGGCCCAGTGACCTTGATGTGCAGCAGACCAGAACCATTTGAACAACTCTAAAAGGGGTCCACCTAAGGATCATTCCTGTGAAGTTTGGTCAAAATCCGATCAGTGGTTTAGGAGGAGATGTAGTTTGAAGGGGGGGGGGGGGGGGGGGGGGGGGCTGGGCCTTGTGGGGTGAAGCTTCATACCAAATATCAAAGACATGGGCCTTACGGATTCAGAGAAGAAAATTTTTAAAGATTTTCCCTGTATAAGCCCATGTAAAACCAAAGGGCCCCGGGGCGGAAGCATCTTTGGCCCCAGCACTATAATTTGAACAATTTTGGTAGGTGTCCACTAGATGAAGCTTCATACCAAATATCAAAGACCTAAGCCTTACGGTTTCAGAAAAGATTTTTAAAGATTTTCCCTATATAAGCCCATGTAAAACCAAAGGGCCCCGAAGCAGGGGCATTTTTGGCCCCAGCACTAAAATTTGAACAATCTTGGTCGGGGTCCACTAGATGAAGCTTCATACCAAATATCAAAGACCTGGGCCTTGCGGTTTTAGAGAAGAAGATTTTAAAGATTTTCCCTATATAAGCCCATGTAAAACCAAAAGGCCCCGGGGCGGGGGGAGGGGGAGGGACCTGGGCCTTGTGGGGTGAAGCTTCATACCAAATATCAAAGACATGGGCCTAACGGTTTCAGAGAAGAAAATTTTTGAAGGTTTTCCCTATATAAGCCCATGTAAAACCAAAGGGCCCTGTGGCAAGGGCATTTTTGGCCCCAGCACTATAATTTGAACAATCTTGGTAGGGGTGTGCTAGATGAAGCTTTATACCAAATATCAAAGACATCGGCCTTCCGGTTTCAGGGAAGAAGATTTTTAAAGATCTTCCCTATATAAGCCCATGTAAAACCAAAGGGCCTGGGAGCGGGGGCATTTTTGGTCCCAGCACTATAATTTGAACAATCTTGGTAGGGGTCCACTAGATGAAGCTTCATACCAAATATCAAAGACCTGGGCCTTGAGGTTTCAGAGAAGAAGATTTTTAAAGATTTTCCCTATATAAGCCCATGTAATACCAAGGGGCCCCGGAGCGGGGGCATTTTTGGCCCCAGCACTATAATTTGAACAATCTTGGTAGGGGTCCACTAGATGAAGCATCATACCAAATATCAAAGACCTGGGTCTTGCGGTTTCAGAGAAGAAGATTTTTAAAGATTTTCCCTATATAAGCCCATGTAAAACCATGGGGCCCCAGAGCGGGGGCATTTTTGGCCCCAGCACTATAATTTGAACAATCTTGGTAGGGGTCCACTAGATGAAGCTTCATACCAAATATCAAAGACCTGGGCCGTAGGTTTCAGAGAAGAAGATTTTTTAAGTTTTTGGTGAAAAAAATCTATTTTTGGCTCCTGTGACCTAGATGTGCAACAGACCGGAACCATTTGAACAACTCTGAAAGGGGACCACCTAAGGATCATTCCTGTGAAGTTTGGTCAAAATCCGATCAGTGGTTCAGGAGGAGATGTCGTTTAAAGAAATTGTTTACGGACGCACAGACGCACGGACGACGGACGAAAAGTGATCCCATAAGCTCACCTCGTCACTACAAAGGAATTTAGAAGAGGACTAAGTAAGGAACATTCATGTGAAGTTTGGTTACAATTGGCCCAGTAGTTTAGGAGGAGAAGATGTTTTAGCATTACACTATATGTTAAATAGGGAAAATAAGCCCCGCCCATGGCGGCCATGTTTTTTGTCTGATCAAAATTTCTTCAAGTAATCTGAAAGAGGTCCGCCCAAGGAACATTCATGCAAAATAAAAATGAAATCCAACAGGTGGTTTTGGAGCAGAAGATTTTTAAAGATTTTTAATTTTTTGTTCGGTTTTGTTGCCATGGCAACCAGAGTTCTGGGTATAACAAAATTCTTTGAAGGAATTTAGAAGAGGACTAAGTAAGGAACATTCCTGTGAAGTTTGGTTACAATTGCCCAGTAGTTTAAGAGGAGAAGATGTTTTAGCATTACACTATATGTTAAATAGGGAAAATAAGCCCCGCCCATGGCGGCCATGTTTTTTTGTCGGATCAAAATTTCTTCAAGGAATCTGAAAGAGGTCCACCCAAGGAACATTCATGCAAAATAAAAATGAAATCCAACAGGTGGTTTTGGAGGAGAAGATTTTTAAAGATTTTTAATTTTATGTGTTGTTTTGTTGCCATGGCAACCAGAGTTCTGGGTGTAACAAAATTCTTTGAAGGAATTTGGAAGTGGACTAAGTAAGGAACATTCCTGTGAAGTTTGGTTACAATTGGCCCAGTAGTTTAGGAGGAGAAGATGTTTTAGCATTACACTATATGTTAAATAGGGAAAATAAGCCCCGCCCATGGCGGCCATGTTTTTTGTCGGATCAAAATTTCTTCAAGGAATCTGAAAGAGGTCCACCCAAGGAACATTCATACAAAATAAAAATGAAATCCAACAGGTGGTTTTGGAGGAGAAGATTTTTAAAAGATTTTTATTTTTTTGTGGTTTTGTTGCCATGGTAACCAGAGTTCTGGGTTTAACAAAATTCTTTGAAGGAATTTAGAAGAGGACTATGTAAGGAACATTCCTGTGAAGTTTGGTTACAATTGGCCAAGTAGTTTAGGAGGAGAAGATGTTTAAAGAAAAAGTTAACGCACGGACGGACGGACGCACGGACGTACGACGGACACAGGGCCATGACAATAGCCCCGCTGGCCTTCGGCCAGTGGAGCTAAAAAAAACAACAACATGTATTACGATAACACATCCATGAGGCATAGTACATTTTGCCTATCTCAAATATGGACAGTTTTCCCATGAAAAGTAGATATTTTTCTTAGTTTTGCTCCAAACATAGGTTGAGGGTGCACATTAGAACCGCCTCATTGAGGCGGTTCTAATGAGTACCCACAACCTATGTTTTAGAGCAGATATAAGGAAAGCCCATTTTTCTGTATATATAAGGTGGGGTTTAGAGGGTTATTCATTACACAGACTTGTTAACGTAAAGAACAACCGCACAACATAACCTACCACAAGACATGTCCCACCAGCATCTGCTCATCCTACCAGTATGGCAAGAGTTTTTGCCGACCTTACATTGTCTAGTCCGACTCATTTGATCAACGAAGACTGGTTGTTTTGTTTGTTTGATTTGAGGTTTAACCTTCCCCTCAATGCTGTATAGGTCATTTTGGTGAATTGCTTCCAGTTTTGTCGGACTGTTACCCGACACTGAGATGAAATTACATCTCAAGCCTTGTCGCCTAATGAAACAATTATGTGCATGGACGGTCAGACTCGCACCACAATGCCCGGGCAGGCGTAGACCCTCTGAGCGGTTTACCAGTACTCATGTGCAGTCGGCTTCAGATCTGTATTTTTTTTTTGGGGGGGGGGGGGGGGGGTAACGGCCCTGTCAAGATTATTTGCCTCATATCGAGCCGATCGTTAATCAGAGGTGGGCGAAAACCGGAGTACCCGAAAAAAAACACCTGACCTTAAGTTGCAGAACTTGGCGTCTCACTCAGATCTGTATGGACCACCATGCAGCCAAATCTATTTCTCCAAGCCCTGGTGGGCGGGGGCCCTGATCAGACAGCAGCTGCGCAGGCGGATCCAAGTCTTTCCTACTTGCATGTCTTAGTGAATGTTTCTGATAAACATTTGTGACATTTTGACGTACACTGGCTCAAAATTAGAATCTCATCTGCTATGCAATTTTGTTTGGTGCTTAAGGGTTAACTCTTATCATGCTGTTCACAACAACCCCTATCTTTGGAAACAGTGTTGATCCAGATCAGATGGCTTCTGAAGAAGCCATCTGATCAGGATCTACACTGTTTTCGCCCACCTCTGATTTACGCCTCATTGAGGCGGTCCTAACGAGTACCCACAACCTATGTCTAGGAGCAGAAATAAGCAAAATAATGTATACCCCTGTAAACCCCAGTTTTCTCTATATAAGGTGGGGTTGTGGTGGGGGGGGGGGGGGGGCTTCATTTCACAGACTTGTTGACATGATGAAAATAGAGAAGCAAAAACACTTTACTGGGTTGATATGCAGGCTGACCTCAATTTTTGTTTGTCATACAAGTCTTACTGTGTCCTTTGCCAGCTCAATCATATGTATTTATGTTTCAAACACATACTTTCAGTACGGCCCCTGCCCATCGGGGCTTGATGAAATATGTTGTGCTGCATGGTACTTCCACGCAGAGCTGAAACAAGTACTGGTAAACCGCTTAAAGGGTTTAAGCCTGCCCTGGCAAAGTGGTGCATGTTGGACCGTCCATGCATATAAACTCTATTGATTTCATTGGGTGGCAGGGCTTGAGATGTAATTTCATCTCAATGCCGAGTTAAGACCTACAAAATTGGAAGAAATGTCTCCAAAATGACCTGAATAGTATTGAGAGGGACGTTAAACCTCACATCAAACAAAACCAGACTTTTTAGAGGCGGTGGTATTGCCCCCACCCATTGGGGCTTGGACAAATATTGGGCTGCATGATGATTCCACACAGGGTTGAAGCTGACCGCACACGAGTACTGATAAAACTCCTCCTGCCCTGGTAAAGTGCTGCGAGTCAGACCATCCATGCATATGAACCCTATTGGTTTCATTGGGAGGCAGGGATTGAGATGTCATTTCATCTCAATGTTGGGATATAAGTCCCACAAAATTGGAAGCAAAATGACCTAAATAGTGTTGACGAGGACATTAAACCTCAAATCAAACAAACATATCAGAGGCAGTGGTTGGGTGAGGCAAAGTGTTGTGCATTTTGGGTCACTTAGGCCCGCAAATGATACTGGCTAACAGTTGTGCAAGGCCTGTAAAGGGTAGAGGGGGATTAGTTTGATTAGAGGTTTAACATCCCCGTCAAGACTGTATAGGTCATTTTTAAGACTTTGCTTCCAGTTTTGTTGGACTTTTACCCGACATTGAGATGAAATGACATCCCAAGCCTTGTCGCCCAATGAAACCAATAGGGTTTATAAGCATGGACGTTCCAACACACACCGCTGTGCCCGGGCAGGTTTAGGTCCTCTAAGCGGTTAATCAGTACTCGTGTGCGGTCGGTTTCAGCTCTGCATGGAAGCATCATGCAGCCCATAGATTTCTTCAAGCCCCGATCGGCGGGGCTTGAGGTAGAGGGGGAGTGTTGATAAGAGACCTGATTGGTATCTTGTGAGCCACTATTGAAGGAGGTACCCAGAGATGTTCTTTTTAAGTTCAATTATTCTCTGACTATATAAGTCCATGTACCCAAGGACTGGTCTCATTTGGTCAGTTTATATCAACGAGGTGACACTCTAAACTAAACAAGACAAGTAGCTTTTGCAAAATGGACAAAATTGGTGAAAGAGCAGTGATCCAATATTTGCATAACCAGAGGACCAGTGGTCCTGTAAACGCTCACCTGACACCTGGTCCTGGTGTACATTTTAATGTTTTTATATATGTATATAGCCTCAGAGCAGGGGTACACATCTTGTGGGGACAAAATTTTGATGTCTAACAATGTGATAAAACTTTCCACCTATTCCTACCTTTCTGACAGTTCGAAGGCCATGCTTTCATTATGGTTTATTCCATTTGTCATATTTTTTTTAACTTTTCATATTATTTAGGGAATGTCTGATTGACAATGTGCTGGGAAAGAGCACTTGACTCCTTGATTTTCCACTTGTACAGTTTTACTAAATACCATCTACATTATAGGTGTTTCTTTGCAGTATGGTGGCTGGGACACAATGTGAATTTGTTTTATCAGTTCCTGGTCATTGCATTTTATCTACTTTGTGACCAGAAACAGCAGATGATGGTTTCCTAAATATTCATTATTTTCACTTTTTCCCATGCAAAAGCCCAAGTCTGCAAATTTGACATAGCCATAAAATAGGTCAAGGCCATCCCAGGGTCACCATTTTTACAAACTATGATGGGCTCAAGTACCAGATGCTACAAGCCAACTTTCAAGGTCATTGGCTTCATGGTTCTGGAGAAGAAGATTTTTGAAGGCTTTTTACCATATAAGGGCATGGCTGCCATCTTGGTCATGTGACCCAGACCCCGCGAACAAACTTTCGTTCCCCCATCCTACTGAAGCTCCACATGAAATTTGGCTTTGATTGGCCTCCCTGTTTTGGAGGAGAAGATCTTTGAAAATGGTGGACAGACGGACAACAGATGGACGGACGACAGACCATGGCTATACTATAAGCTCACCTATGAGCCTAAAGGCTCAGGTGAGCTAAAAATCAATTATTTTCACTTTTTCCCAAGCAAAAGCCTAAGTCCGCAAATTTGACATTGCCGTAAAATAGGTAAAGGTCAACCCAGGGTCACCATTTGAACAAATTATGATAGGCCCGTGTACCAGATGCTTCCTGCCAAGTTTCAAGGTCATTTGCCTTACGGTTCTGGAGAAGAAGAATTTCGAAGTGTTTTTACCATATATGGGCATGGCCACCATCTTGGTCATGTGACCTGGACCATATGAGCAAATTTTCATTTGTTTATCATATAAAGGATCCATATCAAATTTCACTTGAATTGGGCCAGCGGTTTCTGAGAAAAAACTGTTTGAAATATGGAACCTGGTTAATCTTGGTCCCAGGTCACTGAATGATGACTTTTCTTACCCATGAATCTTCATGTATTCATTTACTTTACCTGATCTACCAATTTGGTGACATTGTCTTCAATGGTTTCCTAAAAATCCATTATTTTCACTTTTTCCCATGCAAAAGCCTAAGTTGACAAATTTGACACTGCCATAAAATAGGTCAAGGTCAACCCACGGTCAGCATTTGTAAAAACTATGACGAGCCCGAGTACCATATGATATATGCCAAGTTTCAAAGCCATTGGCCTTACGGTTCTGGAGAAGAAAATTTTTGAAGGCTTTTTACCATATATGGGTGTGGCGGCCATCTTGGTCATGTGATCTAGACCGTACTGGTAACTTTTCATTTGTTCAGCTCACAAAAGCTCCATATTGAATTTCACTTAAATTGGCTCAGTAGTTTCTGAGAAAAAATGTTTTTTTTGAAATATGAAATCGGGAGTGACCTTGGTCTAAGGTCAATGAATGACCTTGACCTTTCTTACCCATAGATCTTCATGTTTTCAGTTACTTTACCTAATCTACAAATTTTGGTGACACTGTCTTCAATGGTTTCCCTAAATATCCATTATTTTCACTTTTTCCTATGCAAAAGCCTAAGTCAGCAAATTTGACATTACTGTAAAATGGGTCAAGATCAACCCAGGGTCACCATTTGAACAAATTATGATAGGCCAGAGTACCATATGCTACATGCCAAGTTTCAAGGCCATTGGCCTTACGGTTCTTGAGAAGAAGAATTTCAAAGTTTCTTTACCATATATGGGCGTGGTGGCCATCTTGGTCATGTGATCTAGACCATGTTGGCAGCTTTTCATTTGTTCAACTCCCAAAGGCTCCATATTGAATTTCACTTCAATTGGCTCAGTAGTTTCTGAGAAAAAATGTTTGAAATATGGAACCTGCGTGACCTTGGTCTAAGGTCAATTAATGACCTTGACCTTTCTTACACATAGCTCTTCATGTATTCAGCTACTTTACCTTATCTACTAATTTTGGTGACACTGTCTTCAATGGTTTCCTAAAAATCCATTATTTTCACTTTTTCCCATGCAAAAGCCTAAGTCGGCAAATTTGACATTGCTGTAAAATAGGTCAAGGTCAACTCGGGGTCACCATTTGTACAAACTATGATGGGCCTGAGTACCATATGCTACATGCCAAGTTTCAAGGCCATTGGCCTTACGGTTCTGGAGAAGAAGAATTTTTAAGGCTTTTTACCATATATATAGGCGTGACGGACATCTTGGTCATGTGATCTAGACCGTATTGGCATTTTTTCATTTGTTCAACTCACAAAGGCTCCATATTAAATTTCACTTAAATTGGCTCAACAGTTTTGGAGAAAAAAATGTTTGAAATATGGATCCTGAATGACCTTGGTCTAAGGCCAATGAATGACCTTGACCTTTCTGACCCATAGATCTTCACGTATTCAGTTACTTTACCTGATCTACAAATTTTGGTGACACTGTCTTCAATGGTTTTCCTATAAATCCATTATTTTCACTTTGCCCCATGCAAAAGCCTACTTCAGCAAATTTGACATTGCTGTAAAATAGGTCAAGGTCAACCCGGGGTCACCATTTGTACAAACCATGATGGGCCCAAGTACCATATGCTACATGCCAAGATTCAAGGCCACTGGCCTTATGGTTCTGGAGAAGAAGATTTTTGAAGGCTTTTTACCATATATGGGCATGGCGGCCATCTTGGTCATGTGATCCAGACCCCGCGAACAAACTTTCGTTCCCCCATCCCACTGAGGCTCCATATGAAATTTGGCTTTGATTGGCCCTGCAGTATAGGAGAAGAAGATCTTTGAAAATGGTGGACGGACGGACGACGGACCATGGCTATACTATAAGCTCACCTATGAGCCTAAAGGCTCAGGTGAGCTAAAAAAGGTTTAACACCTAAGGATATCCATAATGATATGGTAGCAACACTAGGGAAAGATGCCCCTTCATTTGCTATAGTGAAAAGGTGGGTGGCAGAATTTAAGCATGGCAGACAGAGCCTTGAGGATGACCCGTCCTGGAAGGCATGTCAATGTTGCAACCCCAGAAATGGTCAATAAAGTTCATGACATTGTAATGACTGACAGACGAGTCACATAAAGATATATAGCCAGTAGAGTTGACATTTCAAAGGAAAGAGTACATTCCTTTCCGTGACAGAGGATCTTGCAATGAGAAAGCTTTTGGGCCCTATGGGTACCAAGACTTCTGACAGTTGATTCGAAGCACAACAGGCACACATTATCAGAGATTTGTCACTACGGATGAAACATGGGTCAATCATTTTACCCCAGAGACCAAACACAATAATCGAAACAATGGAAGCACCTTGGCTCATCGCCACCAAAAGCAAAGACCGTTCCATCAGCTAGGAAGGTTATGGCCTCGATTTTCTGGGATGCAGATGGTATTCTGCTGATAGATGTCTCCAAAAGGGACAAACAATCAATGGCACATACTATGCTTCACTTCTGACATAGTTACCAGAAAATATTAAAAAGTCTCATAGAAAGCTCACTAACGGTGTATTGTTCCATTAGGAAAATGCTCCTGTTCACAAGTCTGCCATTGCTATGGCTCCATTCATGATTGTGGCTTTAAATTGAGCATCCGCCTTATTCACCTGATCTCGCTCCATCAGACTTCCATCTATTTCAAAATCTGACAAGAATTCCGCCAAAGGCTATGTCGCGCCTGTGGGGGCGCAAAGTCAGTGAAGCATATAATCTAGGTCAAGGTCAAATATTAATGCTTCCATAAAAGTTGCCATTCCTAGATGCAAGCTTGTACCAAATATCATTAATGAAACTCTAATAGTTCTTGAGAAATGAACTTAAACATTAGGTTGAACACTAGGGTTGATGCAATAGTTCACTAAGTCAGTGGACCATGAAATTTTGGTCAGGGTCAAATATGGATGTTTGCATTAAAATTGCCATCCCTAGATACAAGTTTGTACCAAGTATCATTAATAAAGCTCTTATAGTTCTTGAGAAATTAACTTGACCATTAGGGTGAACGCTAGGATGGTCGCAATATTTTCAAAGTCAGTGAACCAAGAAATATAGGCCAAGGTCAAATATGGATGCTTGCATTTAAGTAACCATCCCCAGATACAAGTTTGTACCAAGTATCATTAATAAAGCTCTTATAGTTCTTGAGAAATTAACTTGACCATTAGGGTGAACGCTAGGATGGTCGCAATATTTTCAAAGTCAATGAACCATGAAATATAGGCCAAGGTCAAATATGGATGCTTGCATTTAAGTAACCATCCCCAGATACAAGTTTGTACCAAGTATCATTAATAAAGCTCGTATAGTTCTTGAGAAATTAACTTGACCATTAGGGTGAACGCTAGGGCTGTCTCAATATTTTACAAAGTCAGTGAACCATGAAATATATGTCAAGAACAAATATACTGACCGTAAATAGAAACTATACACTTTTAAACTGTTTTTAAATTGTCTCGCCTGACAAAACAAGTGGGTAATTCAGTTAAAAGTTACTGATTAAGGATTTGACTAACTATCGACATGAATCATGTAACAATTTAAAGAAAATCTGGTGTTCAAAATACCTGTTTTGGGGGAAAATGTAGAAAAGTGCATTTTTCACAAAATCTGTTTGTAATCGAATTTTGACTTCAACATTTTTGCATATAGGTAACAAGTGAAACGCAAGAAATAAAAAAATAACATAACATCTAAAAACTATCGAGAAACAAACATTCTATTGAAATCTCAGAAATTGCTTTTTTCCGCGAAATTTTCAAAATAATGTTTGAAGCCAAAAACCGACCAAAAAGTGCCTTCAATCATCTTCAGCTGTGTCTTAAATATTGATAAAAACAAAAACCGCACTCAGAAATGCCATACTTTTCGCTCACTTCCGGTGGTTTGGTCCAATATTTAAACGTCAATAACATTTCAGCCATTGTGAAAATTTTCATTTTGTTAACAATATTTCCAACGTTAGATGATGCGTAATAACTGGTAAAAATGGGAATTACATTCGCGACACAAAATATTTGACTCAATGGAAACTTGAACAGCAAGATTTGGACCCTTGCTTTGTACCTGTGGTTCTACCCGATAAATCGTAGCTATCATTAAAAATTTTATTTGATAAATCAGACATGCCACTGATGCTACGTTATATAATTGGAATTCAAATTTCATTAAAATGTTTCGACAGTGACAACTCAAAATTGAGTGTATAGTTTCTATTTCCGGTGAGTATATGAATGCTTGCATTTAAGTAACCATCCCCAGATACAAGTGTGTACCAAGTATCATTAATGAAGCTTTTATAGTTCTTGAGAAATGAACTTTACCATTTGGGTGAACGCTAGGGTGGTCGCAAATGTTGACGCCTTGACAAACGGACAGTCGAACTGATGAATGGACAAAGACGGAAAACCAGGCGCCTATATCGCGCCATGCTAATAGCAGGCGTGACAAAAAGGGCTATTTAAGGCTTCTACTTTCAGTCCAATGATGTCATATATGCAGTGGATGACTTTCTGAACAGCCAAGAAAAGGAGTTTTATAAAAGTGGTACTGTAGAGGCCCTTAAACACTGCTGGCAAAAGATACTGAAGCAAGATAATACAATATGCCCGACAAAATTAAAATCCTTCAACATGAGGCTCACAACATATCAATCAGCTCTCGTATCTCTTCTATTTCTTCACTTTATTTCATTTTGTGCTTTTGTGCTTGCTACCCTGTTCCAAACTTTCGTCTCTTCTATCTCAGGGGTAACAACCTACGTCACAGCAGAGATGTTGTACCCATTTCAGAAGCGGCCATATTGGTGTAAATAGGGTAAATAAAATACTTCAAACTAGATATGTACATTACGAGTCTTCAGAAAACATACTTCAGCTGGTGACAAACAATATTTGCATCCCATCAGTGAGCTAATTCCAACTAGAAACATTGAAAAGGCTTCGATAGCTTTGCCACAAGATATGATTCGGCGCTGTAAACAATGATAGTTCCGACATCATTGCCAAATCAGCTTGTGTCGAATTATTTAAACAAAAGGCCACATTTCTGGGACAGATTTCAGTATGTTTGATTCTTTTATGACCTAATGCACCAACTGCACCTACGTGTTGTGACAAATGCCTTTTGTGTAGTAAACACCTGCAAACCTAAGAATGGTAATGACGTCACTGCTCTGACGTAGGTTGTTCCCCCTGTATCTGTTTTCTCCCTTTCTCTAGGAGACGACACAAATGACCCACAAAGGTTGATGTGTCGTTAAACCCCAACACAATCAATCAACAGACTTAGTGCTCATTGGAACTATCCCATTAACACATTTCACAGAAACACCAAACTGGTACACTGGCAAACAGTGCAGGCCCAGATCAGAGGCCACACAGTGGCCTACACTATTTGAAAAAAAAGTTGAGTGATTATGTAATTGATCTTCAAGTAACACCCCTAAATTTCGAAATGGACTGCACTTATGTATCGTGAAGAGTTTAAAAGTGATTATAACCCTTATCCTGCTGAATAAATTTTAGCCACACCAATTTCTGACTATCAACCAATCAAATTACTTGATACAATGTATTCATTCAAATTTGCAAAGTGAATGACAGTGCAGATCCTGATCTGAGTGCAGATCCTGATCTGAAGCAGCCATCTGATCAGGATCTACACTGCAAAGGTAGGGGTCATTGTGCCTGGTGGGATAAGGGCTAAAGGGGACTTGGTCTACTTCTAGAGCGAAATAAGGATATGAAGCACAGACAACAGTGGCAATGTCCGATTTTTGGGGTTTGGGTTTTACAGCCCTTTCAAGATTATTTCACTTATATCGAGCTGATTGTTAATCAGAGGTGGTGGAAGACCGGAGTAACTGGAGAAAAACCAGCTGACCATACATTGCAGAAATTGGTGTCTCATATGTGACCAGAGCGAGGCGCGAACCACAGCAGTGAGAGACCTAATGATTAAGAGTCAGCGCTCTTATCCACTTAGGCCCTCAATGTCTGTTTAGTATAACATTTAGCATGGGCATATTATCACGTCTGTGTAACAAACATGCAGGGTGGTCTGCACCTTTGTTGTTTCCAAATGGCAAAAACTAGTTTTCTCATGATATGAGTCTTATAATATTCTTAAACCCATAAAATGCCAATCACAACAATTGTTGTCTGCTTTGCCATCTGCTGGTTACCTTAAAAGTGATTTTTTGCAAGCAGTGTGGGTCCAGATCAGACTGCTCCTTCGGGGGCAGTCTGATCTGGGCCCACACTGTTTGCCTGTATGTAAAAATATTTTCAAAAAGTTTGGAAGAAGATTCAGCAGAGGACATAAGAAGACAACATTTTCTGTTTTTTCTCGGCAGCTTAGGGGTTAACCTTTTAGGACATGAACTAGCAGTCTGATCAGCATTTTAGAGGACACTTCTTAGAATTATACAATTCCTCTAGAGTCTGGATCTAAAACTTCAGAGGTCAGCTGTTCAAAACTAACGACATTCTTAATTAACGTATCATTAGAACTTTGATCATTACATATGGCAAATATGCTTATTTTTTGGCTGAAAAAATGTGAGCAGCTTTTGCAAATGCAAAAGCTGCTCACATTTTTTCAGCGAAAATACCAAAATTCTTGATATTGTACTTGCCAGTACAGTTAACAATATGACCACTAACGAGCTCGTTAAGCTAACAAGGCTTTGAACAACTGGACCCTTGAACTTGCTGGTCTGTGTAGCTGAGCAGGTCCTGATAAAAAAAAAAAAAAAAAACAGACATGTCTTCTCAAGTTCATATCACACTGTTTCTAGGATAATACTACAATAATGGATGGATGTTTTATTTTATTGTTTGTGTTGCGGTTTTACACTCCTATCAATACTATTTAGGTCATTTATTAGATGTTGCTTCCAATTTTGTAGGACTTTTACCCGACATTGAGATGAAATGACATCTCAAGCCCTACTACCCAAAGAAACCACTAGAGTTTAAGATACTGTCTGATTCACACCACTTTTTCTGGGCAGGCTTAGGACTTCTAAGCGGTTTACCAGTACTCAAAATACATGTACCCTTGACCTTTAAAGGGTATATAGCTTCTAAAAAAGATTTACATAGACAACTGAATTCACTTATGAATAAAAGATGCATAAAATATCAAGAAAAAATTAATAAATATGTATTACAGTTATTATTTTTTCTTTATATTTTATGCATCTTTTATTCATAAGTGAATTCAGTTGTCTATGTAAATCAAGGAGTTGAGTCTAAGTGTCCAAATACCTAGGCTAAATACAGTAAGAAGATCTTTCAATACAACGATAAACCTACACTTGTTTTTGCTTCGGGATATTGTTCATACAGGCCTGTCCTTAACAGCTACTCAAAAGACATATTTTCAAAATTGTTTGTATTGGAGTTTAATGGCCCAGTCAACACTATTTATATCATTTTTGAGCCGGTCAGTTTACCTATCCACACATATTTTCAAAATGCAGTTGGGATCTTCAAGATAGTGTAGCAAATTACGTGTAAGTACAAACCAGAGTTGGTTTCACTAAAAAATATTCAGCTTTTGAAGTTATCTTGTAGCTTTCCTGTTCAAATATTACAGCAGTCAAACTTCAATGGCTAGAAGCCTCAAACACCTTTGGAACCATAGTTTGAGGTAAGGGTTGTTTGAGCAACAGAATGTTATGGTTACATGTATCATAGTTCCAGTACTAAAGGCAAAATGGAAATAATTTTTAGATATCTTTGCTCCTTTCAAACAAATATATGTTGGGTGTACTTATTAGAATCGCCTAACTGAGACGATTCTAATGAGTACACACAACATACATTTTCCAAGACAATGCAAGTAAAATCCCCCCAAATTAAATCTCAATATTTTCAAGAAAATATAAGTAAAATATCTCTAAATTATCCTTAATTTACTAAAATGAAGAGTTACTGAAGATTTCCCTAGGGCCTCAAGAAAGTTACCTAGCTATCAGCATTAGAGTCATTGAAGTTTCACTGTAAGTTTGAAGGTTGGCCCTCACTATGCTGAACCTGGATATAAACGGTATAGATCCACATCAGCATCAACTATCTTCTGACAAGCCAGCTGATCAAGATATTAAGCATGTTGAGGGTTAGTTACTATCACTGCCACTAGATTTTCATTCTTTCTTCTTAAAAGAAATATTTCCTCAGTCAGCCACAACATGTCCTGGTATATAAATCAAACACCAAAAACACACATCCATTTATCACTTTTTTATTCAAGCTATTTCACATCTGAGCCTCTTAATGTGAACAGAAACACCTTCGGAGAGATTTGTTTGTTTTTTTTTTTGTATGTTTTATGTCGTCATCAACACTATTTAGGTCATTTTGGAGATGTTGTTTCCTATTTTGTAGGACTTCTAACCGACACTGAGATGAAATGACATCTGCAGCCCTACCACCCAAAGAAACCACTAGGTTTAAGGAATGGTCAGACTCACACCACTCTTCCTAGGCAGGCTTAGACCTTCTAAGCAGTTTACCAGTTCTCAAGTTTGGTCTGTTTCAGCTCTGCCTGGAAGCACCATGCAGTGCAATCTATTTCCCCAAGCTCTGATGGGTGAGGTCAACTAATTTTGTCTTGCTTATCAAAGGTATACTCTGTTAAACAATTCGCTCCTTAGGAGCCACTTCTCTCTTTCTTAGGAGGAAATTCTTCCGCACACTAGTACTGGTAAACCGCTTAGAGGATCTAAGTCCAGGAACTGCGGTGCGAGGCGGACCGTCCATGCTAATAAACCCTATTGGTTTCATTGGGCGACAGGGCTAGAGATGTCATTTCATCTCTATGTCGGGTAAAAGTCCCACAAAATTGGAAGCATCGTCTCCAAAATGACCTTTACAGTGTTGACGGGGACGTTAAACCTCAAATCAAACAAACAAAATTTCCTTTTAGAGTTTTTGAAAGGGGCAGAGTTTGCTGAAACCTTAAAAGCCCTACTGAAAAGGGAGACAAAAATAGAATTAACCTTTCTGAAAGTGTTTCCACTCCCTTCAAGTCAAAGCACATTGATTTAGGAATATCCCTGCACACAAAGCTGTTTCATGCCAACATTGGCAGTTACTGGCTACACCATGACATCTAATGTTGTTTCAACAATAGCCTTTTCTGCAATATCAACTCGTAGCTCTAGGCTAATTATGGGATAATTTTTTTTTCAACATTCATTACAATAACACCCATGTGTCATAGTGTATTTTTTCATTTCTCCAAAATGGGTAGTTTTCCGATGACAATTTGTGATATTTTTCTTATTTATACTGCAAACATAGGTTGTGGGTGCTCAGGCTGTTCTCGAGGCTGTTCTAACGAGTACCCACAACCTATGTCTTGGAGCAGAAATAAGCAAAATAATGTATACCTCTGTTAACCCCAGTTTTCTCTATATAAAATGGGTTTTGGGCGGGAGCTCATGTCACAGACTTGTTCACGTGATGAAAAGGTATGTTGTGGGTACTTGTTAGAATCACCTCACCGAGGCGATTCTAACAAATACCCACAACATATACTTCTGACAACATATAAAGTATATTATCCCTTGATAATCTTTGTTACACCACGTTTTCAAGAGCTATACAACTTCCTAGACAGATCTGGTGGCCCCCTGCCCATTGGGGCTTGGAAAAATAAATTGGGCTGCATGGTGCTTCCATGCAAGGCTGAAAATGACCACAAAAGTATTGGTAAACTGTGTAGAGAGTCTAAGTCTGCCCAGGCAAAGTGATGGGAGTCGTACCAACCATGCATATAAACCCTATTGGTTTCATTGGACCGCAGGACTTGAGATGTCATTTCATCTTTATGTCGGGTATAAGTCCCACAAAATTAGAAGCAACATCTCCAAAATGATGTATATAGTGTTGATGGGGATGTTAAACCTCAAATCAATCAAATCAGATCCTTCACTGATGTGCAGGCTAACCCAGTGTCTATGAAACAAAACTGATAGTCTCCCAATCATCTGTGAGTAAATATCCCAATATCTGGACAGAACTTGTATGGCTTGCTTCTCTGTGGACCTCTGAAAAGGTAAATTAAAACAACCATAATTAATCAAAGTGCCAAAGGCAATGAAATGACTTGCTGTATGAGAAAATCATGACAATATTTACAATATTAAACTTTGAATATTGTTGCACCATATGGGGAAATTCGTTCAATTACAATCTATATAAAGTGGAAAAATTACAAAGACAAGCCTGCAAAATAATTCTTGGAAATCATTAATGTGACATGAAAGGATGCCCTTAACCCATTTTGTACCAGAAACCCCAAAACACGTACCCTGGCAAACAGCACAGGCCCAGATCAGACGCCGCAGAATGCGGCGTCTGATCAGGACCTCCACTTTTTGTTAAAAGATCAACCATTTTCCAAATAAATTTTGAAGAAAACACAACCTGACACCTCTAAATTTTGAAGTGGACTCTTGCTATATATAAGAAGGAAGATTCCAAAAAAGGGTTAAAACCTTCAACATTTTAACATTTGAAGAATTAATATTCATAAATAAAGCAAAACTTACGTAAAAACTTGCAAATTAAACAGCTCCCATTTATTCTACTGAATTCTTTCAAACAAGGGTTGGAAGAAGTTTTGTTTCAAAAAGTTTAAATTGGCTAAAAGAAGGATACCATCATTTTCATGCAGAAGTCTCTCTAGCCTACAAGCTTAACCAATTTTGTACCAGAAACCCCCAAACGGTTTACCCTGGCAAACAGTGAAGGCCCAGATCAGATGCTGCAGGGCCTACCCTGTTTGCAAAAGGTTCAGCCATTTTCCTAACAAATTTTGAAGAAAACACAACCTGAACCCCCCCCCCCCCCCTTTTGAAATGGACTCCTGCTATATATAAGGAGGAAGATTCCATTTGGTACAAAAAAGGTTAAATAAACATCATTAGTTTTTATTGCATGGTCTAAAGCAACAATGTGTAAACATTATCTGAAAATTTCACAGTAATCACCTTTATTAGTACTTACTGTCATATGAAAACACCAGCCATAATCATGCTTTAGTGTTTTCACAATGATGTTGTCAACCCTTGACATTATCAATGCCATGCTGACATCACATGAACAAGTCTGTGAAATGAACACCCACTAAACACCACTTTATATACACAAAACTGGGGTTTATGGGGGTAAATATTATTTTTCTTATTTCTGCTCATAGACATAGGTTGTGGGTACTCGTTAGAACCGCCTCAATGAGTCAATTTTAATGACTACCAATAACCATGTCTAGAAGCAGAAATAAGAAAAATATTATATACCCCTGTTTTCTCCAGATAAAGTGGGGTTTAAAAGGGTGTTCATTTCACAACACTTGTTTCCGTGTTTACGTCAATAAATATAGATCCTGTGGCAAAAAGAAACAAACTTTTCGACCACCCCTCGTTTGTTGAAGGAAAGTTAAACATTGTTGTCTCTATTCACATGGCAAGTATGAAGCCAACTGGGTAACAAATGGTCATGTGACATACCTTGCTACCCTAGTGAAGACTTTTTCTCTGGATATTTCAGAAGGTCCTTCTTTTTCTGTGTTCACTGTTTCTGTTTCTAGGTAAACATCAAAACACATTGCCAGTCTCTGAAGCTGATTGGTCAATAGCTGGTCATGTGACTTCTCTTTGATCAACTCCTCATAGTGAATATTTACTTCCTCTTCCATTTCCTGTGGATATTTACTGGTATGTAACAACTAAGGCCCAATTTTTTCAAAGCTAAAATTTGCATTAGTTAATCTCCATTTTATAATGTTCAAAACTAATGCTCCGGTAAAATCCTAAAAATTTTGACAACTTGAGACTTGCTTTAATTCTCTCAAAATTTTAGCAAATTTGTTTCAAGATCCAGCAAGGAGTCCAAAAAGTGCCAACAGAATTGCAAACAGCGAAGAGCCTGATCAGGCTGCTCCTTCTGTCCCAATACTTAGGATCATTATGGTAATGTTAGTTAACTTATTGCTAAAACTTAATTTAAGAATATTTAATATGTCAAAAATGCTAATATTTTTGATGAAAAAAGGTGAGTATCTTTTGATATTGTACTTGCTAACACAGTTACATCATGTGAACAGGTCCGTGAAGTGAAGGTCCCCTAAACCCCACTTCATATGGAGAAAAACTGGTGTTTTGGGGGGTATACAATATTTTTCTTATTTCTCCTCCAAGACGTAAGTTGTGGGTACTCGTTAGAACCGCTTCTTATGAGCACCAACAAACTATGTTTTCAGCATATATAAGAAAAGTATCAAGGATTTTCATAAGAAAAGTAGCCATTTTGGAGATGTGAAAAAATGCACTATGTCGTGTGTGGGTGCGTTATCGTAATGACAAATTGACCAATAACGAGCTTTTAAGCTAATAATGCTTTGAACAACTGGGCCCCTAATCAATTAATATGGCAAATATACTAAATTTGTTTTGCTGAAACAATACAAATCGCTTTCACAAAACTACCCACATTTTCTGCAACAAAAATACCATAGTATAAGATTTGTCCTTGTTTGAACGGTTAACATTTTGATATCATCAGCTTAATATCAAATAAAATTTTGTTAAGTTGTGGAAATAGTTTAAATGTTTTAGCAAGTACAAAATCTTGTCCACTTGTCTGGTATTTTTGCTGGAAAAAAATATGAGAAGCTTTCACCTTTTTTTTTCAGCAAAAGTATCAGTAATAAATGATAAATCTTTTAATGTGACATTCGCTAATGCTTTTGTTAGCTTTAAATAACTGGACCCAGACAGCCTTTCATCATAAACAAGTTCAAGAATGTCTATTTTCTGCAAGCTTTGGTGAGCAATAACTGATTGATTATGTTTTGTATAATAGTAGACAATAAGTTTGAAACTGATTTCACACTAAGTTCACATACTTTTTGACATGGACTCAAAAAAGTTGAATTCAATAACACAAATACCTTTGGGACAATGAAAGTTTCTTTGATATAGGGGTAGTTTGAGCTACTGAGGTTTAATCCTAGCAACAGGCAAAGAGCCACAAAAGGGAACAACTTAAATTTAATATGACAATTATACTAATATTTTTGCTAAAAAAATGTGAGTAGCTTTTGCCTACTCATATTTTTGCAGCAAAAATACCAAAATTCTATATATTGTACTTGCTAGAACAGTTGACAATACGACCACTAACGAGCTGGTTAAGCTAACGAGGCTTTGAACAACTTGGCCCAGGAGCTATTGGATGAGTCCTGTTTGGATTCATGAGTGAGTTTAAATTAGCCCAATGTAAACAAGCTAGCCAGATTTGAGTTATTGAAGTTTCAGTTTACTATACATTTTCTTTTCGATTTCATAATTATCATTTTGTCAATATCTAGCATGGTAGCTAGATGACTGTCTGATGTTTGATTTTGATTTTGGTTTTACGACCCTTTCAAGATTACCGTATTTGCCCTAATTACCGCACATGCTCCTATAAGCGCACACCAAAGCTATTTTTGAAAAAAATATGTATAAGCGCACACCTTACAGTAACCTCCCATTGAAGCTTTCACAGGAAATCTATAAAAAAAAACTTACCGTTATTTCTTCAACAGTGAAGGCAAAGCAACTGCATTTCTGTCAAATTCATTCAACAGATCTAATACACACTTTAATTCCTCGTTTAAATGTGGTTCCCAAACCTTTTGGTACACATGAAATCCACAGATACCTGACAGGGATCAGCCGAGGGGGCGACTTTTCCGCCCGAAGTTTAAGAACTTCGCCTTACCAGACTAGAAAAGAGAAGTTGACTTAGCCCTGTTTTTTTACCGAACATTTCTGACTCCGTCTCCAGGATCAAAGTATTAAATATTCATCGATAAAGGAAACAAGTTGATTACAAAAACATAAATTGATAATCCGGTAAATAATAATCCAGCTGAATGTGTTTATTACCCATGTCAGAAACCGACCACCTGTAGTGTGGAACGCCTTGAGTACGAGTTGTCAGATCAGTTGATTATGTAAATAGGTGAATCGGATTAGTCCACATCGGCATCTTTGATCTTATCGCAGGGTCACTTGAACCATGTGTCAAAATTGAGTAATTAGATTTGTTCACGCAAAATGTACACCTGCGGTAATGGTCAAATGTGACCAACCCAGTATCAGTTGAAAGAACGGATGATCAGTCTTTGCAGGCTGTTAATTTTGGCAGTATGATTGATGCATGAAAAATGTGCGTCTCGAGTAACACTACATGGTCGCATAGACCCAAACTCCCACCCGACTGCATAACGTGACTCATAAGGTAGTCGGAAAATGAGCCCCAAGAGGTATCTTGAATATTCATGAGGCCCATCGTGTCTATTTCGGAAATGATCGGGAAAACATGTTACGGTGTACGGATGTAACAAGTTGGCTTCTTTCAAAAGAAGCCAATGTGGGGGCTACAGCATAACTGCAATAATCAGCATGTGGGTTTTAAGAAAGTATCGATTTTTTATTCCTGACGAAATTTGCGAAGCGGGAAACAAGACAGTTCAACTGCCAAGACAGTTACCCGAAATGATTTGTGTGCGCTTAATAGGTAGATTTTTCACCACGATTTTTGACACAATTTTGAAAAAACTAAGCGCACGGTGCAGTAATTAGGGCGAATATGGTATTTCACTTTTATTGAGCTGATCTTTAAGCCTTAAAATGCCAGGAAAAATGCATCTGAAAAACGCTGTCTGTTTATGTTGTCTGCTGCATCTTGCAAACTTTTCAAACATTATTTGACATACAGGCAAAAAGTGTGGACCCTGATCAGACTGCCTGGAGGAGCAGTCTGATTTGGGTCCACACTGTTTGCTACAATGACTTTAAAAGTTACTAGCAGACAACAAAGCAGACAACAATTTTTGTGATTGGCATCTTAAGGGTTAATCAGAGGTGGGCAAAAACCACAGTACCTGGAGAAAACCCACCTGACCTTCTGTTGCCGAACTTGGCGTCCCATATGTGACCCTATCCAGGCTGAAAGACCTAATGATTGAGAGCCAGCACTCTTAACCACTAGGCCACAGATACCCGAGTCTGTCAGATGTATATCACACTGGTGATAAGGAGGTTACACATTTGATCCTCAGGTGCAACATCATTCTCTTATGCAGACTGAAAATGAAATATTATTTTCTCTCCCTGACACTCATTCATGATGGGCAGCTGTCAGATACTGGCTATAGACTGTGCACTAGACTGGCTAACAGCTTTGAAGTTTGAATATGCCCTGTGAAAAGGTTACCCTTTGGAAGCAAGGAATACATCATAAAACTGAAAATTGAGATGTGCAAGTTTTTTCAGGACCAGACAAGCTAGTTTTGGCCAATTAGGCCTCATCAACCTGGCTAGGCAGAGACAGCAAGTTAACTGACCTACTGAAATGTCCATAGCTTTACCAGGGATATTTAAACAATACAAATAAATGAGTAATTTGTTTGTTTGACTTGGGGTTTTACGTCCCAGTCAACACTATTTCGGTCTTTTTTAAGCCGGTCAGTTTACTTATCCACACTTTTCCTGGGCAAGCTTATACGTAAGCAGTTAACCAGTACAGTGCACATTCTTTCGCCAGAAACTGACAACTGCCCTTCTTGAATCAGCGGAAGGGACAGAATGACCGCAGAAAAGATGTCATGATCAATCTCTGCGAATGAATGTTGCCGACCCCAGCAAATAAATGAGCAAGCAATTCATAATTTCATACCATGTTAAACTTCCAAGTAATGTGCTCACCTAACTATGTCAAATATTGGTGATATCCATTCAAATTTTTGCTCTGCTCCTACATGTTTAATTCTTTTTATCACTACTTTCAGCAGATTGGAGCAAACTCCTTGCTACAACAGTAGCTTAACCCATTTTGTACCGGAAACCCCAAAACAGGTACCCTGGCAAACAGTTCAGGCCCAGATCAGATGCCGCAGAACGCGGCATCTGATCAGGGCCTGCACGGTTTGCAAAAAGTTCAGCCATTTTCCAAATAACCTTTGGAGAAAACAACACCTGACACCCCTAAATTTTTAAATGGACACCAGCTATATAAATGAAGGAAGATTCCATTTGGTACAAAAAGGGTTAATCAAGTTTTAACTCTTGTCCTGCTAAATTAATTAATTTCACCACACAGATTTCGGACTTTCAACTAATCAGACTGCTCGATGCAATTTATTCCTACAAATTCACAAACTGTGTAGATAGAGATCAGTTCAGAAGCCATCTGATCTGTGTCTACACTGTTTGCAAATAGAATGGCATATTCTGGTTCAGGGTTGGCAACTTTGTGTGTGTAAACAGAACAGTTCCGACCCCTGCCCATCGGGCCTTGAAGAAATAGATGGGCTGCACGATGCTTCCACGCAGAGCTGAAACCGACCCACACACAAGCACTGGTAAACCGCTTAGAGGATCTAAGCCTGCCCAGGCAAAGCGGTTGGACCGTCCATGCTTATAAACCCTATTGGTTTCATTGGGTGGCAGGGCTTGAGATGTCATTTCATCTCAGTGTCTGGTAAAAGTCCCACAAAATTTGAAGCGATGTCTCCAAAATGACCTATACAGTGTTGACAGGGACATTAAACCTCAAATCAAACAAACAAACCATCCTTATATCAAGGAGAATTACAATATTTGTAGTAATCTTACCCGTATATGGAAATCATTTAGAGCACTTCTTTCTGACTGCCATTTCACACTCAGGGCAAAAATAGGGGCTACAGCTGGGTAGTCAGGGGCAACCACAACCCTGGCTGTAAGTTTGGCTGAAAATATCAACATCAAATTTCAAGAAAGAAAGTAAAAAGATCAAAAATACTGCATGCAGCTGTGACAAGGTCAGGGTGGTCGCAATAGTGAAGCATGAAATGTAGGTCTTATAGTTCTTGAGAAATGGACTTGAATACTAGAAAAAGCGACCAGTGGGACACGTATACCCCGGTCTGTGCCACCCTCTGATATATCTGTCGCGCTTGTATGTAATATGAATGAAGAAGTCAAGAAGCTATAACAATCTATAAATGTGCTTGTAAAAGCTAAACCAAACATAAAATTTCTAAATGGACCAAGGGCGGGAGAGCATCAATGTTACTGAAGCAGGAGGGTGGGTATGCATCAATGAAATCTTTGGACTGGTATGCAGCATTGATGCAAGCATCAATTGAATTTTTCTTAGAGTTTAGAACATATAGGCATCTATAAACTTTGTCATAAAACTTTAACCAAATGTAAAATTTCTAAGTCTGTGACCTTGAGGTCAAGGTAACCATGGGTGGAGGAAGGGACATTCATCATGAAATCTTTGGACTTGTATATGCAACATCGATGCAAGTGTCAACTGAATTTGTGTTAGAGTTTATAACATACAGGCATCTATAAACTTTGTCATAACACATTAACCAAATGTAAAATTTCTAAGTCTGTCCTCAAGGTCACTGTGGGGGGTGGGGATATGCATCAATGAAATCTTTAGACCAGTATTTAACTTCAGTGTAAGTAACAACTAAATCTATCAAAGGGTTCAGAAGATACAATCTCTTAGAAAACTAATCAAGATGTTAACGGACGGAAGGAAGGACATTCCAACATGTCAGTTTAAGGGCTATTTCTTTTGTTATTTTCTTTTGTTTGGTTTAGGGACTAACCTCCTAAACCTTTTATTTAGGGAATAAATCTATTATTTACCAATCATTTTCAATCATTTTCTATTGTTTTCCAATCCAGACACTAGCCCCTAACCTGACATGTGCGCCCGGACAGACAGACTGAAGGACGTCTGGATGGACGTGTTTATGAGAGGACATTTGTTGGGTACCTCAATGTTAATTTTCCCATTCAAAGTACCCAACAATCGCCAAAATACCCTACAGGCTACTGGCTACTTTAAGTCCTATTAACAACGTACCAAAGATAGACCTACCCAACTAGTGTCCTCTGGTTTGCTCGGACACACAGACGGACTGAAGAATGGCATGATGAAAACTATACCCCCATAGCATACTTCATATGCCAGGGGTATAATTAGGGTGAACGTTAGGGTGGTTGCAAATGTGGACCGACGAATGGACAGATGGAAATTTCAACATCTGTTTTGCGCAGGCACAACAAAATTGTCATTTTTCGATCTATTCTAAAAATTGTATACATTTTTGTTCCTTTTCATAGAAAATATTTCTCACAAAGTGGTTCACCTACAACTGTTTACTTCCTCTTTGTGTTTAGTGAGTTAAGTTAACCCTTAAGATGCCAGTCACAATAGCTGTCATCTGCTTTGTCATCTGGTGTTTACTTAAAAGTTATTGTTGGATACAGTGTGGACCCAGATTGGGAATGCTCCTTTAGAAGCAGTCTGATCAGGGTCCACACTGCTTGCTTGCATGCAAAAAGAAAGAAGATGTAGCAGTCAACATAAACAGACTACATCTTCATCTTGGCATCTTTCGGGTTAAGGGAGGTGCCGTAATGATCCTAAGTATTGGGACAGATAGGCCTAAGCAAACAGTGCAAACCCAGATCAGACTGCTCCTCAAGGAGCAGTCTGATCAGGGTCTGCACTGTTTGCCATTCTGTCTGCACCTTTCAGACTCCTTGCTGGATCATGAAACAAACTTGTTAAAATTTTAGGAGAATTTCAACAAGACCTAAAGGTGTCCAAATTTTTAGGATTTTTACAGTAATATTCAAAGAATCAAAGCAGTGATAGCACAGGTGGGTTGATTGTTTTTGAGTGTAGGCTATGAAAATGGTTCTGAATGGGAGCACTTTTTGGCCCTTTGATTCCTGTATTTTTCGCAAACAGTGTGGACCCTGATCCAGCACAACATTCTGCAGCATTTGATCTGGACTACACTGTTTGCCAATGTCCAAGCATATGAGCCCAGTCCATGTTTTTCATGTAGCCCTCTTTACACTTTAGGCTAGGAAAATGGTCTTGAATGGGGGCAGTTTTCGTTTAACCCTGTTAATTCCTGTATTTTAGGCAAACAGTGTAGACCCTGATCAGATGTCACATTGTGCATCATTTTATCTTGGACTAGACTGTTTGTATACTGTTTGTAAATGTCCAAGCATATGAGCCCAGTCCAAGTTTTACATATAACCCTCTGACATGTTTGTATGTTTGTACTGGAATTTGATGTGTAAGCAACAAGAATAGTGTGGCTATAAATAACCATTACTGTAAAAAATCTTAAAAATTTGGACACCTTGAGGACTTGCTATAGTTCTCCAAATTAACAAATTTATTTCATAATCCATCAAGCAGTCCAAAATGTGCAAACAGAATGCCAAACAGTGAAGATCCTGAAGGAGCAGTCTGATTTAAGGAGCTGATCTGGGTCTGCACTGTTTGCTTCGGCATATCTGTCCCAATACTTAAGAAAAGTATGGTACTTGGATTTTGTACAGGGTCAGTGAAAGTCACATGGATAGTGACAGGGTCAGTGAAACTCACATGGACACCAGCATGCGGTAAGGTTCTGGACTATTAGTAACTTTGGATTCTCTTAGAAACTGACCCAAAAGAGGTAATATCTCCAAGGTCACTTTTCTCTAATTTTTTATCTTTTTGGAAATCCTAGCTACTGTTGCTTAAATGAAGTTCTATTCTCCGATTGCTATATTAACCTCCAATTTTCTTTCAAACCGCCCTGTTCCCTTTCCTGTTACAAAGTGATTTATGTAACCTCAGCTCTACTCTGTTACTCAAACAGCAAGAAAGCAAAGTGATTTGGAATGGACTGTTTTTACAAGCATAACTGTATTGATACCTAAAGCCCCGGTCCCACAGACCTTGCAACTGCAATGCGACCTCTCTGCAACTGATTTCGTTGCAACTGGCCCGCGACCTTTGCAACTGTTGCAACTAAATTTGCTCCGTAAATGTGATCGCCGACCAGTTGGCGACCGGTTGCCGAACAATCAGCAATTAATGTTGCCCAAAGTCGGCAATTGATCAGCGACTTGTCGCCGAAGAATCGCTGTATGATCGGCGACTGACTAGCAACAACTGAAACATGATCAGGGACTAGTCGACGATCAATCGTCGACTCTTCAGAGACTGGATAAAACCGATCGGCGACTTGTCGGAGACTGTTTTGCATTTTTTTTATATTTTTTTACACACACAAAAATAAACTAAATTTTTGACTGCTGAGAGTCTTCTCTGGGCTGCTGCAAGTCCTCGTCATCCGAAATTGGTGTCCGAGCCTTGTTCCGTTTTTTTTTCGGCTGCACCGCCGTTTTCTTTTGCCCGACTCTCCGAACAATGTTGCCTCTTTGAAAGCTGTCGTCGAAATGATGCTCAGATGTTAACAGTTTTCATTGTAGTTGGCGCTATAATCGTTCGGTGGTTTTAACACTTTTTTACAGCTTGTCGGCGACCAGTTGCAGATCAATCGCATATCAACCGCAGACTTATCAGTGATCAATCTCCAATCGATCGCCGACCCATCGCCGAACAGTTGCCGACCGATCGCCGATAGGTTGTGAATCGATTGCCGATCAGTCAATAATTAGTCGGCGATCGGTCTGCGACCAGTCTCCGATAAGTTGCAATAAGGTTGCTAGAACTTACAGCCAAATTTGCATAAATTCGGTCGGGGATAGATAGGTGACTGTTTGGCGATCGATCGGAGATTGGTCTGCGACGTCTAGAAAACCATTGCAACTAGTCTGCGATCAAAATCAGTCGCAGCCAGTCTTTTGTGCATGCACAAAAGACAATTGGCTACTAAATTTGATCAGCGACCTCTGCCACTTCTGCAACCCCTCCGCGATTGCCATTTTTTTAGTCGTGGAGAGGTCGCATCACGGTCGCAAGCTCTGTGGGACCGGGCCTTAACAGTGTAGATCAAGCGCCAGTAATTCATTACTAACAATACTTATAAACCCTATTGGTTTCATTGGGCGCCAGGGCTTGTGATGTTGTTTCATCTCAATGTCTGGCAAAGTCTCCAAAATGACCTATACCGTGTTGAAGGGGATGTTAACCTCAAATCAAACAAAACAAAAACAATGTTGTAAATTAATTAATATATTCTTAAAGCTTTGACTTTATAATATGGCAAATATCCTAATATTTTTGCTGAAAACTGCAAAAGCTACTCCATTTTTTCCAGCAAAAATACCAGAGAATTAAATAATGTATTTGTTAGAAAAGTTAGCAATCTGGGGCCAGTGGTTCACAATAACAATGTCGTTAGTTAACATACCATTAAAACTTTGATCATTTACTATGGCAAATATCCTAATATTTTTGCTGAAGAAATGTGGTTAGCTAAAGCTACTAACAGTTTTTCAGCAAAAATATTAGATATTGTACTTGCTAGAACAGTTAACTTTTTGGCCACTTATGAGCTTAAGTTAACCCATTTTGTACCGGAAACCCCAAACTGACAAACAGTGCAGGCCCAGCTCAGACGTCCCAGAATGCCGGCTTCTGATCAGGGCCTACACTGTTTGCAGAATTTTCACCCGATTTCCAAATAGTTTTTGAAGAAAACACAACCCGATATCATTAAATTTTGAAATGAACTCCTGCTATAATATAAGGAGGAATATTCCATTTGGTACAAAAAGGGTTAAGAATGTTTTGAACAACTGAACTCATTAACTCTAATCATGCTGTTCACGACAACCGCGCGGCCCCTGCCCATAGGGGCTTGAAGAAATATATGGGCTGCATGATGCTTCCACGCAGATCTGAATCCGGCCCGCACACTAGTACTGGTAAACTGCTTAGAGGATCTAAGCCTGTCCAGGAACCGCGGTGCGAGGTGGACCGTCCATGCTAATAAACCCTATTGGTTTCATTCGGGGACAGGGCTTGAGATGTCATTTCATCTCAGTGTCGGGTAAAAGTCCCACAAAATTGAAAGCAACGTCTCCATAATGACCTTTACAGTGTTGACGGAGACGTTAAACCTCAAATCAACCAACCAACCACGACAACCGCTATCTTTGGAAACAGTAAAGATCCAGATCAGATGACTTCTGAAGAAGCCATCTGATCAGGGTCTACACTGTTTGACATTCAATTTATGAATTTGCAGGAATAAATTCTATCAAGTAATCTGATTGGTTCAAAGTCAGAAATGGGTGTGGCTAATCTGAAAGGGTTAAGCTAACAATGCAACTGGACCCAGATCAGCTTTATTGTCAAGCTTTGAGTTTTCCCACAACCAACCTGTTCCTCTTTCAAATCCTGCTGTGAAGAAGAGATCTGTCTCATGAGCCAGTTCTTGATCGATAATCCTCTTTGTGCAGGGTACAGCTAAGTAATCCTCGTAAGTGGAGCGCTGCCAGGAGATGAGTCGTGATGAGAGTTTGGCAGGAAACAAGTTCTGGTACGGGCTGGAGATTGGTATAGTGTGGTGTTCTGTAATAATTATTCTATTTACTATTTACCCTAAGTATTCAGACAACTCATTAACCCTTTTCCTGCTGAGCTCGGATATGTCTTATCTTTCAAACAATGTAGATCCAGATCAGAAGGATCTACATTGTTTGTCATTCAGATTGTGAATTTGTTGCATTAATTTCAATCAAGTTATCTAATTCACTGATAATAGGTAATGGGTGTGGCAGGACAAGGGTTAACTCATTCTCAAATGAAATGTGTGTGAATTCGGGTTTAACGTCGCTTTCAACAATTTTTCAGTCATATCACGACGGTGTCTGGTTGCTACAGGGAGCTCAATGCTCACTTTTATAGTGCTGCCTCACTGAAGTATCATGTCCCAGACACATTACATGATACATCACCCAGTCACATTATCCTGACACTGGGTTGACCAGTCCTTGCTCTTCCACGTAAATCTGAGTGCCAAGCGAGGAGCAGCTAGTACCATTTATAACGACTTTGGTATGTCGCGGCCCGGGGTCGAACCCGTGACCCCCCGTTCCCCGGAGCGGACACTCTACCAACTGAGCTATCAGGGCCGGTCATTCTCAAATGAATTGGGATATTGCAGTCGCCATATATTTTCTGAAATCAAGCAGTCATTTTTGACCAATGCATACGTTTATATGACAGAACAACAGGTCCCGAAGATATCATGATAAATCTCCTGTAGAAAAGTACTTTTTCAGAGAAAATGAGCCACAGGAAAACCTGGTTTTGTAATGTTCGAGACTGTCGCTTTTCGAATTCTCTTTGTTTGCGCACTTACAAATTTGAAATTCCACTAGTAAGGAAAGGGTTAGGTGGTTTCCATAAATTCTATATATTCTGGGTAGGGAAACAACTACCATTAGCAGGACCACATGGAGTCTTACTAAGTATTTTTCCCCCGATTATGGCTGTCGCCGAAATTTAATTAAACATTGTAATGTACGAGACAACGTTTTTCTTCTTGTTATTTCAAAACAACTTTGAGGTTTTTATACACGGAAACGTGACCAAATGGAGATTCTATATTATAATAAGCATATAAGGTTGTTTGATGTTACCTGTACAATAGGAAATGAAAAATACTTGCCATACAAAAATGGGCATGGATTTTTTGCAAAAATGCATGTAATGTTCGCGATCATTACACCAGGCTTATTACGTATGTAGGGACAAAAAATGCTAGATTGAGTTAAACTCCCGCAATGTGTGACTAACACAAATACATCATCTGGAACGAAAATAATATTTTGATGTTGAAATTCCCTCATTTCCAGTGTTTTGTAATGTTTGAGACCTGTAATGTTCAATACCGAAAATTGTTAGTCTAACAGCTTGATCACATTGCTCTCACGTGGCACAGATTTCCGTTACCAGATTACGTAGTAGAAAGTATCTGCACACGGCATGGTTGCCTTTTCTGGTATTTGATGGGTAAGGGAGTCGAAAGACAATACCACAGTTAAGGGAAAACAGAAGTCATATTTTGGTTTTAAATACCTGCATAGAAACTTTTTTATCTTTTTCCAATATTATTTGTCACAATTAATTTTGTTCAATAAAGAATATGCCACCAAACATCATTATTAATGAACAACATTTGCACACTTGCAAGATCATTATTCTATTGCAATAAGCAGTGGATGTATGCGATGAAATGTCCGCTACATTTGGTATCCAACATGACAGGTATGCTATGTTGACCGTCCAGGGATAATGACTGCAAATAAATGAACAGTTTGAATTGTGCAACCTTAGTTGTTTAAAATGAACACGTTTAGTGATATACATGTTTGCTACATTTCTACCAATAGCTGCAAACGGTAACAATGTTGATTCCAAATTTACCGGTATTACTTATTTTCGATTTTGGATTTGAGTCCCATAGCTTATAACCTTTTCCCAAATTTTATTTGCCAGAATGAATATTTTCAATATAAAATGTGCACTGTTAGGAAGGCACTTCAACTCTAAAATTTGTATTTCCAAATGCATATTTTGAATGTTAAAAACATTGTCAGTGCAGTTTATGTTACTAACATTATAGTATCGAACATTATAAATTGTATCGAACATCCCCACCTAAAATAAAATGTGTATATTTTAGGGTATGCTGGTTGACTCTTGATTACATGTATGTTCCTAGATACAACAAATACAATATTAGATTCATTTTCAATTTTACAGGTAGAAATGGTAAAGTGGCATAGCATGTCTCTTTATGGTAATGTCCGAGACCATCATAACTACCATTTACAGACATGCATTTGTTTACATTTCTGAGAACTTATTTACAAACTTCACTAAACATGTTACTTTCTTCCAGCTGGTAAACAAAATTGGTTACACTTTGAAGACTTTTGTATAGACAAATATTACTCTGGAATCAATTGTAATGTTCGATACTGTATTCTCGCGGTTGCAATATTAGTTTTAGATACTTGATTATTGAGAACATAAGGCCATGCGGTTGTTGTGTGTTAATACGTGATAAATATGTCTTTTAGTGTTTCGGCTGCCTTAAGAAAGCAGTTTATCTGTCAGGAGAGCATTTATGCATAAAAGTATATACCGAGGCTTTTTTGCGTAATAGCGACACCATGTTTTAAAAGCATATGACTGAACATGCACTGTTACATTAGTTAGATCCAAAATATGAATGAAAATGACACTAACAGCTATATTGTCAGTTAATTGCGTTAGAAAACTACTTGACTTATAGAAACAAAATCCCTGTAATGTCCACGACTTTTTACATATAATTAAAAAAACCTATTGCTTATGTTTATCTAAAGTAATATTACTTGTGTTCCTTATTTACCACTCAATACCTGTTCAAATGCAATAGTTGTACGTGATCTAGCTATTATGTGCTTCTCTTAAAGCAAAACGAAAGTTTCAGAAAACTATTTCTTTTTCTGTAGTCTCTAACCAAGCCCGCATTTTATTCTAAATGGCTATTCATTTCTTTACCATATATATGACCATATGTTCAGTTTTGTCCCCGCTTAATAACCCGGTCGTAAGTTTCTGCAATTGCGAACTGCGGTCTCTTGATTTTTGTGATGTTATAGACGGGAGCAACGAACAAGTAGATTGTAGGGTACATTTCTCACAATCAAAATACCAACATATTTCTAGCTGTTGGGTGAAATAACTTTTGATTTCTTGATCAAGGAATTTTAACTATGTATAGGTACATGTTAATACTTTATTTTGAACATATCGCTGACTGAATCTAAGTACCTTTATAATTTGACTTTTTAAATGGCTAAAATCCCAATTCATTTGAGAATGAGTGTAACATATTTGTTCAAAAATTTGAACAAGTACAATTTACTAACTGTGTCTAAGAATAGCGGGATGAGTGGCAAACAGTGTAGACCCTGATGAGACTACACGGTTTGCTCAGACCTGTCTGTTCCTATACATACAGTAAATATGTTCAGTGAAGTCAGTTAATCTGTTCTGTCCTGTATACAATCTGCCCCCTTATGTACAGAGAATCTTACACAAGTTGTCATTTCATATGAAATTCATTCTTGAGCTTTCAGTGAGTTTCATAAATATATATGAAATGAACGTCACAAATTGTATAGCTCAAAATGGAGCTTAATACATTCTCACAAACTGTAAAGTTGTAGAGCTGACTATGGGGCTAATGACATTCCCACAAATTGTACAGCTGACTATGGCACAAAGACAATCTCATAAAATGTGCAGCTTGACTACAGGGCTTAAGACATTCTGACAAACTGAATAGCTGACTAGAACAAAAGACATTCTCACAAATTGTAGAGCTGACTATGGTCTCAGAAATTATGAAGCTAACTATGGGGTTAAAAACAGTGTCACAAAAGGTAAAGCTGACTACCGGACTTAAGACAGTCTCACAAATTAGGGAGCTGATTACTGGGCTAACAACTTTCTCACAAATTGTAGAGCTTATTATGGGGACCAAAGACGTTCTAACTAAAGGTGAAGCTGACTACAGGACTACAGACAGTTTCAAGCATTTTAGATTTTGATTATGGGAACAAAAGACATTCTCACAAATGGTGCTGACTACAGGGCTTAAGACATTCTCACAAATGGTGCTGACTACAGGGCTTAAGACATTCTCACAAATGGTGCTGACTACAGGGCTTATAGTTCAGGCATTTTCCAAATAAATTTTGAAGAAAACACATCCTGACGACCCTATATTTTGAAGTGGACTCCTGCTATATATAAGGAGGAAGATTCCATTTGGTACAAAAAGGGTTACTATCAACAGCTAAGCAATGGTACATTTTTCAGTATTTTAAGCCACTTTGTGATCTTATTATTGGTCACTTTATTGCCTGAATGAAGTGATTTTTTTTTCTTCTTTTGGTTTCAATCACACATTTCTCGCGAATTGTCTATGATCCCTGAACCAACAAAATGCACCAGACTTCACCCATCAATGCTTTCTTTAATAACTGCTCTCATAGCCAATTATGTTTTTTGGTTGTGTTTTTGCAACCAACTGTGCCCTGCCACTCTTTCTGGAAACCATGTTTTGTGGAAAGACAATACAGAGACTATAGCTCAGTCGGATGCGCGTCTGACTGGTGATCAGGAGGACACGGGTTCGATACCTGCCGGGGTCGGCAATATTCTTTTGTGGAGATTTATCATGAAATCTTTTCTATGGTCATTCTCTCCCTTCCGCTGATTCAAGAAGGGTTGTTGTCAGTTTCTTGCGAAAGAATGTGCACTGTACTGGTTAACCGCTTATGTAGAAGCCTGCCCAGGAAAAGTGTGGACAGTAAACTGACCGGCTCAAAAATGACCTAAATAGTGTTGACTGCACTGATAAACTCCAATACAAACAGAGACTATACTAGTATTTAAGCTGTTCAACCAGATGCTCGTCTCTTGGAAACTCCTTTCTGGTATGATAGGTGTGCAAAGGGTATGTGCAAATGACCAATTGTATTGATACTATTTAACTAGATGCGTGCTTCCCAGAAACTAAATCTCTGTAGGCACCTGTAAATTGGCCTTTTGCATATCGAAAGATTTCAACTGCATTTTGATACTCTAAAACTTTTACTTCAGTTGCATTTTCAGGATTATTAATTGCATAATAACATAAATATGTTGTTTATCTAGAATGCTGTTACAGTGTCATAAAACTTAAGGGGAATGGGAACACCTGACAGATTTTTCAGCCATTTTTCAAAGGGAGACAACTTTTGGGACTTCCTGTACACTTTTCTGTAAGCCCTGTCCCACTGAAAAAGGGGTCTACTCTTAAAGGAAAGAATTTGCTCCTAGGAGCAAATTCTTTCCTTTAAGAGTTGACTCCTATTGATATGGGAGACAAAAATAATTTTGCAGAAGTTGCCTCCCTTGAAGGTGTATCCATTCCCCTTAAATCCCTCATAAAGACTTACCTAAAGAGTTCAGCTGCTTCAGTAGTGACAGTCGGGACTTGATTCTCTGGCGTATTTTCTTCATTGTAAGCTGCATATTGCCGGAACTGACACTGGACTGGCAGCGTTTGGACCTCTCACCATTCATGAACTGTAGTCCACCCATCCACTGTGCCCAGATATAAGGTCTACCTAATTGGTGGATATAATGACTGAAGTCTTTCAACCTAAAAATAACAAGATGTGTTTGTGAAACACTGATGCCCCGGACAGCCCATGTGAAATATGAAAGCCCTATCACTAACCAATCAAACAGTATGGTCAATGTTCAAGTCTTAAAAAAAGTAGGTCAAGGTCACAAGGTCAAAAATTATGGTACCACTGAAAAAGTCTGTGACAAGGAATGCTCATGTGATATATGAAAGCCCAATAACTTACCAATCAAAAGTTATCGCCAATGTTAAAGTTTTTAAAAAGTGGGTCAAACATCAAGGTCAAGGTTACAAGGTCAAAAATTATGATACCACTGGAAAGGTCTTGTGACAAGGAAAGCACATGTGAAATATGAAAGCCCTATCAGTTGCCTTTCAAACGTTATGCCTCATGTTAATGTTTTTGTGGACGGACAAACAAACAGACAGATGGACAGACAAACGACCCCCTGAATCTTTGATTCCAGGGGCATAAAAATGATCTTAACTTTAGGTTATAAAAAATTTTCAAGCTCAACTCTGCTAAACATGAAAAAATTTTTATACGAGATATATCCGCTGGCCCCGAAATGACACAAGGGAGAAAAACCTTACAAACAACAAATACTAGTAAAATGTTGATTACTTCCCATGATTATGAAAAAAAAAACTCCAATGGTAGTTGTTTCCCCTACAACAGTAGTTTCCCTTAAAACTATTCACAAATCAATATAAAAAGATATATGTTGGCAGCAACATATCTCAATTTCTTTATTTAGAAAAATGTCTTTTCACCATTTTATTCATAAGTTTATTATAATTTTGTTCCCGTTCTTTAAAATTATTCTCATCCTTTTTTAATACTTACAAACGAAAAAAACACATTTTAATTTCAAACCCATACTTTGTGAAACATAAATAAATATATTAATTCACTGACACACAGCACATGTGATCAATAAAGTAAATAGCCACTGCCACAGTCTTTGACCTCTTGGTCAAATGACTGCCAACAGAGGCTTAGACAGAGCTGGATAAAAGAAGCAGAGCTGTCCTTCATAGGTTGTTCTGTGCCGAAAACCAGCAACATTTCATAATGCACAAATATTTGCACTTGTTTGGTACGTGCATCGATTTCACTGCAGAGAAAATATATTATCCGTATTCACTAAGGAAAAGAAGGACAGTGACATCAAAATTCCGATTCATTTAACCGTCAGGACTACACATACACCTCAGCCTACGATTCGTTACAGCACAAATTCGGATATAACACGTTTTTGGTTTAGACCCATATTTTCTTAAAAAAAAAAAAAAAAGGTAGGTCAAAGTCACAAGGTCAAAAATTATGGTACCAGTGAAACAGTCTGACAACATTTATAAATATCCAAGGATTCTATCCGGTTTTAAGCACAACTTTATTTTCCTCCCACTTTTGACTGCCATGAACTGTCATCGGCACAATCAAAAGTATAGGCTTAGCGAGATTAAGAGATTCAAGAATTCAGTTACACAACTGAAAAAAGATATCTATCACGCTCTGTCAAGGATCACTACTCAGCAGAAATTTTAAACATCGATTCAGACGATGTGATCGGTCAATTGCAATAAAACTGATTTTCTAGAGCCGCATGTAAAAGAATGTCATATTTATTCCAGCTTAAAAGCAAATGATTGATTTTCGCAGTAAAAAATCATTCAAATCGTTTCAAATGGCTAAAATATTAAGGGTAAGACATTCCAAGGGAAGTAATTCAAAATTTCCCGTAAAAACTGAGCATTTTCCGGTTCCGAAACCTAACCCGGTAATTTTACCATTGAAATCTATTAACGGTACTGTAGTTCAGTACGGTCCCGGACGCTGAGTTACAACAAAGTTAGGCGAGAACCAGCTTTCAAACTGGCGTCATACTCGCTGTCAGATCGGATGATTTTCTGGATAAAAATGTGGTTTATCAGCTGATTTCGATTAAAGAGACTTGTTTGACTTGATGGGCCATGGTATTTACTGCCATTGATTAGTTCTAGACATATTTTAGTCGGGAAATACGGTTATTAACTGGATCGCACATTATTTTGTTTGGAAAACTATTGACCACCATAGTGTCAATGTGACAAATACGGTCGGCGTTTATAACACGATTCGGTTAACTATTATGGTCCGTTGGTTGGACCCGGAGTTCCGTGTTATAACGAGGTTATGGTGTAACAAAAACTTGGCGAGGTCACTTTCTGCTATTTGACGGACAGTACAGTCTGAAACAAATAGATGGTAGTGACGTTGCTGGCTATTTCACAATTCGACCCATAAGCTTTGGATTGTTCATAAAACATGAGGTGATCTCACTGTCTCCTATGAATTAAACAAGAATTCCGCCGAAGGCTATGTCGCGCCAGTAGGGTGAACGCTTGGGTGGTCGCAATATTTTACAAAGTCAGTGAACCATTAAATTTAGGTCAAGGTCAAATATGGATGCTTGCATTGAAGTTGCCATCCACAGATTCAAGTTTGTACCAAATATCATTAAAGAAGCTCTTGTAGTTCTTGAGAAATAAACTTGACCATTAGGGTGAATGCTAGGGTGGTCGCAATATTTTACAAAGTCAGTGAACCATGAAATGTAGGTCAAGGTGAAATATGGATGCCTGCATGTAAGTTGCCATCCCCAGGCACAAGTTTGTATGAAGTATCATTAATGAAGCTCTAATAGTTCTAGGGAAATAAATTTGACCATTAGGGTGAACGCTAGGGTGGTCGCAATATTTTACAAAGTCAGTGAACCGTAAAATGTAGGTCAAGGTCAAATATGGATGCTTGCATGAAAGTTGTCAGGGTGGGGGGTCTGAAGCAGGGTCGGTCGGGTTAGCGGGAACACGGCTATTTTTTTTTAGGCCTAACACATTCGTGTGTGACATAGTGGATTCCTACATATCTCAAAAACTGTTGTTTTTCTGGTGAAAAATTATGATATTTTTCCTATAAATGCCCAATAGAACTGCCGCATACTGGAAAAAAAATAAGAAAGATAATGTACACCCCTGTAAACCCCAGTTTTCTCTAGAAAAAGTGGGGTTTACAGGGGTATTCATTACATGGACTCGTTAACATGATGTGTCCAGTTTATTTCCACTAGCTTCATCAACTCGATGTTTTTCTGATGCAGAAGTCACCACTTTCTTTGTATGATGAGGACTGATACACTAGATTAACCCTGAAGATGCCGAAAAAAACATCTGGAAATGTTGTCTGCTAATGTCATCTGCTGATTTTTTGGGCAAACCTTTTAAAAATATTTTTGCATACAGGCAAACAGTGTGGGCCCAGATCAGACTGCTCCTACTAGAGAAGTCTGATGCTCCTACTGGAGCGCAGTCTGATCTGGCTTCACACTGTTTGCAAAAGTAACTTCTAAAGTAACCAGCAGACGACAAAGCAGACAACTACATCTGAAAATGTCGTCTCCTTATGTCATCTGCTGAATTTTTTGCAAACTTTTTAAAAATATTTGTGCATACAGGCAAACAGTGTGGGCCCAGATCAGACTAGTCTGATCTGGGTCCACACCTTTTGCAAAAATGACTTCTAAAGTAACCTGCCGACGACAAAGCAGATGACAACTGTCGTGATTGGCATCTTATGGGTTAACATCAAATACTGCAAATGTTAAGATGAATTTTGAATACCCATCCAGCTTTTAGAATGGTCTTCATTTGCACATATCAAAGTTGCTACAGGAGATGTTACATAACTTTGATCAGAGAACCAGTTTGATGAGGCAATGCAGTGGTTTAATGCCTCTAGTCTAACCAAAGAAATTGTATTATGGCAAGATATTCCATCATAAAATCTATCTACATTCTTTTATGTATTTTGCTGTAAATTTGGTTGTTGTAATCCCTATATGGAAACTTGAACCCCCATTGTAAGTGTTGGCATCTATGAATATCTAATACACTGGTATAGTACAGTGAATTCCGCTATTAAGACCACCTAAAATTAATGACTAATTCTCCTTTTAAAAACATATTTAAAAAGTTTCAGTCATTCTGTCTGTGTGTTGTTTGCAGTATTTGTCTTCTAGAAAAAGACCACCTTTGGGACTGTTCAAAAGTGGTCTTAAAGACCACTTTTGAACAGTCCCAAAGGTGGTTTTAATAGAGGAATTTTACTGTAGTTGCTATTAGGATTGGCAGGATATAGCTATACTTTGCACCTGCCTTAGAAATATTCTATTAACAAAAAGATAAACCAAGTCACCCTATTATGTGAATTCAACTGTAACAAAATCAAAGCTAGAAGACGCCATGGTGTAGTGGTTAAGCTACCCGCCTTATAAACAAGGGGTCGTGGGTTTGATTCCAGGCTTCTACAGACTTTCAGATGAGTCTTTAAACCAAGGTCCTGTCTCTGTATGACCTTAGTTGTTGGTGTGACGTAAAACTTGAACACTCACTAACAAAATCACAGCTATGGTGTATATGAACATTTGGTCTGCTTGCAAAATGTATGCCAAAGGCACTCTACTGAATCTTGTCGCAGACTCAGTGAATTTGACAGGAGTCGACAGCATCCGACTCATGAACTGCCCTGCCCTGCCCTGCCAGTCTTCTCTGCGACTACTATATTTTCGTCAACTTTTACATCAAAGTTTTGCGTTAAATCTTTTTGATTGCTCATATCTCTGTAACCACATGTTAGATTATTTTCGTATTTGGTACAGGATGTCTCTACCGCTTACCTATAAGCCTGCCCAGGAAAAGTGTGGATAGGTAAACTGACCAGCTCAAAAATGAACTAAAATAGTGTTGACTTGGCCGTTAAACTCCAATATAAACAAATGTGAGTAACTTTTTGCAGGCACATCTTTTTCAGCAAAAAAAAATATTGGCAATATTTATTTCAACAATCTGTACATATACAACACAGACAAATGACAAATATTTCTGAGTCTGCCATATCAGCCATCACCATGCTGAACCAAGTATATCCTTTTTTGAAAACAGTATAGATCTTGATCAGCTGGCATCTGTTCTGGATCTTAACTGTTTTTTTCTTTCTTTTCTTTCTTCCAGTTTCCCCTTAACCCCAGATGGGGACACAGATGGTGTATATAACATACACTCCAGTTTTGCAGGATGAAAGCCTACACAGTAATCATGTAATTACAGTAAGGTTCTTTAACCTGCACAGGGGATGGTCCTCCCTGCACAGGGGGCCTCTAGTTAACGGCCCTGGGCCCAGTTGTTCAAAGCATCGTTAGCTTAACAAGCTCATTAGGAGTCATATTGTTAGCTGTTTTAGCAAGTTTAATATTTAAATTTTTGGTATTTTAGCTGAAAAAATGTTAGCAAAAAGCTGCTCACATATTTGCAAAAGCTGCTCACATTTTTCAGCAAAAATATTAGCATATTTTCCATAATAAATGATCAAAGTTTTAACGATATGTTAACTAATGACGTCATTAGTTTTGAACAACTGGTTACTGATCCGCAGGACGGTGTACTTTATGACATTCATCCCTGCAAATGATGCCAATGGAGCGTGTTCGAACACCGAAATTTTATCACCGCCGCCGTGGATCGAACCCAGGACCTCAGAGAACATCACAGGCAAGTGCACTATCCACTGAGCTATCACGCTACACTGTTTTCCATTCTTCCGAGTCTATCGTAAAAACTGAAATCATGCAACACAAATGGCTGAATATCGGGGAGGAGTGTAATATATTGAAATATTCAGCATGGTCAGGGTTGGGAGATATAAGTTTTAACCCTTGTCCTGCTGCATATTTTAATCTGCCACACCCACTACCTATTATCAACCAATCAGATTACTTGATGCAAATTATTGCATCAAATTCACAAACTGAATGACAAACAATGTAGATCCTGATCAGATGGCAAGAAGCCATCTGATCTGGATCTATATTGTTTGAAAGATGAGACATATCCAGGCTCAGCAGCACAAGGGTTAAGATTATGTCAATGTAAGGCCTTTCTTGGCTTTGAACAAATGGGCCCTGACTTTAAGTTTTGACTGAAACCCCGGGCCCCGTCATCATGGCTTGGAGAAAGAGACTGGACTGCATGATGCTTCCACGCAGAGCTGAAAAAATTCACACATTAGTACTGGTAAACCGCTTTGAGAGTCTTAAGCCTGCTCAGGCAAAATGGTGTGAGTCTGACTTTCCCTACATATAAACCATTTTGGCTTGTTTGGTTGACAGGGCTTGGGATGTCATTTCATCTCAATGTTAGTTAAAAGTCCCACAAAATTGGAAGCAAAGTCTCCAAAATGACCTAAATAGTGTTGACGGCGATGTAAAACCTCAATTCAAACAAAGAAGACTGAAACCCCATTTCTGTATTTACCATATGTATTGGGACAGGCAGACCTTAGCAAGCAGTGTAGACCCTGATGAGATGCCACATTCTGCGCCATCTCATCAGGGCCTTCACTGTTTGCCACTTATCCAGCTATTTTTTTGACACAACATCATGTAGTCAGTTGTACATTTTTACGATTTAGAACAAGTATGGTAAGGTGTTCAGGTGTCTGAATACTTAGGGTAAATACTGTACATTCAACTGAAGCTCTGGGCATCATTTATAGCTTAGTGACCGAAATATTAAATGTTCTAGCAAGGGCCATATGTAATACTCATGTATTTTTGCTGGAAAAAATGCAAGTAGCTTTTGCAAATGCACATCTTTTATCAGCAAAAATATAAGTATGTTTGCCAAATTATATGGTCAAAGTTTTAAGGATATGTAACCTAGCAACATCATTATTTCAAACAAATAGCCCCTGAAGTCCAAATTGAAGTCCAAAGTTTAAATAGTGTGGACATTTGTTGGAATGATCTGGCCTGAGGCAATTCTAACAAATATCCACACTTGTTTTTTTTTTTTTTTTTTGATACAAACACAATATTCTTGAATATATCCATTAATTAACCCATTTTGTACGGGAAACACAAAACGGGTACCCTGGCAAACAGTGCAGGCCAAGATCAGATGCCGCAAAATGTGGCATCTGATCAGGGCCTACACTGTTTGCAAAAAGTTCAGCCATTTTCCAAACAAATTTTAAAGAAAACAGAACCTGACACCCCTAAATTTTGAAATGAACTCCTGCCATATATAAGGAGGAAGATTCCATTTGGTACAAAAAGTGGTAACCCCAGGGCCCTCCCATCTTGAGCTAAGGATTCGTTCCATTGATATTATCAATGTAATGGGGTTTGTCGTTACATAAAATTTGGGTATAAAGAGGGTTATCTGTATGTAATAAACACAAGCATCGCACAGTACTTACCCAAATCTGTTTAACTCATACTGGTTGCTAAGATTAGGTGATGTGTTACCATGGTCACCTGGGTAGAGGTCACTGAGTATAAGGTCAGCAGACAACAAATCCCTATAAATAAATAAATAAATAAATAAATAAATAAACAGTGAACAAACAAAAATCTTAATTGTTTTTTCTTATTTATAAAGAGAAAATTACATGTGAATTGTCTTCTGAGCACAGAAGACAATTCTTATTCCATGTCAAGCATTCAACAAGAATTCAACTTAACAATATATTGTGCCTGTATATCGACTGGAATTTTGACAAACCACTGGACTGAAAACCAGACTCAGATTTCATGCCATGCTATAAAGCAGAAAGGACAAAACAATGCTCTGAAAATGTCATTTGCTAAGCTTGATACGGGTTTTAATAGTTGAATGAAATTTCGCTCTTCAAATTCTTTCTTGTCCAAGTGATAAACCTGTGCATGTACAGAGGACTTGCGTTATAAAGACAATATTTGTTCCCTATTATTGTGCCGTTATTAAGAATCCCAGTTAGGAGTATGATAGGTTATAAGAGGTCTTTTCCACATCATTACACCAAGAAACAAATGTTATAGACATTTTTAGAATCCCCTCGGTGAGGCAATTCTAACAAATATCTATAATATTTGTTTCTTGGAGTATTAAATTACAAGAATCTTTCAATACTATGAATTCGATTTGGGCATTTCCAACCTGCAGGAAGCCCATGCTGCCTGTAACCTAGGCTAAGCCTTGAGCTAAGATATCATTCAATTGAAATTGTCATTATAACCAGTTTTGTCGTTATAACGAATGTCGTTATAAAAAGGGTTGACTGTAATCTGCTTCACCCTTATCTTGCTGTTCACAACAACCCCAACCTTTGCAAACAGTGTAGATCCAGATCAGCTCCTGAAGAAGCCATCTGATCAGGATCTACACTGTTTGACATTCAGTTTGTGAATTTGCAAGAATAAATTACATCAAGTAATCCGATTGGTTCAAAGTCAGAAAAGGGTGTGGCTAAATTACTTATTCAGCAGGAAAAGGGCTAAAGGTTCTGTAGGGTTGCTGGGAACCAAGAAACCTGACACTGGTAAACAGGGCAGGCCCAGATAAGATGTCACAGAACACAGCATCTCATAACAGCCATCACTGTTTGCAAGAATTTCAGCCATTTGCCAAGTAAATTTTTAACAAGAATTCTGAGGACACAGTCACTGAACTATAAAACGTAGGTCAAGGTGAAACATGGATGCTTGCATAAACATTGGCATCCCTCAATGCAAGTTTGTACCAACTATCAATAATGAAGCTCTTAAACATGTTGTTCTAGAGAAATGGTCTTGAACAGTAGGCTGAACACTGGGTTGACACAAAAGTTCACAAAGTCTAACCAAGAAATAAACTTAAGGCCCAGTCGGCTGCTGAAATGAAATCTAAGGGTGTCTGGGGTCAAAAATGCCTAGAAATTGATGTAAGGTCAAGGTCAAATATGAATGTTTGAATTAAGCTGTCATCTCAAGATAAAAGGTTGTACCAAGTATCATTAATTTTCTTATAGTTCTTGGTTTAAACATATTTATTACAAAATTCATCCAATAACATGGTTACAAATTTGACATACAAGCAATACAGTCTAACCTGTCCTAGCGACCACCTCTGAATAGCGACCACCTGTGCACAACGACCAGTTTCAAATCCCCCCATCAAAAATCCCTATATATTTTACCTCTGAATAGCGACCACCTGTGCACTGCGACCAGCGGACAGGCACATACTGTCCGAAAGGTACATTTTACCTCCGAACAGCGACCGATAGAAGTTAATTGCTGCTACGGAAGGCCTCCTCGATTGATTTTTCAATACGTAATCCAGCTCATGTTTGTGAGCTTTCTTTTGTAATGTTTTGTTTTGTTCTTTTGTTGTACCTGTATAGATATATTTGTGGTCATAAATATGAGTGAGTTGTTTTTGAATAAAAATCAGAAAAAAATACTATTCTTTCATTCATTCTCATCCCTTCTCATTTTCTTTGTTGAAATCATGGCGTCCAGTCCAAAACGGACATTCCTTACGTTAGAAAGTCGTGACAGGTCGGTTTATTATTTCTCAATCATTCTGTCTCTTATTTTTACCGTTTTGTCATAAAAACTTAATTTTTGAAGAAATTCTAAATGCTTTCACCCATTTGCATAAGAAAATCTTTGCAAAGCGAACCAATAGTGATTATTAATCATATGGCTAAACGAACACACTTTTATTCCTGTTTAGGTTGTTTCCCTTTGACTGCATATGGCTAAACGAACACGCTTTTATTCCTGTTTAGGTTGTTTCCCTTTGAATGCATAGGGCTAAACGAACACACTTTTTTTGTTGATCATGTGATCAAACAAAATGGCGGCCTCCATAATTTACCACCGGTCCTTTGTTAGAGCGAAAACGGAAGCATTTAAGCAAGGTTTTCTTGCATTTTCAGGTGAGAAGGTTATGCCGCTGGTGATAGGAAAAGCCAAGCGACCTAGATGCTTTGGATCGATAGATTACTCGAAGCTGCTTGTACAGAGCAAATTGAAATGACCAAAATAAATTAGTGACTTTTTCAAAAGTTTCTGTTCGGTAAATGCAACCCTCCGAACAAAGACCACCTGTGAACAAAGACCACTTTTGGTCATTCCCTTGAGTGGTCGTTGTAGACAGGTTGGACTGTATAGGATTAGAACGAAAGCGTAAATTACTTATAGAGTTCTTCTCCTCTACAATGTTAGCATTGTTAACTTGATGGTAGATTGTCTGACAGCTGTAATTATATGTTGTGATAGTTAATTCGTGTAATAAAGTGAAGTTACAAAACTAATTCATTATACTAAATAAATAAATTACTAAATAAATAAATCAGTCAAATGAAATATTTCATGTAATAAAGTGAAGTTACAAAACTAATTAATTATAGTAAATAAATAAATAAATAAATTAATTAATAAATAAATAAATAAATAAATAAATACATAAATAAATAAATCTAATGAAATGAAATAAATAAGCAATAAGAACCAAACAGTGTATAATAATATGTATGTATATGAAAAAGGCTTTCTGGAAGAGGAACGACTAAGCTTACATCCACAGGCAGGTAGTGCATATATAGTTCAGGACAAGTTATACTTGCAACATGTATTTACCAGAGGTTTAAAAGCGTTTAGTGGCCAGTATGAATTTGTGTACTTTGTCAAAAATGACATTGTTTATGTCTATAGAGAGGTTTGAATTTCCATACAACAGTAGGTTTAAAGAAGGTGTTTGGATTGTAGATATAGCATTCATTAAGGATGTGCGTTGAGTTTGATAGTGCACGCAGTGAAAGAAATAATGCTGCGAGTCCTCGATGCTACCACAACTACATAGTGGAGTTTCAGAGATATTTTTCATGAACAGGTCTAGATTTAAAGAACTGCAGTGAGTATGCAAACGAGTGTGTAAGATCTGTGCACGGCGACTACCAGTGTAATAATATTTCGGTGTGTGTTCTTTTTCTTTGTTTAAGTTGTACTTGAAAGAGTTTACAGAATTACATTGTTGGAGTTCTAATGGCAGATTATTCCATTCTTTGGTCGTCATTGGCAGAAAGGAATGTTGATACTGATTGGTTCTAGCATTGATTCCTCGCAGATTATTTGAATTTCTTAAATTATAATGAGAGACATTGCTAATAGATTCAGGTACCAAAGAAGTTAGATACTGAGGAGCTAAATTGTGTTTCATTTTAAAGAAAAGAGTTAATCTGTGATTCTTGCGTCTCTGCTCTAGAGAAATGGACTTATTAGGGTGAATACTAGGGCTGATAATAAATCACATGAAATGTATGTCAGTATCAAATATAGATGCTTGCAAGCTGTCATCCATACATCATCATCAATGAAGCTTAAGGAGAGGACTTGAAACCTTAGGGTGAAAGCTAGGGTGGACACTAATGTTGATGGCTTGACCAACAAGCGGACAAACAGACAGAAAACCAGACTCTAATATCGCACCATGCTTAACCCATTGTATGCGGGAAACCCCAAAACGGGTACCTTGGCAAACAGTGCAGGCCCAGATCAGACGCTGCAGAATGTGGCGTGGTTCTGCGGCGTCTGATCAGGATCTGCACTATTTGCTATTAGAGTTTTCCATCGAAAAGAGAATAAAAATGAAATAATAGGCCTGACACCCATTGTGTGACAAATGGACTTATTGGACTAACATATTGCAATGGAAGAGTCTGGTTAGAGTAGGCAGGACAAAAATAACCCCATCTATCACCCTTAAATAAATAACACCCCTAAAGTTCTGAATGGAATCTTGCTATATGTAAATAGAAGCTCTTACATGAGTGGGCATTTAGTATGGAATTTAAGAAACAAGCTTCAAAGGGCAAATATATGATATGTGTCGATAGCGAGTTTCATAAATTTCTTATGTAATGACCATGTGTGTAAGATTCTGTTTATCATTTAAGGATTTAAAATCTGATTTTACTGTCAAAGAAGTTTAAAAGAATTTCAACAGGCAAGAGGGCCAAGATGGCTCTGAATCGCTCACCTAATTTCAAAGATGTCAAATAGCCTTTCAAAGTTCTGGCAGCCATCTTGTTCATCAGAGCAGAACAATTTTGGCTAATTCAGTAGAGGGTGTCCTAAGCAACATTCCTGTGAAGTTTGAATCAAATTAGCCCAAGGGTTTAGGAAAAGTTGGCATTTAAATTAAACTGTTGACAAAGGATTTAGGAGGAGTTGGCATTTAAAGCAAACTGTTAATGATTTTCTATTTTTACCTCTGGGGGCCATTTTATTCACCCAAGCAAAAGGATTTTAGCTAATTTGGTAGAGGGTCACCTTAGCAACATTCCTATAAAGTTTGAATGAAATTCGCCCAAGGGTATAGGAGAAGTTACTGTTTAAAGATTTTTCTATTTTTAGCTCTGGCCATCTTGTTCATTGGAGCAGAATGATTTTATCTATTTTGGAAGAGGGTCACCTGAGCAACATTCCTATGAAGTCTGATTGAAATTGACCCAAGGGTTTAGGAGGAGTTAGCATTTAAAGCAAATTGTTTACGCCACACGACACACGATGCACAACATTGACCGGTCACAACAGCTCAACATGAGCACTTCCTGCTCAGGTGAGCTAAAAACGCAAGAATTCCACCAAAGGCTATGTCATGCCTGTGGGGGGTAAAAAGTCAGTAAACCATCAAATGTAGGTCAAGGTCAAACATGGATGCCTGCATAAAAGTTGCCATCTCTAGACGCAAGCTCGTAACACCTATCATTGCTCTTAGTTCTTGAGCAATGAACTTGAAACTTAGGGTGAGCGCTAGGTTTGATGTGTCAGAGAACCATGAAATATAGGTCAAAGTCAACTAGGGATTCTTGCATTAATGTTGACATCCCTAGATGCAAGTTTGTACCAAGTATCATTAATGAAGCTTTTATAGTTCTTGAGAAAAGGACTTGACTATTTGGGTGAATGTTGTCACAAATGTTGATTGATTAACAAATGGACTAACAGACAAACAGATGGTTATAAAATCGGACTCCTATGTCGCACCATGCTTAAAGTAGGCACGACAATAAGGTTGTCATGAATGGCATCATGTTATGTGCAATGATCTTATCATTTTTATGACTTATCCAATAAATAAAAAGAGACCTTATAAAATAAAATGGAAGATTCTAGAAATGGTTAATCATTTCAAGGTGACAACACAGAATTGAGAAACCTGGAGAGTTCAAGGCTTTTTTCTGGGCAAGACTAGCTAGTTTTGGCCAATTAGGACTCATGCGTGACTCTCAAATATTTAACCCTTATCTTGCTGTTCACGACAACCACTATCTTTGCAAACAGTGTAGATCCAGATCAGATGACTTCTGAAGAAGCCATCTGCTCAGGATCTACACTGTTTGGCATTCAGTTTATGAATTTGTAGCAATAAAATTACATCAAGTAATTTGATTGGTTGACAGACAGAAATGGGTGTGGCTGAAATGAATATTCAGCAAGATAAGGGTTAAATATTCCACAGTGAACTCAATTATTCCAAAGGACTAGAAAATATAACCCACACTTTGATGAAGGGCAGGGAGACTTTTTACTACTGCCACACATTTCCTTAACATAGGTTGTGGTCAAGTTAAATGTTCTATTAACCTACCCTCCTGACACACAGCTAGTTGCAGTATTGGCAGCACTAATTTTAACTTCTACTGTCACTGTTATTATGTGTAGGTACGTGAGATAGGAAAATCTTAAGACAAGGGAACTGCCATCTGAAATAACAAGATGAAACTAACTAAAGCGAAATTTCGATAACTAAGATACAGATAGTTTGTTTATGATGGCTAATTCGAACTTGTTTTGGAGACCCTAGAGAATTCTTTACACAGCTCCAGATATCTATGTGTTTAGGTTAATTTATGGCTGTTAGTATGGTTTTATTTTGAAAAGATATGTTGTGTGTACTCATTAGATTCGCCTCACTGAGGCGAATCTAATGAGTACACACAACATACATTTATTTTATAAAAAGGTGAAAATATATCCTTAAAGGCATTTATTCTCGTTTATTGAGGACCATTATTGCATTACATAATATTATATAGCCCTCAGTGCTGACAAAAGAGAAGTCCTCTGTCTTCAACAGGTAAGAGGCCTCTTGGGGAAAAATCAATAGTTTACTAACTGTTGACTAGAGTGTACCTTATTGATTTTCCCCTTAAGTGCCTCAGTCAGGGATTCAACAAGAGCTACTAATCACCCTATTAGGGGCCGCCTTTGATCTGCTACAGAGAGTATATCACAGGGGGTAATAAAACAATTATGAGCACACGGTGTGTCCTACCTTACAAGAATAAATGCCTTTAAGTCATCCCCATTATGCCTCATGGCCTGACAGTATGAGTAACCCTCAATAGTTCACACTACCCCTATCTCGTAAAAATTCATGGTCTCAACTGCATTCAAGCCATTAGTAAGTTTACTTTAACCCTTATCCCGCTGACAAACCCTATCTTTGCAAACAGTATAGATCCAGATCAGATGGCTTCTAAAGAGGCCATCTGATCAGGATCTACACTGTTTGTCATGCAGTTTGTGAATCAAGTGAGTGTCTTTGAGTTTCACTTCCCACCAACAGCTAAGGTCATACGGAGATTGGACCTCAGTTTAAAGACTCATCGGAAAGTCTGGAGAAGCCCGGGATTGAACCCATGACCATGGTTTATGAGGCGAGTAGCTACACCACAGAGGCTTCTAGTTTGGGAAGTGAACAAATATATTATTAATATATCAAGAAATTTGATTGGTTGATAGTAATCTGTTTAAAGGAATTTCCTGTAATTAAATGTGCAAAGCACGCAGATGCAAGAGATCGTGTCCGTGTACCTGGGAGGTAAAACATGAAATGAGAGAAGCGGCATGCGATTGCTACTTTGGCATTATCAGATAATGCCACAAAGTTGAAATCACATGATGCTGTTTTTGCTGAAAAAATGTAAGTAGCTTTTGCAAATGAAGCAAAAGCTACATTTTTCAGCAAAATATACTAGAGTATTAGATACTGTACTAAAAGAGATAATGAGCTCATTAAGTAACAATGCTTTGAACAACTGACTCCAGGGTCCAGTTATTCAAAGGATCGGTAGCTTAATGAGCTCATTAGTGGTCAATTTGTGTGTGTGAATTCGGGTTTAATGTCCCTTTCAACAATTTTTCAGTCATATCACGACGGTGTCTGGTTGCGACAGGGAGCTCAATGCTCACTTTTATAGTGCTGCCTCACTGAAGTATCATGTCCCAGACACAATACATGATACCACACCCAGTCACATTATCCT